>CM077666.1:404004051-404633093 GCA_039707655.1 Elymus sibiricus
GTGGCCCTGCCGCGACCGTTCCGGAGGAAGCCACCTCGCGAGGGGCGAGCCTCACGAGGCCCCTCCCCGCTAGGCCAGGCCCTGCGGAGGCCGCCAAGCGCCAGGTTCCCTCGCGAGGCCTTCTCACGAAGCAGGTCATGCGGCGCCAGCCGCGGGGCTCCACGCCCAGCACATGGGTGACGTCCCGCTGTCAGGATAAGGACAGCGGGGCGTAACCAAGCCCAGCTTCCATTCTGGTGATAAGGGAGCAGCGGCATCTGCCTCCCCCAAAGCACGTCCCAAAGGCTTTCCTCTTTGGTGATAGAAGATCAGGACGGATCATCTCGCCAGGACGGAGGTCATCGCCAAGCCCACCAGCGTGCCACAAGAAGCTACTTTGGCAGGCGGAGACCGCGTTTAGTCAGGATAAGCCTGTGCCCCTGTCCCCCTTTGAATTGCCGCCCTGTGGCTACCCTTTCCCGCTCATATTTTCGAGGAAGAGGACCAAGGCACTACAAAAGGGGCAGGGCCGCTTCCATGTAAGGGGATCGATTCATTCTCCCCCACACCTCGTGTACTTGGAGCCGCAAGCTCTCCATCACAGAGCAATCCAACACAAGCAGGAGTAGGGTGTTACGCTGCATGGTGGCCTGAACCTGGGTAGCTCGCGCGTCCCTTTCCTATCCGGTGAGAGCCAGCGAGTCCGGCGCGTCCCCGCCATAGTCCCGTCGTAGGCTGCCAAGCAAAGTCCCCCAGAGTTCGAATCCTAAGTTCTTGGAGAAGTTTCTTGGACGCAGATCCTAGACTCCGACACAAATCTTTATTACAAATAATCGTGGTACAAGGTTCCGATATTGTAAAGGATGACATCGGCATGGCGACACTATGCCTGCTAAGGTAGCTCTATGCTGGCAGCGGAACATCTCGTGACAGTGGAATAACTTCTAGTAGCGGAACAGCGAAGACGGTGATGGACTCCACTCCGCAGGGACTCTGGCTGGGACGCATCCTAGAGCGCAACCTCGGGATCCTCGACAAGCAATCAATCACGGCATGACCTGCAATCTGGCATGACACGCCAGGTGACTACTTTGAATGTACTCACAAGCTCACAGCAACCAAAGCAATCAAGACATACAATAGCATGGCATTTACAGGTTAATCGTCAATGATGAACACGATACTACCAGAACAACATGAGCATGGAATGTACATACAATTCATGATATGAAGATGATGATACTAGCACTAGCATGCAAGGGGGTCGACGTTTAAGGTCTCATGGACCAACTTACTCTGCTCGGAGGTTATCTCGTAACCCCCATAGGTATCAATCTTTCTTACCGTCATGATCATCACACGATCACCTCATGATCAACCATCATCACGAATACCATCGTGATCATCTCGTGACCACATAAAGATCAACCAACTTCTTTTCTCATCGAACTGGGGTTGTTATTATTCAGGTTAATTTTACTGTTGACCCATAGTGTGACCTACTACGAACTGTGTCCATGACCGAGGACGCGGCTATCGATAGATTATACACTCTGCATATGTTAGTATACTGTACCCACACCACGGAACTCATGGCCTCGTCCTCCCATTCGGGTGGACCAATAACATTCCGACAAAACCAATCTGTTACATGACACTCTCCCGGCCACTCCGACAAACTCCCCTTTGGGCTATGTCATGGGTGGCCCCGATGTCAACTCGTGACATCCGCCACCTTTGTGGCTGCCACCGTCGTGGCCAAAACAAAACATCGTCCCAAACGGGGACCTCGGTACCGTAAAACTCGGGCAGACAAGGCTATGGCCGCCTACCTGATCAGGGTAGCGCGCACCCATAACCTTCCCCAGTAGGAGGCACCGGAGAGAGGCATGACAATAGACCGCATTAGGGCCTCCCCATCCAGGCAAGTGTGGTTGCACTGGTGAGCTCGATTCGGTGGCACCATGACTCAGCCAGCAGATTTGTTCAAGTTTGATTAATGTCATGTTCAACTTGAATGGTGATGAGCTGAGTCATAAAAACATAATGAAATAACAATGCATATGAGCATGATATCAGTGTAACCATGGATGAGCAACATAACCATTTAACAACATAACATCAACAATGATAACTCATTTAGTCTACGGGATGCAGATGTGCATGGCATAAAGAGGATCATGAACATCACAAGTATTTTCATATCAATCCATAATGATTCATATGAGCATGTCATTATCACTAGCAGCTGAAATGATTACAAGAATAAATCATGATAAGAATAACATTAGCAACTAATCATTTCACTTACTAGATGAAAATGAACATGGCATAAGCATAGACATGGATACATGAGCATATCCGAAGCATTAACGAAATCATTAAATGAGTAAGCAATTATTTAAATATTCAAGTGGAAACCATGGCTACTGCAATGCCATCATGCAAGTGGCTGTTGTGGCTTGCCTGAGGATGAAGGAGTCACCGGGAAGAAGTGCGAGAGGTTCGCGGAAAATTTTGCCGGAAACGGTTCCCTCTTGAAGGGGGTTGAATAAGGGCAGGGGCAAAATGGTCATTTTCAGAATGTTACAACATGGTGGAAATGCTGCCAACAGAACGGTCTCGACAAATAGAGAACGTGGGCTTTGGAATCACCTGAATCGGAGTCACGCTTAAAAAGTTGTGGCCGTTCGTTCGTTAGGCAGAAAAACAAATAGAATCTGTCCATTTCTGCTGCTAACGGGTGAACGTCCGCTATCTAACACTTTCGGCGCTGGGCTGAGAAACTGAAAATGTATTTCTGAAAATATATTTTCGCTATCCGCAAACGTCTTGTCGCCCGAAGAAGTGTTGGAGTACGCTTTCCGTGGAGGAAGACGTATTCCGAAGAATACGCCTCCACTTATCCAGCTGGACCGGGGCTCGGTGGATGACACGTGGGGTCCACAGGGAGGTGGGGCCCACCTGGCTAGGCCTTCTTCTTCCTACTTCATTCGCTTGTGAAGCAGAGGCATGGCGCGCGCTACGGGCGTCCGTCCCGGCGACCTGGGCCGTCTCCGGCGACGCCCTGGCTACCGGCGAGCTCGGCTGGACGACGCGCACCCACCTAGGCCATCCACTCTTGCCGGCGAGCTTGCAACCGAGCAGGACACGAGCTGCGGCGGGCAGTGTCCTCGGGCGAACTCGGGCGTGCGCCGATAGGCCACCGGAGGTGGAGATGAAGGGCAGAGGAGCTCTGCCGGTCTTCGTGGAGGCTTCTAGTAGAGGTAGGAGAGAGGAAGGAGCTCAGTCTAGCTCAGATTTAGCCAAGCCGAAGCGGCGGCCATGGCGGCAATGGAGGGCGAGGAGAGCTTCTCCAGCTCGATGAAGTGGTCGGGGAGGCTACTGGGAGGGGGAAAGAGCTGTTGGTGAGGAGAGGAGGGGCTCGGGTGGGCTTAAATAGCCGCGGTGAAGATGCCGTGCCCGGATGCCACCGCGGGCGGGTGGGCGCCGCTCTGACGCGTCTGTGTACATGTGCGCACGCGCGGAGAGGTTGATGGCGACGAGAGGGGGCTAGTGGGGGTGCAGACGTGGGATGGAAGACTTCCGGTCGGCCACCGAGGCACAGTGCGTGTGCGTGCAGCGAGGGCAGGGGCCGCCGTGGCACGAGGAGGGCGAAGGTGGAGGGGGCTAGGGATAGGGTGCGAACGCGTGGCTACGGCGGTGCTCTAGGACATGCTGGGACGCGCGGAAGCGGCTGGGAGAGCAGTGCCCGGAGCTAGCCGACGCTCAGAACGCGCCAAACGCATGCCAGCCCGCGTGGTCACCGCGTGCATTGGCGAGAGGAGGGCACGTATGCCTGGCAAAAGATGTCTAGAGTGTAGTCCTTTCAACATGGGGCCTCTCTCAAGTGATGGTTCGAAGAGATCAACTGTGTGTGCTGATGGGAGTGATCAACTGAAGTTTGCTGTAGCAAACTTGGGCATGAAGATGTGGTCAAATGGGATGAGATAAGAGCTAACCAGGATGTCACAGGGGTTTAGGGTAGGAAGGACTACAATCCTGTGAAATATGAAAGAATTTGGACCAAGATTTATCATAGTTGCTTTACAACTGCAAAATCTGGTCCAGAAACTAGATCATGAAGTGGCACTCACATAGAGTGTTGGGTTGGGCTGGAATTTGGTGTAGGATGATGATTTGGTCATATGAAGGCACTGCAAAAATTTCATACCTTTTGGATACACCAACATGGTACTTCCTTCACAATGCTTTCTACTAGACAGAAACTTGGGGGAATTTTGTGGAGCAAATGGCTTGGCAAAATGATGCGAATCTTGGCATGCCTAATGGATATAGGGATATTTAGGTTCTGGATTAATTTCAGATTTATGAAGCAATACAAAATATAGTTGCTTCACAAACTGAAATTATGACCAGAAACAAAGATTTGAAGGTGTGCTCACCTAGTTTGTTGGATGGAGATGAAATTTGGTAGAGAGTAATGATTTGATCATATGAATTATCTACCAAAATTTCAGCTTATTTGGATTAGCCTAGCTAGTACTTCCTTCACAAAGCTTCTCTCTGGACAGAAACTTTGGGAATTTGCTGAGGAAGATTTGCTAGGCAAATGAAGCTGAATTTAGGCATGTGGCAATTATTTGGATATGAGAGAGTGCCCAAAATTTTTGAAGGGAATCAAGAAAATATAAATAGCACTTCCTTCACAAAGTGCCATACTGGATAGAAGAGGAAATGAATATTCCTGAATGATTTTTGAACTATGCAAGGATGGGTTTTGACATATTTGTGGAAGATATGATCCAAAGAATTTATGAGAATTTTGTGGAAGACAGAAATATAGGTTGCTTCACAACCTAGGGCAAACAGGGTTATTCCTTTAATAGAAAAAGGAATATTCCCCAGAAAAAGAATTTGGAGTTGGGCTAAGATGGAAATGACATGGCCTGGGGAAAGCTTTGGGAGTGACAAGCCACTAGGTAGGGGAAGAAGAGATGATCTTCCCCGGGTTCAAGACCACATAGCCACGGAAAAAGGAACTCCAAATAAAAATTTGAAGAAATCCAAAAGAAAAAGAAAGGGCCAAAAATCGGGGTGTTACAAACCTACCCCCCTTACAAAAATCTCGTCCTCGAGATTTGGTTGCTCAGGGAACAAGTATGAATGTTCTGACTTCAGGAAACCGTTTCCAACTCGGGTATCCTTTTTTCCTTTATAAATTGTTCCCACGGAATTGCATCTGACGGACTGCCTTGCTCTGGGGTGGTTTGCTTCACCGTATCCTATATTCTAACAGGTCTTTCTTCATAGATTCATCATTACTCTGACTTCAATTCTTTTATGTTTGCTGGCTTATCTGATATTATCATGACTATTATTTCCATAAGTCTGGGAGTGATTTCCAATTGACGTGACACTCTTCGATCCAGCAGCAATAGTATTCAATGGAGTTATGCACAAATTTCCTCGGCGGACACAAAACATTTATTCCTTGCATCGGGTTACTCGAGTAGATGCATGCCCTCCGGGTTCAAAGCAATGCTGAGAATCATAATCGTTCTCTTGGCAGAATCTGACTGCTTGTCGGTAGTTCTAAATCTTGCTGACTTCTTTGTCTCAGATCCGTACCGATGATTCCGATGTCACCTTGATATGAGGTCCTTGTAAACAGACTAGACCCCTTGGGTGTGTGTTCATGGTGATCCACATGGAATCAGACTGTCTTGTGTATCCGTACCATATTGTTCATGCAACAATTATTATACCTGTATTGCCGGTCTTGCTCCTTCATTATTGTTTTCGTTTTCTGAAACTGTTGCCGAAAGAACTTGGCCTGATATACCCTTAATCCTTCGTGTGACCATAGGTGCTGTCAGGTGCAATATTCCAGCAAGCATACCTTATCCTTATCCTTATCCAATGATCATGCAACCACGCTTAACTGGCAAGTTTATCATCTCCCGAGCTTTAACTCTAGGGCAATGATCATCCGAACCTTTGCATAAAATCGGCAAATAAATCAGTAGCCACCAGAATGGTCTTTACAACTCATATCTGGGACATTACTGAAATAACTCAACCATGGCTCACGATGGTTGAAAAGCAGCTCAGAGCATGAGGCAGTGTTGATAAGAAGAATGTAGCAGTTCCCTAAGACGACCGAAGAACAGCTCAGAGCATAGGGTCACTGCCATAAAAAGAAAGTCAACAGTTGCCCGAGAAGGCAGAAAAGCAGCTCAGAACACGGGCCATTTGTTGAAAAGAGAAATATAAAGTCGGCATCCACCCCGGACAGCCGAAAGCAGCTCAGAACACAGGCGTGGTGCCGTTACCAGGAAAAAGGTAAGCAAGGGTTCATCAGGATCATATACCAGGTTCACAGTTACTTGTATAGAGCTCACTGCTGTGGTCAATCATACATGACCGTGACAGAGGTTAATGATATCACTTTGTTGGGTGTGAGGAAACTGGCCTTGATATCCACTATCCAGATTGTTGTTTCAAATTGTCTTACTTCGTAGCTTGTCAGTCCTTGCAACACACTGAGGTGTATACTGGCTTTTATTCCTCTTGCATAACTCATGTGGTTGTCGGATTCTCACCATGCTTGTATTATCGTATGAATGACTTGCATGACCTTGGCAGCCTGCTCACAATAAATATGGAAGTATGTGTAGCTGAACATTTGATTCCCGGGGCAGACACTTGGGTCCTGAGTAGCTCATGTTTCTGACCAAACTTGTCGGCGTACGACACCTATGGGATCGCGTGGATCCCTTTACAGTTCGGCAAGGGGAAAAGATTTGCACAAAGAGCGGAACCAACGATCAACGCGAGGATCTTTACCCAGGTTCGGGCCGCTGATAAGCGTAAAACCCTACTCCTGTTGTTGTTTATTGTGGATGTTCTTGGCTCAAGTACACGGAGCGCTTGTGGTGGGAAAGCAGCTACGCATGCAGAATGGGCCGGAAGGTCCTCCCCCCTGTAGCTACGCCTTGGGCCTCCTTTTATACGTCCAAAGGGTCACCAACAGTGGCAGACAGCAGTACAAGAGGTGTAAAGTTACTACAGTATTTCATGATTATCACCGACGTCTTAGGACAAACGTCTTAGGACAAATGCATTTAATGCTCCGTTTAGGTGTCCCTTACTTTCTCGGGGGCGAAAAAAGGGCCCGTCCCATCAACACCGCTTAACCTCATTTGCGGTCGACGCCGTGACACGCAACCAGGAGGACAAGCCCTAAACGACAGGCTGGTCGCTGCGCTGGAGCGACGGCACTGTGCTGAAGCGGTGGGATCTTGCCGGGTGCGAGGCCTTGCCGGGCGCGAGGCCTTACCGGGCCTTCGCGAGCCTTCCCGGCAAGGATCTTGCCGGGAACCCAGCCTTCGGTCTTCTGTCTTCTGATCATTAGCTTGAACACCTTCTTGATATCTTGTATCCGTTTCCAGCTGTCCTCCGGCAGGCCTTGCCACTGGTATGGCTACAACCGTCCGTGCACAAGTATGGGGTACTAAAATGACCCAAACTTTAGTACACCGACAGGAGCCCCCGGGCCTAGGCCATACACGGGTGCGAGGCGTTGTTGGGCTACGCCCAAACAGTGCACGGGCACACGTGGCAGGAGTTAACTGTCATAATCCTCTTATTTACCGCCCCCCCCACGACGCGCATTAAATGCGGAACGTGGGAGACGTGCGCGGAACGGCCGCAGTAGTGCGCTTGTAAAAGTGCATTCCCATTGATTAGTAAAGAGGCAGCCCCCGCTCCTTCCCCATAAAAAGAAATCCGCAGAGGCGCTGCTCATTTACCTCTCATCTTTTCCAATCTGGAAACCGCCATTGCCTTCTTCCTCGAGCTCGGAACAGAGCCTATCCCATTCATCCGCCACCCCCACGCTCGCATTAGTCTTGGCGTCCGCTCCCACAGTCGCCATGCCGCCCAAAGCAAGCAAGGGCAAAGCAGCGAAAGCCGTCGACTCGGATGCAGAGGCGGACAAGGCCGATTTGGTGGAGATGCGGAAGAAACACGTCGTCTTCGCTCCAACGCTCGACAGGCACGCCCTGATTGAGCGATACCTGTGTATGTGGGGGAAGAAGATGAAGGCTCACCCTGCAACTCACGTACTCCCAGCTTCCGCCGAGGGTGGACCAGATAAATTCCCTTTCTTCGCCGCTTACTTTTACTGCGGGCTCTGCCCTCCATTTTGTGATTTCTTCATCGACATCATGTATACATACGGCTTCCGCCTCTTGGATTTCACACCGAATGCCGTGACATGCATGTCGGTCTTTGCTCATCTTTGTGAAAACTTCGCCGGAGTAGCTCCCAGCACAGCCCTCTTCCGCCACTACTTCGTTCCCCGTATCGAAACAGGAGACGCCCTTTCTAGTTCTATCACCTGGATTCCAAGGGCATGGAATAAAGATATATACCCAGACGGTCTCTACCGTAAGAAGTGGGAGGAATGGCGGGCCGAGTGGTGCTGGGTTAGGGAGAAAGATCCCCAGCCATTTTGTTCGCTCCGGCAGACGAAGGTGGTTCGCGGCAAGGACTGGAGCGGTCTCGATCCTCAGGATGATAAGCTTGCAATCGCAGTTACCTGGATCCACCGTCTCAAGGTTGCCGGGCTCACAATAGAAATGGTTGGCGCCGATTTTCTCCGTCGCCGCATCGCCCCTCTGCATAACAAAGGGAGACCAGCTTGGGACTTCAAGAACGCAGCAGATATCATGAGGCTGCGCCCTGATCTGAACAACAACCTGACAGTCTTCCAGCACACAGCCCTCTGCCACAAGCTATTCAGGCCTGACAAAAAATACAAGTTGCCGGCTGGCATAATTCCCTTGTGCAACAACTCTGCTCTGAGCCCAATCATCGCCATGATGCTGGCGTTTATCGCCCACGGCCTTGACAGAACTTGGGTCGAGCCGCCTAAAGAGCGCATGCAGGAATTCTTCGACAACTTGTCGGAGAGAGCCGTCCGGGAAGAGTCAATCCTCATCCGCCCCACCACTGATGAAGAAGTGGCGTACATCGCCAGCAGGGCGGAAGAAGCGAACCTAGCCGCGGAGGCCGGCAACTTTGGCTTCGCGGAAGAGGAAGCCAGCGAAGAAGGAATGGTGTCAGAGGAGATCCTTGCCGAGCAAGGTGAAGTCGCCGGGGAACAGAGTGGCATGATTGCCAGGGGCTCTACTATTGAAGACACGGCCGAGGAGCAGCTGCACGAGGAGCCCCCGGTTCCGGAGAAGAAGAAACGTGTTCTTCGGAAAGCCGTCCTTGGCGTCCCAGCACATCAGCCTCCCTCAAGAGATGAGGTTCCCGGCAAGAAGGCGGCCGGCAAGGCTGCGCAGCGGCAAGAGGCCCAACAGCCACCCGTGCGACGTACGACATGCTCGACCGCGGCAACAACTGGTGCGGCGGGAGCATCCCATACGACGGCACCAGCGGCTGGAGCAGCAGGGTCACACCAACCTACTGCTTCTGCCGCAGCCAAGCGTCCCAGGACCCCTTCTCCACCTCCTCGCCCGGACACCGAAGCGGAGGTCGACTTCGACATCTCCTCTTTTAGTCCGGATAGAGAAGAGTAAGGGCCCTCGCCGTATCCCTCAACTTTTGAATTCCTGGTAGTTCTTAACTCATTTGTTTTGCTTTGGCCTATCCCCGCAGAGATACAGAGACGTTGGCGCAAAGGTTGGCGAAGAGGGCGAAGACTTCTACGGGCGATGAGCCTTCGGCAAGCACCGTAAGTGCGCCAGAGACCATCGTCATTAGCCCGGATCCCAGCCCTCAACGCATCCTCCAACCCAGCCCCCAGCGTGAGTCCACTACTCATTTTCCGCTGGCGAGCATTGGGGAGATTATCTTCGCTATTGACATCACCGGGCTTGTAAGAGAAGGACGGCAACAAGGAGAGCCATTAGAGGCCGTCCCTGAAGTGCCGCCTCCGTCGACCACGCCGCCCAGAGATGAACCTTCGGCAGGGGGTTCCACTGGCGAGCCCATCCGCATTGAAGAGGAGCCGGCAAGCACAGGCGTTGGCCATCCTACATCGGCAACTACTGTTGCCGGGAAAGGAGAAGCCACCTCTCAACAGCTCAACACAGGTAAACCGCATGCCTTGGCACTTGTTATCCTTTCTTCATTTCTGTTTTCTGGAACTCCAACTTTGGTCTCATCTTGTTTCCTTTCTTGGCTTTCAGATCTCCCTACGGAACAAATGGATGTTGATGCTGTCATTGAAGAGACCGCCAGGGATGCTACCGCCGAGGCCGACAGGGTCGCAGCTGACGAGGCCGCCAAGGCTGCACAGGAAGAAACCGCCAAGGGATCTGCTGAGGGGGCCGGCAAGGAGACCGGCGACCATACTGACGGCATTCCTGCCGCAGGAGCGTCTGGCGCTACGCCGGTCGCGGAGCCCCCGGCTGCCGGTGAGGCGGTTGTCGAGGATCAACCGTCAACATCTGACGTGCCCCCGTCAAGCAGTTACCTCAAGGTCAGCGACAACCTGTTCGTCAGCGTACCGGGGACGGCGAACATTGGGGTGCCAGTCGAAGGAGAAACCTTTGATGAAGACATCGTTGCCGCCGCTAGCAGCAGCGGGCCCAGGGAAGAGCAGCTCCTCCAAGCCATGAGCGATAACTTTCAGAAGCTCCAGGCGCTTTACCACGCCCGAAAGGAGAAGCTGTACTCCAGGGCGGCAGTTGTTGAAGCAGCGGAGGCAGATTTCCAAAAGCGCGTCGAGGAGACGCAAGTCTGGTATGCCGAGGCTTTCCAAGAGCTGATGGATGGTCGTGAGCAGCTGAATCAGAGTTGGAACGAGCTCCTCATGAAGCAGTCCGATGTCGAGAAGGCACAGGAGGAGGCTACGCAGCAGGCCGCTGCAGAGGAAGCTCGCTTGACGGAATGCCGCGTCAGGCTTGATGCTCATGAAGAAGACCTTGCCATTCGCGAGGAGGCACTTGCCGCCAAGCTTCGCAGCAAGGACGAAGAGATCGAGAAGCTTGTCGCGCGGCGAACACAGGAGCTGGAGCAGAGGCACAACGAAGCACTCCAAGCTCTGGTCGTAGACCACGCCGGCAGGTTAAAGGAAGCCATCGATGCCGCCGAAGCTGCAGAGGCCGCCAAGAGCGAGCTGGGTGATAAGGTAAAGAGGCTAGAAGCGGATCTTGAGGGCCACGGCAAGGAGATCTCAACGCTCAGAGCCGACAGAGATAAGACTCTCTTTAGCTTGGCGGAGATGCAAGCCGCCATGTCTGACAAGATCAAAGAGCTCTCTTCAGCCAATGAATCCATTGCCGATCTGACATTGAAGCTGACAACGCTGGAGGAGTCCCTTGAGAGCAGCAAGGCTCGTGAGAGGGCTCTGACCAAGGATCTCCAGGCTGAGAAGAGCCTTCTCAACAGCGCCGCCGCCACCTATAATGACTTCGAGAAAGGTGTGACGATCTGGACTGAGCGCCTCGTCGATGTCGCGGAAAGGCTTGCCGCAGAACTGTCCACCATGGGCTTGAATAACTTCGACTACTCTTCTGACGAGCGGGTGTCTTCGAGCGCCAAGCTGACCATGTTCTTCGAGGGCGTCGTTGATGCTCTCAAGCTGCTCCAGGCTAACCGAGCAACCCATCTAGCCAACGAGTCTCGCAAACTCTGCCGGGCCGTCCTCCGCAAGGTGCTCATCAAAGTAGTGCACAAGAACCCTGGCATCAACCTCACCAATGTCCTTGCTAGCTTGCCGGAGGATGCAGATCTCAAGGAGCTTGAAGGGTTTGTCGCGCCCATCGTTAACAGAGTGAGCCACGTCAAGCGGGTCGAAGGCCAACGCAGGGACTAGCCGCTTCGCTTCATCTTGTCGCCACTATTCCATGCCAAAGACAGTTTTATCTTAAGTTAGAATTGCGGCGACTATCAATGTAATATAACTTACTATGTTTTGGATGAATGTATGCTATCTCCCTCGTCTGATTTCTTTCTGTATGGTTTTTGCCCTACGCTTATGGGGGTCTTGACGGTGCGCGCGCCCTTGCCGCGAGCGCTTTGAGGAACGGGTCCTTAGCAGCCTGCTGGGGGTGTCGCTACCGACAAGATACCTTGACGCTTTCAGTGCAACCACTTAAGTTGTTGAGCGGACTTGAAACAAAGTAAGGGCGCAACTAATCACAACAAGGTTCCTTCGTGTGCAGGTTTTCCATACAAAGCCCGAAATCGTTCAAGGAAAATAACCCTACAACAAAAATTTGCTTAAAGAGTTTTGCAACTTAGCTTTTCGTTGCTGTACTCCTTATTGCAAAATGTCAACTTGAACGTCGCCTGTCGGTATCCATACCATCATTCCCCCCCGGCAAACGTGTACGCGAGGGAACCTTCTGTCCTTTGAGAAAAAGAAAGAAGAAAATAGAGATATGGAACCTTGGCGGTTCATTAGTGCTCACCGGAAGCAAGTGCAATACAATATCTAAGACGAGCATGCATATAGAAATGACATGAAAATCAACAAGGATTGTAAAACACTTAAGTTTATTCAACTGTGCACAGGGTCTGCGCCTGGCTTTGTACAAAGGATCACATGCCTTGCCGGCAAGACTTGTACAAAAGGTGGTTGCCGGGGAACCCGGCAACTGCGCCTTATGGGTAGAACTTACGAAGGTGTTCGATATTCCAGGAATTGCTCACTGGAACGCCATCTTCGGTCTCCAGGCGGACTGCGCCAGGCCTGGTGACTCGTACTACCCGATAAGGGCCTTCCCACTTCGGCGTCAACTTGTTGGAATTCTTGGCCGACTGAACGCGCCAAAGAACAAGGTCGCCTTCCTCAAGGCTTCGGGCATGAACCTTGCGGCTATGATAGCGGCGCAAGGCTTGCTGGTAGCGTGCAGCTCGCATAGCATCCCGAAGACGATCTTCCTCAAGGAGCGTGGCGTCATCTTGGCGCAGCTGCTCTTGCTCGAGCTCATCATAAGCGAGCACTCGAGGTGACCCGTATATGAGTTCCGTGGGGAGAACTGCTTCTGCCCCGTAGACCAGGGAGAAGGGTGTCAGGCCAGTAGCTCGATTTGGTGTCGTTCTGATTGACCAAAGAACCGCCGGCAGCTCATCAATCCAGCGTCTTCCGCACTTGTGCAGCTTGTCGAAACTTCTTGTTCTGAGACCTCGCAACACTTCAGCATTTGCCCTCTCCGCTTGGCCGTTGCTTCTCGGATGAGCAACAGAGGCAAAACAAATTTTGCCGCCAAGGTCTTGGACGTACTGCATGAAGGTGCGGCTGGTGAACTGCGTGCCATTGTCCGTGATGATCCGGTTTGGCACACCAAAACGGCACACTATTCCCTTGAAGAACTTGACAGCCGACTGTGCTGTCACCTTTCTCACTGCTTCCACTTCCGGCCACTTCGTGAACTTGTCGATAGCAACGTACAGGTACTCGAAGCCCCCGGCAGCACGGGGAAAGGGGCCCAATATGTCGAGCCCCCAGACCGAAAATGGCCAGGAAAGAGGGATTGTCTGAAGAGCTTGAGCTGGTTGATGCAATTGCTTACAATGGAACTGGCATGCTTCACACTTGGTTACTAGTGCAGTTGTATCCTGGAGAGCAGTGGGCCAGAAGAAACCTTGCCGGAATGCCTTGCCGACAAGAGCTCTCGAGCCTATGTGGTAGCCACATATGCCTCCATGTATCTCTGCCAACAGCTCCAGTCCATCCTCCCGAGGAATGCACTTCAATTTCACACCGTTCGGTCTCTTTTTGTACAGGACGCTGTCCACGAACTGGTACATACTAGACTGACGGGCTACTTTCTCTGCTTCTTCCTATTCTTCAGGGAGTTCTCCTGTTTGAAGGAATTGGACGATGTGATGTGGCCATGTCGGAGCCTGTGGCTCGACAATAAGGACTAAAGGCATATCTTCGGCTGCGGGAGCACTTGCTTCTACGGCAAGAACCTGAGGTTCTGCGCGAAGCTGCTGCTCACCGGCAACCGTGTCGTTCCCGACAACATCCTTGCCGGCGGCTTCTGGAAGCTCTGCCGGAAAGTACTTGCCGGTACTTAACTTCCTTCTTTTGTCTTGCCTCGTCGATGGTGTTACGGACGGCTGAGTTAAGCGGAGCACAAAAGTTCCTGGTTCCACAGGTAACTTGAGGGCAGCACGCTTTGATAGGTCGTCGGCAATGGTGTTCTCCGCTCGAGGAACATGCTCTATTTCCAGACCATCAAAACGCTTCTCCAACTTTCTCACTTCATCTACATATGCTTCCATCAACGGGCTCTGATAATCTTTGTTAACTTGCCTGACGACAAGCTGTGAGTCACCTCTGACGATGAGCTTCTTAATTCCAAGGTCTGCCGCGATCCTGAGACCGGCAAGCAGTCCTTCATATTCTGCAGTGTTGTTCGTTGATCTCTCCCGGGGAAAGTGCATCTGAATTACATACTTGAGGTGCTCTCCGGTGGGTGCGACAAGCAGCACGCCAGCACCGGTGCCTTGCAGCGAAAAAGCCCCATCAAAGAACATAATCCATTCTCGATCTGTTTCCTTGCCGGGGATAGTTGTCTCTTGAATTTCTTCGTCTGGCGTCGGTGTCCATTCTGCAATGAATTCTGCCAAGGCTCTGCTCTGAATAGTTGAAGTGCTTTCAAATTTGAGACCAAAACTTGACAGTTCCAACGCCCACTCCACTATTCTGTCGGTCGCATCTGGATTTCATAAAATCTGCTGCAACGGGAAGCGAGCGACGACGGTGATTTCATGTGCCTGGAAATAGTGGCGCAGCATCCTCGAGGCCATAAGGAGGCCGAAGAGCAGCTTCTGCACGCCAGAATATCTTGACCTAGCCCCCTGCAATAGGGAGATGACAAAATAGACTGGGCGCTGCACCATCTTCTTCTTCTGCACTGCTTCATTTGACTGCGCGGATCCTGTCTTGTCAGCACCAGACTCTGCTGGGGATAGTCCTAGCTTGTCGCTTGACGGGCTTGCCGCTGCCGCTGCCTCTTCGTCTACTTCTCTCTGCGCCACTAATGTAGCACTAACCACTTGATTCGTTGCCACTAGATATAGCAGCAACGGCTCTTGTGGCCTAGGCGCGACCAGTGTCGGCGGAGAGGAGAGGTACCTCTTCAAGTCCTGCAGCACTGCCTCCGCTTCCGGAGTCCATTTCATCGGTCCTGCCTTTTTCAAGATTTTGAAAAAGGGCAGGGCGCGCTCAGCGGATTTGGAGATGAACTTTCTCAGAGCAGCAACGCAGCCGGCAAGCCGACGCACATCTTTGACACGTCTCGGTGCTTCAATCTGCTCAATTGCCTTGATCTTGTCGGGATTTGCTTCGATTCGACGTTGAGAAACAAAGAACCTGAGAAGCTTGCCGGATGGAACGCCAAACACACACTTCTCAGGATTGAGCTTCAGATTGATCCTCCGCAGATTTGCAAATGTCTCTTCTAAATCTTGTATGAGTGTTGCCTTGTCCTTGGTTTTGACCACTATGTCATCCATATAGGCTTCCATATTTCTATGTAGCTGGGGCTCAAAACCAATCTGGACTGCTCTTGCAAACGTTGAACTAGCACTTTTCAACCCGAAAGGCATGCGTATGAAGCAATACGTGCCACATGGGTTGATAAATGCGGTTTTCTCTTCGTCTTCCTTCGACATGAAAATCTGATGGTAGCCTGAATGCGCGTCAAGAAATGACAGCAAATCGCAGCCAGCAGTGGAGTCCACAATCTGGTCGATGCGCGGCAAGGGAAAAGGATCTTTTGGGCAGGCTTTATTGATATCAGTATAGTCGATACATAGCCTCCATTTTCCATTCGCCTTGCGCACTACAACTGGATTGGCCAACCATGTTGGATGGAGGACTCCTCTAACTAGACCTGCTGCTTCAAGCTTCCTGATTTCTTCGGCGATAAACTCTTGCCGCTCCAAGGCTTGCTTCCTGACCTTCTGCTTGACGGGCCGCGCGTGAGGACAGACAGCAAGGTGATGCTCGATTTTCTCCATGCAAACACATCGACATTCGCCCGCAGGAAGGCAATGAGCGCGCTTTCCTATTTGCCATCGAGGGTGGAACTTATGGTGAAAGTTCCTCCCGTACCATCCTCCTTGGCGGGCACCTTCTTAGTTTCTGGTGGAGCTGCCTTGGATTTCTCGCTCTTGCCGGTGGAGCTCTCTGGCACATCCTCAACGGGAGCGCAACACTCCGAGGAGGTGCGCTTGCCGGAGTGTGCGCTAGAGGCCTTGCCGGTCTTCTTCTTCCCCCCGGGAGCTTCAGCGGCAGGAGCAAGTGCCTTGGCGGCAGGTGCTGCAACTGCCTCCCGGTAGAGTTGGTCGGTGCAGATAAGCGCATCCTTCTTGTCGGAGTTGATAGTGATGACACTCATCGGTCCGGGCATCTTCAGTGTATTATAGGCGTAGTGTCATGCCGCCATAAACTTGGCCAGCGCCGGGCGAGCAAGAATCCCATTATAGGGCAATGGAATCTTGGCGACGTCGAAGACGATCTTCTCCGTTCTGTAGTTCAACTCACTACCAAATGTCACTGGCAGGGTGATCTTGCCCTTCGGCTGGCTCCTTCCCGGATTGATCCCTTGGAATGTGCCCGTTTCCTCGAGATCTTCATCAGGAATTTGCAATCTTTTGATCACATCAGGCGAGATCAAGTTCAAACCGGCCCCACCGTCAACTAACATCTTCGTCACCTTGAGGTTGCGGATCGTTGGTGAAACCAACAATGGCAAACACCCACCGCAGTTGTGCGATCAGGGTGATCCTCGGCGTCAAAAATGATAGGCGCGTGGGACCACTTCAGTGGCTTCCGGGCATCGACCGGCGGCTCTGCTGCATTAATCTCGCGCGCCCACTGTTTGAGTCGGTGGTGAGAGGAATGCAACGAGGCGCATCCGTCAACGCACATGGCTTCTGTAGCTTTCTGGAACTCGTGCTCGCTGGACTCGTCGCCCTCTTCATCATCATCATCACCCCCCTGTTCCTTGTCGCGGCCTCAAGCGGGCCTCTCCTTTTGTTGCTTGGCCTTACCGCGGCGACCTCCTCGGCCACCGCGCTTCTTGCCAAACCCCCCAGCGCCATCCTGGGCCTTCTCCTTGTCTCGCCTTTCATACTCGGCTTTCTGCTTCTCGACAAGCTCCTCAACTTGCCGGCAATTTTGGAGATTGTGGCCCTTGGTGCGGTGGATCTTGCAGTACTGCTTGGCGGAGCCCTCCGTCTTGTCGGCAGCCGCCAAGGCCTGACATGCGGCACACCCGGCAACCTCCTTGCCGGGGTCATCAGTCTTGGCCTCGAGCCCTGAGCACATCTGTCAGCCAGAGCGTAGAGCTCGGCGACATCCCTGACCTTGTTCATTGCCAGCTCTTCCCGCATCTTGCGGCTACGCACATTCTGGTGAAAGGCGTTGATAACAGCGGCAGGATGAACGTCTGGGATGTTGTGCTGTATATGGCTGAATCTCTGTATGTACTTGCGCAAGGTTTCGCCATCTTTCTGGGGAATGAGATGTAAATCACTTTCTTGGCCAGGAGCTTGGTGGCCTCCAGTAAAGGCGCCAACAAACTCATGACACAGATTTGCCCAGGAGGAAATGGAATTCTCCGGCAGGTGCATCAACCACGACCTAACGTTGGGCTTAAGCACCAACGGGAAGTAGTTGGCAAGTATCTTGTCGTCTCGAGCCCCGGCAGCCTGCACCGCAATGGTGTAGATGCTCAGGAACTCTGACGGGTGAGTCTTGCCGTCGTATTTCTCCAGCACCTCCGGCTTGAAAGATCGGGAATTGGGCCACTGGACTCGCCGCAGCTCACGAGTAAACGCTGGACAGCCCACCTCGTAAGGCAGGCTACCAGGATACCTTGGCGCAGGTTCGTCGACAGTGGGTCCTGCGCGCTTGTCGGATTGACGGCGCGCTTCCCGCCGCCGCTCGATGGTGGTTCGAGCGTCCTCCTTGTGCCGTTCCCGAAGAACCAGACGTTGATCGCGGCGAACCCGCGGATCAGACGACGCCGTGGAATCATCATCACGGGCGTCGATCCGCCGAGTTAGCGACCGCTCTTGTCGTAGCGGAGGGGAACGCATCGTAGTCATACCGCCTCCGGTCTTCTCGCCATCGGCACGCACCGGCCCAGTAGACTGCCGCCGCGAAGGCTCTGCCTGCTGCGGCCTATCGTCATTCGCAAAGCCGATGAGGCTATGAATGGCAGATCTCCAATCGTCTAGCTTCTCCGCAGCGGGAGGGAAGTCTAGGAGCAGCTGAGCTCGCGCCAACGCTTCTGCAGGTGTAGGCGGCGGCGAAAGATGTGAAGAGTGTGAGGTGCTCTGACTCCTAACGGAATTAGAAGGAGCACCGTCACGGTTCTACAGCCGCACGCGGCTTTCACCGGCGTGTTGGCGTGGATCTTGGCCCCGCGCATCTTGAGAGTGATGCGCAGGGGTTTTTCCATGGGGATGCCCGGAACCACCAACGTCGCGGCGCTGCACGTCGCGCGCGACCTGAGAAGGCCGCGGCGCATGCACCGGCGTGGGTGTCTTGGAAGGCGCCGTCCCATCCTTGGAGTTTGCTGCGCCACCCGTAGGCAGCACGGCTCCGTCCTTGGACCTGGCGCTCGCCTGGCTCGGATCGCCAGAACGTCGCGGAGGCTCAAGACCTCCACCTCCTCCACCAGCGCCCACGCCATCACTCGTCTGTGCGGGTACGGGGAGGCTGGACGCACATGGATCAACCACCGTAGTGCCCTTCTTTTTGGGAGCCATGGCGATGAAAGATGATCAAGAACTGGCGCGCTGACCGCTAGATCGGGTTCGCGCAACTTCTTCCCCCTACCTGGCGCGCCAAAGATGTCGGCGTACGACACCTATGGTATCGCGTGGATCCCTTTACGGTTCAGCAAGGGGAAAAGATTTGCACAAAGAGCGGAACCAATGATCAACGCGAGGATCTTTACCCAGGTTTGGGCCGCTGATAAGCGTAAAACCCTACTCCTGCTGTTGTTTATTGTGGATGTTCTTGGCTCAAGTACACGGAGCGCTTGTGGTGGGAAAGCAGCTATGCATGCAGAATGGGCCGGAAGGTCCTCCCCCCTGTAGCTACGCCTTGGGCCTCCTTTTATACGTCCAAGGGGTCACCAACAGTGGCAGACAGCAGTACAAGAGGTGTAAAGTTACTACAGTATTTCATGATTATCACCGACGTCTTAGGACAAACGTCTTAGGACAAACGCATTTAATGCTCCGTTTAGGTGTCCCTTACTTTCTCGGGGGCGGAAAAAGGGCCCGTCCCATCAACACCGCTTAACCTCATTTGCGGTCGACGCCGTGACACGCAACCAGGAGGACAAGCCCTAAACGACAGGCTGGTCGCTGCGCTGGAGTGGCGGCACTGTGCTAAAGCGATGGGATCTTGCCGGGTGCGAGGCCTTGCCGGGCCTTCCCGAGCCTTCCCGGCAAGGATCTTGCCGGGAACCCAGCCTTCAGTCTTCTGTCTTCTGATCATTAGCTTGAACTCCTTCTTGATATCTTGTATCCGTTTCCAGCTGTCCTCCGGCAGGCCTTGCCACTGGTATGGCTACAACCGTCTGTGCACAAGTTTGGGGTACTAAAATGACCCAAACTTTAGTACACCGACAAAACTGTTACGGTTCTAATTTCTTGAGATGCACTGCCATATGCTGCCAACTCACTGTGTAACATCTTGTACCAATGCCGATGACTGTTTGTAGTACCGTACTGACGAAGACTGGATAGCTTGTGTTGGAAGCCATCTGAGAGTAGCATGCTGAGGAAGACTGGATATCTTACGCTCGAAGCTTTTGCCGGGATAACATGCTGAAGATGACTGGGTACCGTACCTCAGAAGCTTCTCCTCCTGGTTGCTTGCTGAGGAAGATTTGGTGACTTGTGCCAGAAGCTTTCTGCGATGGCTTACTGAAGAAGACTGAGTACCTTACACTGGAAGTTATCCACATGTCATACTGAAGAAGACTGAGGAACCTTGTGTCGTAAGCGTCTCTGGTAGCGTGCGGAGGAAGACTGGGTTGCTTACTCCAGAAGCTTCTCTGTGTAGTCTGAATGCCATATATATATACATACCCTTGGTATTCCTTTGACTGGAAATGTACGGTTGTCTTGCACACAATTTATCTTCCTGCTAGTTTATTACGATTGTGATGGTTACACACTGATGTAAACTTGATGCTCATAGTTATTCCAGAATATCATTTGTATTTAAACTAGATATTCCCAATATATTGCAGTCGGCTGAGAATTCCATAATGTTTAGCTGAGCTTCCAAATATTTGAACTCCTCACTATTTCTTCGGGTCCAGTGTCGGTTGATGAGCAACTTTCATAAGGGGAAATAAGGTAACACCGAAGGGCCCAAATAAAGAAGCCAAAAGAAACGACTAAAACAAAAGCACACAAGGCATCAAAATTACATACAAACAACATCATATTTTACTGCTATTCACAGCAATATGCATGCCTACTTAAGCACACAAATCTCACGAGATCTCTGGTACTACGATCTAATATGCTGTGATGGTGCGCACGAAAGTGAATCAACATGTGGAGAGGTTGGTGTAAACAGAGCTACACCAAGCGCTGGCTCAGCACCGGTTGCGTCTGGATGGGCTTAGCGGTGAGGACGGACTTGGTGATCATTTAGCGAGACACGGATGTCACGACCACATCATCATCAAGCGTACGGAAGGGAACCGTACTCGTCCAGGGAATGAGGTGACAAGGTAGGATAGCGGTGGAAAACAGGGGCTGCAGCATTGCCCTTTTCTGGTAACGAAGACCAGTCGGGTTGCCAAAGCTGTGGGTTGGATGGCCAGATCCGGGGTAGAAACATGTCTACCACCGAAACGATAGGTGGTTGGCGGAAAGATATTGGTGTGATACCTGTGCATCAATCCTGCAAGTGATCGACACCACTAGGTACCTCGGCATCACTCCGCTGGGACAGAGATGACACCAAACAACACAGGGCAAGTATGCAAAACTGGAGGGTGCAGGTAGTGGATCAAAACCGATGCCACCTACACTCACAAGATCAACCGTTAGTGACAAGATAATAAGTCTATATGCATGCTATGCAGCAAACAAATGCAGCAAACAAATGCAGCAACCAAATGCAGCAAACCGACTAGACTCTATACTAACGGTTTCTAACGCTCGCGCGGACTAGGGCGTCCTACAACCAGACCTACTCTGATACCAAGCGCCGTGACACACCGGCTCAGAGAGACTGGAACGCCCCGTATTCCAGCCCAGGGATCAAGTCTTCTGGAATATGGCACTGCTTGGCATAGAACAACTCAGCTCTTTATTACAAATAATCGTGGTACAAGGGTCCGATATTGTAAAGGATTACATCGGCACGGCGACACTATGCCTGCTAAGGTAGCTCTATGCTGGCAGTGGAACATCTCGTGACAGCGGAATAACTTCTAGTAGTGGAACAGCGAAGACGGTGATGGACTCCACTCCGCAGGGACTCTCGCTGGGACACATCCTAGAGCGCAACCTCAGGATCCTCGACAAGCAATCAATCACGGCATGACCTGCAATCTGGCATGACACGCCAGGTGAGTATTTTGAATGTACTCGCAAGCTCACAGCAACCAAAGCAATCAAGACATACAACAACATGGCATTGACAGGTTAATCGTCAATGATGAACACGGTACTACTAGAACAACATGAGCATGGCATGTACATATAATTCATGATATGAAGATGATGATACTAGCACTAGCATGCAAGGGGGTCGACGTTTAAGGTCTCATGGACCAACTTACTCTGCTCGGAGGTTATCTCGTAACCCCCATAGGTATCAATCTTTCTTACTTTCGTGATCATCACACGATCACCTCATGATCAACCATCATCACGAATACCATCATGATCATCTCGTGACCACATAAAGATCAACCAACTTCT
The DNA here is from genome assembly GCA_039707655.1 of Elymus sibiricus. Classification (NCBI taxonomy): domain Eukaryota; kingdom Viridiplantae; phylum Streptophyta; class Magnoliopsida; order Poales; family Poaceae; genus Elymus; species Elymus sibiricus. The sequence goes on from CM077666.1 coordinate 404,025,982, forward strand.
TTTCTCATCGAACCGGGGTTGTTATTATTCAGGTTAATTTTACTGTTGACCCATAGTGTGACCTACTACAAACTGTGTCCATGACCGAGGACACGGCTATCGAAAGATTATACACTCTGCAGAGGTTAGTACACTGTACCCACACCACGGAAGTCATGGCCTCGTGCTCCCATTCGGGTGGACCAACGACATTCCGACAAAACCAATCTATTGCATGACACTCTCCCAGCCACTCCAACAAACTCCCCTTTGGGCTATGTCATGGGTGGCCCCGATGTCAACTCATGACATCCGCCACCTTTGTGGCCAAAACAAAACATCGTCCCAAACGGGGACCTCGGTACCGTAAAACTCGGGCACACAAGGCTATGGACGCCTACCTGATCAGGGTAGCGTGCACCCATAACCTTCCCTAGTAGGAGGCACTGGCAAGAGCCATGACAATAGACCGCATTAGGGCCTCCCCATCCAGGCAAGTGTGGTTGCACCGGTGAGCTCGATTCGGTGGCACCATGACTTAGCCAACAGATTTGTTCAAGTTCGATTAATGTCTGGTTCAACTTGAATGGTGATGAGCTGAGTCATAAAAACATAATGAAATAACAATGCATATGAGCATGATATCAGCGTAACCATGGATGGGCAACATAACCATTTAACAACATAACATCAACAATGATAACTCATTTAGTCTACGGGATGCAGATGAGCATGGCATAAAGAGGATCATGAACATCACAAGTATTTTCATATCAATCCATAATGATTCATATGAGCATGTCATTATCACTAGCAGCTGAAATGATTACAAGAATAAATCATGATAAGAATAACATTAGCAACTAATCATTTCACTTACTAGATGAAAATGAACATGGCATAAGCATAGATATGGATTCACGAGCATATCCGAAGCATTAACAAAATCATTAAATGAGTAAGCAATTATTTAAATATTCAAGTGTAAACCATGGCTACTGCAATGCCATCATGCAAGTGGCTGTTGTGGCTTGCCTGAGGATGAAGGAGTCAGCGGGAAGAAGTGCGAGAGGTTCGCGGAAAATTTTGCCGGAAACGGTTCCCTCTCGAAGGGGGCTGAATAAGGGCAGGGGCAAAATGGTCATTTTCAGAATGTTACACCATGGTAAAAATGATGCCAACAGAACGGGCTCGACGAATAGAGAACGTGGGCTTTGGAATTACCTGAATCGGAGTCACAGTTAAAAAGTTGTGGCCGTTCGTTCGTTAGGCAGAAAAACAAATAGAATCTGTCCATTTCTGCTGCTAACGGGTGAACGTCCGCTATCTAACACTTTCGGCGCTGGGCTGAGAAACTAAAAACGTATTTCTGAAAATACGTTTTCGCTGTCCGGAAATGTCTTCTCGCCCGAAGAAGTGCTGGAGTACGCTTTCCGTGGTGGAAGACGTATTCCGAAGAATATGCCTCCACTTATCCAGCTAGACCGGGGCTCGGTGGATGATAGGTGGGGTCCGCAAGGAGGTGGGGCCCACCTGGCCAGGCCTTCTTCTTCCTTCTTCATTCGCTCGCGAAGCAGAGGCAGGGCGCGCGCTACGGGCGTCCGTCCCAGCGACCTGGGCCGTCTCTGGCGACGCCCTGGCTACCGGCGAGCTCGGCTGGACGACGCGCACCCACCTGGGCCATCCACTCTTGCCGGGGAGCTTGCAACCGAGCAAGGCATGAGCTGTGGTTGGTGGTGGCCTCGGGCGAACTGGGGCGTGTGCCGATAGGCCACCGGAGGAGGAGATGAAAGGCACAGGAGCTCCGCCGGTCTTCGTGGAGGCTTGTAGTAGAGGTAGGAGAGAGGAAGGAGCTCAGTCTGGCTTGGATTTAGCCAAGCCGAAGCGGCTGCCATGGCAGCAATGGAGGGCGAGGAGAGCTTCTCCGGCTCGATGAAGTGGTCGGGGAGGTTACTGGGAGGCGGGAGAGCTGTTGGTGAGGAGAGGAGGGGCTCGGGTGGGCTTAAATAGCCGCGGCCAAGATGCCGTGCCCGGATGCCGCCGCGGGCGGGTGGGCGCCACTCTGACTCGTCCGCGTACGCGTGTGCACGCGCGGAGGGGTTGATGGCGATGAGAGGGGGCTAGTGGGGGTGCAGACGCGGGATGGAAGACTTCCGGTCGGCCACCGAGGCACAGTGCGCGTGCGTGCGGCGAGGGCAGGGGCCGCCGTGGCGCGAGGAGGGTGAAGGAGGAGGGGGCCAGGGCTGGGGAGCGAACGCGTGGCTACGGCGGTGCTCTAGGACATGCTGGGATGCGCGGAAGCGGCTGGGAGAGCAGTGCCCGGAGCTAGCCGACGTTCAGAGCGCGCCAAACTCACGCCAGCCCGCGTGGTCACCACATGCATTGGCAAGAGGAGGGCACGTATGCCTGGCAAAAGATGTCTAGAGTGTAGTCCTTTCAACATGGGGCCTCTCTGATGGTTCGAAGAGATCAAGTGTGTGCTGATGGGAGTGATCTACTAAAGTTTGCTGTAGCTAACTTGGGCATGAAGATGTGGTCAAATGGGATGAGATAAGAGCTAACCAGGATGTCACAGGGGTTTAGGGTAGGAAGGACTACAATCATGTGAAATATGAAAGAATTTGGACCAAGATTTATCATAGTTGCTTTACAACTGCAAAATCTGGTCCAGAAAATAAATCATGAAGTGGCACTCACATAGAGTGTTGGGTTGGGCTGAAATTTGGTGTAGGATGATGATTTGGTCATATGAAGGCACTGCAAAAATTTCATACCATTTGGATACACCAACATGGTACTTCCTTCACAATGCTTTCTACTGGACAGAAACTTGGGGGAATTTTGTGGAGCAAATGGCTTGGCAAAATGATGTGCATCTTGGCATGCCCAATGGATATAGGGATATTTAGGTCCTGGATTAATTTCAGATTTTATGAAGCAATACAAAATATAGTTGCTTCACAAACTGAAATTATGACCAGAAACAAAGATTTGAAGGTGTGTTCACCTAGATTGTTGAATGGAGATGAAATTTGGTAGAGAGTAATGATTTGATTGTATGAATGATCTACCAAAATTTAAACTTAATTGGATTAGCCTAGCTAGTGCTTCCTTCACAAAGCTTCTCTCTAGACAAAAACTTTGGGAATTTGCTGAGGAAGATTTGCTAGGCAAATGAAGCTGAATTTTGACATGTGGAAATTATTTGGATATGATAGAGTGCCCAAATTTTTTTAAGGCAATCAAGAAAATATAAATAGCACTTCCTTCACAAAGTGCCATACTGGACAGAAGAGGAAATGAATATTCCTGAATGATTTTTGAACTATGCCATGATGGGTTTTGACATATTTGTGGATGATATGATCCAAAGAATTTATGAGAATTTTGTGGGAATTTTGTGGAAGACAGAAATGTAGGTTGCTTCACAACCTAGGGCAAACAGGGTTATTCCTTTAATAGAAAAAGGAATATTCCCCAGAAAAAGAATTTGGAGTTGGGCTAAGATGGAAATGACATGGCCTTGGGAAAGCTTTGGGAGTGACAAGCCACTAGGTAGGGGAAGAAGAGATGATCTTCCCCGGATTCAAGACCACATAGCCACGGAAAAAGGAACTCCAAATAAAAATTCAAAGAAATCCAAAAGAAAAAGAAAGGGCCAAAAAACGGGGTGTTACAGCTCGTCAGCGACCCCGGCCGAGGTTTCTTTCAACCTCTTTTGGCCTGTGGGCCGAGCCTCGGCCTCAGCGTCTTCTGGCGCCGCCCTCTTCCTCTTTAGGGGAAGGTTATCCTCGCCCCCCCCCCGTCACTCTCGTGGGTGGAGGAGGCGTGGGTCTCCTCGGACCGGGTGACCGAGGTCTCCCACCCCCGAAGACCCGTCCTGCCCTTTTGGGACTTCGCCACCCTGGGGATCACCACGTGCGGCTCCTCGGTTAGGAGCGCGGTGAGCAGAGGGGACTTCTCCCCCTCCGGGAGTGGTGCCGGGCACGACATCTGCTGCACCTTGGTCACCCAGTTCTGTAAATACGAAATGGATCGATTCATCGAAATCCGTCTCACTTAACAGGAAAGGAACATGAACATATATATATTGAACACTTATCGGGGTGGCGGTGTAGCCGACCTCGAAGCCGAGGTCCTTCCCCTCCTCAGGAATCTTCTCCTTGGCCAGCTTGAAGAGCCGCATCCACATCCCGACCAGGGAAGAGCGGAAGAAGCCGAGGACGGGTCCAACATCTCCAGATTTGTGCTCCCACATTGGGGTGGCCCGAAGTTAGAGCGGGAGGATGCAGTGATGGAGCATGACGTTAACCACGTCGGGCAGTTGGAGTTTCTTCTTGAGGGACCACCACTGGATCCTCTTGATCAGTGTCTCCACCTCCTCTGGGTTTCCCCAGAGGACACCCTTCTCCTTCCAGGACTTGAGCTTCTTTGGAGGCCTAGCCGAGAAAGCTGGGACCTCAGTCTGGCCAGCGGCGAGTGGCTCAGTGATATAGAACCACTCCCACTGCCATTCCTTGACCATCTCGATGAAGGTGTCGTCGAACCAGGCGGCCCCCTAGTTCTTGCTGACCATGGCGCCTCCACACTCTGCCAGATCGGAGCCGCTGGACTTCGGCTTAACGCCGAAGTTCTTCAGCCATAGGCCGATGTGCGGCTCGATGCGGAGGAAGGCCTCGCACACCATAATGAAGGAGGCGAGGTGGAGGATGGAATTAGGGGCCATGTGGTGGAAGTCGAGGCCGTAGTAGAACATCACCCCACGCACGAATGGGTGCAGCGGGAACCCCAGGCCTCTGACGAGGTGAGGGATGAAGACTACCCGTTCCCCTAGGTTGGGGGCGGGCACCTGCTGGTCGGCGCCTGGAGCACGGGCGGCGACGCTGGCGGGATATACCCCGCGTTCCGCAGCTCTTGGAACATGCTCTCCGTCACGATGGAGCCCCCAGTGCCCTTTGAAGGTGTCGGCCATGGCTTGGTGGGAAAGCTTGGATGCGCCGAGGAGGGAGGAGGCAAGATTAGATCTGGGCGCTGGAGCTCGAGGAAGCAGAAGATGGGGGAAATGGGAGCATGGCTATAGGCTCTATTTACTTTTTTACTCTTATAGGCTGTTGAAAGGCCAAGAGTCCCCCTTGCTGAGCCAATAAAAACACCACTCTCCCTCCGAAGATGCCGTTATACTCATCGGGGGAAATAAAATATTGATGATATCCCTAAAAATAGGGGCACGATCCCCACCTTGACGGGACGAGCCAGTAAAAAGGCAGCCTCAAACCACATTTTGAGATGAGCAGTAACTGCCTGACCCATCGTGGGTAGCGTCGCTTCGATAAAGTTGTCAGGCCATGGGGGACTATTCACACCTGGGTGGCTAGCCTTCAAGGCTAAGTAAACTCATGACCTCGGATGGGAAGAAAAACCGGCTGAATCTCGTCTACGAGACACCACTCCTTAGAAGGGCGGCTAAGAGATCCGGACTTTCGAAGGGGAACTCATCTGTCAAGCCAAGGACTTTGGATCCGAAGTTACCACTGTTGAAGAGATCATCCTCGGCATAGAAGACCAGTTCGGGGGCTACTGACGGTGTCCTGGACTAGGGGGTACCAACCTAGTCGGCCCATATTCCTCGGGCTAGGCCAGTGGGCCCTCATTCTTATCAAGATGGACTATGGAAGATGCATGCGAGAAGGAAGAGCAAGATTACATCTACCGAAGACTTGACGTATACTCCAAGACTTCCCCTGCTGCCTCCTCGCCTGGATACCGACCTTGTAACCCTAGATAACCTATCCGGCGTGTATATAAACCGAAGGGTTTAGCCTGTAAGGGGAACCAAAACGCAATCTCATTCAGCTAGCCTTAGGACTAGATCATACGATCTCGAGGTAGATCAACTCTGTACTTGATACTTCTGCATCAATATAAACAAGGGCATGACGTAGGGTTTTACCTCCATCAAGAGGGCCCGAACCTGGGTAAACATCGTCTCCCTGTTCCTGTTACCATCTGTCCAAGATCCACAGCTCAGGACCGCCTACCCCGAGGTCTGCCGGTTTTTACACCGACACCCAGGCTTGTGGCGCCTAGTGGCCCCCCCTCTGGTGGATCTTTGCGCCAGTATTTTTTATATATTCTGAAATAATTCTCCGTAAATTTTCAGGTCCATCCGAGAAATTTTATTTTTGCACAAAAACAACACCATGGCAATTCTGCTGAAAACAGCGTCAGTCCAGGTTAGTTCCATTCAAATCATGCAAATTAGAGTCCAAACTAGAGCAAAAGTGTTTGGAAAAGTAGATACGTTTGGGACGTATCAACTCCCCCAAGCTTAACTCATTGCTTGTCCTCAAGCAATTCAGTTGACAAACTGAAAGTGATAAAGAAAAACTTTTACAAACTCTTTTGTTCTTGTTGTCTGTATATATACTTAACTAGCATCCAAGTTTTCAGCAAAGATTATGAACTAACCATATTGATAATAACACTTAGGTCTCACATTTACTCATGGCAATAACATAACCAACTAGCGAGAAATAATAAGATATCGCGGATGTCAACACTTTGTCAAAACAATCATGATATAATATGATAACATGGTATCTCGCTAGCCCTTTCTGAGACCGCAAAACATAAATGCAGAGCACCTGTGAGATTCAAGCAACGACTAAACATTGTAATTCATGGTAGAGGACATCCAGTCATGGTCACACCCAACATTAACTATACTCAATGCATAAAGATGACAATAGTGCGCTCCAACTGGTGCTTAAATGAGAGGGTGATGACTCAACAATAAAAATAAAATAACATGAAAGTAAATGGATAGGCCCTTCACAGAGGGAAGCATGGATTTGCAGCGGTGCCAGAGCTCGAAGCTTAAATTAGAGATGAAAATAATTTTGGGAGGTATGCTTTTCCTGTCAACGTCACGATCGAGAGTTTTCAATATCTTCCATGCTAAACAAATTATAGGCGGTTCCCAAACGGAAAGGTAAAGTTTACTCCCCTCCACCGTACCAACACAAGCCGTGGCTAGCCGACTTCACGGGTGCCCTCCATACCAACAACTTTTCGGGGGAGTTTGTTTGCATTATATGATTTCGATTTGAGCATAGGACTGGGCATCCCGATTACCATCCTCTCTCGTGTAATGACAAGTGAATAAACACTCATCTGAGAGTAACCCGCTTAGCATGGAAGATACTGACCACCCCCTATCGCTCCATGAGCAGTACGGGCACACAAAACAGATGTTTGTTTGAATATTTAGAGGTGGCACTTGCAAATTTACTTGGAACGGCAGAGTAATACCGCATATAGGTAGATATAGTGGACTCATCTGGAACAACTTTGGTTTAGGGATTTGGATGCACAAGTAGTATTCCCGCTTAGTACAGGCGAAGGCTAGCAAATAGATTGAGAAGCGACCAGCTAGAGAGCAAAAACGGTCATAGGCATGCATTGCGAATAATTAACATTGGACACGAGCATGAGTAGGATATCAACATCCTGAACATAAATATCATGGAGGCTATGTTGGTTTTGATTCAACTACATGTATGAACATGTGCCAAGTCAAGCCAGTCGAATTACTCAGAGGAGGATACCATGCTAACATACTACATCACAACCATTTTAATGCATGTTGACACTCAAGATAAATCATTATCCACTCCTAGCTATTTAAGCATGGCATGACTAAATATAATCTCTAATTGTCATCACAAATATGTTTACTCATAATAATGTTGAATCATGAATACTGAGCTAAACATATTTACAAAGACAAAAACAAGAAGAGTTCATACCAGCTTTTCTTCACCGCAATCACTTCATCAAATATCGTCATTATTGCCTTTCACTTGCACGACCGAATGATGTGATAATAATAAGAATGGTGCCAATGTGCCGTGGACTAAGCTGGAATCTACAAACATTTATTCAAAGGAGAAGACAAAGTAATAGTGGCTCGTTGTTAGATCAACAATAAAGCATATGGGAGCCACTCAACATTTTCATCGTGGTCTTCTCGTTACAACGACTCAATGAAAAGAAAAGAAATTCAGAGAAACACACTGAAATATTTTTGGAGTTTTTGGTTTTTCTGAAGAAAGGCAAATTAACGAAGGAAAAACAAAAAACGAGAAAAACTATGTACACGGGAAAGCTCCCAACAAGTAAAAGAAGAAACGAGAAATCTTTTTGGGTTTTCTTTTACTACTACGAATTAACTAAACAAGAAAGAAACTATAACTAATGTTTTTGGATTTTCGAAAGTTTTCCAAACACACAAGAAGAAAGCAAAAATAAAACTAACATGGATATACAATGAAAAAGGATGAACACCGACAACTGGAATGAGTGTGTGAACATGAATGTAATGTCGGTGAGAAATACGTACTCCCCCAAGCTTAGGCTTTTGGCCTAAGTTGGTCTATGGCCAATCCTGACCTGGATAATGCCCGTGATGGTAGTTCAGGTTATACTGAAATGCAGCTGCCATAGCTTGGCGAGCTGCCTCGTTAAGACGCTCGGTCTCCGCCACCCTCTCGTACTCCTCAGCCTCCTCCTCAAGTATGAAATGTCTATGCTTTCCCTGGAAATCAAAGAAGGCAGGATCAGGCAAAACAATATGGAATACACGACGCCTGTTAAAGATTAGCCTGTATCTGAACGGGGAGAGACCCATCTCAAGGAACTGGTGGCGTTCCATAGCATCATAATCAAGAAAACTAGGTGGCAAAAGGGTGTCATTTTGTTTAATGGGCACACCAAGATAGGTAGCTAAGCGGGTGGCATAAATTCCACCAAAGAAATCACCAACTAAGGCATTGTTATGTAAACGACGTGCAACAATAGCCCCCATGTTAAATTGTCTATCTCCCAGTACTGCACTCTTAAGAACGCTTAGGTCAGGGGCGCAAAGATGACTATGATCATGTTTACCATTAATGCATCTACCAATGAACAGAGCAAAATAATGTATGGCAGGAAAATGAATGCTCCCCATAGTAGCTTGGGTGATGCCACTAGTTTCACCCCTAGTAATGTTCATGAGGAATTCATTGCAATAAGATTTGCGAGGTTCAGTGCAAGTCCCCCAAAATGGAATTTTGCATACTTCACTAAATTCTTCAACAACCATGCGAAAAGGGTTTTCATAAAGGTTGAAAATAACATCATGTGAAGTGCGCTGATATACATACTTGAATCTTCGCACAAAGGAGTCAGTGAGGTCATAGTATTGCGGGCACCTGTCTGCCAAGAACTCTGTGAGCTCGGCGTTGCGCACGTACATATCAAACTCTTCCTTGATGCCGGCTCGAATCATGATGGCATCCGACGGCCACTCGCACGGTAGCACCGCGGCCTCTCTCGGCGGTTCGGTATCCTGCTCGCGTATTGCGGGCCTAGGAGCACTCTTGCTCGATGAACCACCATGGAACATCTTCATAAACATTTTCTTTTCTCAAGGAGTAATTCCTCAAAAAAGTTTTGGAAAGGGAGTTCTGAGCAAGGAGATCGAAAATCACAACAAAATGAGCAAGAACACGGGCTTGGGAGCAAGTTTGATTTTTTCTGGAGGAAGAAGAAGGAGATGGGTGGCTGGCATAAGTGAGTGGGTCCCTGTGGGACCCATAGGCCTGCTGGGCACGCCTAGGGGGGTGGGCATGCCCAGGGGGCTTGTGGCTCACAGGTGCACCCTCCTGGGGTATGTTCAGTGCCAAAAATTCTTAAATATTCTGAAAAAAATCATACTAAATTTTCAAGGCATTCTGAGAACTTTTATTTTAGGGCCATTTTTATTGCACAGAAAATTCAAAAAACAGGATAATCATGGCATTTTATTTTATTTAACTAAAAATAACAGATAGCAAAAGGTGGGTACAAAAAGTTGTGCTTACTAAATTCATCGACCACATGCCCCTCAAAAAGAATCCATTAATAAGGTTGATCAAGTCTTATTAACAAACTATTTCCGAATGGCATGAAACCGAAGAATCTTCGTATAACACTAAGTTACCTCAATGGGGATATGCATCTCCCCAACAATAAGAATTTCATATTTATTTTTGACAGTAGGAAGAGGACATTTGAATCCCCCAATAGTGATCATCGAAACCTTTTCAATACAATTAATACCATTCACTAAAGTTTGTTTCTTCGGGAAATAAACCGTATGCTCATTACCATTGACATGAAAAATGACCTTACTTTTGTTGCAATCAATAACAGCCACTGCAGTATTCAAAAAGGGTCTTCCAAGGATAATCGACATGTTGTCGTCCTCGGGCATATCAAGTATTACAAAGTCTGTCAAGATAGTAACGTTTGCAACTACAACAGGAACATCCTCGCAAATTCCAATAGGTATAGCAGTTGATTTATCAGCCATTTGCAAAGATATCTCAGTAGGTGTGAGCTTATTCAAATCAAGTCTTCTATATAAAGAGAAAGGCATAACACTAACACCGGCTCCCAAATCACATAAAGCAGTTTTAACATAACTTCTTTTAATGGAGCATGGTCTAGTAGGTATTCTGGGATCTCCTAATTTCTTAGGTATTCCACCCTTAAAAGAATAATTTGCAAGCATGGTGGAAATTTTAGATTCAGGTATTTTTCTTTTATTTGTGACAATTTCTTTCATGTATTTAGCATAGGGAGACATTTCCAACATATCAATCAAGCGAGTGCGCAAAAAGACAGGTCTGAGCATTTCAACAAAGCGCTCAAAATCTTCATCGTCCTTATTTTTAGATGGTTTAGTAGGGAAAGGCATAGGTTTTTGAACCCATGGTTCTCTCTCCTTTCCATGTATTCTAGCAACAAAGTTTCTTTTATCATATCTTTTATTCTTAGGAGGTGGGTTATCAAGATCAACATCAGGTTTTATTTCTACATCATTATCTGGTTGAGCATCAACATGAACATCTTCATTATCATTATCATTATCATTATAACTAGGTGTATGTTCATTACCAGATTGTGTCTCAGCATCGGAAATAGAAGCATCATTATGATTCTCAGGAGGTTTTTCTATCTCAGGTTCACTAGGAGCAGGCAAAGTCCTATCATTTTTCTTTTTCTTTTTCTTCTTAGATGGACTAGGTGCATCAATATTATTTCTTTGAGAATCTTGTTCAATTCTTTTAGGATGACCTTCAGGATATAGAGGATCCTGAGTCATGCTACCCCCTCTAGTAACAACTCTAACAGCATGGTCATTCTTTTTATTATTCATTTCATCAAGCAAATCATTTTGTGACTTAGCAATTTGTTCTAACTGAGTCTGAACCATAGAAGCATGTTCACTCAAGCATTTAACATCATTAGCAGTTCTAAACATCAAATCACTCAAGCGTTCAATCATGATGGCATTCCGTTTTAGTTGATTGCTAACATACATATTAAAGTGTTCCTGTTTAATGATGTAATTATCAAATTCATACAAGCATTGACTTGCAGATTTTTTTTATGGAATATCACCTTCATCGAATCTAGTGAGAGAATTTACCTCCACTACCTGTGTCAGGATGTCAAGCCCATGTATTTCTTCAATAGGTGGTGAATTCTTAACATCTTCAGCTTTAATACCTTTTTCCTTCATAGATTTCTTAGCTTCTTGCATATCTTCTGGACTGAAGAATAGAATACCTCTCTTCTTCGGAGTTGGCTTAGGTGCTGGTTCAGGAAGTGTCCAATCATCGGCATTTCTCAATATATTATTCAATAGTACTTCAGCCTGTCCAACAGTTCGTTCCTTGAAAACACAACCAGCACAACTATCTAGGTAGTCCCTAGAAGCATCGGTTAGTCCATTATAAAAGATATCAAGTATTTCATTTTTCTTAAGAGGATGATCAGGCAAAGCATTAAGTAGTTGGAGAAGCCTCCCCCAAGCTTGAGGGAGATTCTCTTCTTCAATTTGCACAAAGTTAAATATTTCATGTAAGGCAGCTTGTTACTTATGAGCAGGAAAATATTTTTCAGAGAAGTAATATATCATATCCTGGGGACTACGCACACAACCAGGAGTAAGAGTATTAAACCATTTCTTAGCATCACCCTTTAATGAGAAAGGAAACAACTTAAGAATATAGTAGTAACGAATTTTTTCCTCATGAGAAAATAGGGTGGCAATATCATTCAACTTAGTAAGGTGTGCCACAACAGTTTCAGTTTCATAACCATGAAAAGGATCAGATTCAACCAAAGTAATTAACTCAGGATCGACAGAGAATTCATAATCCTTATCAGTAACAAATATGGGAGAGGTAGAAAACTTAGGATCATATTTCATTCTCTCACTCATAGATTTTTCTTTCAACTCAGCAAGCAATTTTATAACCTCATGTCTATCATTACAAGCAAGTATTGCCCTAGCTGTCTCCCTATCAAAACATAACCATCAGATGTTTTAGGCATTTCAACTCTAGTAGGAGAGCTAGGCATAATAGGTGAATCATAATTTTCAAGAGTTTCAACATTTTCAGTTTCTTTAGCTTTAGCAATTTGTTCATCAAGAAATTCACCAAGTGGCACAGTATTATCAAGCATAGTACTAGCATCATCATAAGTATCATTCATAGCAGAAGTAGTATCATCAATAACTTGCAACATATCAGAATGAATAGCAGGTGGTGGTGTCACAAGCCTACTCAAAACAGAAGGTGAATCAAGTGTAGAGTGTGATGGTAGTTCCTTACCTCCTCTAGTCATAGAGGGGACGATCTTAGTCTTAGCGTCTTTTAGATTCTTCATAGTGATTAATAGATATAAATCCCAAGTGACTCAACAAATAGAGCTATGCTCCTCGGCAACGGTGCCATAAAAAGGTCTTGAGAACCCACAAGTATAGGGGATCGCAACAGTTTTCGTGGGTAGTATTTCACCCAGATTTATTGATTCGACACAAGGGGAGCCAAAGAATATTTGCGAGTATTAGCAGTTGAGTTGTCAATTCAACCACACCTGGAGAACTAAATATCTGTAGCAGAGTGTTTAGTAGCACAGTAGTATGATAGCTTCAATAGCAGTAGTAACACTAACAGAAGCAGTTTTGTAGTAATTGTAACAGCAGCAACAACGAAAGTAACTTAGCAAAGATCAATATGCGGAAAGCGTAGGCATTGGATCAGTGATGGATAATTATGTTGTATGACATTCATCATGTAACAGTCACAACCTAGGGCGATACACAATAGCTCCAATTCATCAATGTAATGTAGGCATGTATTCCGTATATAGTCATACGTGCTTATAGTAAGAACTTGCATGACTTATTTTGTCCTACCCTCCCGTGGCACCGGGGTCCATAAGGAAATCTAAGGGATATTAAGTCCTCCTTTTAATAGAGAACCGGAACAAAGCATTAACACATAGTGAATACATGAACTCCTCAAACTACGGTAATCACCGGAAAGAATCCCAATTATTGTCACCTTGGGGTATGCGGATCATAACACGTAACAGTAGTAACAGTAGTGACAGTAACAGAAGCAGTTTTGTAGTAATTGTAACAGCAGCAGCAACGAAAGTAACTTAGCAAAGATCAATATGCGAAAAACGTAGGCATTGGATCGGTGATATATAATTATGTTGGATGACATTCATCATGTAACAGTCACAACCTAGGGCGATACACAATAGCTCCAATTCATCAATGTAATGTAGGCATGTATTCCGTATATAGTCATACGTGCTTATAGTAAGAACTTGCATGACATCTTTTGTCCTACCCTCCCGTGGCAGCGGGGTCCTTAAGGAAACTAAGGGATATTAAGGCCTCCTTTTAATAGAGAACCGGAACAAAGCATTAGCACATAGTGAATACATGAACTCCTCAAACTACGACAATCACCGGAAAGAATCCCAATTATTGTCACCTTGGGGTATGCGGATCATGACACGTAACAGGTGCACATAACTTGCAAGATAGGATCAAGAACTCAAATATATTCGTGAAAACATAGAGGGTTCAGATCTGAAACCATGGCACTCGGGCCCTAGTGACAAGCATTAAGCATAGCAAAGTCATAGCAACATCAATCTCAGAACATAGTGGATACTAGGGATCAAAGCCCTAACAAATTGACTCGATTACATGGTAAATCACATCCAACCCATCACCGTCCAGCAAGCCTACGAAGAAATTACTCACACACGGTGGTGAGCATCATGAAATTGGTGATGGAGGATGGTTGATGATGATGACGGCGTTGAATCCCCCTCTCTGGAGCCCCGAACGGACTCCAGATCAGCCCTCCCGATGAAGAACAGGAGGTGGCGGCTGCTCCGTATCATAAAACACGATGATTATTTCTCCTTCATTTTTTATCCACGAATAGGTACTTATAGCGTTGGAGTTAGGGCAAACTGAGCTGTCTGGGGCCCACAACCCTGCCAGGCGCGCCCTGGGGGGTTGGGCGTGCCCCCCAGGCTTGTGGCGCCTGGTGGCCCCCCTCTGGTGGATCTTTGCGCCAGTATTTTTTATATATTCTGAAATAATTCTCCGTTAATTTTCAGGTCCATCCGAGAACTTTTATTTCTGCACAAAAACAACACCATGGCAATTCTGCTGAAAACAGCGTCAGTCCGGGTTAGTTCCATTCAAATCATGCAAATTAGAGTCCAAACTAGAGCGAAAGTTTCTGGAAAAGTAGATACGTTTGGGACGTATCAATGTTCTCTTTTGTTATGCAGACTCCTTGTAATTATATCATCCTTGTCTATGTCACTCTTACTATGTACTAGTTCGCTCTGTTTAGAACTTTGAGATTTGTGTGTGGATCACGAGAGTCTGAGCGCTTCAGATGGGTGCGTTTTGGTGGTTTAGCAAGACTTGTGAACTTTCATGTCTTGTTGTTTATGTCAGTAGTAGACGCTAGTCAGTGTTTGCCTGTTGTATATATCGTTGTTTCGAACTGTTTTTTGTTTCAAACTGCTGATGTGCTAAATGGGGGCATCACCATTCTCCGGTGTTCAGTGCATATATCCTTTTTTCAAGTTATAATTTGAGCTCAGTGACTTTTCGGTGATGGACACTTGTTTGGGCCATGTGAGGTGTCGTTGAATATGGGCCGAGTAGTAACACAATGCCAAACAGGCCAATTATGAACTCTGATGGCGGGCGCTAAAAAAAAGAAATATTAGTCCGACATGTGGGCGCCACCGGTGCTTTCATGCGGTTGCGCAGCAAGAGCGTACTGGCGCGCGTTCAAAATTCATGCTACCTTTTCATCCCGAATCCCCCGCCCCTCCCCCACCTCTGGAATCTCGATTCCTACCCCAGTTCCCCCAAATCTGCTTCCTCTACTCCCTGTACTCAAGCGCACTATCATGTCGCCGGTTAACGCGGATCTCCCAGCCGGAGATCCTGAGGTCCGTCCTGCCTTCGGGCGCTGCGTGTTGTCGCTCAACAGTGGCATGGCGGCGCTTGATGACCAGTTTGCCAGCAAAGTGCAGATGGTAACCATCAACGGTGACCGGCCTCCCGTCTCGCCGGACGACCTGGTCAAAGCTCTTGGCATTGCACATGGCATCGAAATAAGTGACTTGCTCGTCGAAGTCTGTCCGCCACCGGCTGATTTTTTTTGTCAGGTTCTGGACAACTTTCGACTGCAGTCGTGTGGTCGAATCTTCCCGGCGTTTGTTCTGCGATGGCGCGCTGGTGAGCTTCAATCGGTGGCACCTAGGATGGGGCTCGGTGCCCTCTGAGCTTGAGTTTTTAACAAAGCTTACCTTCCATGGCATGTCTCGACGGGCTTGGAATAGCGAGTCCATGAATGAGCTTATCAACGACCTAGGAGGTGAGCTCTTAAGTATGTTTGTTCCTCCAGACAACTGGGCTCTGACGGTTATGGCATGGATGAAGAAGCCGTCCACCATACCGAAGGTGATTGGTGTTGAGATACCGGTGCAAGAACCGGGGTTGTACTATTCGTCGCCACCAAGGCCACCGCGGACCACGTTACGTATGTACCTGTATCGAGTCTTCGTGCATGTCGAAGAAGTGGTTAATCCTTCAATCGAAGTCCTGCCGCCGCCGCTGGTGGTGGGGTCCGTCGACGACGTCCATTACAGGAGTCAATGTCAGACTTTCCCCGTGTTGCTCGGAATGATGGATGACACAGGGCCTACTCCATCACGCGGCGGAGGCCACTGCTTCTTTGGGAGAAGAGGCCGGGCTGGCTGCCTGGATGTGCTCTAATTTGAGGTAACAACTGAATCTTCTCAGATAGAGTACTACTTATATCCGAACTATAGGTGTCAAGCTCTGATGTGCCAATACATTTGATTATGACCTGTTCTATTTTTGTACCTAATTTTTTTCGGAATGGGTGTACGTCAACTTAATGTGCTAGCAGAACTTATTGTGTTTGTCTGTCTATTTTCTTTGCACTGCATCCAAGATATTTCCACGTCATTGATCAAGACGATGAACGGTGATGTACGAGTTTGTTGGTTTCAAGATAGCCCTACCCGTAGTGATCCACTGCTTCCACCCCTATTGTGCCGTCCGCGTGAAATTTTTGTATGCAAGCTCAACGTGCTATGATGTTGTATATCATTGTCTCAACTATATAAGTTTTTATCGAGCATCAACAATGAATATGGCTTAAAAATGTATGCACAAACATCGACCGATCGGTTTCTCTCTCTCTCCCGCTAACAAGTGGGACCCGCTGCATTATTTCTTCACTCGTGACAGCTTTTAATTAGGTTTCACTAGACTCTACCTTTTTTCTTAACTTATAATTTGAGTTCAGTGATTTTACAAAAATGTACAAAAGACTTGTTTGGGCCATTTCAGGCGTCGTTGAATGTGGGAGTACCTACGTAAAGTTGCACTGTACTACACAGGCCTTGTTCATTGAACATCATCAATGCAACTGGGCCGAAAGACGCGTGCCAGCCCAGGTTTTCTTTTGACCTAAAATAAGCGCAGCCCAGCATATGTTTTTTTTATAAAAAAAATGCACAACTCAGTTCTATTTTTATACAAGAATGCCAAGCCCAACTTAAAGTTTTTCAATAAAATTCCTAGCTCAGAATTATTTTTTTATTGGAAATGCTCTGTTCAGACCAACATTGTTTTTTCACCCATACCAGAAAATGGGTCTATTTCTACTCTTTTTTTTAATAATCGGGTCTATTTCTACTAAAAACAAATGGGTTGTAAACTAACAGATATAATAAATGGGCTGCATGTCCGCATTTTTTTACCCAGCCCAGTAAATAGGTGTATTCGAACAAATAATCAAATGGGCTATAAATTCTCAGAAATAGTAAATAGGTATTTTTTTTTCACCTAGACCAGGAAATATATGTATTGGAAAACAAAATCAAATGGGCTGTAAAAACTAAATAAATGGGTTGCATGTCCGCCAAAGCCTTCGAAGCTTACTTTGTTGGCCTCGCTGAGGAGTTCTCAAAAACAGAATGTTGGCCCACGAGGATGAAGCCTGCGCAAGGCATGTCCATTTAGTCAACAAAACGATTTATAATGGTCAAAAAGAAAAGTCAGCAAACTATTCTGACAACTGTAGTCGTTGGATTGACATCTGACGGCCAGCCTGCTTCTTCAATCTCTGATCTTGTTACTCTAGCCGCCAAAAGCGCAAAACCATCACATGCGGGAGCGCCTGCTTCTGCCTCCCGTGGCCGGCTGTGCTGCCGCGCAGGCCTCGCCGCCCCACCCTAGTCCCACCGGTGGCCAGGTCATACCTGTACTCACCGGTGGCTGGCTGTTCTGCCGCGCAGGCTCCGGGTCGTTCCCACCCTTAGCCTAGCTGTCGTCCACCGCCTTGGTGCCATCGGACGGCGTCATCAACGCGGTCAACGAACGACAACCATTGGAAGAGGACTATACGTGGAGAGGCTAACAGCTGGGACCCATGAGGTCCATGGTCATATGCCACAAAGTGCCTCCTTATCACACGCAAGAAAAATGAGTCCCCCCCCCCCTGATAGCTTGGGCCCACCAGCTACATCTTCACACGCAAGGAAGTGCCTCCTTATTACGGCAAAAAAAATGACTCGTCCCACTGACATCCGGGACCCATCATATATATCTTCGCACAGAAGGAAGTGCCTCCTTATTATGTGAAAAACAGATTCCTCCCCATGACATCGCGGACCCACCATATTTGTAGGCTGACTTGTGGGCCTACTAAGTTGACGCGTACGCAGGGCTTTGTCAACTTAGACAACAAACGATTCTAGCAGCAGCGACCATTGGATGTTAATCCAACGGCCGTGCTGCTTCTTCAATCTCTGATCTTCTTGCTCCAACCACCCAAACCAGCTCCGGCGAGACCGCCTGCTCCTACATCCCTTGTTATTCTCCGGCGATGGCAGCCTCACATCGCAGCCAAACCAGCCAACCCTTGTACTCCCCTCCGCGTGGGCATCCACTGCCATGTCTTTCCCGGCTCCGCGTAGTTCCCTTCCTAGGACTCGCCGTCGTCCACCGCCTTGGTGCTCTCGGCGCGGCGTGGTTGCTACTTGTAGTCTGCGTTGGTATTTCCCCGAAGAGGAGAGGATGATGCAGTACAGTAGAGATAAGTATTTCCCTCAGTTAAGAACCAATGTTATTAATCCAGTAGGAGAACCAAGCAAAATTCCGTTAAGCGCACCTACACACACAAGAGCAAACACTTGCACCCAACGCAAATAAGAGGGTTGTCAATCCTCTTAGTGGTTATTTGCAAGGATTAAATCTTCTCGAGGTAAATAGATAAACTAAAATAGTAATTAAAATAAAAGTAAATAAATTACAGCAAGGTATTTTTAGGTTTTTTATATGATAAAGATAGACCCGGGGGCCATATTATTCACTAGAGGCTTCTCTCTTGAGCACATAAACATACGATGGGTAAACAAATTACTATTGGGCAATTGATAGAAAAGCAAATAATTATGACGGATTCATGGCAATGATCATGTTTATAGGCATCACGTCCGAGACAAGTAGACCGACTCCTGCCTGCATCTACTACTATTACTCCACTCATCGACCGCTATCCAGCATGCATCTAGAGTATTAAGTTAATGAAAACAGAGTAACGCCTTAAGCAAGATGACATGATGTAGAGAAGCAAATTCAAGCAATATGAATAAACCCCATCTTTTTATCCTTAATGGCAACAATATAAATACGTGTCATGTCCCCTTTTGTCACTGGGATTGAGCACCGCAAGATTGAACCCATCACAAAGCACCTCTCCCATTGCAAGATAAATCAATCTAGTAGGCCAAACCAAATCGATAGATCGGAGAGAAATACAAAGCTATAACAATCATGCATAAAAGAGTTCAGAGAAGACTCAAATATTTCTCATGAATAATCTAATCATAAACTCACAATTCATCGGATCCCAACAAACACACCGCAAAAGAAGATTACATCGGATAGAACTGTAGGAACATCAAGGAGAACATGGTATTGAAGATCAAAGAGAGAGAAGAAGCCATCTAGATACTAGCTATGGACCCGTAGGTCTGTAGTAAACTAATCACACATCATTGGAAGGGCAGCAAGGTTGATGTAGAAGCCCTCCGTGATCGATTCCCCCTCCGGCAGAGTTCCGGAAAAGGCCTCCAGACGGGATCACGGAAGAACAGAGGCTTGCGGCGGCGGAAAGGTTTTCTCTTCTGGCTCTCTGGGGTTTTCCCAATATTTGTGAATTTATAGAAGTGGAATTAGTTCAAACGGAGTCACGTGGGGCGCGCCCCCCCTGGGGCGCGCCATGTTGCCTTGTGAAGCCTCCGTGAGGCTTCTAGCCTCCTCCCGAAGCTTCCAAGGTTTCTTTTGTCCAGAACAAAATATCCAAAAAGTTTCGTGGCATTTGGACTTCATTTGGTATTGTTTCTCTGAAAAGCCAAAAACAAGCAGAAAATAGCAACTGGCACTGGGCACTAGGTTAATAGGTTAGTCCCAAAAAATGATATATAATTGCATATAAAAACATCCAAGATTGATACTATAATAGCATGGAACAATAAAAAATTATAGATACATTGGAGACATATCAAGCATCCCCAAGCTTAATTCCTGCTCGTCCTCGAGTAGGTAAATGATAAAAACAGAATTTTTGATGTGGAATGCTACCTATCATGTTTCATCATGTAATCTCTCTCTTACGGTATGAATTATAAGATCCAAACGATTCAAAGCAATAGTCTACAGTTTGATATAAAGACATCAATACTTAGGCATACTAGCAAACAATCATGTCTTTCAAAATAAAAATGCTAAAGAACGTTATCCCTACAAAATCATATAATCCTGTCATGCTCCATCTTCTTCACACAAAGTATTTATCATGCACTACCCCGATGACAAACCGAGCAATTGGTAAAAACTTTTTAACGCGCTTAAGCTTTTTCAACTCCCACTCAATACATGAGCGCAAGCCATGGATATAGCACTATGGGTGGAATAGAGTATGGTGGTAGAGATAAATAAGAGAAGTCAAAAATGGAGAAAGTCTGACATCGACGAGGCTAATCAACGGGTTATGGAGATGCCCATCAATTGATGTCAATGCGAGGAGTAGGGATTGCCATGCAACAGATGCACTAAGAGCTATAAGTGTATGAAAGCTCATCATGAAAACTAAGTGGGTGTGCATCCAACTTGCTTGCTCATGAAGTCCTCGGGCATTTGGGGAAACCCGTCATCGGAATATACAAGCCAAGTTCTATAATGAAAAATTCCCACTAGTATATGAAAGTGACAAAATAGGAGACTCTCTATATGAAAAAATTGGTGCTACTCTGAAGCACAAGTGTGGAAAAGGATAGTAACATTGCCCCTTCTCTCTTTTTCTCTCATTTTTTTTCATGGCTCTTTTTCACCTCTTTTTTTTAGAACGATCTCATGGACCTCATCCCCACTTTTTCGAGGACTCATTAGTCTCCATCATTCTTTCCTCACTGGGACAATGCTCTAATAATGATGATCATCACACCTTTATTTACTTACAACTCAACATTACAACTCGGTACTAGAACAAAAATATGACTTTATATGAATGCCTCTGGCAGTGTACCAGGATGTGCAATGATGCTAGCGTAACATGTATAACAATGATGAACGGTGGCTGATCCACAAATACGATGTTAGCTATATGATCATGCAAAGCAATATGACAATGATGATATATGTCATAAAAACGGAACGGTGGAAGTTGCATAGCAATATATCTCAGAATGGCTATGGAAATGCCATGATAGGTAGGTATGGTGGCTGTTTTGAGGAAGATATAAGGAGGCTTATGTGTGATAGAGCGTATCATATCACGGGGTTTCGATGCACCGGCGAAGTTTGCACCAACTCTCGATGTGATAAAGGGCAATGCACGGTACCAAAGAGGCTAGCAAATTGTGGAAAGGTGAGAGTGCGTATAATCCATGGACTCACATTAGTCATAAAGAACTCACATACTTATTGCGAAAGTTTATTAGCCCTCGGAGCAAAGTACTACTATGCATGCCCCTAGGGGGATAGATTGGTAGGACAAGGTCCATCGCTTGTCCCCGACCGCCACTCATAAGGTAGACAATCAATAATAAATCATGCTCCAATTTCTTAGCATAACGACAGATCATACGTGCATGCTTCGGGAATAACAAACCTTATCACAATTATTCTGACTAAACCACAATTATCTACTAATACCTCCCCCATATTACCATCTTAATATCGCAAAACTATTGCAAGGAATCAAATTTATCATATTCAGTGATCTACATGAAAGTTTTTATTATATCCCTGTTGAATACCTATCATGTCAGGACCAAATTCATAACCCGTGCATATTTCCATTGCTATCATGAGACTCTCAAAAATATATAAGTGAAACATGAGAGTGCAACTATTTCTTTAAAATATAACCACCGCCGTGCTTTAACATATATAAGTGAAGCACTAGAGCAACTGCCTAGCTCAAAAGATATAAGTGAAGCACATAGAGTATTCTAACAAATCACGAATAATGTGTGTCCCTCTCAAAAAGGTGTGTTCAACAGAGATGATTGTGACAAACTAAAAAGAAAACAAAATCATACAAACTATTTCACAAAACGCTCCAAGTAAAACACATATCATGTGATGAATAAAAATATAGCTCCAAGTGAGTTACCGATAGATTGTAGACGAAAGAGGGGATGCCTTCCGGGGCATCCCCAAGCTTAGACGCTTGAGTCTTCCTTGAATATTACCTTGGGGTGCCTTGGGCATCCCCAAGCTCAGTCTCTTGCCACTCCTTATTCCTTTATCCATCGTAGTCTCACCCAAAAGTTGAAAACTTCAGCACACAAAACTCAACAGAAACTTCGTGAGATCCGTTTGTATAACAAATAAATCTTTAACTTTAGGTACTGTTAAATTGATTCATATTTAATATTGGCATAATTCTACTGTACTCCAACTTCTCCATGACTAATACCCCCCGATACGATCCATAGATTCATCAAAATAAGCAAACTATGCAACAAAAACAGAATCTGTCTAAAACAGAACAGTCTGTAAAGATATATTTAAAATACATACTTCTGTAACTAAAAAAATTCTGAAAAACTAGCACAACGTGGAAAATTCATTTACAAATATTGTGTAAAAATTTCAGATTTTTCTGACGCTCCAGTACAGAATGAAAATTCCAGCACTGGACGCAAAACTTTCTGTTTTCCAAACAACATCAATTATACTATCTTCCAAATCATCCCAAAGGCATTACTTGGCACAAACACTAATTAAAACATAAAAACACAATCATAACAGAAGCTATAATTATGCAAACACTCAAAAACATAAAGTATTGGGTTGTCTCCCAACAAGCTCTTTCTTTATAGCCATTAAGATAGGCTTGAAATATTAATGATGCTCACATAAAAGATAAGAGTTGAAACACAAAGAGAGCATCATAAAACATGTGACAAACACATTTGAGTCTAACATACTTCCTATGCATAGGCATTTTATAGGGAAACAAATTATCAAGACAAGCAATATCTAGCATATGCAAATAGGAAGAATGAAACATTAATAAATTCAACACAAAGAGAGGCAATTTAGTGACATGAAGATTTCTATAACCATATTTTCCTCTGTCATAATAATTACATGTAGGATCATAATCAAATTCAAAAATATATCTATCATATAAAATATTATCTTCATGATCCGCATGCATAAAAGTTTTATAATCTTCCAAAATAGTGGGATTAACATCAACTAAAGTCATGACATCTCCAAACCCACTTTGATCAAAAATTTCATAAGATTGAACACTCTCCGAATATGTGGGATTCTTTTTACCTAAAGTTGACACTCTTCCAAACCCACTTTCAATATTATTGCAATCATTATTATCAATGACATATTCATCATGAGGCTTAAATAAATTTTCAAGATCATAAGAAGCATTATCACCCCAATCATTATCGTTGCAATAAGTAGTGGACATAACAAAATCATCATCCCCAAGCTTGTAGTTTTGCATATTATTAACATAATTGAAATTAATAGAATTTATAATAACATCATTGCAATCATGCTTGTCAATCAAGGAGCTATCATGAATCACTTTATAAATTTCTTCTTCTAACACTTCATCACAATTTTCAGATTCATGATTTTCAAGCAAAACTTGATAGAGAAAATCAAGTGCACTCAACTCACTAGCAATTGGTTCATTATAATTGGATCTTTTGAAAAGATTAGCAAGTGTATGAGGATCCATATCAATAGATTTTTAGCAAGCGAAGATGCGAGCAAATAGAAGGCACATGACAACAGAAGCAAAGAAAGCACACAGAATATTTTTGGTATTTTTGATTTTTAGAGAAGTGGGGGAGATGAAAACGAGAGGCAAATGCAAATAAAAGGCAAACAAAGTAAATGCAAGTGATTGAAAGTTTGTGCGAAGGTACTTGGTAATTTTGATGATGTCTCCCCGGCAATTGCGCCAGAAATTCTTCCTGCTACTTGTAGTCTGTGTTGGTATTTCCCCGAAGAGGAGAGGATGATGCAGTACAGTAGATATAAGTATTTCCCTCAGTTAAGAACCAAGGTTGTCAATCTAGTAGGAGAACCAAGCAAAATTCCGTTAAGCGCACCTACACACACAAGAGCAAACACTTGCACCCAACGCAAATAAGAGGGTTGTCAATCCTCTTAGCAGTTATTTGCAAGGATTAAATCTTATCAAGGTAAATACATAAACTAAAATAATAATTAAAATAAAATTAAATAAATTGCAGCAAGGTATTTTTCGGTTTTTTATATGATAAAGATAGACCCGAGGGCCATAGTTTTCACTAGAGGCTTCTCTCTTGAGCACATAAACATACGGTGGGTAAACAAATTACTGTTGGGCAATTGATAGAAAAGAAAATAATTATGACGGATTCATGGCAATGATCATGTATATAGGCATCACGTCCGAGACAAGTAGACTGACTCCTGCCTGCATCTACTACTATTACTCCACTCATCGACCGCTATCCAGCATGCATCTAGAGTATTAAGTTAATGAAAACAGAGTAACGCCTTAAGCAAGATGACATGATGTAGAGAAGCAAATTCAAGCAATATGAATAAACCCCATCTTTTTATCCTTAATGGCAACAATACAAATACGTGTCATGTCCCTTTCTGTCACTGGGATTGAGCACCGCAAGATTGAACCCATCACAAAGCACCTCTCCCATTGCAAGATAAATCAATCTAGTAGGCCAAACTAAACCGATAGATCGGAGAGAAATACAAATCTATAACAATCATGCATAAAAGAGTTCAGAGAAGACTCAAATATTTCTCATGAATAATCTGATCATAAACTCACAATTCATCGGATCCCAACAAACACACCGCAAAAGAGGATTACATCGGATAGAACTCCAAGAACATCGAGGAGAACATTGTATTGAAGATCAAAGAGAGAGAAGAAGCCATCTAGCTACTAGCTATGGACCCATAGGTCTGTGGTAAACTACTCACACATCATCAGAAAGGCAGCAAGGTTGATGTAGAGGCCCTCCGTGATCGATTCCCCCTCCGACAGAGTACCGGGAAAGGCCTCCAGATGGGATTGCGGAAGAACAGAGGCTTGCGGTGGCGGAAAGGTTTTCTCTTATAGCTCCCTGGGGGTTTCCCAATATTTGTGAATTTATAGAAGTGGAATTAGGTCAAACAGAGTCACGTGGGCCCCACAAGGCAACACGGCGCCCCCCTGGGGCGCGCCCTGTTGCCTTGTGAAGCCTCCGAGGCTTCTGGCCTCCTCCCGAAGCTTCCAAGGTTTCTTTTATCCAGAAAAAAATCTCCAAAAAGTTTCGTGGCTTTTGGACTTCATTTGGTACTGTTTCTCTGAAAAGCCAAAAAGAAGCAGAAAACAGCAACTAGCACTGGGCACTAGGTTAATAGGTTAGTCCCAAAAGATGATATATAATTGCATATAAAAACATCCAAGATTGATACTATAATAGCATGGAACAATCAAAAATTATACATACATTGGAGACGTATCAGTGGTCAACGTGGTCAATGAAAGACAGCCATCGGAAGAGGAATGTACGCGGTGAGGCTGACAGCTGGACCCACCAGCTACATCTTCGCACGCAAGGAAGTACCTCCTTATTACGTGCAAAAAATAATAATTCCTCCCCCTTGATAGTTGGGACCCAACAGCTATATCTTCGCACGCAAGGAAGTGCCTCCTTATCCTTCCTGACAGCTGGGACCCACCCGGTCGAAGTGTACGTAGCGTTGTCTGTTTGGTCGCGAACGTGTACGTACATACTGGTCGATCGGTCTCTCTGCAATAATGAACCGTGGGCGTGTAAGGAGCGGCACATGTCGTAGTAGAGCCCCCGACGTAGTAATTCAGGCAGCCCCGTCTAAATCGTGTACACGTACGTACAGCCACACGGCAAAAAATACGAGCATGTACGTACATACGGGCGGGGTCCTTAACGCATACTCGCGCATACGTATGGCCGGGGCTCGTGTACATGGAGAGAGAGGCAACGGACGGCAGCAACGGCCTCCTGTTCATCGTCAGCCAACCGGCTGGGTCGGAACAGAGGAAACAGTGTCGTGTTCATCGGGAGCCAAGCGACTGGGTCGGAACGCGTCCTGTTCATCGGGAGCCAACCGGCTTGGACGGAACAGCCGTAACGGGGTCCTGTTCATGGACTCGGGGTCTGGCATACCGCAAAACGGAGGAAACACCCTTCTGTTCGACCGCCTACGGTCGAAATAGGATCCTGTTCATCGGCTGGGGGTCTCGCGTACCGCAAAACGGAGGAAACGTACTTCTGTTCGAGCACCTACAGTTGAAACGGGGTCTTGTTGATCGGGAGGGCTCTGGCATACCGCAAAACGGAGGAAATGGACTTCTCCCCAACTGCCTACGGTCAAAATGGGGGTCCTGTTCATCGGGAGGGGTGTGGCGTACCGCAAAACGGGACTCCACGGGCTACTGTTCATCCATGGTCGACCTCCCTCCACAGCCTCCACCAGCTATTGTTCATCCACCGTCGACTTCCTCCAGCCTCCACCAGCTAGTGTTCATCCAGCCTCCACGGGGTCCTGTTCATCCACCCCCAACCGGCTAGCCTCCTCGGGGTCCTGTTCATCCAGCGCCAACCACCGTCACACGGCCAGGGTACTGTTCATCCACAGCCAACCCACCGGCTGGGGTGGGGCGTACGTACGAGCGGGCGGCAGCAACGGGAACTGTTCATCCACAGCCAACCAACTGGCTTGATCGATGCGTCTCGACTCGTATCTACGTGTATCGCGCGCATGGCAGCAACGGGCACTGTTCATCGAGAGGCAACCCAACACCGGCTGGCTACGTCTCGCACAGGGGCTCGATCGGCTTTAGTAAGCAGTGAGAAGTATCGATCGGGTTCAGTTAGCAGCGAAGGGATCGCTCGGGTTCAGTTAGCAGCGAAGGGATCGCTCGGGTTTAGTTAGCAGTGAAGGGATCGCTCGGCTTCAGTATGCAGTGGGATCGATCGCTCGGGTTCAGTACGTGTAGTAGTGCGAGGGATCGATCGATCGCTCGGGTTCAGTAAGCGAACGCCTCGCTCGGGTTCAGTTAGCGAACGCCTCACACACGCGCGCGCGTACGAGAGAAACGCGCAAACCACACTGCATCGCTCGGCCCCGACCACCCACCGTAACCGGGAACTCCCCAAAAATTTCCTCGCCCTCACTTCTACCACAATTTTTTACGTCATGGACGGCCCAAAGAATGTCATGCGGGTGCGTCTCCAACCCGCCCAGGACGAAAAGCCCATTTTCTGTCATAATTTTTTGTCATAGAAGTAGGAGCCCACCACATCTATGATGATACGTGTTTTTGTCACAATTATTGTCATAGAAGTGTCACAACCATGATAGAAAAGTTTTCGTTCGGGCCATAATGTCACGGATGTGTCTTTTTTTGTAGTGAATGGACAGAGCAAAATAATGTATAGCAGGAAAATGAATGCTCCCCATAGTAGCTTGTGTAATGCCTCTAGTTTCACCCCTAGTAATGTTCATGAGAAATTCATTGCAGTCAGATTTACGAGGATCAGTGCAAGTCCCCCAAAATGGAATTTTACAAACACTACTAAATTCTTCAACGGACATGTGAAAAGGCTTTTCATATAAGTTGAAAATAACATCATGTGAAGTGCGCTGAGATACATACTCAAATCTTTGCACAAAGGAGTCAGTGAGATCATAGTATTGCGAGCACTTATCTGTCAAGAACTCCGTGAGGTCGGCGTTGTGTACGTACATATCAAACTCTTCCTTGATGCCGGCTCGAATCATGAAGGCCTCCGACGGCATTCGCATGGCAGGACCGAGGCCTCCCACGGCGGTTCAGTATCCGGCTCGTGTATTGCGGGCCTAGGAGCACTCTTGCTCGAGGAACCACCATGGAACATCTTCCTAAACATTTTCTTCCTCTGAAAATTTCTGAAATTTTTAGTGACTCAAAATAAAAGTGAACGAAACTCAATAAAATTGACAGCAACTACTCCCACAAGTATCTAGAGGCTATATCATGCATCAAAACTACTTTGGACCATACAAATTCAACATGCAAGCTCATAAACATGGTCACCACAGCAGCAAAAATTTGCAAAGTCTAAAGCACTAGAACAAAAACTAATTGGAGCATTGGAAGAGTCACATACCAAGGAGTAATTCCTCAAAACAATTTCATATTTCTTTTTGACAGTAGGGAGAGGAAATTTGAAACCTCCAATAGTAATTGTCGAAACTTTTTCAATACAATTGATACCATTCACTGAACTTTATTTCTTCGGGAAATAAACCGTATGCTCATTACCATTGACATGAAAAGTAACCTTGCTTTTGTTGCAATCAATAAAAGCCCCTGCAATATTCAAAAAGGGTCTTCCAAGGATAATCGACATGTTGTCGCCCTCGGGCATATCAAGAATAACAAAGTCTGTCAAGATAGTAACATTTGCAACTACAACGGGCATATCCTCGCAAATTCCAATAGGTATAGTAGTTGATTTATCGGCCATTTGCAAAGATATTTCAGTAGGTGTAAGCTTATTCAAATCAAGTCTTCTATATAAAGAGAAAGGCATAACACTAACACCGGCTCCCAAATCACATAAAGCAGTTTAAACATAACTTCTTTTAATGGAGCATGGTATAGTAGGTATTCCTGGATCTCCTAGTTTCTTAGGTACTCCACCCTTAAAAGAATAATTTGCAAGCATGGTGGAAATTTCAGCTTCTGGTATTTTTCTTTTATTAGTGACAATATCTTTCATGTATTTAGCATAGGGAGACATTTTCAACATATCAATCAAGTGAGTGCGCAAAAAGACAGGTCTAAGCATTTCAACAAAGCGCTCAAAATATTCCTCATCCTTGTTTTTAGATGGTTTAGTGGGAAAAGGCATAGGTTTCTGAACCCATGGTTCTCTTTCCCTCCCATGTTTTCTAGCAACGAAGTCTCTTTTATCATATCTTTTATTCTTAGGAGGTGGGTTATCAAGATCAACAGCAGGTTCTATTTCCACATCATTATCTGGTTGAGCATCAACATGAACATCATCATTATCATTATCACTAGGTGGATGTTCATTACCAGATTGTGTCTCAGCATCAGAAATAGAAACATCATTTTGGTTCTCAGGAGGTTTTTCTATCTCAGGTTCACTAGAAGCATGCAAAGTCCTATCGTTTTTCTTTTTCTTCTTAGATGGACTAGGTGCATCAGTGTTAATTCTCTGAGGATGGCCTTCAGGATACAGAGGATCCTGAGTCATTCTACCTCCTCTAGTAAGAACTCTAATAGCATGATCATTCATTTTATTATTCATTTCATCAAGCAAATCTTTTTGTGACTTAGCGATTTGTTCTAACTGAGTCTGGACCATAGAAGCTTATTTACTCAAACCCTTAACATCATTAGCAATTCTAAACATCAAATCACTCAACCAATCAATCATGATGGCATTTCTTTTTAATTGATTGCTAACATGCATATTGAAATTCTCTTGCTTAACAATGTAGTTATCAAAATAATCCAAGCAATGACTAGCAGATTTATTATAAGGAATATCACTTTCATCAAATCTACAGAGAGAATTTACCTCTACTACCTATGTCGGGATGTCGAGCCCGTGTATTTCTTCAATAGGTGGTAAATTCTTCACATCTTCAGATTTATTACCCTTTTCTTTCATAGATTTCTTGCCTTCTTGCATACATTCAGGACTGAGGAATAGAATACCTCTTTTCTTTGGAGTTGGCTTAGGTGGTGGTTCAGGAAGTATCCAATCATCGGCATTTCTCAATATATTGTTCAATAGTTCTTCAGCCTATCGAACAGTTCATTCCCTGAAAACACAACCAGCACAACTATCTAGGTAGTCCCTAGAAGCGTCGGTTAGTCCATTATAAAAGATATCAAGTATTTCATTTTTCTTAAGAGGATGATCAGGCAAGGCATTAAGTAATTGGAGAAGCCTCCCCCAAGTTTGAGGGAGATTCTCTTCTTCAATTTGCACAAAGTTAAATATTTCCTGTAAGGCAGCTTGTTTCTTATGAGCAAGAAAATATTTTTTAGAGAAGTAATATATCATATCCTGGGGACTACGCACACAACCAGGAGCAAGAGTATTAAACCATATCTTAGCATCAACCTTTAATGAGAAAGGAAACAACTTAGGAATGTAGTAGTAGCGAATTTTTTTCTCATGAGCAAATATGGTGGCAATATCATTCAATTTAGTAAGGTGTGCCACAACAGTTTCAGTTTCATAACCATGAAAAGGATCAGATTCAACCAAAGTAATTAACTCAGGATCGACAGAGAATTCATAATCCTTATCGGTAACAAATATAGGAGATGTAGCAAACTTAGGATCATATTTCATTCTCTCCCTCATAGATTTTTCTTTCAACTCAACAAGCAATTTCCTAACATCATCTCTATCATTACAAGCAAGAATTGCCCTAGCTGTTTGTCCATCAAAAACATAACCATCAGGTATCTTAGGCATTTCAACTCTAGTAGGAGGACTAGGCATAACAGGTGAATCATTATTTTTGAGAGTTTCAGCATTTTCAGTTTCTTTAGCTTTAGCAAGTTGTTCATCAAGAAATTCACCTAGTGGCACATTATTATCAAGCATAGTACTAGCATCATCAATAGTTTCATTCATAGCAGAAGTAGTATCATCAATAACTTGCGACATATCAGAATGGATAGCAGGTGGTGGTGTCGCAAGCCTACTCAAAACAGAAGGTGAATCAAGTGCAGATCTAGATGGCAGTTCCTTACCTCCCCTCGTCTTAGAGGGAACGATATTGGTCTTAGCGTCTTTCAGATTCTTCATAGTGATCAACAGATATAAATCCCAAGTGACTCAACAGATAGAGCTATGCTCCCCGGCAACGGTGCCAGAAAAAGGTCTTGATAACCCACAAGTATAGGGGATCGCAACAGTTTTCGCAGGTAGTATTTCACCCAGATTTATTGATTCGACACACGGGTAGCCAAAGAATATGTGCGAGTATTAGCAGTTGAGTTGTCAATTCAACCACACCTGGAGAACTAAATATCTGCAGCAGAGTGTTTAGTAGCACAGTAGTATGATAGTTTTGATAGCAGTAGTAACAATAGAAATAATAACAGTAACATTAACGGAAGCAGTTTTGTAGTGATTGTAACAGCAGCAGCAACGAAAGTAACTTAGCAAAGATCAATATGCGGAAAGCATAGGCATTGGATCAGTGATGGATAATTATGTTGTATGACATTCATCATGTAACAGTCACAACCTAGGGCGATACACAATAGCTCCAATTCATCAATGTAATGTAGGCATGTATTCCGTATATAGTCATACGTGCTTATAGTAAGAACTTGCTTGACTTATTTTGTCCTACCCTCCCGTGGCAGCGGGGTCTATAAGGAAATCTAAGGGATATTAAGTCCTCCTTTTAATAGAGAACCGGAACAAAGCAGTAACACATAGTGAATAGATGAACTCCTCAAACTACGGTAATCACCGGAAAGAATCCCAATTATTGTCACCTTGGGGTATGCGGATCATAACACGTAATAGGTGCATATAACTTGCAAGATAGGATCAAGAACACAAATATATTCATGAAAACATAAAGGGTTCAAATCTGAAATCATGGCACTCGGACCCTAGTGACAAGCATTAATCATAGCAAAGTCATAGCAACATCAATCTCAGAACATAGTGGATACTAGGGATCAAAGCCCTAACAAATTGACTTGATTACATGGTAAATCTCATCCAACCCATCACCGTCCAGCAAGCCTACGAAGAAATTACTCACACACGGCGGTGAGCATCATGAAATTAGTGATGGAGGATGGTTGATGATGACGACGGCGTCGAATCCCCCTCTCCGGAGCCCCGAACGGATTCTAGATAAGCCCTCCCGATGAAGAACAAGAGGTGGCGGCGGCTCCGTATCGTAAAACGTGATGATTCTTTCTCTTTGATTTTTTTTGGATGAATAGGTACTTATAGTGTTGGAGTTAGGGTTGCCGGAGCTGCCAGGGGCCCACAAGCCTAGTAGGTGTGCCCCCTGGGCTTGTGGCGCCTGGGTGGCCCCCCTCTGGTAATTCTCTTCACCCGTATTTTTTATATATTCTGAAATAATTCTCCGTAAATTTCCAGGTCCATCTGAGAACTTTTATTTCTGCACAAAAATAACACCATGGCAATTCTGCTAAAAATAGCGTCAGTCCGGGTTAGTTCCATTCAAATCATGGAAATTAGAGTCCAAAACCAGAGCAAAAGAGTTTGGAAAAGTAGATATGTTTGGGACATATCAGTCGTTACTCCTGGTGGGATCTAGACTGGCCCCACAGATCAATACTAATCTTTCCTGCGCACTTTGTCCTCACTCGTGCGCACCCGGGACCAACTTCCCGGTCGGTCACTCATCCTGAAATTACTCCAAGCTGAGCATGCTTAACTTTGGAGTTCTTTCCGAATGGCCTCCCGGAAAAGAAGAGATTCCTTATTGATATGAGTAGTCTATCATCCCTATTAAGCCAGGCCATCACAGACCTTGACGATCCCAACGATAGCAACAACATGCCCGAATCACAGGTGGATGTAAGTCTCGGAACCGATGAATTTGAAGTCGTCGAGGACCTCCCCGATCTGGAAACCTTCCGGCGACGGCTCATTGCCTCTGCCCGAAGTATAAAACGAGGGCGTGAGAAGCTTAAAGCCGATCATGACACTTTGAATGACAAATGGGTTGAAGTTATCGCAACCGAGCAGGACCTCGAGTTACGGCGCGCAGACCAAGTCAAATCTTACCCAATACGATGTCTGCTTCCGGCATTCAATGATGAAGTCGACGATAATTTGCTCTATAGGCACGATCGAGCCGATTGGCCTGACCGTCCTCCTCGAGGGTGAGACAGGCCAAAGGGAGGTCTTCGAGACCCCCTTCTATCCCTCGCCGTGAAGGCAAGGATCCAGTCCCGTCTGCTCCGCCTTACGACTTGCGAGGAAAATTGATCGCACAGCCTGCTCCATCGCATTCCATATACGGATCAAGGGATCGCGCGCCTGCTGGACAGGCCGGATATTAGGCTTGGCTGGACAAGCATGACAGGGCTCGCAATGACACCTGTGCTCAGACAGCAATAGACGTCCAACAAATAGTGGCTCGGCTCAGAGGAGCTGCACACCCGATGTGCTTTACAAATGAGGTCATGCAGCACCAGTTCCTGGAAGGGTTTAAACACGTAAATATCGAACAATACGACGGAACTACTGACCCAACCGTGTGGATCAAAGATTTCCTTCTCCACATCCATATGGACAGAGGAGATGATCTCCATGCCAATAAGTACCTGCCCTTAAAGCTTAAAGGACCAGTGAGGCACTGGCTCATCAGCTTGCCCGAGAACTCCATCGGGAGCTGGGAGGACCTTGAGGATGCTTTTCGAGCTAACTTCCAGGGCACTTATGTTCGCCCCCAGATGCCGACGACCTTAGTCACGTGGTCCAATAGCCTGGTGAGTCTGCTAGGAAATTTTGGAATCGATTCTTAACAAAGAAGAGCCAAATCGTTGATTGTCCGGATGCTGAGGCAATCGCTGCTTTCCGACATGGCATTCATGATGAATGGTTGGCACGACAGCTCGGGCAGGACAAGCCGAAGACTATGGTGGCCCTCACCTCCCTTATGACCCGTTTCTGTGCTAGAGAAGATAGTTGGATGGCTCGCAGTTCCAGTCACAGCAACAACCCCAGTACCTCGGAAGTGGGTGACGGAAATAGGAGGCCTCGACGCAACAAAAAATAATAAGCGTCGCCACAAAGGCAACAGTAGTGATGCCGAGGAGGCTACCATCAATGCCGGATTCAGCAATCAATGTAGTGGCCAGAAGAAAAAGCCCTTTAAAGGGAACAGAGATGGCCCATCTACATTGGATAAAATCCTCGACAAACACTGTCAAATTCACGGCACTTCGGACAAACCTGCCAACCATACAAACCGGAATTGTTGGGTCATAAAGCAGGTCGACAAGATCGCAGCCGAGAACCCGGGCAAGAGCTAGCCTCGTAGCGAGGATGAGGATGAACCTCCTCAGCCAGATAATGGAGGCCAAAAACAGTTCCCTTCTCGGTAAAGGATGTGAATATGATCTACGTCACCCACATCCCAAAGAAGGAGAGGAAGAGCGCGCTATGTGATGTCTACGCAACGGAGCCCGTAGCGCCGAAGTACAACCCATGGTCGGCTTGCCCGATCACCTTTGATCGAAGTGACCATCCGATCAGTATCCATCACGGAGGAACGGCCGCCCTGGTACTTGATCCCATAGTGGATGGTTTCCACCTCACAAGGGTCCTTATGGACGGAGGAAGCAGCCTCAACCTAATATACGTTGACACTGTCAGGAAGATGGGCATTGATCCATCAAGGATTAAACCCAGTAATACCACTTTCAAGGGTATCATACCAGGAGTCGAGGCATAGTGCATCGGCACTTTAACTTTGGAGGTAGTCTTCGGTTCTCCCGAGAACTTCTGAAGCGAGGATTTGATCTTCGATATCGTGCCTTTCAGCAGTGGCTATCACACACTGCTTGGGCGAACTACTTTCGCTCGATTCAACGTCATCCCACATTATGCCTATATAAAGCTAAAGATGCTGGGGCCTAATGGCGTTATAACAGTCAACGACAATACGGAGCACTCTCTCTGTACTGAGGAGCAGACCGCGACTCTTGCAGCCGAAGCCCAGGCTGCTGAGGAGGCGTCAAGGTCGGATAGAGCACCTACTAGACTACATGATTTTAGAAGTCATCGGTTTTAAACCGGGGGCTAGGATTTAAAACATCCCCACATGCCCACCATAGTACTCATATCAAAGTCTTCGGCTCCTTATTCTCGGATATTGCTTTATATGCATCGGTTTTGAATTGTGTCTTTGGTCAATAGTTGGGTTGCCCGGCTCTTGTGCTTACTCCTTACATTCTCGATTGTTCGGCTAAGGGTAAAGGGAGCACAACTGCGATTGTGCTTCCGGTCTAACTGATTAAGTGCCTCAGTGGAGAAAGCCAAAAGCTGACTGCCACAATAGGCGTAAACTGGTCAGCGATCCGATGATTGTGTCAAACTACGAATCGATAGAGATTACTCCGTGTTAAATGCGGTGCCTTTTCTTAACATCGGCCGAAGTGTCAGCGGCTTGACCTCGGCTGTGTCCGAACACTAAAACACTGGGGGTTAATCACTCACCCCCAAACTTAAAGCTCCTATGGCTAAGTGAAAATTATAAAGCCACATTGTCTGATTGCCTTGTTTTCGCTTACACAGCCACCTCCGGGCACCGAGACGTCGGCTAAGGGCTACACTGTTAGCACGAAAACACCATGCATAGCATCTGCGTAGGGGTGGAAGCCGATGACTAGCCATTTTCAGATTATAAACAGTCTCAAAGGAGTCAAAATAAGCTTTCAAGCATAAACCGATGTCGTGGTTTTCTCACGGCAGATGCCAGGGGTGGGCTAATCGAACGTGGTTGGGGCCGGAGGACGTCGGAGGGTTCCGGAGGCGAGAATGGGGACAAGCGATGGATGACACATGATGTACCTAGGTTCGGGGCCCTCCAGGGGAGGTAACACCCCTAGTCCTGCAAACTCAACTAGATGGATCACTAGACAAGCTACAATGGCACTCCTTGAGCTGGTTTGGGTGGAGGAGGAAAGAGGTCTTGCTCTCTTCTCCTGGTCGAACAGTGGAATGCTTCGCGTGGGGGTCAAGAACTCAGGGTTTTGGCCCTCACGCATGGAGGGCTCCCTGGGGGTCTTATAGGCCAGCTCCCTAGGGTTACAATGGTAATCTATCGGGGCGCGGGGCCCTACTGTAATCGCCTCACGCCAGGCAGTGGGACCCGCCGGCTGCTGGGGCCCGCCGGTTGCAGGCCCCGCCGGCCGTCCGGCACTGCACCGTGTCTTCGCTGGCGTCATGGAGCGGCGGGCACCGTTCAGCTACAGCGCCCTGCCAGGTCGCCACCGCCAACCCCGGGCCGTGGTTTCCGGGCATCCTGTAGCCACGCCCGCCCGGTCTATGGGGCGGCGCGTACTGTTGCCACGCCCGCCCGGTTTTCGGGACGGCGTGCGTTGTAGCCATGCTGGCTTTGTCATGGGGGCTGTCTTGTCACCTGACCGGCTAGAGCTGATGCCAGCTCAGACATCCGCCGCCTTCGGTGTCACCGGATCGGGCTTCCTCGTCATGCCTGGCCGGGTCAAGGGCCTTCAGGCCGGCTGGCAAGCGGGCCGGGTTGAGCTTCATCGCCATGCCTGGCCGGGTTGGCGTTCTTTAGGCCAGCTAGCGAGCGGGCCAGGTCAGGTGGTGCTGACCACCCCGTTGTTTTGAAAATGGTAAGTGTTGATGAGCCTACCTGGGGGTTACGCCCCCGACAACCGATTCATTCAAACAAAAACTTGTCTTTTAAACACAAGTACACCTCGGCATACCAAGGGAGATCTACTCAAGAACAGTGTCCTTGTGACACTTGACCTCGGATATCCGGGCACTCGGCATCACATCCTCAATATACTACTCGGGCACCCGATTCTTGCCTGCTGGGCCTCCCCGCGCCATGTCCTCCGGTTTAATCTCGGGATAGTGCGTCTTCACACACGCATAGGCCTGCCGAGCTCCCTCAAGACATGTTGAATGCTTCCAGCACTTTGCAGTCTTTGGACCGAACAAAAGAAACTGCTTGGCAATGGCCTGGCAGGCCACAAGGCAATGCAGAGGTCCTCCATGGTTGGCTTGGTGATGCGGTATGCTGCTTCATCTGGTTACTGACGAGGGGCGGATGCGACGGCTCCTGGAATTGCACCCAAAATGCCTTCTGTTCGGCCGCATCTTCACGCCCGCCGAAGTACTGGCATGCATCCGTGACGCTTCTCGGCAGGTCCGCAAAGGAACCTAAGACACACCAGATATGTGTCAGCTCGGCGAAGCGGCCACCAGCGAAGACGCACTACATTAAAAAGGCTTACCAGCGGCTATCTCCGAAACCTGCCAGAGTTCTTCCCGAGCTGCCCTCGCTTTAACCTGGGCTTCTTTCTGCTTTAGCTTGATCCTGTTAAGCTCAGCTATGTCCTTCTTCTTATCCTCTTAAAGGGCATCATACTCTGCGTACAAGCCCTTCAAGTCTTGTTCCACCTCCAGAATCCGAGCCTGGTCCTTTTTGTGAGCATCTCGCTCTTGGGCCAGCTCGGCTCAAAGGGCCTCCATCTCGGCCACGGCAGCTAAAACAAACAATCAAACCACAAACATTAGTATAAAGAGTTATTTTTCAAGCAACAAATAAAGCTATGGTGCTATTCTGTAAGTATATTACCTTGCGCCTTATCGATCTGCTCCTTCAGCAGATTGATGTCCTCCTCAGACCGCGCAAGCTTATGATTCAGCTCTTCTAACTCTCTCGAGTTGGATGCTGATGGAGCGGCAGAGGCCTGCAGCACAGATTATTAGCCTCTGAAACATGAAATCAATCCTCTCGTCGAATGTTTTTGATCCGACAAGAGTCTCGGGGGCTACTGCATATACACTTCAAAAAAAACTATTCAAAGAGCAAATCGACCCCCAAGCCAATTTATCAAACTAACTCAGGGCTCGAGGGCTACTATACATACGCTATTAAAAGCGTAAACTCACACTTTGCAAAGTTCCTAGTCCTCGGACAACCTTTTTTAAAAAGAAACTTGTCCGTGAAGGGCTACTGAGTGTATTAAGCATTAAAACTTATAAAAGTGCAGCTGTTCAAAATAACGCACCTTGAAACCTTTTGAGAGGCCTACAAAGGCCTCCAAAATTCCGTCCTTCGCGGACTGGAACTGGTTGAACGTCGTGCCCAGGAGGGCACGGTGTTCGGGCAGAATGGAGGAGCTCTGCAGAGCTTCCTCTATCTCCTTGTGCCACCCCAAGAGAGGCGGCTGGGCGTCCTCGGTTTCACCCCTCGATGGAGAGGCGGCAGTGGCCTCTACACTGCTCGGTGGCGGTGGAGCGGTCGGGTCTAGGGACTCCGGGCATTTCAGCACCGGTTCTTCAAAAACAAGAGGAATCATTTCCCTCTGGTCCTCCGCAGCCGAGGTCTTGACCTCGGCCATAAGCACGTCGGCACCACTCTCTGTGTTCAACGCAGGAGGATCCGGGCATGAAGAGACCTCCCCAAGCTCATCATGGGCGGGGGAGGGACGCGCGCTCGCACCCGACGAGCTCTCGGCTAGCTCGGGTGGAGGGACGGCGTTATCCGACCCCTCGCCTGGGAGGCGGTGTTTGATGAGTGATATTTTTACACTCATTTCAACCTCGTTTAAACTGAATTATTTCATGAAAAGAGAGATATTCACTCCGATATTGTCACTAATGACTAATAAGTGTGAGGGATTCCACAAATCCTCTCTTTGATATTTTTCCACGGGAAATGGGCCAAAAAGGGAAGAAATCATGTGGGAGAAAGGAAAGGAAGGAAATTGGAGAAGAGATAAGTCACCAGGAGGCGCCAGAAGGCCGCCGGTGCAAAATACGGCGTTCCATGCGACCGCGAGCGCTTGCATGAGCGGTCGTTTGGCGTGGAAAACAAGGCAGGTCGTCCATCTGAACAACTTTTATAACGGGGACCCAGTCGAAATGTGAACATGGAGCGCGTCGGGAGAACGTCCAGCACAGCCACAACCCTTTCATCATCATCTTCATCCACAAACCCTAGCCGCCGCCATTTGCATCTCCATAGCCATCTCCACCAATGTAGTTCAGTTCATACTTGTAATCGTGCATCACACAAGGCATCCATTGTAAGACATATTGCAATCAATCAATCTCAAGATGTGTTCTTCAATGATTTCTTCTCGTGATCTGATCTTGATGTGTGACTAGATCGGTAAGGTATGGGGTGAGGCATGAGCCTTGCAACCCCAGGTATTTGGTGAAGGGATCATTGGGAGTCTTTGACATAACCTCTTGTATGTGTGAAATAAAATTGTTTTGTGAAGTTTCTCTTGTCTTGTCCGCGATCTTCATCCCTGCAGGTACCCAGGATCATGGAGATCGAGCACCGGTGAGGTTAGGAGCAAGGGGACCATGAAGTGTTACACCCAAAGCTTTCGTCTGATATTATTATCTTAATTATCGGGGCAACCCTGCGAGACGGATAGGGCCTGCGGTAGGACAACTGATTCTTGATGTAGGACTCGTGCTGGTCAAGATGTTATTTGGACACATCCCCCATTCCGATACGAAGCAAGCACCTCTTGACGGGTGACTTCCCGTGCACAAACTCATATCATTTTTTATCCCAACACCAATACATGGTTGTAAGCATTAAGACCTCATCTGCGTACCTTCCTTTTATTATAAGTGTTTGAATCACAATTTGCTTGCTGATCCGATCAAAAGCTGGATTTGACACTTTTGCAAAAGCTTGCTAGAAACCATTGCCTCAAGGGGATCTTCCTATCGTGGGTTCGATACCCAGGGTCACCTTTGGGGAAATAGGTGTGGGATACCCTTTCTTGTTCCAATATCGGATCAATAAAATGGATATATCAGTGTTGCGGGCTGTGAAAGAAAACAATAAGATCAAGCGCATATCAATTAAAACTTATTATGTGCAGGCGTGTCAAACGCGTTACCTCCTCGGCGGTGGCTTCTTTCGGCGTAGCGGAGGAAACGCGTCCTCGGAGGAGCCGGAGTGCGTGGCCTCGGTAGGGGCCGAGGATTGGTTGGGCTTGGTGGCATGGGCAGTCCGGAGCTTTTTGAGCCGAGGAGGGTCATCTTCCTCGACAAGCTCAGACGTCTCCCTCCTTCTCTGTCGTGGTAATTTCACGGCAGATGCCATAAGATGGCTAAAGAGGTGGGGCTACGAGAGGACGCCGGTGGGCTCCGGAGGTGAGGTTGGCACGAGCAAGTGCGAGACACGAGACGTACCCAGGTTCGGGGCCCTCTGGAGAGGTAACACCCCTAATCCTGTCGCGTGAGCTGATATGCGCAAAGGTTACAGAGTTGCTCCTGGAGCTGTTTGGACGGAGGAGGGAGAAGGGGCTAGGCCACCGTTCTGCCTCTCCGGCGGGAGTGTGTGGGCGTTCTGTGGAGCGAGGAATCACTAAAGGGAAGTGAAGAGCCACTATCCCACAAGAGAGAGTGATCCGAAGGGAGCTAACTAGAATGTGTTCTGATCTGACCGGTCGATCGACCC
Source organism: Elymus sibiricus (assembly GCA_039707655.1). NCBI lineage: Eukaryota > Viridiplantae > Streptophyta > Magnoliopsida > Poales > Poaceae > Elymus > Elymus sibiricus. The sequence continues at coordinate 404,066,252 of CM077666.1, forward strand.
CTTTGCATGGAGGCCTCCCTGGGGGTCTTATAGGCCGACCCCCAGGGTTACAATGGTAACGTTACAGAGGCGCGGGCCCCCGGTGTCATTGACCGGGATCCGGTGGCCGGGACGCCGGGTCGCCAGGCTGCCGGGTCGCCAGGTGCGCCGCACCTGCCTAGCGCGGGGCACTGTGGCGGGTCTTGTCTCTTGTCAGTCTGGGTACGAGGCACTGTGGCGCGTCTTGTCCGTCGTCAGAGGGAGGTCGGCGCCGCCGTTTCTATAGGACCGCGCCTCCCTGACATCGCCCGCCTCGGGCGGGGGCGCAAGGAAAGCTGCAGCCTCGCCTGTTCTGTCAGTACAAAGGGAGGAGTGCTGCAGCCATGCTTGCTTCGTCGCTAAGGCTTCGTCTCCTCGCAGCCGGCCGGCATGGGCCAGCCGGCCAGGCCGGGTTGCCGTGCCGAGCCGGCTCGCGCTGGGGAGCCGGCGTGCTTGGCAAGCCGGCCTGAGGGACTTGTCTTGCTTCGATGATTTTCTGAAAGGGATCCGGGCTCCGTCGCCTACCCGGGGGTCATCCCCCCGACAGTAGTCCCCGAAGCTGTGAAGGTTCGCCGGCTTCAGGCAGGGGGGCCTTTGCAGCTTACCACCCTGAGGAGCCGGTTTGTTGATGTAGTGCCGGAGTCCGGTCGGGCGGCCTCGCCTGGCCGCTCGCCGGCTTCGCGGCAGCGGGCGCCGGGAACACCCGTTGGGGGCCGGCTTCCGGAGACCGGGTCGCGGCACCCCGGCCTGGGCGGGAAATGGAAACGCCTGCCAAATGAGTCTTGCTTCGTACGCCGATTCACGCTTGCCGCAGCTCGACGGGCTGCCACGTGCAGTCTCGCGGCGGGCGAGGCCTGCCAGCCCACGCACGCGACAGGACATGACTGTGGTCCAGGCCCGCCACGACGCCCCCTCGGCCTGCGCGCGAGGGATTTACTGCGGCGGCTGTTGGCGATTGCGCTTCCCGCGCAGTTAATGTGCGTGGGGAACGTGCGCGCGTAGTGCGGGGAAGTGGGGATCATGGGCGCAAACGATCCCGCTTCCCCACGATTCGTAGCGGTTATAAATGAGAAGGGAGGGGAAGTGTGACGGAGACGCTCGCGCTCGCACTCCTGCCCCTCGCTCCTCTTCTTCTCCATCGCAACCGAGCGAAGCGCTGCCGCCACCGCACGCCTCGCCAACGCCTGCTGTCGCGCACCGCTACCCGAAGCCCGCAGCGCGCCGCTCTTTCTCCCTCTGCTCCTCTTCATCGCCGAACCTCGACGCCCGAAGAGTTCTTCGATGGCGCTGTCGAAAGGCTCTTGGGAGGGCTCCATTATGACGGAGCAGAATATCCGGTACCTCCGCCGCACGAAACGGCTGCCGCCGGCGGAGGTACTGCTCGCGCGCGTGCCAGGCTCGGAGAGGGTGCCGGAGCCGCAGGAGGGCGAGCATGTGGTCTTCTTCTCGCATTTCGAGCGCGGGCTCGGCCTCCCCGTGAGTCTTTTCTTTCGCGCGTGGCTTGATTTCTTCGGGCTGCAGCCACATCATCTCGGCGCCAACGCCGTGCTGCAGGTTGCCGGCTTTGCCACGCTCTGCGAAGGCTATCTCGGGATGCTGCCGACTGTGGAGCTGTGGGCGAAGATGTTTTTCCTCAAGAAGCAGGGAGCGTCAGCCGGCGCCATGTCCGACTGCGGCGCGGCGGTGGTTGCCGGCCGGGTGAACGGGCCATTTCCCAAGCTGCCGCTTGAGGACTCGGCCAAGAAGTGGCAGACGACGTTCTTCTACGTCCAGAACGCCGACCCGGCGGTGGACGTCATCAACCTTCCGCCGTTCGTCGACGCGCCGCCACTCGAGAAGCCGAACTGGGGCTACTGCCCCAAGAAGCCGCCGCAGGAGATGGTGAACATCTGCGGCCGGGTCGGGGAGCTGACGGAGCGCGAGGGGCTGAAGCCGGTTGATCTCATCGCGGCCTTCATCGCCCGCCAGGTTTTGCCGCTGCAGCGCCGGGCGCACCGGATCTGCGATATGAGCGGCCGGCACGACCCGACCCGGATGTCGACCAAGGAGCTGACGCCGGCTGGGATCGTCCAGCGGGTCAATTACATCTCCAAGCCCGGGCTGAAGGAGGATGGGTGGAGCTTCGGGAAGGAGCCTTATCACCGGGAGAACCCGGCGCTGGCGGTGAGTCCTTGGTCTTTATATTTTGCCGCTTCGACGTTATTCTTGCGTCCTGACGCCGCGGGATGGCCGCAGCTATTCGCCAGCCAGCGGAATCACGACGGGCCGAACGCCCAGATTCTGCTGGCCGACCTGCCCGACTCGGATGTGGAGGAGGCCGGCGCCGAGGCGGAGGAGGGGGCGGTCGAGGCGCGCCTGGCTGACGCCGCAGCCGGCGGGTCGCGGAATGCAGGTAAGTCTCCGCCTCTAGATCTACTGCGGGACTGGCCGGATGACGACGAGGAGAGCCTGACCGACGCCCACGGTGCAGTGCCCTTGGCTGGGGAGGACGCCAGCGTCGACCCCCCAAGACGGCTGCGGAAGGCGGCCGGCGCCGGGCCGGCTCGCGTGGCGGCGACCGTCAGCCGGCCGCACGGGAAGGAGGCGGTCGAGGCGAGATCGGCCACGAAACGCCCGGCGGCGGGGCCGACGCGCGAGAGGGCCGTCGTGAAGAAGAAGCGCCGGCTCGCCCCGTCCGTGGGGCCGAGGCGGGAGCCCACGACGGTCATCGGGTAAGTATTTCTTGCCTTATTTCTGATCCCTGCTTGCTGAATTTATGGGGGCGCGCCATCTTGTGGTTTATCTTTTTTCTTCCTTATGCCTTCGCCGTGACGAATCTGTCGTGTACAGGTCGGCTCTTGACTTGGTGGTGGCGGCGACAGAGGCCGCGGCGGGCGAGGCCGTCTGGAGGAAGACCCGGAGCAGCGCCATCGACCGCGAGCCGGACCGGACCGCGGAGGAGGACCTCGAGGCCCGCCAGTCCGGCCAAGATCTTGAGGCGGCGATGCGCGCCGCCTGGTGGGACCGGGCCAAGGCCGAGAAGGCGATGCAGGAGGCCTCGGCCTAGGCATGGGACAGGGCCTCCGCGAAGCGGGCCAGGCCCACCGCGGACCTGGCTTGGCCGGAGATGGAGAGGGGCTCGGCGCCGGTGGTGACAATCATCGAGCCGCAGCCGGAGGGAGCGGGCGAGCCGGAGAGGCGGGCGGAGCCGGCCGACGGCGAGTCGGACGTCGATGACAATATCGTCGTGGACACGCCGCCCCGGGCCGATCCGGCAGGAGGTGGCGAAGGCGGCGGAGAGAGGCGCGAGGCGGACTCCGCGCCATCTAGCCAAGTGCAGCCGACGCTGGCCCCGGAGGCCGCGATCGGGGCCACCGGTACCTTGGTGGTCGTGCTGCCCCAAGCCGCTACAAACCCCGAGCGGCCAGGTGGAAGCGGATCCGGCGCCGGGACCGCACTCCAGCTGCCGTGGGCGAGCTCCAGCGAGGTCGTGGTGGGGCCGCAAACCCGGGAGGATGATGCGGCAGACGCCCTGCGCTCGCAACTTCGTGGTCGGGGCGAGCGCCTGCAAGCCTTCGTCCGGGAGGAGCAGGACCGGGCGCGGCAGCTGGAGCAGGCGATCGCGGTGAGTTTTTTCTTCTGTGCCTGTCTTGATTGTTGAATCAGTGGGGGCGCGTCAGCGCACCCACTGGGTGTAGCCCCCGAGGTTCAGCCGGGCTGCGGAGCAGCCGGGTCGAATCTTATGGCTGTCTTTTGCATTTTTTAATCTTCTGTCTGCGTACAGCATCTGTACGACCTGCGGGCCAGCGCGTTCAACCGGCTCTGGGATCGGTACTGCGAGGCCAGAACCCAGCTCGCCGCCAAGGAGGAGGAGCTGCGTCGGGTCCAAGGTACGTCTTGCATGCCTTCAGTGGGTGCGCGCCAGCGCACCCACTGGGTGTAGCCCCCGAGATTCGGGCCGGACTGCGGAGCAGCCGGGTCGAATCTTAGAGCCTTGACTTTTTCTTCTAATCCTTGCTTCCGGCATCTGACTGGTAATCTCGTCGTGCAGCTGACGCGGCCGAGGTGCCAGGCCTTCGAGGCCGGCTTGCCGAAGCCGGCCAGCAGCGCGACCACGCCATCGGCGACAGCGACCGGCTCCAGGCCGAGGTGGACCGGCTGGTGGCCGAGAAGGCCAGGGCGGAGGATGCCCACCAGGCGGAGCTGGGCCGGTTGGCGGAGGAGTGCGGGAAGGCGGCCGAGGAGCTAGCGGATGCCGGCAGGAAGATCGCCCAGCTCGAGAAGGATCTCGAAGCCCAGGCTCGCGCGGCGGCGATCCGGGAGAACGGGATGCTGGGCGAGGCGCAACACCTTGACGAGACCTTCGCCCGTAAGTACCATTTCTTCCTTTGGGCCGGCTGGCGTAGTCGGCAAGTTGCTTTCTTTGACTGATTTGTTTCTTTCCTTTGCCAGGAGTCTTCCCGGAGACACAGGAGGCGGCCGATGCGACCGCATACGCCCACCGGGCCGAGCAGCGCGAGCTGGGGGCGGAGATCGACGCTTCCGCCGCCTGGTCCTTCTCGGAGCTCGTTCTTGCCGGCGAGGCCCGTCTTCGGGCCGTGGAGGGGCAGATGCACCGCCTGTTCGAGGCCGGCTTGGGCATGGCGAGCGGCCTCTGGCCAAGCGCGGTGGTGCCGAACAACGTCACCCGGCTGGCGCGGTGGCTGGAGGCCGGGGTGGAGCGGCTCGGCGCGTGGAGGGACTCCGCGGCCTGGGCCGGCGCGGAGATGGCGCTGCGCTTCGTCGTGTCATGGTATCCGGGCGTGGACCTCGACCGTCTGGCGGCGCAGCGGGCCGGCGCAGAGGAGGACTTGGCGGCGCGGGTGCAGCGGATCGCCGGGCGGGGTAGTTACTTGGCAACGTTCGCCCCGCACGACGAGTTCGTCGTTGAGCGGATGGAAGATGGCGAGGAGCTCCCTGCCGACGAGCTCGGTCTGCTGCTCAACGACCCGGACGACAGCTCGGCCGAGACGTGCGCCTACGCCGATGACGAGGCCGACGCGGACGACGACGCCACGGCCGAGAGGATGGCGGAGAGCGCTGGACCCAACCCGGCGGCCGCGTCCACCTCGGCTGAGCCGACGCCGGCCAGAGACGACGCGGGTGCCGCTTAGGATAGCTTTCCCTTTTTATCTTTCCTGTGCTCAAACTTTTTTTAGGTAGCAGGTCCACCCACTGGGGGTGTAGTTCCATGTAATGAACTCGTGGCCGAAGGCCCATGCTGTATATAAATTTTGCATGCGATTTCACTTTCTGCTATTCGGCCTTGGGCCTTTTCCTGTTTGTCGTTTCTCTGGGCTTCCTTCCCGCTTGCCGGACAGCCGGGTTGCGGACCGTGGCTAGGACGGGAACTCGGCTTTGAGAGCGAACGCACAATACTTAGGCTTTTTCGGACGTTGAGCGCGAGTGAAACACCCACTAGGCCGGCTGGCGGCAGGCGGCGAGGCCGCCTGGCGTGCAGCCGGTCGTGCGGCGAACAAGCGAAAGAGAACGGGTTGAGCCAGGTTGGCCGAACTGGGCTGTCCTTCTTAGTCGTTCTGGCGTAACGGTGCTTTCGGCCTTTGGCTCTTGCCGGCCGGATAGCCGGGAGCCGGCTGTGGCTGGCGAAGAGAGGGCTTCGGCGGCTCGTACGCTTCGAGACGGACTAAGGAAAAAAGCGGGGCGTGGTCTAGCCGGCTAGCCCCCGAGCCCCCGAGCCGGCTACGCCGACTCGGTGGGGGAATTAGAAAAAACGGGGCTGTGTGTAGACACAGAATAAAGCGGAAAAGGGAGCTCCCGAGCCCCCGAGGCGGCTGCGCAACTCGGCGGGAGAAATGAAAACGGGGGAGCTGCCTGCTTTCATTAAGTCCAAAAGATGGTGATACATACATACATGGGTTTAACTGTAAAACGGATGGAGGAGCTCCGCGTTCCAGGGCCGGCTGGACTCCTCGCCGGCTGCATCTCGCTTGCGCTTGTTCGGCTTCTGCGCGTCGATGAGGTAGTACGCGTTCCATGCGCAGAGAGCCTTGCTGACGATGAAGGGGCCTTCCCAGGGGGAGGCCAGCTTGTGCTGGCCGGCTGTCCGCTGGACGAACCGGAGTACGAGGTCGCCTTCGCGGAACGCGAGGGGCTCGATCTTCTTGCTGTGGTAGTGGCGCAGGCCTTGTTGGTAGATGGCGGACCGGCTGAGGGCCAGGAGGCGTGCCTCCTCGAGCAGATCGACGCCGTCTTCGCGTGCTTCTTTTGCTTCGGCTTCGGTGTACATCGTCACCCGGGGTGAGTCGAACTCGACGTCGGTTGGAATGATTGCTTTGGCTCCGTAGACGAGGAAGAACGGGGTGAACCCGGTGGAGCGGTTGGGTGTCGTCCGGAGACTCCAGAGGACGGCCGGCAGCTCATCGAGCCAGCTGTCGGGTGAGCGCACGAGCGGCTCGACGAGTCGCGGCTTGATGTCGGCTAGGATGAGGCCGTTTGCCCGCTCGACCTGGCCGTTCGTCTGGGGATGTGCGACGGAGGCCAAGTCGAGCCGGATGCCAGATGCAGAGCAGTGGTGGGCCAGCGCGCCCTTGGCGAAGTTGGTGCCGTTGTGCGTGATGATGCTGTGCGGCACGCCGTAGCGAACCGCGATGTCCTTGATGAACCGAACGGCTGTGGGCCCGTCGAGCTTCTTGATTGGCCTGGCCTCGATCCACTTGGTGAATTTGTCGATGGTGACAAGGAGATGCATCATGCCGCCTCGGGCGATCTTGAAGGGCCCCACCATGTCGAGGCCCCAGACGGCAAAGGGCCATGTGATCGGGATGGTTTGGAGAGCCGAAGTCGGCTGGCGGCTGCGCTTGCTGAAGCGTTGGCAGCCCTCGCACTTGAGGACCAGTTCCTCGGCGTCTTGCAGGGCCGTGGGCCAGTAGAAACCATGCCAGAATGCTTTGGCCACCAGGGATCTTGAGGCGGCGTGGTGCCCGCACTCGCCCTGGTGGATGTCGAGGAGGATCTCGATCCCTTTGCTCTGCTCGACGCAGCGCTGGAACACGCCCGTCGTGCTGCGTTTGACGAGCTCGTGGTTGATGATGCTGTAGGCGGACGCACGCCTCTGCACTTGCCGGGCTTCAGTTTCGCTGATGGGAAGTTCGCTATCTTCCAAGAAGGCAAGGATTGGCTGAGCCCAGGATGGCGCCGTCACCACCGTGAGGACGGCCGCCGGGATGGGACCCGGGATGGCAGCCCCTGAGCCGGAGCCGGCAGTCCCCAAGCTTGGGCCGGCAGCCCCCGCGCCGGAGCCAGCAGTCCCCGGGCTGGAGCCGGCAGCCCCCGAGCCGGAGACGGCAGTCCCCGAGCTTGGGCCGGGAATCCCAGGGTCGGGTGGGGGCGCGCTGGGGTCGTCTGGGACGAAGATGGACTCCGACTCGGGAGACGGCTTGATGGACGGCTTCCGTAGGTGCTCGAGGGAGACGCCGGACGGGATGGCTTGCCGGGTGGAGCCTACTTTGGCCAGGGCGTCGGCCGCTTCGTTGTCGGCGCGTGGGACGTGGAGGAACTCACAACCATCGAACCCGCCGGAGAGTTGCTGGACCAGGAAACGGTAGCTGGCCATGTTGGCGTCTTTGGCATCCCAGTTGCCGGAAACTTGCTGCACCACCAGGTCCGAGTCGCCGTAGCAGAGGATGCGCCGGATGCCGATCTCCCTAGCCAGCTGGAGGCCGTGCACGAGAGCTTCGTACTCGGCGACGTTGTTCGAGGCGGCGAAATGGATCTGGAGCACGTACCGTAGCCGGTCGTTCTTGGGGGAGGACAGCACGATGCCGGCTCCCAAGCCGTTGCGCATCTTGGAGCCGTCAAAGTGCATGCGCCAGTGAGTCGACTCCAGCGCCGGTGGCAGGTATTGCGTCTCGGTCCAGTCGACGAGGAAGTCGGCCAGCGCTTGGGACTTCATGGTGGTGCGCGGCTCGTAGAGGATTGTGTGGCCGGCTAGCTCGATGGCCCACTTGGCCACCCGGCCAGAGGCATCCCGGCAGCCCATGATCTCGCCGATGGGGGCCGTGCTCACCACGGTAATGGCGTGCTCTTGGAAGTATTGCCTCAGCTTCTTGGCGGCGAAGTCCACGCCGTAGCACATCTTCTGGTAGTGGGGGTAGTTCTGCTTGGAGGCGGAGAGCACCTCGCTCAGGTAGTACACCGGACGCTGGACCGGCTGCACCTTGCCCTCCACAGGGCGCTCGACGACCAGCACCGTGCTGACCGCGCGAGAGGTGGCAGCGATGTATAGCAGGAGTGGCTCTTTCTCAGCCGGCGCGGCCAGGACGGGTGCGGTTGACAGCATGCGCTTGAGGTCGCGGAAGGCTTCGTCCGCCTGGTCGCTCCACTCAAACGCCGTCGTCTTCTTCATCAGCTGATACAGGGGCAGGGCCCTCTCTCCCAGCCGGCTGACGAACCGGCTGAGAGAGGCCAAGCAGCCGGTTAACTTCTGGACGTCGCGCAGCCGGGTCGGCTTGCGCATGCGCTCGATTGCCTTGATCTTCTCCGGGTTGGCCTCGATGCCGCGCGCCGAGACGAGGAAACCAAGGAGCTGGCCAGCCGGCACGCCGAAGACGCATTTCTCCGGGTTGAGCTTGATCCGGAACCGGCGCAGATTGGCAAAGGTTTCCTTGAGGTCGGCCAAGAGCGTGAGGTGCCGCTTGGTCTTCACCACGATGTCGTCGACGTAGATGTGCACATTTCTGCCAAGCTGGGGCAGCAGGCATTTCTGCATGCAGCGCTGGAAAGTGGCGCCGGCGTTCCTCAGCCCGAACGACATGGTGACGTAGCAGTACGCCCCAAAGGGCGTGATGAAGGACGTCTTGAGGGCGTCGGCCGGGTCCAGCTTGATCTGGTCGTAGCCGGAGTAGGCGTCCAGGAAGGACAGGAGCTCGCAGCCGGCTGTGGAGTCGATGACTTGGTCGATCCGGGGCAGAGCGAACGGGTCTTTGGGGCATGCCTTGTTCAGGCTGGTGTAGTCGATACACATGCGCCAAGTGTCGTTCTTCTTCAGGACGAGGACCGGGTTGGCCAGCCACTCGGGGTGGAATACTTCCATGATGAACCCGGCTTTGAGCAGCCGGGCGATCTCTTCGCCAATGGTTCTTCGCTTCTCCTCGGAGAAACGGCGTAGCGGCTGCCGGACAGGCTTGGCGTCCTTGCGGACGTGAAGTTTGTGCTCGGCGAATTCCCTCGGGATACCCGGCATGTCTTTGGGAGACCATGCAAAGATATCCTGATTCTCACGGAGGAAATCGACGAGCTCGCCTTCCTATTTGCCATCGAGGCCGGCACCCACGACGACGTACTTGCTGGAGCTGGGGTCGGCCGGGTCGAGCGGGACCTGCTTCGTGTCCTTGGCCGGCTTGAAGGAGGCTTCGTCGGCCGGCTTGGGCGGAGCCGGCACAGCCGACGGCGCGTTAGCCAGCGCCACAATCCTGTCGAGCTGGCGCCTCTCCTCGGCAATGACCAGCGACTCGGCCAGCTAGGAGCCGGCTTTGGCGCACTCGAGGGACTTCTTGTAGTCACCGACGATGGTGATGAGGCCCTTGGGACCCGGCATCTTCAACTTCATGTAGGCGTAGTGGGGGACCGCCATAAATTTGGCCATCGCGGGCCGGCCCAGCAGCGCGTGGTAGGGGCTGGCCAGGTCGACCACCTCGAACCAGATCGGCTCCGGCGGAAATGGCTGCTGGAGCCGAACAGGACGTCGAGCCGGGTCCGGACGATCGGGGAGCAGGAGAGTCCCGGCACGATGCCGTGGAACACCGTCCGGGTCGGCTCCAGCTGTCGCACCTCGATGCCGAGCTTGGTCATCGTGTCGCGGTACAGGATGTTGATGCTGCTGCCACCGTCGATCAGCACCCGTGAAAAGCTGCAGGTGCGCTTCTCGGAGATGAGGGTGGGGTCGAGCACGAGGGCGTAGCCACCCGGCGTGGGCATGACGGCCGGGTGATCCTCCCGGGTCCAGCACTTTCTAAAGTAGTAAAAAGTGGATCCCCGCTTCGAGGGCTCACCGGTCGGACGGACCAGTGCATGTACTGGGGAACCGAAGGGAGGACGGTGTTCACCTCGGCTGCATGTTTGCGCTTGGCGTGCTTGTCATCCCCCTCGCTGGTGAAGACGACGTAGGATGCGTTCGGGCGCGGGAAAGGGTTGTCGGCGAGGGCGCCGGGTGGCGGTGGAGGCGGCAGGAGCGGCGGCTGCTGCGGGCCGGCTCCAGGCGGCGGGGGTGGAAGGTTGCCCTTTAATAGGCGCTGCGTGAAGCTGCACTGCCGGAGCGTGTGCGTCGATGGCTTCGCGCCGCTGTGGTTTTTGCAGGGGGCGTCAAGCATCTGCTCGAAGGTCAGCTTGGGCTACCAGACGGCTTTGCCAGTGCGCGGGCGCTGGCTGGCGCCTTGCTCGGCCGGCTGCTCCCTCTCCACGGCGGCGACTTGCCGGTTGTCGTAGCGAGGCGCCGGCTGGTCGTTCCGGCGCTTGCCGTTGTTGTTGCTGTCTTGCCGGCGCTGGCTGTTGTCGCCAGCCGGCTTGGCGGGAGCCGGCTGGGCCGGGAGAAGCTTGCCGTCCGCGTCGATCGTGATCTTCATATTCATCGCGGAGTCGGCCGTAGCGTACTTGTCCGCCACAGCCATGAGCTCCGCTAGGGTCTCCGGCTCCTCGCACACCAGCCGGTGCTTGACCAGAGTGCCGTCTAGGCATCCGTCGATGAAGTATTGGATGGCCTGGACCTCGTGGACCCCTTCGCAGGAGTTACGAAGCTCCGTCCACCGAGTGAGGAAGTCGCGCAGGGGCTCGCCTGGCTTCTGGACGCACATGGAGAGCTGGCGAGGCTTGCCGGGTCGCTTGTAGGTGCTGGTGAAGTTGCGAACGAACGCGTCTTCGAAATCCAGCCAGTAGTTCACACTGCCAGCTCGGAGGCTGTTAAGCCACGTCCGGGCCGAACCGAGCAGCATGAGGGGGACGTAACGGACAGCCACATGCTGGCTGCCGCCGGCTATGCCGACAGCTGTGGTGTAGTCGGTTAGCCAGTCCTCCGGCTTGGTGGCGCCGGTGTACTTTGGCGAGTCGCGGGGCAGCAAGAAGCCTTTGGGGAAGGGTTCTTCGCGAATGCGGGGGCCGAAGCACGCCGGGCCAACAGAGCTTTCCTCCTCTAGGGCCGTGGAGCGCGCCAACCGGTCGATGCGGTGACGGGCGTCGCTTTCGTCGTAGGGCTCGCGGGGGCCGAGTCGGTCAGCCACGGGAACGCGGAGGCCGATTCGGTCGGCCACGGGACCGCGGGGAGCAGGAGCTTCCGTGGCCGGCTCAGGCCGGCGAGCCGGCCGCATGGGGGGCTCCGGCTGCTGAACCCGGCCGTCGCCGGCCGTCTCGCCAGCGTTGCCGTCTCCAGTGGTGGTGGCGCGGTTGTGCCGGCTCCGGCCGGACCGGTGCCGGCCAGAGCGGCTTGCGCTAGTGGCGTGCGAAGACGTCTGCCGCGCATCCCGGAGAGCCCTCTCCTGGTTCCCGGTTCTTCTTGAGGCGGAGCCGGATGGCTGGGCCGGGTCGAAGCGTTGCTGCTGCTCGTTCGCCGCGGTGATGAGGTCGCGGATGCGCTGCTGCTGCTGCAGTAGCTCCTCGCCCTCCAGGAACTCGAGATCAGCAATCGCGGCCTGCGCCGCGTGCATGTTCTTGACGGGGGTGTCGTAGACGGGTCGGCCTGCGCCTAGCACGCGGCCGAGTGCGCCCCCAAGGATCCGCAACTCCGCGACCCGGCTGGGCTTGGCGGCGGGCGGAGTGAGGCCATGTGCGCTGTCGAATTCTCGCTGGGCGGACTCCAGCCGGCGCCGGGTTGCCGCAAGCTCCGTGGCCTCGAGCAGCAGATGCTGGCGGCCCTCGTTGAGCTGGGCCGCTGCAGCAGCCGTGTCGGCATCAGGCGTGATGGGGGCTTGCAGACTCCGGATCGTATCGTGGAGCGGGTCAGTCCGGCGAGGCGGAGCCGCAGCCAAGGCGGCGGCCGTGGTAGCCTTCTCCTTGGCGCGTGGGGAGCCAGAACTGGTGCCGATGGTTAGCACCTCCGCGTGAATGCAGTGAGCAACGACGTCGTTGGGGACGGCGCGGCTAACGGGGATAGGCGAGTCGGCACAGTTGCACACTTCGCTGGGAAACACGTCGGGGACAAGCGCGACGAAGATGCGCAGCGCGCCGAAGGGGACGATGAAGCAGCCTGCGGGGCAGGCGACGTCCGCGCCCAGCGCAGCGCTGCAGCCGGACGGTTTGGACGTGCGGGGCGCACGGACCAAACCGTGCACGATGCGCTCGCCGGAGCTGGTGAAGGGCCTCGTCCGGAACTTGACTCCGGCCGGCGCCGCGAGCAGCCCCACGGTGGGCGCCAACTGTCGTGGTAATTTCACGACAGATGCCATAAGATGGCTAAAGAGGTGGGGCTACGAGAGGACGCCGGTGGGCTCCGGAGGCGAGGTTGGCACGAGCAAGTGCGAGACACGAGACGTACCCAGGTTCGGGGCCCTCTGGAGAGGTAACTCCCCTAATCCTGCCGTGTGAGCTGATATGCGCAAAGGTTACAGAGTTGCTCCTGGAGCTGTTTGGACGGAGGAGGGAGAAGCGGCTAGGCCACCATTCTGCCTCTGCAGCGAGAGTGTGTGGGTGTTCTATGGAGCGAGGAATCGCTAAAGGGAAGTGAAGAGCAACTATCCCACAGGAGAGAGTGATCCGAAGGGACCTAACTAGAATGTGTTCTGATCTGACCGATCGATCGACCCCTCTGCATGGAGGCCTCCCTGGGGGTCTTATAGGCCGACCCCCAGGGTTACAATGGTAACGTTATAGAGGCGCGGGCCCACGGTGTCATTGACCGGGATCCGGTGGCCGGGTCGCCGGGACGCCGGGTGGCGGGACGCCGGGTCGCCGAGCTGCCGGGTCGCCAGGTGCGCCACACTTGCCTGGCGCAGGGCACTGTGGCGGGTCTTGTCTCTTGTCAGTCTGGGTACGAGGCACTCTGGCGCGTCTTGTCCATCGTCAGAGGGAGGTCGGCGCCGCCGTTTCTACAGGACCGCGCCTCCCTGACACCGCCCGCCTTGGGCGGGGGCGCAAGAAAAGCTGCAGCCTCGCCTGTTCTGTCAGTACAAAGGGAGGAGTGCTGCAGCCATGCTTGCTTCGTCGCTAAGGCTTCGTCTCCTCGCGGCCGACCGGCATGGGCCAGCCGGCCAGGCCGGGTTGCCGTGCCGAGCCGGCTCGCGCTGGGGAGCCGGCGTGCTTGGCAAGCCGGCTTGAGGGACTTGTCTTGCTCCGATGATTTTCCGAAAGGGATCCGGGCTCCGTCGCTTACCAGGGTGTCATCCCCCGACATTCTCTTAGGGGAGGACTCTTGTCCCTCCTCCTCTACCTCCTTCTCCTTCCCTTCTTCCCTCTCTTGAAGGAAGGAGTCATGGTTGCTTTCTGATAGGCATCCGAAGTTGCTCTTTGGCTACGCAGGCCTTCTTTCTTTTTCGGCTCCCCCTTCTCTTTGACCGGGACCTCATATGGCTCCTCGGCCAAAAGGGCTTCGAGCTGGCGGGTCCTGGCCTCTTCGGGCAACGGCGCCAGAGATATCATCTTCCAAGCCTTGTTGCACCAATTCTGATCACAGGATGTCAAATCAACCACTTCATTAAAACTTAAGTAACATCAAAAGAAACAGGAAGGTGAGTAAAACGATCCCGCACCTCGAATGGAGGGTTGTCGGCATCGAGGCCGACGTCCTCTTCCTTCTTGGGGAACTTATTATAGGACGGCTTAAAGCGATGTCCACATCCTGGCCAGGTTAGTGCGGAAGAAGTGTCACATGGTTGCCTCATGCTCGGGCTTATAACACCACATCGGGTTGGCCCGGAGCTGAAGAGGAAGGGTCCCGCGATGGATCATAACATGGACTACGTCCACCAGCTTGACGCCTTGCTTGATCACGGATTTGAGCCGCTTCTGGAGCACCTGAACCTCGTCTGGGTTTTCCCAGTCGATACCCTTCCTCGTCCAGGAGATGAGCCTCTTCGGGGCTCGGCCGTGAAGGCAGAGATCTCTTCCTGGCCCTGGGTGGGGGTATCGGTGATGTAGAACCACTCCCGCTGCCACACTTTGATGGTCTCCACAAAGACGCCCTCCGGCCAGCGCACCCTTGGGAGTTTACTTATCATAGCCCCACCGCATTCGGCGAGCTGGGAGCCACTACTCTTCGGCTTGACGCTGAAGATCTTCAGCCATAGGCCGAAGTGCGGCTCGATGCGCAGGAACGCCTCACAAATGGTAATGAAAGTGGCGATGTGGAGGATGGAATTCGGGGCCAGATGATGGAAATCCAACCCGTAATAAAATATTAGTCCCCTCACAAAGGGGTGAAGAGGGAACCCCATACCTCGGACAAGGCGGAGGACAAAAACCACCATCTCCCCCTTCTTGGGGGTGGGTATGGCAGATTCAGAACGGCCGGTCTCGCTCGACGTCGGCGCGAGGCACACGGCGTCCGCAGGGATGTATCCAGCGGAGTGGAGCTCCTCGATGGCGCCCACCGTTATGGTGGAGTGCGTCCACTTCCCCTTCAGCTCGGCGTCGGCCATCGTGGAGCTTGGAGGGAAGGAAAGAGTTTTTGAGACAGATCCGAGGGCGCTGGAGCTCTGGAGGCTTTGAGCAATGGAGCAAGGGATGGAAGCGTGGGAAATGATTTGCTGCCCTCCTTTCCTTTATAAGTCAGTAAAAGACCAAGAGTCCCCTCACAGCGTTGAATAAATCGCCTATTTCCTAACACGTCGTGTCATTATACGCGCATTGGTAACTTAACTTGTTGATGATATCCCTAAGAAACAGGGGAATGATCTCCATATTGATGGGACATGCCAATGAAAGATCGCCTCAGGCCACGATGTGTGATAACTGGTTCGGCCCCATGATAGGCGGTGATGGTTCGATAAAGCTGTCAGGGTTTGAACCCTCTCACTAGTTGTATCCACATGGCAAGTCTTTGAGACTAAGTTATTTTGAAGACCTCGAACATGGGTGAGCGCCTTGCTAAGAAGGACACCAAGACCACCCGAGGATAAGGTTTAAGACACATGGTCGGCAGGGGTCCACTGTAAAAGGAGACCTGATAAATTCATCACCTGAGACTTCGAATCCAAACATAGACGAACAAAAGGGGAACTCGCCTGCCAAGCCGAAGACATCAAGCCAAAGAGACGCATCCAAGGAGAAAGCTGAAGTCTTCAACTTCGGAAGACTAGTTCAGGGGCTACTGACGGTGTCCTAGACTGGGGGGGTGCTAATGAATAAGGCCCGCAGTCCATGGGCTGGGCTCTCAGGCCTGGCCGATCACTAAAAGGAAGGATAGCCGAAGCCATGAGCCCTGGCGTAATCAACATGGAGACCTTTGCTACTTGTGAGCTGCATAGGGATTTCCTCGAAGAGGAGAGGATGATGCAGTATAGTAGAGATAAGTATTTCCCTCGGTTAAGAACCAAAGTTATCAATCCAGTAGGAGAACCACACAGAACCTCGTTAGCAGCACCTACACACACAAAAGCAAATACTTGCACCCAACGCGAACAAGAGGGTTGTTAATCCCCTTGGCGGTTACTTGCAAGGATTAATTCTGATAGTGATAGATAGATAAATAAATTGCAAAACAAAATAAAGGAAATAAAATTGCAGCAAGATATTTAATCCCCTTGGCGGTTACTTGCAAGGATTAATTCTGATAGTGATAGATAGATGAATAAATTACAAAACAAAATAAAGGAAATAAAATTGCAGCAAGGTATTTTTGGATTTTATATATGATGGATAGGGCCATAGTTTTCACTAGAGGCTTCTCTCTCGAACACATAGCATACGGTGGGTAAACAAATTCCTGTTGGGCAATTGATAGAAAATGGCATAATTATGATTCATGGCAATGATCATGTATATAGGCATCACGTCCGAGACAAGTAGACCGACTCCTGCCTGCATCTACTACTATTACTCCACCCATCGACCGCTATCCAGCATGCATCTAGGGTATTAAGTATGAAACAGAGTAACGCCTTAAGCAAGATGACATGATGTAGACAAAGTAAACTCAAGAAATATGAATAAACCCCATTGTTTTATCCTTAATGGCGACAATGCAAATACGTGTCTTGTCCCCTACTTTGTCACTGGGATAGAGCACCGCAAGATTGAACCCATTACAAAGCGCCTCTCCCGTTGCAAGATAAATCAATCTATGGCCAAACCAAATGGATAGATCGGAGAGAAATACAAAGCTATAACAATCATGCATAAATAAGTTCATAAAAGACTCAAATATTTCTCATGAATAATCTAATCATAAACCCACAATTCGTCGGATCCCAATAAACACACCACAAAAGAAGATTACATCGAATAGAACTCCAAGGAGATTGAGGGGAACATTGTATTGAAGATCAAAGAGAGAGAGAAGCCATCTAGCTACTAGCTATGGACCCGTAGGTCTGTGGTAAACAACTCACACATCATCGGAAGGGCAACAAGGTTGATGTAGAGCCCTCCATGATCGATTACCCCTCCGGCAGAGTACCGAAAAAGGCCTCCAGATGGGATCGCAGAAGAACAGAAGCTTGCGGCGGCGGAAAAGTTATTCGAGGTGGCTCTCGGGTATATGGGGAATATTTTAGAATTTATAGGCTTGGAATTAGGTCAAGAGGTGCCATGAGGGGCCCACAAGTCTGGGGGCGCGCCTCCTGAGCTTGTCGCTCCCTCGTGACTCTTCTGGTCTTCTCCCGAACCTTCTACGGTCTCTCTTGGTCCAGACAAAAATAATCCAAAGTGTTTTCTTCGTTTGGACTCTGTTTGATATTGATTTTCTGAAAAGCCAAAAACAAGCAAAAAACAGCAAATGGCACTGGGCACTAGGTTAATAGGTTAGTCCCAAAAAATGATATATAATTGCATATAAAACATCCAAGATTGATACTATAATAGCATGGAACAATAAAAAATTATAGATACGTTGGAAACGTATCAAGCATCCCCAAGCTTAATTCCTGCTCGTCCTTGAGTAGGTAAATGATAAAAATAGAATTTTTGATGTGGAATGCTACCGAACATGTTCATCATGTAATCTCTTTTACGGTATGAATATTAAGATCCGAATGATTCAAAGCAATAGTCTATAATTTGATATAAAGACATCAATACTCAGGCATACTAACAAACAATCATGTCTTTCAAAATAAAAATGCTAAAGAAAGTTATCCCCACAAAATCATATAATCCTGTCATGCTCCATCTTCTTAACATAAAGTATTTATCATGCACAACCCCGGAGACAATCAAGCAATTGGTTCATACTTTTTAACGCACTTCAGCTTGTTCAACCCCCACTCAATACATGAGCGCAAGCCATGGACATAGCACTATGAGTGGAATAGAATATGATGATAGAGATTAATAAGGGGAAGTCAAAAAAAGGAAGATAGTCTCACATCGACGCGGCTAATCAACGGGCTATGGAGATGCCCATCAATTGATGTCAATGAGAGGAGTAGGGATTGCCATGCAACGGATGCACTAGGAGCTATAAGTGTATGAAAGCTCAAAAATAAAAACTAAGTGGGTGTGCATCCAACTTGCCTGCTCATGAAGACCTCGGGCATTTGAGGAAGCCCATCATCGGAATATACAAGCCAAGTTCTATAATGAAAAATTCCCACTAGTATATGAAAGTGACAACATAGGAGACTCTCTATATGAAAAACATGGTGCTACTTTGAAGCACAAGTGTGGAAAAGGATAGTAACATTGCCCCTTCTCTCCTTTTCTCTCATTCCATTTTTTTTGTTGGGCTCTTTTTGGCCTCTCTTTTTTCTTTTTTCTTTTTCCTTTTTCTTTTATTTCCTCACTGGGACAATGCTCTAATAATGATGATCATCACACTTCTATTTACTTACAACTCAAAATTACAACTCGATACTAGAACAAATATTACTCTATATGAATTCCTCTGGAAGTGTACCAGGATGTGCAATGATGTTAGCGTAACATGTATGAAAATGATGAACAGTGGCTGAGCCACAAATACTATGTCAGCTATTTGATCATGCAAAGCAATTTGACAATGATGATGTGTGTCATATAAACAGAATGGTGGAAGTTGCATGGCAATATATCTCGGAATGACTATGGAAATACCATAATAGGTAGGTATGGTGGTTGTTTTGAGGAAGATATAAAGAGGCTTATGTGTGATAGAGCTTATCATATCACGGGGTTTGGATGCACCGGCGAAGTTTGCACTGACTCTCGAGGTGAGAAAGGGCAATGCACGGTACCGAAGAGGCTAGAAAATTGCGGAAAGGTGAGAGTGCGTACAATCCATGGATTCACATTAGTCATAAAGAACTCACATACTTATTGCGAAAGTTTATTAGCCTAATACGTCTCCAACGTATCTATAATTTTTGATTGTTCCATGCTATTATAGTATCAATCTTGGATGTTTTATATGCAATTATATGCCATTATATATCATTTTTTGGGACTAACCTATTAACCCAGTGCCCAGTGCCCGTTGTTGTTTTCTGCTTGTTTTTGCCTTTTCAGAAAATCATTATCAAAAAGTGTCCAAACGAGAGAAAAAAACTTTGGATTAATTTTTTCTGGACCAGAAGAGACCCACGAAGCTTTGGGAGAAGACCAGAAGAGCCACGAGGAGGCGACAAGCCTGGAGGGCGCGCCTAGGGGGGTAGGGCGCGCCCCCCAGGTTTGTGGGCCCCTCGTGGCACCTCTTGACCTAATTCCAGCGCTATATATTTCCAAATATTCCAAAACCAATAGAGAGACAGAAGAGAAAACCTTTCGCCACTGCAAGCCTCTGTTCTTCCGTGATCCCATCTGGAGGCCTTTTCCGGTACTCTGCCGGAGGGGGAATCGATCATGGAGGGCTTCTTCATCAACCTTGCTGCCCTTCCGATGATGTGTGAGTAGTTTACCACAGACCTGCGGGTCCATAGCTAGTAGCTAGATGGCTTCTTTTCTCTCTTTGATCTTCAATACCATGTTCTCCTCGATGTTCTTGGAGTTCTATCCGATGTAATCTTCTTTTGCGGTGTGTTTGTTGGGATTCGATGAATTGTGAGTTTATGATCAGATTATTCATGAGAAATATTTGAGTCTTCTCTGAACTCTTTTATGCATGATAATTATAGCTTTGTATTTCTCTCCGATCTATCAATTTGGTTTGGCCTACTAGATTGATTTGTGTTGCAATGGGAGAGGTGCTTTGTGATGGGTTCAATCTTGCGGTGCTCAATCCCAGTGACAGAAGGGGACTTGACACGTATTTGTATTATTGCCATTAAGGATAAAAAGATGGGGTTTAATCATATTGCTTGAGTTTGCTTTGTCTACATCATGTCATCTTGCTTAAGGCGTTACTCTGTTTCATACTTAATACCCTAGATGCATGCTGGATAGCGGTCGATGGGTGGAGTAATAGTAGTAGATGCAGGCAGGAGTCGGTCTACTTGTCTTGGACGTGATGCCTATATACATGATCATTGCCATGAATCTATCATAATTATTTGCTTTTCTACCAATTGCCCAACAGTAATTTGTCTACCCACCGTATGCTATGTGATCGAGAGAGAAGCCTCTAGTGAAAACTATGGCCCCCGGGTCTACTTTGTCATATATAAAAAACCCAAAAATACCTTGCTGCAATTTATTTACTTTTATTTTAATTACTATTTTAGTTTATCTATTTATCTCTATAAGATTTAATCCTTGCAACTAACCGCTAAGAGGATTGACAACCCTCTTATTTGCGTTGGGTGCAAGTGTTTGCTCTTGTGTGTGCAGGTGCGCTTAAGAGAATTTTGCTTGGTTCTCCTACTGGATTGATAACCTTGGTTCTTAACTGAGGTAAATACTTATCTCTACTGCACTGCATCATCCTCTCCTCTTCGGGGAAATACCAACGCAGACTACAAGTAGCAGGAAGAATTTCAGGCCCCATTGCCAGGGAGACATCATCAAAATTACCAAGTACCTTCGCACAAATTATCATCCACTTGCATTTATTTTATTTGCCTTTTAGTTGCATTTGCCTCTATTTTTCATCTCCCCCACTTCTAAAAAATATCTTACAAAAACAGAAACTTTGGGATGATGTTCATGATAGTATAATTGATGTTGTTTGAAAACAGAAACTTTTGCATCTAGTGCTGGAATTTTGGTTTTTCTTTGGAGCGTCAGAACCTTCTGCATTATTTACAAAATATTTATATATGAATTTCCCACGTTTTCCTAATTTTTCAGAATTTTTTGAGTTACAGAAGTATGACGTTAATTCAGATCTTTATAGACTGTTCTGTTTTGGACAGATTCTGTTTTTGTTGCATAGTTTGCTTATTTTGATGAATCTATGGATCATATCAGGGGTATGAGTCATGGAGAAGTTGGAGTACAGTAGCATTATGCCAATATTAAATATGAATCAATTTACAACAGTACCTAAAGTTTAAGATTTGTTTGTTATACTAACGGAGCTCACGAGGTTTCTGTTGAGTTTTGTGTGCTGAAGTTTTCAAGTTTTGGGTGAGACTACGATGGATAAAGGAATAAGGAGCGGCAAGAGCCTAAGCTTGGGGATTCCCAAGGCACCCCAAGATAATATTCAAGGAAGACTCAAGCGTCTAAGCTTGGGGATGCCCCGGAAGGCATCCCCTCTTTCGTCTACAATCTATCGGTAACTCACTTGGAGCTATATTTTTATTCATCACATGATATGTGTTTTACTTGGAGCGTCTTGTGATATAGTTTGTTTGCTTTTGTTTGCTTTTTAGTTTGTCACAATCATATTTTCTGAACACACCTTTTTGAGAGGGACACACATTATTCATGATTTGTTAGAATACTCTATGTGCTTCACTTATATCTTTTGAGCTAGGCAGTTGCTCTAGTGCTTCACTTATATCTTTTAGAGCACGGCGATGGTTATATTTTAAAGAAATAGTTGCACTCTCATGCTTCACTTATATTATTTTGAGAGCCTAATGAATAGCAATGGTAATATGCACGGGTTATGAATTTGGTCCTGATATGATAGGTATTCAAGAAGGATATAATAAAAAATTCATGTAGATCACTGAATATGATAAGTTTGATTCCTAGCAATAGTTTTTTGATATTAAGATGGTAATATGTGGGAGGTATTAGTAGATAATTGTGGTTTAGCAAGAATATTGGTGTTAAGGTTTGTGATTCCCGAAGCATGCACGTATGATCTGTCGTTATGCTAAGAAGTTGGAGCATGATTTATTGTTGATTATCTACCTTATGAGTGGCGATCGGGGACGAGCGATAGACTTGTCCTACCAATCTATCCCCCTAGGGGCATGCTCAGTAGTACTTTGCTTCGAGGGCTAATAAACTTTCGCAATAAGTATGTGAGTTCTTTATGACTAATGTGAGTCCATGGATTATACGCACTCTCACCCTTCCGCAATTTGCTAGCCTCTTCGGTACCGTGCATTGCCCTTTCTCACATCGAGAGTTGGTGCAAACTTCGCCGGTGCATCCAAACCCCGTGATATGATACGCTCTATCACACATAAGCATCTTTATATCTTCCTCAAAACAGCCACCATACCTACCTATCATGCCATTTCCATAGCCATTCCGAGATATATTGCCATGCAACTTCCACCGTTCCGTTTTTTATGACACACATCGTCATTGTCATATTGCTTTGCATGATCATATAGCTGACATAGTATTTGTGGCTCCGCCACCGTTCATCATTTTTATACATGTTACGCTAGCATCATTGCACATCCTGGTACACTGCCAGAGGCATTCATATAGAGTCATATTTTTGTTCTAGTATCGAGTTGTAATATTGAGTTGTAAGTAAATAAAAGTGTGATGATTATCATTATTAGAGCATTGTCCCAGTGAG
Source organism: Elymus sibiricus (assembly GCA_039707655.1). NCBI lineage: Eukaryota > Viridiplantae > Streptophyta > Magnoliopsida > Poales > Poaceae > Elymus > Elymus sibiricus. The sequence goes on from CM077666.1 coordinate 404,088,228, forward strand.
GAAAGGATGATGGAGACCATGATTCCCCCACAAGTCGGGATGAGACTCCGGACGAAAATAAAAAAAAAGAAAAAGAAAAAAAAGGAGGCCAAAAAGAGCCATGAAAAAAAATGAGAGAAAAAGAGAGAAGGGGCAATGTTACTATCCTTTTTCCACACTTGTGCTTCAGAGTAGCACAATGTTTTTCATATAGAGAGTCTCCTATTTTGTCACTTTCATATACTAGTGGGAATTTTTCATTATAGAACTTGGCTTGTATATTCCAATGATGGGCTTCCTCAAATGCCCGAGGTCTTCATGAGCAAGCAAGTTGGATGCACACCCAGTTAGGTTTCATCTTGAGCTTTCATACACTTATAGCTCTTAGTGCATCCGTTACATGGCAATCCCTACTCCTCGCATTGACATCAATTGATGGGCATCTCCATAGCCCGTTGATTAGCCTCGTCGATGTGAGACTATCTTCTTATTTTTGACTTCTCTTATTTATCTCTACCACCACACTCTATTCCACCCATAGTGCTATATCCACGGCTTGCGCTCATGTATTGCGTGGGGGTTGAAAAAGCTGAAGCGTGTTAAAAAGTATGAACCAATTGCTTGGCTTGTCATCGGGGTAGTGCATGATAAATACTTTGTGTTAAGAAGATGGATCATGACAGGATTATATGATTTTGTAGGGACAACGTTCTTTAGCATTTTTATTTTGAAAGACATGATTGTTTATTAATATGCCTGAGTATTGATGTCTTTATATCAAATTATAGACTATTGCTTTGAATCATTCGAATCTTATTATTCATACCGTAAGAGAGAGATTACATGATGAAACATGATATGTAGCATTCCACATCAAATATCTATTTTTATCATTTACCTACTCGAGGACGAGCAGGAATTAAGCTTGGGGATGCTTGATACGTCTCCAACGTATCTATAATTTTTGATTGTTCCATGCTATTACAGTATCAATCTTGGATGTTTTATATGCAATTATATGCCATTATATATCATTTTTTGGGACTAACCTATTAACCCAGTGCCCAGTGCCAGTTGCTGTTTTCTGCTTGTTTTCGCCTTTTCAGAAAATCATTATCAAAAAGTGTCCAGACGAGAAAAAAACTTTGGATTAATTTTTTCTGGACCAGAAGAGACCCACGAAGCTTCGGGAGAAGACCAGAAGAGCCACGAGGAGGCGACAAGCCTGGAGGGCGCGCCCAGGGGGGTAGGGCGCGCCCCCCAGGTTTGTGGGCCCCTCGTGGCACCTCTTGACCTAATTCCAGCGCTATAAATTTCCAAATATTCCAAAACCAATAGAGAGACAGAAGAGAAAACCTTTCGCCACTGCAAGCCTCTGTTCTTCCGCGATCCCATCTGGAGGCCTTTTCCGGTACTCTGCCGTAGGGGGAATCGATCACGGAGGGCTTCTTCATCAACCTTGCTGCCCTTCCGATGATGTGTGAGTAGTTTACCACAGACGTACGGGTCCATAGCTAGTAGCTAGATGGCTTCTTCTCTCTCTTTGATCTTCAATACCATGTTCGCCTCGATGTTCTTGGAGTTCTATTCGATGTAATCTTCTTTTGCGGTGTGTTTGTTGGGATCTGATTAATTGTGAGTTTATGATCAGATTATTCATGAGAAATATTTGAGTCCTCTCTGAACTCTTTTATGCATGATTATTATAGCTTTGTATTTCTCTCCGATCTATCGATTTGGTTTGGCCTACTAGATTGATTTGTCTTGCAATGGGAGAGGTGCTTTGTGATGGGTTCAATCTTGCGGTGCGCAATCCCAGTGACAGAATGGGACATGACACGTATTTGTATTCTTGCCATTAAGGATAAAAAGATTTGGTTTAATCATATTGCTTGAGTTTACTTTGTCTACATCATGTCATCTTGCTTAAGGCGTTACTCTATTTCATACATAATACCCTAGATGCATGCTGGATAGCGGTCGATGGGTGGAGTTGTCACAGCCCTAGAAATTGCTTGTTATTAGTTGCATCAGCATCCATGCATCATGTTAAATTCAAATGAATTTGAAATGGGGACTGATAAACCCTAGCACCAAATGATTTTCAACTAGGATCCAAATAAAAAAATATTTTCAATGAATCCAAAATGCCCTTCAGAAAAGTTCATCATTTTTGGAAAAGGTGCAAACCTCTGCTAAAAATGATGCAGACATTTTTGAAACATTTTTGGATTTTTTAATCAATCCATAATGTATTTGAATTGGGGATATTAAATGCTATAAAATAAGTTATGGCTCCAATAATTCTGGAATTGGTTGAGGGCCACTGGAATAACTCAGAAAGAGCCCACAAATAATTTTAGGATTTAATAAAATGGTTTAGTATTTTTACTAAATCAAAACAGACAGGAAGAAATAGAAAACAGAAATAAAAGAAAAAGGAGAAAATTTTACCTGGCACTTACCTGCCTCGCCCAACACAGTAGCTGGCGGCCCAGCCCACCAGTGCAGCTCCTGTCGTCTTCCTCCTCTAGCTAGTAGGCAGAGAGCGTGGCCGACGCACGCGCGCACGCGTCCCCGGCCACCTCCTGCTTCTGCCGACGCCTGGACGAGGGGATAAGCTCCCCCTTGCGTCCAGATCCCACCCACCTCCTCTGCTCGCCTACCTCTCGCTCTCCCTCGCCCTCTCGCCCGAACCCGAGCGCCATCGTTGTCGCCCCTTGATGTCCGCGAGGCCACCGTGCTCCCCCGGGCCATCTAGTGTGTCCCCGAGCTCCGTCTCGTCGTGCTGAAGCTCTCAGTCGAGCCACGCAATGCCAGAAGGCCTCGAACGCCGCTACCACCGCCGTCTTCAACCCGCGGCCGCCGAGATCGCCATCGCCGCACCGACGTCGTCCGACCTTCCCCGAGCTCGCTGAGACCACCGCTCGAACCGCCGTGAGCTCCTGCCTCGGATCCCCCTCTCCTTTGCTTCGTTTGCATGCCGTAGCCGTCGTCTCGCCCGTGACCGAACACGCTGCCGCCGAGCTCGTCGCCGACATAGCTCCGGTGATTAACGGCTCCCGTGCGCATGTCCGTTGAGTTCAAAAGCTCGTGTAGATGCTTTAGGTGCCACGCACGCGTCGCCACGGCCACCGTAGCCCCGTCCCCGTGCACACCCGAGCTCCGGCCGCCGCCGCGAGCTCATTTCCAGTGAGTTCTGACCACCCCAGCTCCGGGCAAGGCCACCGTTGGATGCGCCGCAACTCCAGCTCTCAAGAGCACCCACCCGCGCGTCGAACGGTGCCCTGTAGGCGAAACCCGAGCCCTCCGCCGCGTCTGTCGTCGCCGGCGTCGAGCCGCCAATGAGTTTGACCGTTTGACCGGTGGGGTTGGCCCTATTGACCAGGGGTTTGACTCCCTTGGGTCACTGACATGTTGTCCCAGGCCCTAATTAATTTAGGATTAGGATTAATCTAGTACTAACTAACCCTGTTAATTAGATGTGAGACTGACATGCGGGTCCCACTGGTCAGGTTTGACCAGAAACGGCCCAGTTGACTTGCTGACATCATAGTGATGTCATGCTAACGCAATAACTCATTTTCTGGATTTAGCTTAATTTAAATAACCAGGAAATTCCAGAAAATGTTTAAAACTTCTAAAAATCATAGAAATTCAACCGTAACTCCAAATGAAATAATTTATATATGAAAAATTATCAGAAAAATATGAAGAATTTGTTTATGGCATTTACATGCATGTTTGAACAACTTAAACCTGCTGAGCATGTCAAATCCATTAAATGGTATTTGAAATACCATATGTGGAGTTTGAATTTGAATCTCTAATTCAAACCAACTCCAACCAATCTGTTGTTAGCTGCATTGGCTCAATCAGCAGCATGTTGCCATGTCATGATCATGCATCATATTATTGCATTGCATTGATTGTGCTCTTTCTTGTTTGTCGGTGTTGTTCCTTCTCGGTAGAAGACGATTCCAACGTTGTGATTGTTGACACCGATGAAGAGTTTTACTGTCTTCAGAAGTGCCAGGCAAGCGACCCCCATTGAGCATTCCGATACAATCCCACTCTCTCGCTCTTGCTCTCTTTTACTGTAGCACAACAACGATTCAACTGTTACTTATTGCGGTAGTTGACCCATTCCTCTGCATGACCTGTCTTTGCCACAGTAAATATTTGAAACCCACTAGCATGAGTAGGAGTTGTTTGAGCCATGATGTGCCTACTCATTCATGTTTGCTTGTTATGCCTGCTATGCTTAGAGTTGTGTCAGGTCTGATTCATCCGGGGTGGATTGGAATGGTGGTGAACATGTCCTACTGTTGAGAGCTAAGTGTGTGAACACGATTTGGTAAAGGTAGCAATGAGAGGCCATGTAGGAGTACATGGTGGGTTGTCTCATTGGGACCGTCCTCAAGAACTGAGTTCGGTGTTTGTGATCCAAGACAGTTACTACCACACATTGGGCTCCGGCGCTCCAAGCTCTCTCGACTTATTAACCGCCTTGATCTCTATCCAGGAGTCGCAACTAGTTTCTGGTGTTTGTAGGATATGTGTTGGTGGCCGTGCGTAGCGCTGGCCCTAGGGGTGGGCTATGATTGCGGTAGAGACATCGAGGCACGGTGTACCAAGTGACACCCAAATGGTGCTCTTGGGAACCCTGCACTCATCGTTTGGGGCCGTTCTGGAAACTTCGGCCGGACTTCCTTGCGGAGTGGACTCAAATAGGCGATAAACCTGGACTAGAGTCTTGCGTGGTTAGTCAGGTCATGGCGACACCCTCGCCAGGCTTCTGCTTGAAGGTTGCCAAGATACATGACGTGTACATGGTAGTAAGTGGTGGGAGCGTGTGTGAAGAGGTACACCCATGAAGGGTTATAAATGATCTATTCGAATAGCCGCGTCCTCGGATATGGACTACTTGGAAAGCTTACATTGTTCATAGACAAGTTAAAATGGATACTCTAAAATGCGCAAGATAAGCGTGACTGATGTGGATGGCCTTCTCGTAGGGAGACGAGAGCGGATCCATAGTGGTGTATTGTTATGGTGAATATGTGGACTCGTGTGCGATCTCTCACCTCAAAGAAGTTGCTGGTAGTCGTAGCACAGGATAGCCACTGAGTCAAAGCTGGTTTGCTGTAGTTAAACTCCACAACCCCCTTGTTGATACTGATGCATATGTAGTTAGTTCTGATGTAAGTCTTGCTGAGTACATTTGTACTCATGTTTGCCTAATTTATGTTTTGCAGAGGAGACTTCGGTCTCACTAGTAGTTCTACATGGGCTTCGATGATTAGCTTGGAAATCCCAGACAGAGGTCTAGTTCCTATGGAGGGTCTTGTAGATAGACAGACTTTGTAGCCTTCTTTCTTTTAGCTGTCTGTACTCAGACAGGTTATGCTTCCGCTTGTTGCTTGTATGACTTGAATGTTGAGTCATGAGACCCATGTTTGTAATATCATGCTATGTAAGGCTCCTCGGAGCCTATTAAAGAAATACTTTGAGTCATAGAGTTATGTTGTGATGCCATGTTGTATCTACGCATATCGAGCATATTGTGTGTATGTTATTGAAATGTTTTGGTATGTGTGGGATCCGCCACCTAGTTGTTTATTCTTGGTATCCTTCCTTATGGGGAAATGCCTCCTAGTGCTTCCATCCGGAACACATGGATTGACCAACATGTGTCCTTCTTTGCTCCTGCGTCTGTCCCTACGGGGAAATGTCACGCGGTGTTCCTTTAAGTCCTTGTAGCTTGCTACGACTTGGGTTCATATGCTGATGGCCAACACGTGCATTGCTGGGTCATGTATGCCTGTCCTTGTAAGTTTGTGCCACCTTGGTTTACGACTAGTCATGTCGGCCCGGGTTCTCTATCATATGGATGCTAGCATCACAATCATATACGTGGGCCAAAAGGCACAAACGGTCCCGGCCAAGGTAAAGGCGGCAGCCATGGGTTACCGTGCATGAGGCCGCAAAGTGATATGATGTGTCTTATGCTAGATCGGGGTTCCGACAGTGTTGGTATCAGAGCCTGACTGCCTGTAGGATTACCAAGCCAAACTGGTCGAAGTCGAGTCTAGAACTGGTTTAGCTATATAAGGGAATTGATTGTGGAAGGAAACGTAAGGCTCTTTTTACTCCTTACCCTTGTGTCCCTCTTATCTGAGTCACCCTCATTTTTTCTATGGGGTTAAGGAACTAGGCTTTCTCATCTATCTATCAGGATGACGAGTTACTATGCTGGAGACTTATAGGAAAGGTGTTGTCTTCTTGGATCGGTGTTTCCATAATAATTCAGTTGTTATGTTGTCAGTTGTCTTGCCAGTTGTCTCATGTTTCATGCCGTATAGCCGTTATGTTGTCCGAGTTGTCCCAGATTTCTAAATAATCTGATGCATTTGCAACCTCTTTCCTCCCCGTTTCTGATGTCTCTTGGGCCAGACTAACCACACTAAATATTGTGTTGAGGTATTCCACTACCTTGACATAATTGTTGAAGCTATCAGGAAACTAAAATATCATAGATAACCACCCAGTAACCCAACCTTGTGTTGTGTTCCCAGTGTGAGGATTCTGGCCACCATTCTCGGAAGTGTTCATGATGTCATTTAGTTAGTAGGTATTCTCTTTCTGGGTTCTTGGACCCAAGCTTCGATCTGCTTATTCCTGTTGATAGTGTTTGCTCGTTCCTTTAGGATATTAGTAACCTTTGTGATAGTCCTCAAGGTCCGTGGTATATCACTCTTCCAATACCATGAACCAGTATGGCAAGAGTTCTTTTGAACTAAAAGATCATAACAAAAGTGCTCTTGATAAGTTCTCCATCCTATATTTGTGACTCTGCCAGTCCTACCTTTCTGCATAGGTTATCCGGAAGAATTATGCCGAGCCTTGCTCGACATGCTAATCTATGCATCTACAACTCAGAAAATCATAAGTTCCTTTGAGTTGTTCCTTTTCAGTTGTATTCTGACCTCTACCTATCCGTTGATAATCAAGGGTATGTCATGCATTCGTGCTCATCGATGCCTCATATTCTTGTGGTTCATCAAGCCATTCTATTTCGGAATGACCAGGAGAAACAAACTCTAGTACCTCATCCATTTCGAGGATTGGGTCAAAGTAATTGTAATCCGCTGATCAAAATGCCAATCCAGCTTTTCTTCTGTTCTACCCTGAAGTATTACTGTCTTTATGTCATGAATTTCATGGGAATTGCACCACCTCTTATGACTTCTTGGTATAGTGATACTTCTCACCATCATCATTTATTTCTTGGTCTCCGTGTTGTTCTAACCGAAATGCTGACAAGTGAACCGTGATGTGTGAAATCAATACTCCTAGCAACCCTGTTGCTTGGTAGTTAATGGACAATAATTTCATTCTTAGCGTGTTGGTTATCAATCATCATTCTAGGATTGATCGTGCTACCTAGTCTATTTTTCCTGGTGCACTCTTCGATCGATGAGTTAGGATTGTGTCAATCCCTTGCTCTTTTGATCATATCGTCTTGCCCTGAAAAGCAAGATTGATCTCGAGCTTCATAACATATCGGTGGTTCATGATTTTCTGAATATTTTCTCAAAAGTGTCACCAGGTTGTTCCCTGACCGTTATGTTGAGTTCGTGATCAAGTTGGTTTTCTTCTAAACCACCCCTTCTCCAAGAATCTGTGTTGGATACCCCTGAACTAGTTGGATAAGTTAAACAACAACTTGGAGAGTTGGAAGATAAAAGCTTTATTTGACTTAGTTCATTCCGAAGGGATGTCTCTTGTGAGTGTGTTGAAGAAAGATGATATCTTCATCGATTGATCTCCGTGATCAATTGCTGGATCTATTGTCTTACCCAAGCTTTGATTTGAGTATGGACTATCGTCAAATCAAAATTACAACCAACGATTTTCGTAATGTTGTCTTACTCGTGGTTGTTCCTCGAGTATGCACCATTATATTCTTTTGGGTTTGACCAATGCTATCACAGTGTTCACTTAATTGTGGAATTCCATCTATATGGAAACCTAGATGAATTATTGTTGAGCCCATCGGCAACATTTTTATCTTCTCCATGATTTTGTTGAATACCAAGCTAGTATTGGAAACTTTCGTAAACATTATCTTTGTGCTAGCCATGAGGTATATGTTTGATGTAAGAAGTGACTTTCTCTAAGTTCATGTGCATTTGATGCAAGTTGCCACCGTGAATTTGAGAAAGTTTGTTTTGCTTCCATTGGAATCATCCCAAGTCAGTCATGCATGTGCGAAGTATACTATGGTTTGAGAGATTAGCTACCTCCATTCCATATGTATTCCCCAGCACACTAAGCCACTGATTGATTTGTTCAAGGAAAAGAAGTCTAATTTAAGTGCACGAGACTTCGATATCCTCGATGATGTGTGGCCACGATTGTCCTGGACATTCTGTTCACATGTATATTGCAAACCAGCTCATGTTTTGGAGCTTGATTTTGTAGTTCATTTCCTGAGAATCTCGCAACGTCATCTCGTCGATTTGTGTTGCAAACTTTCCTTTTTAGACATGCTGAATCTGAAGCATCTTGTCACCAACTAGATCTGAATCTCAGGCAGATATGATGGTTGGGACGTTTCAAAGAATTATGATCTTGGTTTCTCTGTAAACCCGGTACATCAATGTAGTGGCCTCCTTGCCGAGTCAAGATATCATCCACTTCCCCATGAGGATTTCTTACGACTTATTCCAGAAGTTGTTCCTTATGGATTTTTGTGCCCCCGAAGTCTGACCTATACTTGATGGCCATGTTAATGCTTTTAAGTATGATCATGGTAGCTAGAACATCAAGGAGAACATTAGAAGCGGTGTGCTAAATGTCTCTCGGTCGATCATCCAGATTTCGTTCTCGTGGCATAGTCAAGGTGAAATCTGAGAAAGTGTTATCTTCCTTTGCATCTGCATCCTCCATCGTGATTCATCATGGTAGTATGAAGTGTTACCAGAATCCTTGGCATAGTTGCTGGTAAAACCCTGATGAATGCGGAAATGCTCAAGTTCTTGAGAGCATGCTCAGGCACTAGGTTTTATCGTCGGCATTAATTGGAATGTGCCCTCAGTTATTTCGATCATTCTATAGCCATCCAATGGAATCACTCTCTACTGTTGAGCCTTCTCCCCGGTTACTAGAATCATTCCCAGCATTTGCATTTTGTTCCTAGCTTGCACCCGCCATTGTGCTATTTTCCCATGGGCTACCTTCTCAGTAATTGCTGTTCAGGATCATCTTCAAAAGTGGTCTTACCATGGTCCCATCCATTTCCGATGATAAGCAAAAAATCATCCATTGCGTTGTCAAAATCATCCATTGCGTTGTCTTCAACAAGGTAGCCCACATCGTCCATTCTAGTCTGAGTATGCCATTCTTTCGAACTTCTTCAAACGATCATTGTGAATTGCCTTAGGCTGGTATAGAGAGTTTCAATGATCTATGTATCAAAAGTAATTCTTTTTGCCACTTAAGGGAATAATTCTATGAGTCACCTTCCCTAGGGTGCCCCGTCATGGAATCATGGCAATTAACTCCTCGCTACATTGAAACCGTGCACCATCCTACCTAAGCGTGAAATTGTTGCCTACCAAATCGAACCTTCGTCATCTGCTCTCTTCCATCATCACTGATGTGTGTTTTGTGTCTCAGCTCGAGAGATGTTATTATGTCTCACTCCATGAGTTGATCTTGAGTTGCTTGATCTCCGAGAAGATCGATTCCTGTAGAGTTTCTTTCTGTCATCATCGTTTTGGGTGAAGCTCTCAAAGGCAAAGATGCCAAGATCAACTTGATGCAATGAATCCGCATCTTCGAGGAGGGCAAATGGATCATGAAGATTGTGTTAGTTCCGTGACCTCCCTTCCTCTCACCTCACGTCTTGAATCTCGGGACGAGATTCTTGTTTAGTAGGGGTGAGTTGTCACAGCCCTAGAAATTGCTTGTAATTAGTTGCATCATGTTAAATTCAAATGAATTTGAAATGGGGACTGATAAACCCTAGCACCAAATGATTTTCAACTAGGATCCAAATAAAAAAATATTTTCAATGAATCCAAAATGCCCTTCAGAAAAGTTCATCATTTTTGGAAAAGGTGCAAACCTCTGCTAAAAATGATGCAGACATTTTTGAAACATTTCTGGATTTTTTAATCAATCCATAATGTATTTGAATTGGGGATATTAAATGCTATAAAATAAGTTATGGCTCCAATAATTCTGGAATTGGTTGAGGGCCACTGGAATAACTCAGAAAGAGCCCACAAATAATTTTAGGATTTAATAAAATGGTTTAGTATTTTTACTAAATCAAAACAGACAGGAAGAAATAGAAAACAGAAATAAAAGAAAAAGGAGAAATTTTTACCTGGCACTTACCTGCCTGGCCCAACACTGTAGCTGGCGGCCCAGCCCACCAGCGCAGCTCCTGTCGTCTTCCTATTATGGCCAGTAGGTAGAGCGCGTGGCCGACGCACGCGCGCACGCGTCCCCGGCCACCTCCTGCTTCTGCCGATGCCTGGACGAGGGGATAAGCTCCCCCTTTCGTCCAGATCGCACCCACTTCCTCTGCTCGCCTACCTCTTGCTCTCCCTCGCCCTGTAGCCCGAACCCGAGCGCCACTGTCGCCGCCCCTTGCTGTCCGCGCGGCCACCGTGCTCCCCCGGGCCATCTAGTGTGTCCCCGAGCTCTGTCTCATCGCGCTGAAACTCTCAATCGAGCCATGCAATGCCGGAAGGCCTCGAACGCCGCTACCACCGCCGTCTTCAACCCGCGGCCGCCGAGATCGCCATCGCCGCACCGACGCCGTCCGACCTTCCCCGAGCTCGCTGAGACCACCGCTCGAACCGCCGTGAGCTCTTGCCTCGGATCCCCCTCTCCTTTGCTTCGTTTGCACGCCGTAGCCATCGTCTCGCCCGTGACTGAACGCGCCGCCGCCGAGCTCGTCGCCGACGTAGCTCCGATGATTAACGGCTCCGTGCGCGTGTCCGTTGAGTTCGTAAGCTCGCGTAGATGCTTTAGGTGACACGCACGCGTCGCCACGGCCACCGTAGCCCCGTCCCCGTGCACACCCGAGCTCCGGCCACCGCCGCAAGCTCGTTTCCGGTGAGCTCCGGTCACCCCAGCTCTAGGCAAGGCCACCGTTGGATGCGCCGCAACTCCAGCTCTCCAGAGCACCCACTCGCGCGTCGAACGGTGCCCTGTAGGCGAAACCCGAGCCCTCCGCCGCGTCTGTCGTCGCCGGCGAGTTTGACCGTTTGACCGATGGGGTTGGCCCAGTTGACCAGGGGTTTGACTCCCCTGGGTCACTGACATGTGGGCCCAGGCCCTAATTAATTTAGGATTTGGATTAATCTAGTACTAACTAACCCTGTTAATTAGATGTGAGACTGACATGCGGGTCACACTGGTCAGGTTTGACCAGAAATGGCCCAGTTGACTTGCTGACGTCACAGTGATGTCATGCTGACGCAATAACTCATTTTCTGGATTTAGCTTAATTTAAGGAAATTCCAGAAAATGTTTAAAACTTCTAAAAATCATAGAAATTAAACCGTAACTGCAAATGAAATAATTTATATATGAAAAATTATTAGAAAAATATGAAGAATCTGTTTATGGCATTTCCATGCATGTTTGAACAACTTAAACCTACTGAGCATGTCAAATCAATTAAATGGTATTTGAAATACCATATGTGGAGTTTGAATTTGAATCTCTGATTCAAACCAACTCCAACCAATCTGTTGTTAGCTGCATTGGCTCAATCAATAGCATGTTGCCATGTCATGATCATGCATCATATTGTTGCATTGCATTGATTGTGCTCTTTCTTGTTTGCCGGTGTTGTTCCTTCTCGGTAGAAGACGATTCCGACGTTGTGATCGTTGACACCGATGAAGAATTTTACTGTCTTCAGAAGTGCCAGGCAAGCAACCCCCATTGAGCATTCCGATACAATCCCACTCTCTCGCTCTTGCTCTCTTTTACTGCATTAGGACAACAATGATTCAACTGCTACTTGTTGCGGTAGTTGACCCATTCCTCTGCATGACCTGTCTTTGCCACAGTAAATAGTTGAAACCCACTAGCATGAGTAGGAGTTGTTTGAGCCATGATGTGCCTACTCATTCATGTTTGCTTGTTATGCCTGCTATGCTTAGAGTTGTGTCAGGTCTGATTCATCCGGGAAGGATTGGAATGGTGGTGAACATGATCTACTGTTGAGAGCTAAGTGTGTGAACACGATTTGGTAAAGGTAGCGATGAGAGGCCATGTAGGAGTACATGGTGGGTTGTCTCATTGGGACCGTCCTCAGGAACTGAGTTTCGTGTTTGCAATCCAAGACAGTTACTGCCACACATTGGGCTCCGGGCGCTCCAAGCTCTCTCGACTTATTAACCGCCTTGATCTCTGTCCAGGAGTCGCAACTAGTTTCTGGTGTTTGTAGGATATATGTTGGTGGCCGTGCGTAGCACTGACCCTAGGGGTGGGCTACGTTGCTATAGAGACACCAAGGCACGGTGTACCAAGTGACACCTGAATGGTGCTCTTGGGAACCCTGCACTCATCGTTTGGGGCCGTACTGGAAACTTCGGCCGGACTTCCTTGCGGAGTGGACTCAAATAGGTGATAAACCTGGACTAGAGTCTTGCGTGGTTAGTCAGGTCGTGGCCGACACCCTCGCCAGGCATCCGCTTGAAGGTTGTCGAGATACATGACGTGTACATGGTGGTAAGTGGTGGGAGCGTGTGTGAAGAGGTACACCCCTGCAGGGTTATAAATGATCTATTCGAATAGTCGCGTCCTCGGATATGGACTACTTGGAAAGCTTACATTGTTCATAGACAAGTTGAAATGGATACTCTAAAATGCGCAAGATAAGTGTGAGTGTTGTGGATGGCCTTCTCGTAGGGAGACGGGAGCGGATCCATAGTGGTGTATTGTTATGGTGAATATGTGGACTCGTGTGCGATCTCTCACCTCAAAGAAGTTACTGGTAGTCATAGCACAGGATAGCCACTGAGTCAAAGCTGGCTTGCTGTAGTTAAACTCCACAACCCCCTTGTTGATACTGATGCATATGTAGTTAGTTCTGATGTAAGTCTTGCTGAGTACAATTGTACTCACGTTTGCCTAATTTATGTTTTGCAGAGGAGACTTCGGTCTCACTAGTAGTTCTACGTGGGCTTCGACGATTAGCCTGGAAATCCCAGACAGAGGTCTGGTTCCTGTGGAGGGTCTTGTAGATAGACATGCTTTCTAGCCTTCTTTCTTTTAGCTGTCTGTACTCAGACAGGTTATGCTTTCGCTTGTTGCTTGTATGACTTGAATGTTGGGTCATGAGACCCATGTTTGTAATATCATGCTATGTAAGGCTCCTCGGAGCCTCTTAAAGAAATACTTTGAGTCATAGAGTTATGTTGTGATGCCATGTTGTATCTACGCATATCGAGCATATTGTGTGTATGTTATTGAAATGCTTTGGTATGTGTGGGATCCGACACCTAGTTATTTATTCTTGGTAGCCTTCCTTATGGGGAAATGCCTCCTAGTGCTTCCATCCGGAACACATGGATTGACCGGCATGTGTCCTTCTTTGCTCATGTGTCTGTCCCTATGGGGAAATGTCACGCGGTGTTCCTTTAAGTCCTTGTAGCTTGCTATGACTTGGGTTCATACGTTGATGGCCGACACGTGCATTGCTGGGTCATGTATGCCTGTCCCTGTAAGTTTGTGCCACCTTGGTTTACAACTAGTCATGTCGGCCCGGGTTCTTTGTCATATGGATGCTAGCATCACAATCATATATGTGAGCCAAAAGGCGCAAACGGTCCCGGCCAAGGTGAAGGCGGCAGCCGTGGGTTACCGCGCGTGAGGCCGCAAAGTGATATGATGTGTCTTATGCTAGATCGGTGTGACTTAGGATCGGGGTTCCAATAGGAGTAATAGTAGTAGATGCAGGCAGGAGTCGGTCTACTTGTCTCGGACGTGATGCCTATATACATGATCATTGCCATGAATCCTTCATAATTATTTGCTTTTCTATCAATTGCCCAACAGTAATTTGTCTACCCACCGTATGCTATGTGTTCGAGAGAGAAGCCTCTAGTGACAACTATGGCCCACGGGTCTAGTTTATCATATATAAAAAACCCAAAAATACCTTGCTGCAATTTATTTACTTTTATTTTAATTAGTATTTTAGTTTATCTATTTATCTCTGTAGGATTTAATCCTTGCAAATAACCGCTAAGAGGATTGACAACCCTCTTATTTGCGTTGGGTGCAAGTGTTTGCTCTTGTGTGTGTAGGTGCGCTTAATGGAATTTTGCTTGGTTCTCCTACTGGATTGATAACCTTGGTTCTTAACTGAGGGAAATACTTATCTCTACTGTACTGCATCATCCTCTCCTCTTCGGGGAAATACCAACGCAGACTACAAGTAGCATAGCCCTCGAAGCAAAGTACTACTACGCATGCCCCTAGGGGGGAGGTTGGTAGGAGTTAACCATCGCGCGCCCCCGACCGCCACGCAAAGGAAGACAATCAATAATAAATCATGCTACAACTTCTTAGCATAACGACAGATCATACATGCATGCTTCGGGAATCACAAACCTTAACACCAATATTCTTACTAAACCACAATTATCTACTAGTACCTCCCACATATTACCATCTTAATATCGCAAAATTATTGCGAATCAAACTTATCATATTCAGTGATCTACATGAAAGTTTTTATTATATCCTTCTTGAATACCTACCATATTAGGACCAAATTCATAACCCGTGCATATTACCATTACTATTTATTAGACTCTCAAAAAGATATAAGTGAATCATGAGAGTGCAACTATTTCTTTAAAATATAACCACCACCGTGCTCTAAAAGATATAAGCGAAGCACTAGAGCAACTGCCTAGCTCAAAAGATATAAGTGAAGCACATAGAGTATTCTAACAAATCACGAATAATGTGTGTCCCTCTCAAAAAGGTGTGTTCAGAAAAGATGATTGTGGCAAACTAAAAAGCAAACAAAGAAAAGAAAACTATGGCACAAGATGTTCCAAGTAAAACACATATCATGTGATGAATAAAAATATAGCTCCAAGTGATATACCGATAGATTGTAAACGAAAGAGAGGATGCCATCCGGGGCATCCCCAAGCTTAGATGCTTGGGTCTTCCTTGAATATTACCTTGGGGTGCCTTGGGCATCCCCAAGCTTAGGGTCTTGCCGCTCCTTATTCCTTCATCCATCGTGGTCTCACCCAAAACTTGAAAACTTCAGCACACAAAACTCAACAGAAACCTCGTGAGGTCCGTTAGTATAACAAACAAATCTTAAACATTAGGTACTGTTATAAATTGATTCATATTTAATATTGTCATAATGCTACTTTAATACAACTTCCCCATGGCTTATACCCCCTGGTACAATCCATAGATTCATCGAAATAAGCAAACTATGCAACAAAAACAGAATATGTGTAAAACAGAACAGTCTGTAAAGATCTATTTAAAAGCTATACTTGTGTAACTCCAAAAACTATGAAAAATTAGTACAACGTAAACTATTCATATACCAATACTGTGTAAAAAAATTCAGATTTTTATCATGCTCCAGTACTGAACCAAAAATCCAGAACTGGACTCACAACTTTCTGTTTTCAAACAGCATCAATTATACTATCATCCAAATCATCCCAAAGGCATTACTTGGCACAAACACTAATTAAAAGATAAAAACACAATCATAACAGAATCTAAAATTGTGTAAACACACAAAACATAAAATAAGAGTAAAAATTTAAGATACATATTGGGTTGCCTCCCAACAAGCTCTTTCTTTATAGCCATTAAGATAGACTTAGAGATTTTAATGATGCTCACATAAAAGATAAGAATTGAAGCACAAAGAAAGCATCCTACAACATGTGACAAACACATTTAAGTCTAACATGCTTCCTATGCATAGGCATTTTATAAGCAAACAAATTATAAAGACAAGAAGTATCTAACATATGCAAGGATGAAGAACAAAACATTAACAATTTGAACTTCAAGAGAGCTAATTGAGTAACATGAAAACTTCTACAACCATATTTTACTCTTTCATAATAATTACATGTAGGATCATAGTCAAATTAAACAATATAGCTATCATATAAAATATTCTCTTCATGATCCACATGCATAAAAGTTTTATAATCTTCCAAGATAGTGGGATTAACATCAACTAAAGTCATGACCTCTCCAAACCCACTTTTATCAAAAATTTCATAAGATTGAACACTCTCCAAATATGTGGGATTCTTTTTTCCTAAAGTTGACACTCTTACAAACCCACTTTCAGTATTATTGCAAACATTATTATCAATGACATATTCATCATGAGGCTTAAATAAATTTTCAAGATCATAAGAAGCATTATCACCCCAATCATGATCATTGCAATAAGTAGTGGTCATGACAAAATTATCATCCCCAAGCTCGTAGTTTTCCATATCATTAGCACAGTTGACAATAATAGAATTTATAATAACATCACTGCAATCATGCTTTTCATTCAAGGAGCTATCATGAATCACTTTATAAACTTCTTCTTTTAGCACTTCATCACAATTTTTAGATTCATGATTTTGAAGCAAAACTTCATAAAGATAATCAAGTGCACTCAACTCACTAGCAATTGGTTCATCATAATTGGATTTTTTGAAAAGATTAGCAAGTGGATGAGGATCCATATGTCTATATTTTTATTTTCACTGAGTCACACAATTATAGCTAGCAAGCAAACAAGCAAAGCAAAATATTTTTGTGTTTTTGTAATTTTTATGAGAAGTGGGGGAGATGAAAATGAGAGGCAAATGAAAATAAAAAGGCAAATGAAAATAAGAGCAAGTAGTTGATAGTTTATGCGAAGGTATTTGATAGGTTTTGGTGATGTCTCCCTGGCAACGGCGCCAGAAATTCTTCCTGCTACTTGTGAGCTGCGTTGGGATTTCCTTGAAGAGGAGAGGATGATGCAGTATAGTAGAGATAAGTATTTCCCTTAGTTAAGAACCAAGGTTATCAATCCAGTAGGAGAACCACACAAAACCTCGTTAGCAGCACCTACACACACAAAAGCAAATACTTGCACCCAACGCAAACAAGAGGGTTGTCAATCCCCTTGGCGGTTACTTGCAAGGATTAATTCTGATAGTGATAGATAGATAAATAAATTGCAAAACAAAATAATGGAAATAAAATTGCAGCAAGGTAATTTTGGATTTTATATATGATGGATAAATGACCCGGGGGCCATAGTTTTCACTAGAGGTTTCTCTCTCGAACACATAGCATACGGTGGGTAAACAAATTATTGTTGAGCAATTGATAGAAAAGCGCATAATTATGACGGATTGATACATCTCCAATGTATCTATAATTTATGAAGTATTCATGCCATGTTTATTATAGTTTTGTATGATTTTGGTGCACTTTTATATGGATTTCATATGATTTTCATGGACTAACATATTGACCTAGTGCCTAGTGCCAGTTGCTATTTTCTGCTTGTTTTTGGCTGTCCAGAAAATCCATATCAAATGAAGTCCAAATGCAGCGAAACTTTTGGACGATTTTTTCTGGAAGGAAACAGACCTAGGAAGCTTCGGAGGAGCAGCAAAAGAGCCATAGGGGCCCCACAAGCCACCTGGGAGTGCCTGCCCCCCCCCCCCAGGCGCGCCCTGGTGCCTCGTGTGCCCCCTGTGGCACCTCTTCGTGTGATTCCAACGCTAAAAAATCATATATATTCAGAAACCCCCGAAAGTTAACCTAGATGAGTTTTTACGCCGTCGCAAGCTTCTGTACCAAGGAGATCCCATCTGGAGCCCTTTTCCGGCACCCTGCCAGAGGGGGGGGAATCATCACCGGAGGCCATCTTCATCATCCCGGTGGTCTCCATGACGAGGAGGGAGTAGTTCACCCTCGGGGCTGAGGGTTTGTACCAGTAGCTATGTGTTATATCTCTCTCTCGCGCGTTCTTGATTTGGCACGATCTTGATGTACCGCGAGCTTTGTTAATATAGTTGGATCATATGGTGTTTCTTCCCTCTCTATCCTTGTTGTGATGAATCGAATCTTTTCCCTTTGAGGTTTCGTTATTGTCGGATTGAATATTTCAGATTTGAGAACACTTGATGTATGTCTTGCATATGAATACCCGTGGTGACAATGGGGTATTATATTGATTCACTTGATATATGTTTTGGCACTCAACTCGCGGATTCCCGCGGTGACATTGGGGTAATCTATGCATATGGGTTGATGCACGTTTTCATTATCTTTTCTCTGATAGAAACTTTGGGGTGCTCCTTGGAGTTCTTTGTGTGGATTGAATATTATGATTATGAAGTTGTTTGATGCATATCGTATAATCAACTCACGGATACTTGTGGTCACATTGGGGTATCTAGGTGACATTAGAGTTGGTTGATGTGTATCATATGGTGTTATTTTAGTAGGAACTCTAGGGCTGTTTGTGACACTTATAGGAACAGCTCAATAGATCGATCGGAAAGGATAACTTTGAGGTGGTTTCGTACCCTACAAACAATTTCTATCTTATGTTCTCCGCTAATAGGAACTTGGGAGTGATTCTTTATTGGACGTTCAGGGATGGTTATATTATCCAATTATATTAGCATTGTTGAGAGATTGCACTAGCGAAAGTATGAACCCTAGGCCTTGTTTTTAAGCATTGCAATACCATTTGTGCTCACTTTTGTTACTTGCTACCTTGCTGTTTTTATATTTTCAGATTACAAAAACCTATATCTACTATTCATACTACACTTTTATCACCATCTCTTCACCGAACTAGTGCACCTATACAATTTACCATTGTATTGGGTGTGTTGGGGACACAAGAGATTTCTTGTATTTGGTTGCAGGGTTGTTTGAGAGATACCATCTTCAACCTACGCCTCCCACGGATTGATAAACCTTAGGTTATCCACTTGAGGGAAAATTGCTACTGTCCTACAAAACTCTGCGCTTGGAGGCCCAACACGAGTCTACAAGAATAAGTTGTGTAGTAGACATCAAGCTCTTTTCTGGCGCCGTTGCCTGGGAGGTGAGTGCTTGAAGGTATATCTTTATATCTTGCAATCGAATCTTTTAGTTTCTTGTTTTATCACTAGTTTGGTTTATAAAACAAAACTACAAAAAAATGGAATTGAGGTTGCCTCATATTATTCGTCTTTATAATGTCTTTCGTGAAAATGATGGAAAGGAAAATTGTGCTCAATTGATAGAAGAAGAATTCAATAAAATGTTTGGCATAAAATCTTTGAATGATGAGCATGATTGCAATGTTGCTAGTATGAATTCTTTGAATATCCATGATGCTAATGATATGCAAAACTACAAGCTTGGGGATGCTATGTTTGATGAAGATGATATTTTTAGTCCCCCAAGTTTTGATGAGAAAATTTATTATGATGATAACATGCCTCCTATTATGATGATTATATTGATAAAAGTGGATTTGGAGAGGTCATGACTTTATTTAATGATGATTCCACTATTTTGGAAGAGGTTTCAATTGATTATGACAACAAAGTTGCTATATATGATGATTATTGTGATGACATGTATGCTATAAAGAATAATGATAACTATGAACCTTGTCATCATGATTTTAATTTTGAAATGGATTATGCCAATCAAGTATCTCATGATAGTTATTTTGTTGAATTTGCTCCCACCATTATGAATGACAATAATTTTGCTTATGTGGAGAGTAATAAAATTCTATCCTTATGTATCATGAAAAGAATGCTTTATGTGATAGTTATACTATTGAATTCATTCATGGTGCTACTGAAAATTATTATGAGAGAGGATCATATGTTTGTAGGTGTTGCAATAATATCAAGTTTTTTCTTTATGTGTTGAAAGTTTTGAAGTTATGCTTGTTTTGCCTTCCTATGCTAGTTGATTCTTGCTCCCACAAATTGTTTTCTCAAAAAATCCCTATACGTAGGAAGTGGGTTAGGCTTAAATGTGCTAGTCATATGCTTCGTGATGCTCCCATTGTGTTTCAATTCTTTACTTTTATGTGAGCATCATTGAAATCATCATGCCTAGCTAAAAAGGCATTAAAGAAAAGTGCTAGTTGGGAGACAACCCCATCTTTATACCTACTGTTTTTTTGTGTCCACATGATTAAGATACTGTAGTAATCATGTTTTATATGTTTACTTTCAATAATGTGCCAAGTAAAGCCTTTGGGATAGTGTGGATGCTTGTTGATTTGATTCTGTGCAAAAACAGAAACTTTTGCATCCAGTGCTGGAATTTCTATTTTGTACTGGAGCGTGAAAAATTCTAAAAAATTTACACAGTATTGGGATACAAATTTTTTATGTTTTCCTAATTTTTCAGAATTTTTCGAGGTACAGAAGTATGGTTTTTAAATCGCTCACCACATGCTGTTCTGTTTTTGACAGATTCTATTTTCGATGCATAGTTTGCTTGTTTTAGTGTTTCCATAGCTTATATTGAGCAATATAAATTTTGGAAATGATATACCACAGTAGGAATTATGTGAGAACAATTATGAATCTTGTCTTGACAGTACCTAAGTGGATGATTTATTTTTATCATACTAACCAATCTCACCAAGTTCCGTTAAGTTTTGTGTGATTGAAGTTTTCAAGTTTTGGGTGAGATATCAATATGAGGAGAATGGAGCAGCAAGACCCTAAGCTTGAGGATGCCCAAGGCACCCCAAGGTAATACTCAAGGAAGACTCAAGCGTCTAAGCTTGGGGATGCCCCGGAAGGCATCCCCTCTTTCGTCTTCAACATTATCGGTAACCTCACTTGGGACTATATTTTTATTCGTCACATAATATGAGTTTTGCTTGGAGCATCATTTTATTTTGTTGAGATTTGCTTGATGTTATAAATAATCATGTTTTGTATCTTTTAGTTCAATAAAATGCCAATTATAGCCTTTACCATGCTCAGTTTGCAAGTTCATGTGTTGCTGTTTGAAAACAGAAAGTTTTCTGTTATGTCCAGAATATTCCTGAATAGTCAGAACATGATAAAAATCTGAAATATTTACACGGTAAGAATGCATGAGTTCTCTGTCACGTGGTAATTTTTCAGAATTTTTGGAGTTAGGGAATTATGGATTCTTATTCACCCTTTACAGACTGTTCTGTTTTGGCAGATTGCTGTTATAGTTGCATTGTTTGCATATGTTTGCTTGTTTAATGATTCTATTTGAGGATAGGAGTATTAAATATGCAGAGGCATTTAGTATGCAATGTTTAATTATAATTTTATTAATTTGCTACAGTAGAGAATGTTAAGGTTTTGAGTTGATTTATACTAACTTATCTCACGAGTTCTTGTTGAGTTTTGTGTGGATGAAGTTTTTAAGATTTATAGAAACCGTGATATGAGAGGAATTAAGGAGACACTAAAGCTCAAGCTTGGGGATGCCCAAGGCATCCCAATATAATATTTCAAGAAGTCTCAAGCATCTAAGCTTGGGGATGCCCCGGTAGGCATCCCACCTTTGTTCCTTCTTCAACAGTTATCGGTCAGTTTTGGTTGAGCCTAAGTTTTTGCTTCTTCACATGATATGTGATATTCTTGGAATGTCATTTTATTTTGTTTTCTTTGCTGTTTGAATAAAATACTCAAGATCTGAAATCTTTATTTGGAGAGAGTCTTCACATAGCTACTTAATTACTTAACTACTCATTTGATCTTCACTTATATCTTTTTGGAGTAGTTTGTCATTTGCTCTAGTACTTCACTTATATCTTTTTGAGCACGGTGGTGATTATATTTTGAAGAAATACATTCACTCTCATGCTTCACTTATATTATTTTGAGAGTTGACAATAGTAATGGTAATTTGCACAAGATATGAATTTGGTCCCAAAGTGATGAATATTCAAGAGGGATATAATAAAAACATTTGTATAGATCATTGGATATGATAAGTTTGATTCCTTGCAATAGTTTTGCGATATGGAGATGATAATATGTGAGTCATGTTAGTGAGTAATTGTGATTTAGTAAGAATATTAGTGTTAAGGTTTGTGATTCCCTATGCATGCACATAAAGTCAATAGTTATGCAACGAAATTATATCCTACTTATGGTGCATTATTCTGTGTTAGTTATGTTCAATGCATGTTTATGACCGTTTTCGCTTTTTGGTTGGTTGCTTCTCAATCTATTTGCTAGCCTTCATTTGTACTAAGCGGAAATACTGCTTGTGCATCCAAACTCCTTAAACCCAAGTTGTGCCAAATGAGTCCACCATACCTACCTATATGCGGTATTTCCATGCCGTTCTAAGTAAATTTGCATGTGCCAACTCTAATTTTCAAAACAATTTTCCATTTTGTGTGCCCGTACCGCTCATGAAGCGGCAGGGGGTGGCCGATATTTTCCATGCTAGGTGTGTTATTCTCACGATGAGTGTTTATTCACTTGTCATTGCACGAGAGAGTGGCAGGTAATAGGGATGCCCAGTCCCAAAATGAATCAAAAATTAATAACAACAAAATTCCTTGGAAAGTGTTGGTATGGAGGGCACCCGTGGATACGGCTAGCCATGGATTGTGAAAGAATGGTGGAAAGGAAATAAACTTTATTTTCTGTTTGGGAACCGCCTATGATGTGTCTAGCATGGAAAATATTGGGAATTCTCGGTCGTTTTCGTTGACAGGAAAAGCATGCCTCTCAAAAATACTTTTATCTCTCTAATTTAAGCTTTGAGCTCTGGCACATTTGCAAATCCCTGCTTCCCTCTGCGAAGGGCCTATCTATTTACTTTAATGCAATTTTTATTTTGAGTCCCCATCTTCTCTTACAAAGCACCAACTAGAGAGCACTATTGTCATACTTGTGCATTGTGTGTAGCTAATATTGAGTTTGTTTCATGAATGGATCAATCATTGAGCATAATGGGCTAGGGATAACTTTCTTTGGCGTTGATATTTTGAAAGACATGGTTGCTTGTTAGTATGCTTGAGTATTTATGTCTTCATGTCAAATTATAGACTATTGCTTTGAATCATTCAAGTCCAAGTGTCCATGCAACAAAAGAAAAGATTATATGATGATTGTGATAGGTAGCATTCCACATCAAAATTTCTATTTTTGATTGCTACTTTATCATGTTGAGTTTTATGAGAAAAAGTTGCTGTTATGATGCTAGAAAAAGTGATTGAAATTATCATTGATCAAACTTATGCACTATGCTAGCATTCACACTTCATAAATTATTTCTTTTATCATTTACCTACTCGAGGACGAGCAGGAATTAAGCTTGGGGATGCAGATACGTCTCCAACGTATCTATAATTTATGAAGTATTCATGCCATGTTTATTATAGTTTTGTATGATTTTGGTGCACTTTTATATGGATTTTATATGATTTTCATGGACTAACATATTGACCTAGTGCCCAGTGCCAGTTGCTGTTTTCTGCTTGTTTTTGGTTTTCCAGAAAATCCATATCAAATGAAGTCCAAATGCAGCGAAACTTTTTGACGATTTTTTCCGGAAGGAAACTAACCCAGGAAGCTTTGGAGGAGCAGCAGAAGAGCCACAGGGCCCCACGAGCCACCTGGGCGCGCCTGCCCCCCCCCCCCAGGCGCGCCCTGGTGCCTCGTGGGCCCCCTGTGGCACCTCTTCACGTGATTCCAATGCTGAAAATCATATATATTCAGAAACCCTCGAAAGTTAACCTAGATGAGTTTTTACGCCGCCGCAAGGTTCTGTACCAAGGAGATCCCATCTGGAGCCCTTTTTCGGCACCCTGCCGGAGGGGGGGAATCATCACCGGAGGCCATCTTCATCATCCCCGCGGTCTCCATGATGAGGAGGGAGTAGTTCACCCTCGGGCTGAGGGTTTGTACCAGTAGCTATGTGTTTTATCTCTCTCTCTAGCGTTCTTGATTTGGCACGATCTTGATGTACCGCGAGCTTTGTTAATATAGTTGGATCATATGGTGTTTCTTCCCTCTCTATCCTTGTTGTGATGAATCGAATCTTTTCCCTTTGAGGTTTCGTTATTGTCGGATTGAATATTTCAGATTTGAGAACACTTGATGTATGTCTTGCATATGAATACCCGTGGTGACAATGGGGTATTATATTGATTCACTAGATATATGTTTTGGCACTCAACTCGCGGATTCCCGCGGTGACATTGGGGTAATCTATGCATATGGGTTGATGCACGTTTTCATTATCTTTTCTCCGATAGAAACTTTGGGGTGCTCCTTGGAGTACTTTGTGTGGATTGAATATTATGATTATGAAGTTTTTTGATGCATATCGTATAATTAACTCACGGATACTTGTGGTCACATTGGGGTATCTAGGTGACATTATTGTTGGTTGATGTGTATCATATGGTGTTATTTTACTACGAACTCTAGGGATGTTTGTGACACTTATAGGAACAGCTCAATAGATCGATCGGAAAGGATAACTTTGAGGTGGTTTCGTACCCTACAAACAATTTCTATCTTATGTTCTCCGCTAATATGAACTTGGGAGTGATTCTTTATTGCACGTTGAGGGATGGTTATATTATCCAATTATATTAGCATTGTTGAGAGATTGCACTAGCGAAAGTATGAACCCTAGGCCTTGTTTTTAAGCACTGCAATACCGTTTGTGCTCACTTTTGTTACTTGCTACCTTGCGGTTTTTATATTTTCAGATTACAAAAACCTATATCTACTATCCATACTACACTTTTATCACCATCTCTTCGCCGAACTAGTGCACCTATACAATTTACCATTGTATTGGGTGTCTTGGGGACACAAGAGATTTCTTGTATTCGGTTGCAGGGTTGTTTGAGAGATACCATCTTCAACCTATGCCTCCCATGGATTGATAAACCTTAGGTCATCCACTCTAGGGAAAATTGCTACTGTCCTACAAAACTCTGCGCTTGGAGGCCCAACACGAGTCTACAAGAATAAGTTGTGTAGTAGACATCACGGATTCATGGCAATGATCATGTATATAGGCATCACGTCCGAGACAAAGTAGACCGACTCCTGCCAACATCTACTACTATTACTCCACCCATCGACCGCTATCCAGCATGCATCTAGGGTATTAAGTTAACGAAAACAGAGTAACACCTTAAGCAAGATGACATGATGTAGACAAAGTAAACTCAAGCAATATGAATAAACCCCATCGTTTTATCCTTAATGGAAACAATGCAAATACGTGTCTTGTCCCCTACTTTGTCACTGGGATAGAGCACCGCAAGATTGAACCCATTACAAAGCACCTCTCCCATTGCAAGATAAATCAATCTAGTTGGCCAAACCAAACAGATAGATCGGAGAGAAATACAAAGCTATAACAATCATGCATAAATAAGTTCAGAAAAGACTCAAATATTTCTCATGAATAATCTGATCATAAACCCACAATTCACCAGATCCCAACAAACACACCGCAAAAGAAGATTACATCGAATAGAACTCCAAGGAGACCGAGGAGAACATTGTATTGAAGATCAACGAGAGAGAAGAAGCCATCTAGCTACTAGGTATGGACCCATAGGTCTGTGGTAAACTACTCACACCCCATCGGAAGGGCAGCAAGGTTGATGTAGAAGCCGTCCATGATCGATTCCCCCTCCGGCAGAGTACCGGAAAAGGCCTCCAGATGGGATCGTGGAAGAACAGAAGCTTGCGACGGCGGAAAAGTTATTCAAGGTGGCTCCCTGGTATATGGGGAATATTTTAGAATTTATAGGATTGGAATTAGGTCAAGAGGTGCCACGAAGGGCCAACAAGCCTGGGGGGCGTGCCTACCCCCCTGGGCGTGCCTCCCGAGCTTGTCGCTCCCTCGTGGCTCTTCCGGTCTTCTCCCAAACCTTCTAGGGTCTCTCTTGGTCCAGAAAAAAATAATCCAAAGTTTTTTCTTCCTTTGGACTCTGTTTGATATTGATTTTCTGAAAAGCCAAAAACAAGCAAAAAACAGCAAATGACACTGGGCTCTAGGTTAATAGGTTAGTCCCAAAAATGATATATAATTGCATATAAAACATCCAAGATTGATACTATAATAGCATGGAACAATCAAAAATTATAGATACGTTGGAGTCTTGTGTGGCAAAACCAAATATCCTACTAATTTCTTAGTACTTGGTTCACAACAAGATAATTTTTGTCCCATTATATTTGGTAGACCCTTCTTGAATACTGTTAATGCTGAAATTGATTGTGTTAAAGAGAAACTTAGAGTTAAGTTTGGTGATATATCTCATGAATTTAATTTCTCTAAGTTTTGTAGACAACCTCATGATAAAGAAATACCCAATAAAGATGAAATTATTGGTCTTGCTTCTATTGTTGTGCCTCCTACTGATCCTTTAGAACAATATTTGTTAGACCATGAGAATGATATGCATATGAATGAAAGAAATGAAATAGATGAGTTGTTCTTCAAACAAGCACCTATTCTTAAACATAATTTGCATGTTGAAACCTTGGGGAATCCTCTACCACCCAAGGGTGATCCTATGTTTGAATTAAAGAAACTTCCTGATACACTTAAATATGCTTATTTTGATGAAAATAAGATATATCCTGTTATTATTAGTGCTAACTGATACGTCTCCAACGTATCTATAATTTTTGATTGTTCCATGCTATTATAGTATCAATCTTGGATGTTTTTATATGCAATTATATATCATTTTTGCGACTAACCTATTAACCCATGGCCTAGTGCCAGTTGCTGTTTTCTGCTTGTTTTTGGCTTTTCAGAGAAACAGTACCAAATGAAGTCCAAATGCCACGAAACTTTTTGGAGATTTTTTTTGGACAAAATAAACCTGGGAAGCTTCGGGAGGAGGCCATAAGCCTCACGGAGGCTTCACAAGGCACTAGGGCGCGCCCCAGGGGGGCGTGCGCCGTGCTACCTTGTGGGGCCCACGTGACTCCGTTTGACCTAATTCCACTTCTATAAATTCATAGATATTGGGAAACCCCCAGAGAGCCAGAAGAGAAAACCTTTACGCCGCTGCAAGCCTCCGTTCTTCCGCGATCCCATCTGGAGGCCTTTTCCGGTACTCTGCCGAAGGGGGAATCGATCACGGAAGGCTTCTACATCAACCTTGCTGCCCTTCCGATGATGTGTGAGTAGTTTACCACAGACCTACGGGTCCATAGCTAGTAGCTAGATGGCTTCTTCTCTCTCTTTGATCTTCAATACAATGTTCTCCTCGATGTTCTTGGAGTTCTATCCGATGTAATCTTCTTTTGCGGTGTGTTTGTTGGGATCCGATGAATTGTGAGTTTATGATCAGATTATTCATGAGAAATATTTGAGTCTTCTCTGAACTCTTTTATGCATGATTGTTATAGCTTTGTATTTCTCTTCGATCTATCGATTTGGTTTGGCCAACTAGATTGGTTTATCTTGCAATGGGAGAGGTGCTTTGTGATGGGTTCAATCTTGTGGTGCTCAATTCTAGTGACAGAAAGGGACATGATACGTATTTGTATTGTTGCCATCAAGGATAAAATGATGGGGTTTAATCATATTGTTTGAGTTTACTTTGTCTACATCATGTCATCTTGCTTAAGGCGTTACTCTGTTTTCATACTTAATACCCTAGATGCATGCTGGATAGCGGTCGATGGGTGAAGTAATAGTAGTAGATGCATGCAGGAGTCGGTCTACTTGTCTCGGACGTGATGCCTATATACATGATCATTGCCATGAATCCATCATAATTATTTGCTTTTCTATCAATTGCCCAACAGTAATTTGTTTACCCACCGTATGCTATGTGTTCGAGAGAGAAGCCTCTAGTGAAAACTATGGCCCCCGGGTCTACTTTAAATATAAAAAGAAAACTAAAAATACCTTGCTGCAATTTATTTACTTTTATTTTATTTAGTATTTGCTACTTGTAGCTTGCGTTGGTATTATCCCCGAAGAGGAAGGGATGATGCAGCACAGCAGAGGTAAGCATTTCCCTCAGTTATGAAACCAAGGTTATCAATCCAGTAGGAGAACCACGCAACACCTCGTTAGCAGTACCTGCCATTGTTGAGGAAATCGTTAACTGGTAACTGCTCGGTTGGTTAGTGAGTTGGGGATTAATAGGCTAATCGGAAAGTTAATCGGCCATTTAATCAATTAATCGGGCGATTTATCAGTTAATCGGCTATTCAGTGACCCAATGAGTAGGGATTAATCGGCAAGTTAACTGGTTAATCGGATGAATTCTTGAACAGGGGTACCTGCACACAAACAACAAATCCTTGCACCCAACGCAAACGAGGGGTTGTCAATCCCTCGGCGGTCAATTGCAAGATTAAATTGTATGTGATAGATAGATAGATTGAAACAAAAATACAAAATAAAATAAATAAAATAAAATGGCAGCAATAATTTTAGGGTTTTAGTAATATGATTTAGATAGACCCGGGAGCCATAGTTTTCACTAGAGGCTTCTCTCAAGAAAATAGCATACGGTGGGTAGACAAATTACTGTTGGGCAATTGATAGAAAAGCAAATAATCATGATGATATCCAAGGCAATGATCATGTATATAGGCATCACGTCCAAGATAAGTAGACCGACTCCTGCCTGCATCTACTACTATTACTCCACACATCGACCACTATCGAGCATGCATCTAGTGTATTAAGTCCATAAAGAACGGAGTAACACCTTAAGAATGATGGCATGATGTAGACAAGATAAACTCACATATGAATAAACCCCATCTTTTTACCCTTAATAGCAATGATACATACATGTCATGTCCCTTTCTGTCACTGGGATTGAGCACCGCAAGATCGAACCCATTACAAAGCACCTCTTCCCAGGGCAAGATAAATCAATCTAGTTGGCCAAACCTAATCAATAGATCGGAGAAGAAATACGAAGCTATAATAATCATGCATAAAAGAGATGAGAGAAGACTCAAATATATTCATGGATAATCTGATCATAAACTCACAATTCATCGGATCCCAACAAACACACAGCAAAAAGTGATTACATCGGATAGACCTCCAAGAACATCGAGGAGAACATTGTATTGAAGATCAAAAAGAGAGAAGAAGCCATCTAGCTACTAACTATGGACCCGAAGGTCTGTGGTAAACTACTCACGCATCATCGGAAGGGCAGCAAGGTTGATGTAGAGCCCCTCCGTGATCGATTCCCCCTCCGGCGGAGTACCGGAGAAGGCCTCCAGATGGGATCTCTCGAGAACAGAAACTTGCGGCGGCGGAAAAAGTATTTCGTGGACTCCCCTGAGGGTTTCTGATTTTTTCTGAATTTATAGTGGAGGAATTAGGTCAAACGGAGCTCTATGGGCCCCATGAGGTACCAGGGCGCGCCTGCCCCCCCCCCCAGGCGCGCCCTGGTGCCTCGTGGGCACCCCCTGGGGCTTCTGGCCTCCTCCCGAAGCTTCTAGTGTTTATCTTGTCCAGAAAAAATCTCCAAAAAGTTTCGTGGCATTTGGACTTCGTTTGGTATTGATTTTCTGTAAAACAAAAACAGGGCAGAAAACAGCAACTAGCACTGGGCACTAAGTTAATTGGTTAGTCCCAACAAATGATATATAATTGCTGTAAATGTATATAAAAACATCCAAGCTTGATAATATAACAGCATGGAACAATCAAAAATTATAGATACGTTGGAGATGTATCAGTATTTTACTTTATCTATCTATCACTATCAGAATTAATCCTTGCAAATAACCGCTAAGAGGATTGACAACCCTCTTATTTGCGTTGGGTGCAAGTGTTTGCTTTTGTGTGTGTAGGTGCTGCTAAAGGATTTTGACTGGTTCTCCAACTGGATTGATAACCTTGGTTCTTAACTGAGGGAAATATTTATCTCTATTATACTGCATCATCCCCTCCTCTTCGGGGAAATCCCAACGCAGTCTATAAGTAGCAGGAAGAATTTCTGGCGCCGTTGTCGGGGAGACATCATCAAAATTACCAAGTACCTTTGCACAAACTATCATCCACTTGCATTTATTTTATTTGCCTTTTTATTTGCATTTGCCTCTCGTTTTCATCTCCCCCACTTCTAATTTTTTTACAAAAACACAAAAAATATTTTCGTTTGCTTGTTTCCTAGTTTGCTTGCTTTATCGCGATGTCTCAAGAAAACACAAAATTGTGTGACTTTTCCAATACTAATAATAATGATTTTATTAGTTCTCCTATTGCTCCTCCCGCCACTAGTGCGGAGTCGTGTGACATTAATGCTACTTTGCTTAATCTTGTTATGAAAGAACAATTTTCTGGTAGTCCTAATGAAGATGCTGCATCCCATCTAAATACTTTCGTTGAGCTTTGTGATATGCAAAATAAGAAAGATGTGGATAATGATATTGTCAAATTAAAATTATTTCCATTCTCACTACTAGATCGTGCTAAAACTTGGTTTTCATCCTTGCCTAGAAATAGTATTGATTCTTGGGATAATTGTAAGGATGCTTTCATTGCCAAGTATTTTCCTCCCGCTAAGATTATTTCTTTAAGAAATCAAATTATGAATTTTAAGCAACTTGAACATGAGCATGTTGCACAATCTTAGGAGAGAATGAAATTAATGATAAGAAATTGCCCAACACATGGTTTAAGCTTATGGATGATCATATAAAAAATTTATGCGGGACTAAACTTTGTTTCTAGAAATTTGCTAGACTCTGCCGCAGGCGGTACTTTTATGGAAATTGCATTGGGAGAAGCTACAAAACTTCTTGATAATGTTATGACAAATTATTCTCAATGGCACACTGAAAGAACTCCAACTGGTAAGAAGGTAAATTCTGTTGAAGAAATTAATACTTTGAGTGATAAGATGGACGCTCTTATGAAATTGGTTGCTAGTAAAAGTGCTCATATTGATCCTAATGATGTTCCATTGTCTAACTTGATTGAGAAAAATAATAATGATGCTATTGATGTGAATTTTTTCTCTAGAAATAATTTCAACAACAATGCTTATAGGGGTAATTTCAATCCTAGACCGTTTCCTGGAAATTCCTCTAATAATTATGGTAATTCCTATGGTAATCCATATAATAATAATAGGATACCCTCTGATCTTGAAAGTAATATTAAAGAATTTATTAATTCGCAAAGTATTTTCAATGCTATGATAGAAGAAAAATTGAATAGAGTTGATGAAATGTCTAGGAATATGGATAGAATTGCTCATAATGTGGAAAATCTCAAGATTAAAATTTTACCACCCAAGCATGATATAAATGAGTCTATTAAAGCTATCTATGTCTCCATTAATGAAAGTAAAGAAAGGACCGCTAGGTTGAGAGCTAAGTGGAAATTCTTAGAAAAAGTCATTCCACCCGGTTTCTATCGTAGTAATGATGAAGATATTAAAATGATTTGTGTTTCACCTATTGAATCTTTATTTAGTAACATAAAACTTGATGAAAAAGGGACTGAAGATGAGTCAACTTTAGCTAGAGGGCGTCCCACTTGTTTGGAGGGTGATGATCTTAATGACAAAAATGAAAAAAGTGGGTTTGGAGAGGTCAAAACTGTAAATAGTAATGCACCCACTACTTTGGATTACAAGGACTTTAATTATGATAATTGTTATTTAATTGAGTGTATTTCCTTGTTATAATCCATGATTAATTCACCTAATGCATATGAACAAAATAAAGCTTTCACTAAACATATTGTAGAAGCTATGATAAAAGCTCATGAAGAAAAACTTGAGTTGGAAGTTTCAATTCCTAGAAAATTACAAGATGAATGGGAACCTACTATTAAAGTCAAAATTAAATATTATGAATGTAATGCTCTATGTGATCTTGGTGCTAGCGTTTCCACTATACCAAAGTCTTTGTGTGATGTGCTAGGTCTCACCGATATGGATCCTTGTTCCCTTAATTTGCATCTTGCGGATTCCACTACTAAAAAACCATTGGGTAGAATAAATGATGTGCTTATTCTTGCTAATAGAAATTATGTTCCCATGGATTTTATTGTTCTTGATATTGAATGCAATCCTTCTTGTCCCATAATACTTGGTAGGCCTTTCCTATGAACCATAGGTGCTATTATTGATTTGAAAGAAGGTAATATAAGATTTTAATTTCCATTAAAGAAAGGGATGGAACACTTCCCTAGAAAGAGAATTAAGCCACCATATGAATCTATTATGCGGGCCACCTATGGAATTAATTTGAAGGATGACAACACTTGAAACTATGCATTATGCCTAGCTAGGGGCATAAAACAATAGCGCTTGTTGGGAGGCAACCCAATGAATAAAATAATTTTTTGTTTTACCTTCTATTTTTGTGTGTTTACACAATTATAGCATCTGTTATGATTGTGTTTTTATCTTTTAATTGGTGTTTGTGCCAAGTAATGCCTTTGGGATGATTTGGAAGATAGTATGATTGATGCTGTTGGAAAACAGAAACTTTTGCGTCCGGTCCTGGAATTTTGATTTTTTGCTGGAGCGTGATAAAATTCTGAATTTTTTACACAGTATTGATATATGAATTTCCCACGTTGTACTAATTTTTCAGAATTGTTTGAGTTACAAAAGTATAGCTTTTAAATAGATATTTACAGACTGTTCTGTTTTAGACAGATTCTGTTTTTGTTGCATAGTTTGCTTATTTTGATGAATCTATGGATCGTATCGGGGGGTATGAGTCATGGAGAAGTTGGAGTACAGTAGCATTATGCCAATATTAAATATGAATCAATTTACAACAGTACCTAAAGTTTAAGATTTGTTTGTTATACTAACGGATCTCACGAGACCAGAAGGTCCACGAGGCCTCCACAAGGCAACAGGGCGCGGCCCCAGGGGGCGCGCCCTGATGCCTTGTGGGGCCCTCGAGGCTCCATTTGACCTAATTCCACTTCTATAAATTCTCAAATATTTGGAAACCAACAGAGAACCACCCCGAATAACTTTTAGGCCACCGCAAGACTTTGTTCTTCCGTGATCCCATCTGGAGGCCTTTTCCGGTACTCTGCCGGAGGGGGAATCGATCACGGATGGCTTCTACATCAACCTTGGTGCCCTTCTGATGATGTGTGAGTAGTTTACCACAGACCTACGGGTCCATAGCTAGTAGCTAGATGGCTTCTTCTCTCTCTTTGATCTTCAATACCATGTTCTCCTCGATGTTCTTGGAGTTCTATCCGATGTAATCTTCTTTTGCGGTGTGTTTGTTGGGATCCGATGAATTGTGAGTTTATGATCAGATTATTCATGAGAAATATTTGAGTCTTCTCTGAACTCTTTTATGCATGATTGTTATAGCTTTGTATTTCTCTTCGATCTATCGATTTGGTTTGGCCAACTAGATTGGTTTATCTTGCAATGGGAAAGGTGCTTTGTGATGGGTTCAATCTTGCGGTGCTCAATCCCAGTGACAGAAAGGGACATGACACGTATTTGTATTGTTGCCATTAAGGATAAAAAGATTGGGTTTAATCATATTGTTTGAGTTTACTTTGTCTACATCATGTCATCTTGCTTAAGGCGTTACTCTATTTCATACTTAATACCCTAGATGCATGCTGGATAGCGGTCGATGGGTGGAGTAATGGTAGTAGATGCAGGCAGGAGTCGGTCTACTTGTCTCGGACGTGATGCCTATATACATGATCATTGCCATGAATCCGTCATAATTATTTGCATTTCTATCAATTGCCCAACAGTAATTTGTTTACCCACCGTATGCTATGTGTTCGAGAGAGAAGCCTCTAATGAAAACTATGGCCCCCGGGTCTACTTTAAATATAAAAAGAAAACTAAAAATACCTTGCTGCAATTTATTAAATTTTATTTTATTTAGTATTTTACTTTATCTATCTATCACTATCAGAATTAATCCTTGCAAATAACCGCTAAGAGGATTGACAACCCTCTTATTTGCATTGGGTGCAAGTGTTTGCTTTTATGTGCGTAGGTGCTGCTAAAGGATTTTGATTGGTTCTCCTACTGGATTGATAACCTGGGTTCTTAACTGAGGGAAATACTTATCTCTACTATACTACGCAGTCTACAAGTAGCATGTGCCTGAGCATGAACAGGAACAAATCCTACGGAAGTGTCACTCCGAGGCATACGGGGGACACCATGCGGGAGACAGAACTGCACACAAGGTATTACAATCTGGTTTTTATTGGCCTACTCTTTTCAAAGATGCACGTAAGTTTGTCCTATCTTGTGATGAATGTCAAAGAATTGGTAATGTTGGTAGACGTCAGGAAATGCCTATGAATTATTCACTTGTTATTGAACCATTTGATGTTTGGGGTTTTGATTATATGGGACCGTTTCCTAAATCCAATGGGTATACTCATATTTTAGTTGTTGTTGATTACGTTAATAAGTGGGTAGAAGCTATTCCAACTAGTAGTGCTGATCATAACACTTCTATTAAAATGCTTAAAGAAGTTATATGTCCGAGGTTTGGAGTCCCTAGATATTTAATGACTGATGGTGGTTCACATTTTATCCATGGTGCTTTCCGTAAACTGCTTGCTAAATATGATGTTAATCATAGAATTGCGTCTCCTTATCATCCTCAGTCTAGTGGTCAAGTTGAATTAACGAACAGAGAAATAAAATTAATTTTGTAAAAGACCGTTAATAGATCTAGAAAGAATTGGTCTAAGAAACTTGATGATGCACTATGGGCTTACAGAACTGCTTATAAAAATCCTATGGGTATGTCTCCATATAAAATGGTTTATGGAAAAGCATGTCATTTACCCCTTGAGTTAGAACATAAAGCATATTGGGCAATTAAAGAACTTAACTATGATTTCAAACTTGCCGGTGAGAAGAGGTTATCTGATATTAGTTCTCTAGATGAATGGAGAAATCAAGCTTATGAAAATGCCAAATTATTTAAAGAAAAAGTTAAAAATGGCATGATAAAAGAATTCAAAAACGGGAATTCAAAGTAGGTGATCATGTTCTATTATACAATTCTTATTTAAGATTTTTTGCAGGAAAACTTCTCTCTAAGTGGGAAGGACCATACATCATTGAAGAAGTTTATCGCTCCGGAGCCATCAAAATAAACAACTCCAAAGGCAATAATCCGAGAGTGGTTAATGGGTGTGGGATCGAGGAGATAGGTCTAGAGGGGGGGTGAATAGACACTTAACCAACCAAAGATGCAGTTTTTAGTTTCTCTGGAACTTAGGCAGATTTTGGCACAAGTTAAGATAACACCAATACTCCCTACACATGCATATCTAGAGATTGAGCAGCGGAAATAGTAAAGCATGCAAGTGTATGAAAAGTAAAGGGGTAGAGTATGGAAGATCAAACGCAATGAAGACACGGTGGTTTTTGGCGTGGTTCCGATAGGTGGTGCTATCGTACGTCCACGTTGATGGAGACTTCAACCCACGAAGGGTAACGGCTGTGAGAGTCCACGGAGGGCTCCACCCACGAAGGGTCCACGAAGAAGCAACCTTGTCTATTCCACCATGTCTTACGTCCACGAAGGACTAGCCTCACTCAGGTAGATCTTCACGAAGTAGGCGATCTCCTTGCCCATACAAACTCCTTGGTTCAACTCCACATCATGTCGGAGGCTCCCAAGTGACACCTAACCAATCTAGGAGACACCACTCTTCAAAAGGTAATAGACAGTGTGTTGTTGATGAACTCCTTGCTCTCGTGCTTCAAATGATAGTCTCCCCAACACTCAACTCTCTCTCACAGATTTGGCTATGGTGGAAGAAGAATTTGAGTGGAAAGCAACTTGGGAAGGCTAGAAATCAAGGTTCAAATGGTAGGAATGGAATCTCTTGATCTCAACACATGACTAGGTGGTTCTCTCTCAGAAAATGTATGGTGGAAATGTAGGCACGTTCTGATGGCTCTCTTCTCTGAGGAAGAAGGGGTGGAGGGGTATATATAGACTCCACACAAAATCCAACCGTTACACACTTTTGACGCAACTCGGTGGCACCGATCAGAAATCTCGGTGGCACCGACATGTGAAAAAGATATGAACGTTAGGAATCTCGATGGGACCGACTGGAACAACTCGGATGGACTGATGTGCAATGGTTAGGGCAAACCTCGTCTCGGTGGCACCAATTGCATCAACTCGGTGGGACCGAAGTGAAGCAATAAGGCAACAGAGAGTTGGCAAGCCATCTCGGTGGTACTGATTGCAAATCTCGGTGGGACCAAAATAATTGCAACTAGTGACAGAGAGTTGGCAAGGCCATCTCGGTGGGACTGAGATCCATATCGGTGGATCCGATTTGTTAGGGTTTGGCAGTGGCTAAGTCCAGATGAACTCGGTGGCTCCGGATAGGAATGATTCTGTGGGGCCGAGTTGGAATGTAGGTTTTGGACATATTTGGATGGAGAAAGTGGTTGAGGGTTTTGGAGCAATGTCACTAAGCACTTGAGCAAACAGATCATTAAGCAACACCTCATCCCCTTTTAATAGTATTGGCTTTCCTATGGACTCAATGTGATCTTGGATCACTTAACAAAAATGTAGAGTCTTGAGTTTTTGCCAATCCATGTCCTTAGCATTTTGAAGGGTTCCACATCTTCTTGTCCTTGCCACACCATTGTTGAACTTGTCTGAAATTCACTAGATAGAGGCATTAGTCCAACAACATGTATGTTGGCATAAATTACCAAAACCACCAAGAGATACCGAGTTTTGTTTCTTGGAGGACCAAGACACAAGAGATCTACCAAGAAATTGACATGTACCCGAAGTGGATTTTCTATCAACCTTGTCTCCGGCATTGTCCGAATCAGAATAGCCAACAAGATTGAAAGAAGATCCTTTGGGATACCATATGCCAAAGTTTGGTGTATGTAACAAGTATCTCACAATTCTTTTCACGTCCTTAAGGTGACACTCTTTTGGTGCCGCTTGGTATAGTGCACACATGCACACACTTAGCATAATGTCGGGACGGGAGCCACATACATATAGCAATGAACCAATCATAGATCGATAAACCTTTTGATCAACCGGTTTGCCATCCTTGGTCAAGTCAAGATGTCCACTCGTGGGCATTGGAGTTTTCATACCTTTACTTTCTTGCATGTTGAACTTCTTGAATAAGTCCTTGGTATAATTTGTTTGAGAAACAAAGGTACCTTCCCTAGTTTGCTTGATTTGCAAACCAAGAAAGAATTTGAGTTCACACATCATAGACATCTCGTACTTTTCCGACATCAACCTTCCAAACTTTTCACTAAAAGAGGGGTTAGTAGATCCAAATATAATGTCATCAACATAAATTTGGCATACAAATAATTCTCCACTAACCCTCTTAGTGAACAAAGTTGAATCAATTTTCCCAATTTCAAAACCTTTTTCAAGAAGAAACTTTGTCAAGCATTTGTACCAAGCTCTAGGGGCTTGTTTATAAGACCATAAAGAGCTTTACGAAGTTTGTAGACATGATTAGGTTTCTTGGGATTTACAAAGCCGAGAGGTTGTTTAACATACACTTCCTCCTCAATTTCACCATTTAAGAAAGCACTTTTAATATCCATTTGGTAAAGAGTGATATCATGGTGATTGGCATAAGCAAGTAAAATGCGAATGGACTCAAGTCTTGCAACGGGGGCATAGGTCTCACCATTGTCCATACCTTCAACTTGTGTGTAACCTTGTGCTACGAGACGAGCCTTGTTGCGTACAACTTGTCCATCTTCATCTTGCTTATTCCGAAACACCCATTTGGTTCCAACAATGTTTTGCTCATCTTTAGGCTTCTCAACCAATGTCCAAACTTGGTTCCTCTCAAAGTTGTGTAGCTCCTCGTGCATTGCATTCACCCAATCGGGGTCCTTGAGAGCTTCTTCTACCTTCAAGGGTTCAACACTAGAGATGAATGAGTAATGCTCACAAAAATTAGCTAAACGAGATTTAGAGCGAGTGATTCTCCCGGATTGGATATCTCTAAGTATTTGCTCGACGGGATGATTCTTGTCGATTCTTGCTCTAACTCGAGGTAGCTTTTGCTTGGGTTGTGGTGAGGCTTCCTCATCATCATCTTCTTCTTCTTCGTTGATGTTGTCGTTGTTCACTTGTGGAGGTGGAGAAGGAGGTTGAGGTGGATCATCTTGTTGCACTTCCTCATTCCCATCGTCTTGACGTGTTCCACTTGTGGATGCCTCCATATCAACTTGTTGTTCACCTTGATGTGAAGTTGGGGCTTCCACTTGAATAGACGAGGTACTCTCCTTTACTTCCACGGGGCGAATCTTGCCAATGGACAAGTCTTGGATTGCTTCCGATGGTTCTTGATCTCCTACATCAATTGGCAATTTCTCGACTTGCGAGCCGTTAGCCTCATCAAACTTCACATCTACCATCTCTTCAACTTTTCGAGTGAAGTTGTTGTAGACACGGTAAGTGTGATAGTTCGATCCATAACCAAGTAGAAAACCTTCATGAGATTTAGGAGCAAATTTTGAACGACAATGCTTATCAAGAATATAACATTTTGAGCCAAATACTCGAAAGTATCCAACTTGTGGTTTGTTACCGATGAGCAATTCATACGCCATTTTTCCAAGAAGCTTGTGGAGGTAGAGTCGATTTGTCGCATGACAAGCTGTTTCAACTGCTTCCGCCCAAAAGTGTTTTGGCGTCTTGTATTCATCAAGCATTGTTCTTGCCATCTCAATAAGAGTACGGTTCTTTCTCTCAACAACTCCATTTTGTTGAGGTGTGTACGTAGCCGAGAACTCATGTGAAATACCCTCCTCATCAAGAAAGGTGTCCACATTGGCGTTCTTGAACTCCGTTCTGTTGTCACTCCGAACCTTCTTGATCTTCACTTCAAATTGATTTTAGGCCTTTCTTGCGAAGTTCTTGAAGATCTTTTGTACCTGCGATTTGTCATCGAGAAAGAACACTCACGTAAATCTTGAAAAATCATCAACAATGACCAAACCGAAAGAGTTACCACCAAGACTTTTATAGGAGTTTGGACCAAAAAGATCCATATGAAGTAGCTCGAGTGGTCTCCTCGTGGTCATAATGTTCTTCACGGGATGGCTTCCTCCAACTTGTTTTCCTGCTTGACAAGCACTACAAAGTCGATCCTTGTCAAATATAACATCTTTCACACCAAGAATGTGATCACCTTTAACAAGTTTATCAAGGTTACGCATGCCAACATGTCCAAGTCTCCTATGCCATAACCAACCTTTAGAAGATTTAGCAATTAAACATGTACGAGGTTGGGCTCTCTTAGTGAAATCAACAATGTATAGATCACCTCTACGAATGCCGGTAAAGACCATATTATGATTATCTCGACGAAACACTTGGCAATCTACTTGGGTAAATGGAACATTGAAACCAAAGTCGGCTAGTCTAGATACGGAAAGAAGATTGTAGCCAAGAGATTCAACAAGCATAACATTTTGTATGGAGCTATCATTGGATATGGCCACCTTACCAAGGCCAAGTACCTTACCCTTGTAGTTGTCTCCAAAAGTCACATACTTGCATGGACCATCATTTTTAGCAAGCTCACGAAACATGTCTCTATCTCCGGTCATGTGATCGGTACATCCACTATCAAGAATCCACTCTTTTCCTCCGGCCATGTAATCTCAAAGATTTGCCATAAGACTAAGATTCCTCATGGTCTTCTCAAATTCAATATTAAATTCTTCATCCTCATCATAATAGCCATGCTTAACATCATCATCATCAATATGTGTATGATCATCACCTGGGGCAATGAATTCATTAGTTTCATGATCATGACAATGTTCGAGTTTATGAATTCTAATGGCTTCCATGACAATGTTACTACTAGTTCCAACATCTCCTTTAGCATGCATAAGATCACGAAGCTCAAACAAGCAATCATCAAAGTTAGGATCATTAGGACTCATCTTGTGAAAAGCAATAGTCTTATGAAGAATCTCATCAAGATTCTTTAAAGAGTAATCGGGATATCGCTTTTCCAAGTCATGCCATAGAGTATAAGCACATCCAAAGTTTTGCATACAACGAAGCACAACTTTAGGTGATCCTCTAATGATAAGATTGACGGTTCTAAGATTACGAAGCATGTCAATTTCCTCTTCATGAGTAGGATGCAAGGGATCAATAGGGGGCACATAAGAATTATGAATATACTTGCTCAAGTTAAATTCATCAAAGATATCAAGCATCTTATTTTTCCAAACATTGTAATACTCCCCATCGAGAATAGGCATTCTACATCTAAGACTCCCCAAAGTAGACACATCCATCTCCCTCCAATGGTGATTAAACCAAAGCAATGGAGACCAAGGCTCTGATACCAATTGTGGGATCGAGGAGATAGGTCTAGAGGGGGGGTGAATAGACACTTAACCAACCAAAGGTGCAATTTTTAGTTTCTCTTGGAACTTAGGCAGATTTTGGCACAAGTTAAGATAACACCAATACTCCCTACAGATCCATATCTAGAGATTGAGTAGCGGAAATACTAAAGTATGCAAGTGTACGGAAAGTAAAGGGGTAGAGTATGGAAGATCAAACGCAATGAAGACACGGTGGTTTTTGCCGTGGTTCCGATAGGTGGTGCTATCGTACGTCCACGTTGACGGAGACTTCAACCCACGAAGGGTAACGGCTGCACGAGTCCACGGAGGGCTCCACCCACGAAGGGTCCACGAAGAAGCAACCTTGTCTATTCCACCATGGCTTACGTCCACGAAGGACTAGCCTCACTCGGGTAGATCTTCATGAAGTAGGCGATCTCCTTGCCCTTACAAACTCCTTGGTTCAACTCCACATCATGTCGGAGGCTCCCAAGTGACACCTAACCAATCTAGGAGACACCACTCTCCAAAAGGTAATAGACGGTGTGTTGTTGATTAACTCCTTGCTCTTGTGCTTCAAATGATAGTCTCCCCAACACTCAACTCTCTCTCACAGATTTGGCTATGGTGGAAGAAGAATTTGAGTGGAAAGCAACTTCGGAAGGCTAGAAATCAAGGTTCAAATGGTAGGAATGGAATCTCTTGATCTCAACACATGAGTAGGTGGTTCTCTGTCAGAAAATGTATGGTGGAAATGTAGGCACGTTCTGATGGCTCTCTTCTCTGAGGAAGAAGGGGTGGAGGGGTATATATAGCCTCCACACAAAATCCAACCGTTACACACTTTTGACCCAACTCGGTGGCACCGATTAGAAATCTCGGTGGCACCGACCTGTGTAAAAGATATGAACATTAGGAATCTCGGTGGGACCGACTGGAACAACTCGGATGGACCGATGTGCAATGGTTAGGGCAAACCTCGTCTCGGTGGCACCGATTGCATCAACTCGGTGGGACCGAAGTGAAGCAATAAGGTAACAGAGAGTTGGCAAGACATCTCGGTGGTACCGATTGCAAATCTCGGTGGGACCGAAATAATTGCAACAAGTAATAGAGAGTTGGCAAGGCCATCTCGGTGGGACCGAGATCCATATCGGTGGATCCGATTTGTTAGGGTTTGGCAGTGGCTAAGTCTAGATGAACTCGGTGGCTCCGGATAGGAATGATTCGGTGGGGCCAAGTTGGAATGTAGGTTTTGGACATATTTGGATGGAGAAAGTGGTTGAGGGTTTTGGAGCAATGTCACTAAGCACTTGAGCAAACAGATCATTAAGCAACACCTCATCCCCTTTTAATAGTATTGGCTTTCCTATGGACTCAATGTGATCTTGGATCACTTAACAAAAATGTAGAGTCTTGAGTTTTTGCCAATCCATGTCCTTAGCATTTTGAAGGGTTCCACATCTTCTTGTCCTTGCCACACCATTGTTGAACTTGTCTGAAATTCACTAGATAGAGGCATTAGTCCAACAACATGTATGTTAGCATAAATTACCAAAACCACCAAGGGAGCAAATGTGCTTTCAATGGGCAAAGAATTAAACATTATATCTCAGGTACGGCCATTAATGTTGCAACCAATATTATTCAGACAATGACATCGGAAGAGCACATAGAAGAAACCTTCCGGAACGCTCCAGAATCCTGAAAAGGAGTAGGTATGTGGTACGGTAAGTAAACCGACTCCAAAACTTCCATAAAAGTATTTTCTGTCTGTTTTGGAATATATAAAAATTAGGAAAATAATAAACAGTCCGAAAAGTGCACGAGGAGGCGACAAGCCGGGGGGGGCGCGCCCTACCCCCCAGGGCGCACCTACCAGGTTTGTGGCCCCCTCGTGGACTTTCCTGACTCCGTTTTTCTTCCATATTACTTGTCCTGCACGAAAAAAATTCATTATATATACTCACGAGTGTTTTGACCACTGTATCACAAGTTTCTCCTCTGTTCTTGTTTCATGATGTTTCCTGTCAGATTTTCGAGGCCGGGCATCATGTCTTCCGCTTCCTCCAACAACGTGGGAGACGATGCTTGGTTGCTACAGATGGAACTTAGGAGAGAGGAGGAGGAGGAGGTTACCATGGAAGAAGATGATGGAGATTCGCTGGAAGTCCACCCCCCGTCTTCAGAGAGGGGTACCCTTGCCGGCATCTCCACAACTCCAAATCCTCATCAAGCCATGAGAGGCACTACAAGCCATGGGAGTCCAGAGGTACAAGAAGGGCTTCCTCCTAGGAGACCCTTACACATGTTACATCAGAACAATTTTCATAATCTGGTCCACAATTATGGGGTTGAAAATACTCCTCGCATGCACATACCTTCCAATTGGGATATTTCCCGTCCAAGTGAGAATGATGCGGGAAAGGGATCATGGTGGCCGAAAAATAAGCATATTATGGTTGAAGTGCAAAAGAATGCCACCGCGATTTAGCAGTTGCTTCGGGAGGTCCAGAATTTGAAGGATATTTTACTAAATATTTTGAAGGACAAGCCTATCACTTCATCACCACCATCACCTAAGAAGGAGACTTGAGTACACGGTTATGGGCACCACCCTTGGCTTGTGCCAAGCTTGGGGGAGATGCCCCGGTATCGTATCACCATCACCTTTTATCATCATTATCTATCTTAGTTCGATCCTTAGTTATTTCATGATTTAGAAGAATAAAGTTTATTATGCGTTAGTTTCGAGTGCTTGCTTTGTGATCTATCTATCTATGTAATCGTGTGTGAAAGTTATATAATAAAGAGTAGTTTGAGTTGAGTGTTTTGCTTTTGTTGATCCAATCTTGGAAATAAAATAACAAAAAGAATAGAGATCATAAGCTATTCCCATGGGGAGTGATGACTTCACATAAAAGAAGTATAATTGATAAAACTTGTTGGAAGTTAACAAACATAGCATTGGTCATTGTTGCAATTCATGAAAAAGTAATAAAGGAAGAGAGGTCTCACATATAAATACATTATCTTGGACATCTTTTATGATTGTGAGCCCCCATTAAATATTCTATGTCAAATAGTTGACGTTGGACAAGGAAGACAACGTAATGAGTTATGTTTGCTTATATTCACATAGAAGTTATATTGTTTTGGATTATCTAACATGTGGTGCTTGCTCCCTATCTTTTGCTAGCCAAAAATCCGCACCAAGTAGAGATACTACTTGTGCATCCAAAAACCATTAAACCCAGTTTCATGTCATCAAAGTCCACCATATCTACCTATGGATTGAATAAGATCCTTCAAGTAAGTTGTCATCGGTGCAAAAGCAATAAAAATTGCTCCCAAATATGTATGAACTTTTATTGTAAGGGAAAATAAGCTTTGTACGAACTTGTGATGGTGAAGAAATAAAAGTGACAGACTGCATAATAAAGGTCGCTATCACAAGGGGCAATATAAAGTGACGTTCCTTTGCATTAAGAGTTTGCACATACAAAAACAAAAAAGGTGCATGACAACCTCTGCTTCCCTCTGTGTAGGGCCTATATTTTACTTTTATGTATTTACTTTCATGCAAGAGTCAATAGTATTCTCCTCTATTCCGTTTTATTTTCTCTCTTGGCAAGCATCATGTGGTGGAGATAGATCCAGGCATATATAACCGGTTGGATGTAGGTGATCATGAGTTATTATTGATGACATTACCCTTGAGGTAAATACGTTGGGAAGCGAAATTATAAGCCCCTATCTTTCTATGTGTCTGACTGAAACTTTTGCTCCATAAGTGTGATGTGAGTGTCAGCAATCATAGAAGACTAAATGATAGTTGAGTATGTGAACTTGCTAAACAAAGCTCTTGCATAGACTCTTTCTGATAATATGATGAATTGCAATTGCTTCAGTGACTGAGATCATAGTTTGTTAGTTTTCAATATGGTTTATTGTTCATACTTTAACTTGTGGATGAATTGTTACTTTTTCATGACAAGTTATATGATGATATA
Organism: Elymus sibiricus; assembly: GCA_039707655.1. Classification (NCBI taxonomy): domain Eukaryota; kingdom Viridiplantae; phylum Streptophyta; class Magnoliopsida; order Poales; family Poaceae; genus Elymus; species Elymus sibiricus. Next base: position 404,132,649 of record CM077666.1, read on the forward strand.
TTGCTGTTATAATAATGATCATGATGCTTTCATGTCTGTATTTTGTTTTATCGACACCTCTCTCTCTCTAAACATGTGGTCATGATTATCGATTTTGGTTCTTCGCTTGAGGACAAGCGAGGTCTAAGCTTGGGGGAGTTGATACGTCCATTTTGCATCATGTTTTCCTACTGTTATTTATTATGTTTTTTATCATATTTCACTTTATTATACAATTCTTATGCTTTTTCTCTCTTATTTTGCAAGTTTTTCACATGAAGAGGGAGATTGCTGGCAGCTAGAATTCTGGACAGGAAAGGGGTGAAACAGAGATGGCTATTCTACACAACTCCAAATGAGCTGAAAATTTACGGAGAATTATTTTGGAATATATAAAAAATACTGGCGAAAGAATTACCAGGAGGGGGGCCCACCAGGAAGCCACAAGCCTGGGGGCGCCCCCCTCCCTCGAGCTTGTGGGGCCCCTGGCAGGCCTTTGGTCCCCCTCCTTCTGCTATATGAAGCCATTTTCCCTAGAAAAAAAATAAAGAGAAGACTTTCGGGACAAAGCGCCGCCATCTCGAGGCGGAACCTGGGCAGGAGCACTCTTGCACTCCGGCGGAGCTATTCCACCGGGGAAACTTCCCTCCGGGAGGGGGAAATCAAAGCCATCGACATCACCAACGATCCTCTCATCGTGGGAGGACCAATCTTCATCAACATCTTCACCAGCACCATCTCATCTCAAACCCTAGTTCATCTCTTGTATTCAATCTTTGTCTCAAAACCTCAGATTGGTACCTATGGGTTGCTAGTAGTTTTGATTACTCTCTGTAGTTGATGCTAGTTGGTTTATTTGGTGGAAGATTATATGTTCAAATCCTTAATAATATTCAATACCCCTCTGATCTTAAACATGGATATGATTTGTGAGTAGTTACTTTTGTTCTTGAGGACATGGGAGAAGTCTTGTCATAAGTTATCATGTGAATTTTGTATTCGTTCAATATTTTGATGATATGTATGTTGTTGCTTCCTTTAGTGGTGTCGTGTGAACGTCGACTACATGACACTTCACCATCTTTGGGCCTAAGGGAAGGCATTGTGGAGTAGTAATTAGATGATGGGTTGCTAGAGTGACAGAAGCTTAAACCCTAGTTTATGCGCTATTCCGTAAGGGGCTGATTTGGATCCATATGTTTCATGCCATGGTTAGATTTATCTTAATTCTTCTTTCGTAGCTGCGGATGCTTGCGAGAGGGGGTAATCATAAGTGGGAGGCTTGTTCAAGTAAGAACAGCACCCAAGCACCGGTCCACCCACATATCAAATTATCAAAGTAGCAAACGCAAATCAAACAAACATGATGAAAGTGACTAGATGAAATTCCCATGTGTCCTCGAGAACGCTTTGCTTATTATACGAGTTCGTTCCGGCTTGTCCTCTGCTATAAAAAGGATTGGGCCACCTTGCTGCACTTTATTATACTTGTTACTTGTTACTTGTTACGAATTATCTTGATATCAAAACCATCTGTTACCGATAATTTCAGTGCTTGCAGAGAATACCTTGCTGAAAACTGCTTGTCATTTCCTTCTGCTCCTCGTTGGGTTCGACACTCTTACTTATCGAAAGGACTACAATTGATCCCCTATACTTGTGGGTCATCACCCTGCAGCCGACGTATTGATAACCGACCATGTGTAATCTAGGGACCCCCGGTGTATATATAAACCGAGGGGTTTAGTCCGTAGAGACACAATTTTACCAGCCTTAGGGTTTAGAACACAATCATACGATCTCGAGGTAGATCATCTTGTACTCTGTACCCCATCATATCAATACAATCAAAGCAGGATGTAGGGTTTTACCTCTTCGAGAGGGCCCGAACCTAGGTAAATATCATCTCCCTTCATCTACTGCTACCATCGTTCTTAGACCCACAGCTCGGGACCCCCTACCCGAGATCTGCCGGTTCTAGGACCGACACCTGGCCCTTCATCATTGCTTCCCCATGCTTAATGCCCCATCTCTAAGCATGCACAAGGTCTCAAAAATGATGTAGTAGCCATGTCTCACATGTATGCATAGGGAGTTCCAAGAGAAATGAAGTCACCTCAGTTTTAATGGCACGTGTGCGAGCTCTTGTCATCGGTCCACTTGGAGCTTGTGGGGGTTGATGACATGTTTCCATATAAGTGCATAGTTGTCACCTTTCTCTTGTTTAAGTTATTTCTTTTCTTCCCACAATATAAGTGCGTAGTTGTCGAACTCAAGTGATGCCATAGCAATCTTCTTCTGCTCGTCTAGTCATGCACTCGGTAGATCGTGCCCACCTTGAGTTCCCAAGAGCTGTATTCCTCAGGGTTGATGCCGCCAGAGAACTTAGGCATTTTGAACTTGAGATTGTCGAAGCGCTCTTCTCCAACTTGATTGGTGTGAGGTTGACGTTGCACTTGGCGTTGAGGAGGTGGGTTTTGTTGATGCTCTTCATTTTGTTATTGGCAATCAATACAAGGTGCATTGACCATGTGTCGCATCTCATGACGTTCCTCGACTCGAGCTTCTTCTTCTTGTCGCACCTTTCGTGACCACTAGTTGCGCCCTTGCAAGTTGTAGTTGAGATCACAGAGGGCTTGATGCGCTTGTTCCGCACGATGAGCTTCTTCTTGGCGATGCGCCATGCGCTCTTCTTCTTGTACATGTTGGTACTCTTGTTGACGGCGTCGTTCTTCTTCTTGATGGAGTTGGTGTTCCCGGTCATCATGGGCGCATTGTTCTTGAGCTTCGCGTTCACACCATTCACACTCAAGATGCGGTCTTGAAGTCCATTGTCATGGTGAGGATGCGTAGAAGAAACTTCACAATGGTGGTGACAACGAGGCAGGTATGAACTTGCATTGGATGGTTAATCGGTGGCATGCGAACTTGATCGTCATTTCGAAGAAGATGATGAGGACAACTTGCACTTGTCGAACATGTCTTGAATACGATCCATTTACGCGTCCATCTTGGTGTTGACGTAGTCCCCTATACGAGCTTCAGTTTAACGCATGTCGGCGGCAAGGTTGTCCATGCACTCATTCAAGATGGTGTTGGCTTCATTCATGGCTCGCTGGAGGCCAAAGTGGCAAGACTTGGTGACGAAGTCCTGCACGTCCTCTTGATCATCAAAGACCGGACAAGATGTACCTTCCATGTCCATAATGACACTCGAGCAAGATGTAAGTGGAGATGGAAAAGAATAATACCAAAGTTACCTCTTTCCAGTGTTGGTGAATAATCAAGAGACCACATGATTGACAATGAAAATTGAGTGCAATTGGTAATGAACCTTGTACAAACCTCACACATACATGCAAAGGCATGTAGTGTAGCTTTGTAGGGATTCGTGGCACAATAGCATGCAACAAGTGGATCAAGCTGTTGAAAATGTTGGGTAAAATCCAAATGATTGCAAATGAGATAGAAGTAAATAAAAAATTAGAGAGATAGCAATGGAGATACACACACACACACACACACACACAAAGATAATGAGGCTACTGCAAGCAAGACAAAATTTCCTAATGAAGACTAATGCTCGTGTTGCACAGACGCAAGGAGAGATGCTAGCATAGTTGCTCTTAAGGTCCAGATTCGCAACTTGTGCACCAAACCTACAAGAACAAGTGTAGTGAGTCCCTATCCGAAGTATCCTTGTGACATGTATCTTCGTCGCTCAACTCTTTTATATTTTTTTCTTTGTCTCTCTCTACTTCTTTATTTTTTGAACCTCCTCTTCCTTCCACCATTCTCTTTAAGCCTTGACCAAATATGCAAGACGAGTATTTAATATATGCATGGAGTAACTATAACACACTATAGGAAGCGAAGCTATCACTACAGTGCACAAGTCGACGAGGCCTGAAAATTCTCAAATAGCTAGTCTCGATAGGAGCAAAGGTACGCAAATGGTCGAATGGCTATCAAGTGCAATGGCAAGGGAAGATAAGTGTTTGACAGAATAGATACCTCACATCACCTTTACCGTCAATGAAGTCGGATGGACCGACCTTGCTTCCGATGAAGGTCTCAAAGGATGGAGTGGTCATTGTCATTTACAAAGTCGTTGGTGGTGGAGTCGTTGTAGAGTTATCCAAGGGAGTACCCACGTCGTTGATCGGACAAGGACCCAACATAGCGACGGGTCAAGGAGGATGCACAACAACAGAGCCAATTGGAAGAAAAGGGGCTTGGTGGGACAATCCGACGGGTTTTGGCCAAAAAGTTCAGGCATGTCAAACGCCTACTCTGAGGAAATTTGCACTCAAAAAATTGAAGGAGAAACAAAGAATTTGGGGAAATTTTGATAAAATTGGGATAAAGCAACACAAAGGGAGGCTAGATCTACTAGCAACTCATCAGATCCATGAAAAAAAAACCAACAAAATCTCCCAAAATTCAACAAATTGCAAGAAATTGGGTGAGACTATTTTTGGTGTGGATTTCGAAAGAGGTAAGAAAATAATAATCCAAAATAAGCTAGAAAAGTGAGGGAGGCTCCAATTCATGGCAATCTAGTTCATTATACCAAATGATACGGAGCAAACTTCAAATGTTGCCCGATCTTCAAGAATTGGAGGTAGATTGAGGGGTAAACACAAGGAGCAAGTACAAGTCAGGGGGAAAACAAGAGGAAAACACTTAATAGGACAAGATTCACACCAATTACCCTCAAATCCAAGGTCGATACAAGAGTTCCATCAGATCCAACAAGAAGGAGAATGAAGGAAACAAAGGTAGTTCGTCCTCCATCTCTAGGTGATATGGAGGGCTTGAGAGATATTCTTCCCCAAATCTCAAAGAGAGATGGAGGCCTTGAAATCCAAGAGTATTCTTCTCTAACTAGGAGGTCTTGATCCTCTAGGAGGAGATAGATTGAGAAAACCTCTCTCAAGTTCTTAGTTTATGCTTTGCTAACCCTAACAAGTGCTAGAGGTACGGTTTATATAGTTTAGGTACGAAAGAGGTAGGCAAGGGGGAGAGATACACACCTTTCAGGCTAGATCTCCAAGTAGATAGTTGGTCGTACAATTCAACCGAATCAGGTCGGACTGTCCACGCGACTGATGTTGGATCGGCTTCGGGCTGGCGCAGGCACCGGTCGACGGATGTCCTATAGCGGTCGGACAGTCTGACGACAGTTACCGGGCAAAATGCCGAATGTCCAGGGCTTTGTCCGGCTTGGGGTTTTTGCTCTCGGGTGTCCGAAAAATCGTCTCTAACGAACCGCCAGAGAGTGGTCGAACTGTCTGGCTACCCTAACAGTCTGACAGACTGTCAGCAACTGCCTTTCCTCCTCCTCCTCTTCTTCTCCTCTTCCAAGCCTTGGCCCTCCATCCCTGCATCTCTATGCTTTATGCCTTCATACATGAGCATGCACAAGGTCTCGGATGAGGTAGCGACTATGCATAGGGAGTTCGAAGAGAAACGAAGTCACCTCGATTGTAATGTCTCGTGCGCGAGCTCTTGTCATCAGTTCGCTTGGAGTTTGTGGGGTTGATGAAGAGTTCATGGTGAGGTCTATGGGAGGCCCCGCACCAATGTCTTGTCCTCTCCTTTAATATATGATTTATGCGTATTCCGAAAAAAACTATTCTCATCCACGGCGAGGGCTAACGCAACAAATAACATGCTAACCATGCACACACAAATCAACAATGAACTATTGGCTTCCCATCACTACTAGAGAAGAAGCCAAACTTGGCTGGGAGGATACGATCCAGTATACTCTCACAGAGATGAGGAACTCTACACGCTACATGAAAAAATTGTGCCATTTGCTAAGCTTCACATGTCGATAGTCAACCTCGTTGCCCACACGCCACAAGGCCAACACCCCATTCCTCAACATGTGGCTGTCCCTGCGCATCCTGATTATGCTACCTTTTGCCCCCTCCTCGACATACCATTGTGCGTCGTCGAGCCGCGACACCGGACAACCCAGTTGCTCATAACCCAAGTTGCATAGGATAAACCGTCTACAAACCCGCCAGTATCGAGGAAGGAAGACTCGTAGTTCGAGATTGTCTAACATGCCATGCAAAAAGGCTAGCCCACCCTGTAAAAAAAAGATCTAATTATTGCTCTACTCCCTCCATTCATAAATTTTCTTAGCTAGTAAGTTGGCGGCTGCGGTAGTGTGCCCATATTTCCCACCCTAGCATGCAATTGGACACCGCCGCACCTGTTTGCCACTTGAGCTCCCCACCCCCTCCATCATTGGCACTCGCGCCTGCCTGAAGACCCACCGACCGGTATTGCCCCTAACCATCTCTCCCGCCACCCGCGACTGGCGTCGATGCCATGCCACCTTACCGCCTCGGCCTGTCCTAATCATTGTTGAGGAAATCGTTAACCGGTACCTGCTCGGCTGGCTGGCGAGTAGGGGGTTAATAGGCTAATAGGCAAGTTAATTGGCCATTTAATCAATTAGTCGACCGATTTATCAGTTTATCGGCTACTCGGTGACCCTACGAGTAGGGATTAATCGGCCAAATTCTTAAACAGGGGTCCTAATCGTCATCATTGATGGTCTGTCACCACCTCTCCCTCTAAACTCCCTCCTTCTCCGCAAGCTCTTATGCATCCCTAACCCTAACTTAGTCATATCCAGTACATCGCGGGTGCCTCCACGCCAACTCGCTTTCACCGCCAACATCATGGCAGGCTGCATCGTCTCCGAGCTCAGTGGGCCAGGCCTACAATACATGGGAGGGGTGCCCATAACCAAGCAAGCTGAGGGCAACTCCCAACGCGCCAACGCATTTGGTCCGCGCATGTCCATTTGGGTCGAAACAGACGAAAACGCCGGCCCAACGCGCAGACACAAACCCAAATCATGTCCGCTCGCTGCCCGTCTAGATGCATTTCAGACCCAAATTTGTGCCTGATTTGCGTCCACACGGACACGAGACGGACGAGCCGCGCGTCCTCTCGGTGTCCGCCTCAGGCCTACGTGTTGCCCGTCCAACCACCACCGCGGTCGTAGTCAATGCCAACCACCCACCTTGGGCCCGCATGGCAGCGACTGGAAGCATTCAGAGTCCACGTCCTTTTAAATTGCTGCGTCTTTTTTTTAAGTTTTATTAAAGTTTATGTTTAATTATTGTCTAAGTGGACTTTGACGGATTGTTCAATAAACATGTTTTTATTTTAAATATTTTATGCCTACTTAGTTTTTCTGAACGACCCGAGCGGACTAATGTGTCGGCCGCGTTTGGAGAACCGACGCCCCCAAAACCAAAATCGGACACACTTGTCCGCTCGGCCGACCCAAACGGATAAAAAGCGGACAAAAACCGCGTCTGTTTGCGAGTCGGTCAGTTGGAGTTGCCCTAAGAGCATCTACAGCCGGACTTAGCAAATATGACCCCCTAAACGCCCGCGGACGCGCCCGGTCATTGACCGAGCGTGTCCACAAGTATAGGGGATCAATCATAGTCCTTTCGATAAGTAAGAGTGTCGAACTCAACGAGGAGCAGAAGGAAATAACAAGCGGTTTTCAGCAAGGTATTCTCTGCAAGCACTGAAATTGTAGGTAACATATAGTTTGGTAGCAAGGTAATTCGTAACAAGTAACAAGTAGTAACGGTAACAAAGGTGCAACAAGGTGGCCCAATCCTTTTATAGCAAAGGACAAGCCGGAACGAGCTCGTATAATAAGCAAAGCGTTCTCGAGGATACATGGGAATTTCATCTAGTCACTTTCATCATGTTTGTTTGATTTGCGTTCGCTACTTTGATAATTTGATATGTGGGTGGACCGGTGCTTGGGTGTTGTTCTTACTTGAACAAGCCTCCCACTTATGATTACCCCCTCTCGCAAGCATCCGCAACTACGAAAGAAGAATTAAGATAAATCTAACCATAGCATGAAACATATGGATCCAAATCAGCCCCTTACGGAATAGCGCATAAACTAGGGTTTAAGCTTCTGTCACTGTAGCAACCTATCATCTAATTACTACTCCACAATGCCTTCCCTTAGGCCCAAAGATGGTGAAGTGTCATGTAGTCGACATTCACACGACACCACTAAAGGAAGCAACACCATACATATCATCAAAATATCGAACGAATACCAAATTCACATGATTACTTATGACAAGACTTCTTCCATGTCGTCAAGAACAAAAGTAACTACTCACAAATCATATTCATGTTCAAGATCAGAGGGGTATTGAATATCATTAAGGATCTGAACATATAATCTTCCACCAAATAAACCAACTAGCATCAACTACAAGATGTAATCAACACTACTAGCAACCCACAGGTACCAATCTGAGGTTTTGAGACAAAGATTGAATACAAGAGATGACCTAGGGTTTGAGATGAGATGGTGCTGGTGAAGATGTTGATGAAGATTGGTCCTCCCACGATGAGAGGGTCGTTGGTGATGTCGATGGCTTCAATTTCTCCCTCCCGGAGGGAAGTTTCCCCAACGGAATCGCTCCGCCGGAGAGCAAAATAGCTCCTGCCCAGGTTCCACCTCGAGACGGCGGCGCTTCGTCCAAAAAGTCTTCCTTTGATTTTTTCTAGGGCAAATGGCTTCATATAGCAGAAGGAGGGGGCCGGAGGCCTGCCAGGGGCCCCACAAGCTCGGGGGGTGCGCCCAGGGGGGTAGGGCGCGCCCCCCAGGCTTGTGGCTTCCTGGTGGGCCCCCTCCTGGTAATTCTTTCGCCGGTATTTTTTATATATTCCAAAACAATTCTCCATAAATTTTGAGGTCATTTGGAGTTGTGCAGAATAGCCATTCTGTTTCACCCCTTTCCGGTCCAGAATTCCAGCTGCCGGCAATCTCCCTCTTCATGTGAATCTTGCAAAATAAGAGAGAAAAGGCATAAGAATTGTACCATAAAGTGAAATAATGATCAAAAACATATTAATTACCAGTAGGAACTCATGTTGCAAATTGGACGTATTAACTCCCCCAAGCTTAGACCTTGCTTGTCCTCAAGCGAAAGCCGAAATCGATAATCATGACCACATGTTTAGAGAGAGAGGCATCGATAAAAATAAAATACGGACATAAAAGCATCATGATCTTTATTATAACAGCAATATATCATCATAAAACTTCTCATGAAAAAGTGACAATTCAATCACAAGTTAAAGTATAAACCATAATCCAAATTGAAAACTAACAAACTATGATCTTAGTCACTAAAGCAATTGCAATTCATCATATTATCAGAAAGAGTCTATGTAAGAGCTTTGTTTAGCAAGTTCACATACTCAACTATCTTTTAGTCTTCTATGATTGCTGACACTCACGACATACTTAAGGAGCAAAAGAGTCAGTCAGACACATAGAAAGATAGGGGCGTATAATTTCGCCTCCCAACGTATTTACCTCAAGGGTAATGTCAACAATAATAACTCATGATCACCTACATCCAACTGGATATATATGCCTGGATCAATCCCCACCACATGATGCTTGCCAAGAGAGAAAATAAAAAATGGAATAGAGGAGAATGCTATTAACTCTTGCATGAAAGTAAATACATAAAGTAAAAGATAGGCCCTTTGCAGAGGTTGTCATGCACTTTTGTTTTTGGATGTGCAAGCTCTTAATGTAAAAGAACATCACTTTATATTGCCCCTTGTGATAGCGACCTTTATTATGCAGTCTGTCGCTTTTATTTCTTCACCATCACAAGATCGTACAAAGCTTATTTTCCCTTACAATAAAAGATCATACATATTTAGAAGCAATTTTTATTGCTTTGCACCAATGACAACTTACTTGAAGGATCTTATTCAATCCATAGGTAGATATAATGGACTCTCATGGCATGAAACTGGGTTTAAGGGTTTTTGGATGCACAAGTAGTATCTGTACTTAGTGCGGAATTTTGGCTAGCAAAAGATAGGGGGCAAGCACCACATGTTAGAGGATCCAAAACAATATAACTTCTATGTGAATATAAGCAAACATAACTCATTACGTTGTCTTCCTTGTCCAACGTCGACTATTTGACATAGAATATTTAATGGGGGTTCACAATCATAAAAGATGTCCAAGATAGTGTATTTATATGTGAGACCTCTCTTCCTTTATTACTTTTTCATGAATTGCAACAATGACCAATACTATGTTTGTCAACTTCCAACAAGTTTTATTAATTATACTTCTTTTATGTGAAGTCATCACTCCCCATGGGATTAGCATATGATCTTATTTTTTCTTTATTTATTTCTAAGATTGGATCAACAAAAGCAAAACACTCAACGCAAACTACTCTTTATTATATAACTTTCACACACGATTACATAGATAGATAGATCACAAAGCAAGCACTCGAAACTAAATCATACTAAACTTTATTCTTCTAAATCATGAAATAACTAAGGATCGAGCTAAGATAGATAATGATGATAAAAAGTGATGTTGATACGATATCGGGGCACCTCCCCCAAGCTTGGCACAAGCCAAGGGTGGTGCCCATACCCATGTACTCAAGTCTCCCTCTTCGGTGATGGTGGTGATGAAGTAATAGGATTGTCCTTCAAAATATTTATTAAGACATCCTTCAAACTCTGGACCTCCCGAAGCAACTGCTGAATCACGGTGGCATTCTTTTGCACTTCAACCATAATATATTTATTTTCCGGCCACCATGATCCCTTTCCTGCATCATTGTCACTTGGATGGGAAATATCCCAATTGGAAGGTATGTGCATGCGAGGGGTGTTTTCAACCCCATAATTGTGGACCAAATTATGAAAATTGTTCCGATGTAACCTGTGTAAGGGTCTCCTAGGAGGAAGCCCTTCTTGTACCTCTGGACTCCCATGGCTTGTAGTGCTTGTTATGGCTTGATGGGGATTTGGAGTTGTGGAGATACCGGCAAGGGTACCCCTCTCGGAGGCCGGGGGGTGGACTTCCAGCGAATCTCCATCATCTTCTTCCATGGTAACCTCCTCCTCCTCCTCTCTCCTGAGTTCCATCTGTAGCAACCAAGTGTCGTCTCCCACGTTGTTGGAGGAAGCGGAAGACATGATGCCCGGCCTCGAAAATCTGACAGGAAACAGCACGAAACAAGAACAGAGGAGAAACTTGCAATACAGTGGTCAAAACACCCGTGAGTATATATAATGATTTTTTCCCGTGCAGGACAAGTAATATGGAAGAAAAACGGAGTTGGGAAAGTCCACGAGGGAGCCACAAGCCTGGTAGGCATGCCCTGGGGGTAGGGCGCGCCCCCCAGGCTTGTCGCCTCCTCGTGCACTTTTCAGACTGTTTATTATTTTCCTAATTTTTTACATATTCGAAAACAAATATAAAGTAGTTTATGGAAGTTTTGGAGTCGGTTTACTTACCGTACCACATACCAACTCCTTTTCGGGATTTTGGAGCGTTCCAGAAGGTTTCTTCTATGTGCTCTTCCGGTGTCATTGTTTGAATAATATTAGTTTCAACATTAATGGGCGTACCTAAGATATAACGTTTAATTCTTTGCCCATTAACCACCCTCGGATTATTGCCTTCGGAGTTGTTTATTTTGATGGCTCCGAAGCGATAAACTTCTTCAATGACATACGGTCCTTCGCATTTAGAGAGAAGTTTTCCTGCAAAGAACCTTAAACGAGAATTGTATAATAGAACATGATCACCTACTTTGAATTCCCGTTTTTGAATTCTCTTATCATGCCACCTTTTAACTTTTTCTTTAAACAACTTGGCATTTTCATAAGCTTGTGTTCTCCATTCATCTAGAGAGCTAATATCAAATAACCTCTTTTTACCGGCAAGTTTAAAATCATAGTTAAGTTCTTTAATTGCCCAATATGCTTTATGTTCTAGTTCGAGAGGTAAATGACATGCTTTTCCATAAACCATTTTATATGGAGACATACCCATAGGATTTTTATAAGCAGTTCTGTAAGCCCATAGTGCATCATCAAGTTTCTTAGACCAATTCTTTCTGGATCTATTAACGGTCTTTTAAAAAATTAATTTTATTTCTCTATTAGTTAATTCAACTTGACCACTAGACTGAGGATGATAAGGAGATGCAATTCTATGGTTAACATCATATTTAGCAAGCAATTTATGGAAAGCACCATGAATAAAATGTGAACCACCATCAGTCATTAAATATATAGGGACTCCAAACCTCGGGAATATAACTTCTTTAAGCATGTTAATAGAAGTGTGATGATCAACACTACTAGTTGGAGCGCTGAAGTATGAGCCCCGTGGACTAGCGATTGCTTCTCCACGAGGCTCATACCAGGCGCTACGGCGCTGAAGTATGTAACCGATGCCATACTCCCAGGAAAAGCTCGAACGACCTTCAACAAAAGGGTACCTGTACCCGAAACCGACACAGGTGGGTAGGTAGAGAATACCTAGGGGCGCGAGACAACTCTCTCTAAGGAACTCGGCAAAATAGCCCCGTAACTTCGGGAGAAGGGGTGCCCCCTCACAAAAGCTTCTACCCACTTAGTAACGTAATCAACAGCAACTAAAATATGAGTATACCCATTGGATTTAGGAAAAGGTCCCATATAATCAAAACCCCAAACATCAAATGGTTCAATAACAAGTGAATAATTCATAGACATTTCCTGACGTCTACCAACATTACCAATTCTTTGACATTCATCACAAGAGAGGACAAACTTACGTGCATCTTTGAAAAGAGTAGGCCAATAAAAACCAGATTGTAGTACCTTGTGTGCAGCTCTGTCTCCCGCATGGTGTCCTCCATATGCCTCGGAGTGACACTTTCATAGGATTTGTTCCTGTTCATGCTCAGGTACACAATGTCTAATAACACCATCTACTCCTTCTTTATATAAATGTGGGTCATCCCAAAAGTAATGTCTTAAATCAAAGAAGAACTTTTTCTTTTGTTGGTATGTGAAACTAGGTGGTATATATTTAGCAACAATGTAATTAGCATAGTCTGCATACCAAGGAGTATTACGAGAAGCATTTATCACAGCTAGTTGTTCATCAGGGAAATCATCATTAATAGGAAGTGGATCATCAAGAACATTTTCCATTCTAGACAAATTATCAGCTACGGGATTCTCAGCTCCCTTTCTATCAACAATATGCAAATCAAATTCTTGTAGCAAAAGAACCCACCTAATAAGTCTAGGTTTAGCATCTTTCTTTTTCATAAGATATTTAATAGCAGCATGATCAGTATGAATAGTAACTTTGGAATCAACAATGTAAGATCTGAATTTATCACATGCAAACACCACTGCTAAAAATTCTTTCTCAGTAGTAGCAAAATTTCTTTGAGCATTGTCTAGAGTTTTACTAGCATAATGAATAACATTCTATTTCTTATCAACTCTTTGTCCTAGAATAGCACCAACAGCATAATCCACTACTGCAGGCGACCGCTAATGCGACACATGAATCAGAGACCCCACGACCAAACTGTGTGCGATGCATGCATCGCAAACGGTGTCGTAATAAAACCGTCACCAATAATACGAACTATGTGCGATGCCGGAGACATAAAAAACGATTCAGATTAGAGACGCGTGTGCGATACGTGGCATACAGTTGATCCATATGAACTGTTTGCGATGAGCCAGAACAACATAAACGGGCAGCCAGTTCGAGATGTGTGCGATACACGGCATATAGTTCACTCGGATGAACTGTTTGTGATTACCCAACACAACAGAAACGGACAGACAGATCAAGGTGTGTGCAATGCACGGCATGCGGTTCACTCGGATGAACTGTTTGTGATTACCCAACACAACAAAAACGGTTCAACTTAACAAGGTGTGTGTGATACGCGGCAAACAGGTCAGTAATCCGAAATGTGTGGGAAGACGGTTAACAACACAGATGATTCCTGCGAATAAGCCGTCTGTGTTGTGGGCAAATGGTTGGTGGTAAATAATTGTCAGCGATTGATGAATTCATCACCGACGGGTTCTGTAATTTAGTCCGTGTGCGATGTGATTTGCTCTGTCTGCACAACATCTATGCTTTGTCTACAGAACAAGAACATATATACTTATAAGGACAGGATTGCATAACCAAATTTAACATCCAATGACGTTATATCATAGATACCAGACAAATTGCAAGGTTCAAATTCCAGCATTACAAGGCCCAAATTCAAAGATTACAAGGTTCAAACTGTTCTTACAAATCAGATTCATCTTCTTCAGAATCTGAGCCATGCACTATTTGTGCGAATGGATCAGTCACTGAGAAGTCATATATCGGTTTGATAGTGTGACTTCCCAATAATCTATCATTTGTAGTTCCAAACTGAAATTCAGCTTCTATAGAGACTTTTCCATTCAGTTGTAGACGCCTGCGCTGATCAGCAAACCATTCACTTCCGCGCACTAAATATAGTGCAAGCCTCATTACCTTGAGCACACTTGCTCTCTGAACAAAGAACCTGGCGAATTTAATCTCTGATGTGGTGCCTCGGTAGTGGTTCAAAGTAATTTCTGTGAGATGAAGATCAAGGCATTCAATGGGATTGTTATATTGCGCCACATTTTCCACTTTCGGGCCTGCTTCTATCTGCAAACGAAGACAACATATTAGTGCCTAGCTGCAGTTTTGAAAACTTTGGGCCTCTTTGATTTGCAGGATTTCTAAAATACACGAATAGAGTGACATGACATCTTCAATCGTTCATGATTAACATCTCAAAAAATATATGTATTGAAATCCTCCAAATTTCCTTTAGAAATCATACTACATTTGTCATTGTAATCATGGGTAAAAGTAACAACAAATTGAACTCCATTGTGGTTAACAATTAACAGGAAAGGAGCATCACCTTGATGTATAGCTTCTCCGTGCACGGAAAGCATCTAAGGAATCTAACAACTTCATCCAGATCAGGGCCGATAGATTGTAGTGCCAAGATCTTCACTGTGCGCGGAGACGGGGTCAAGCTTGTGGGAATCATTTTCTGGATGACAGCCGAACATAGATCAACAAAACTTAGATAAAATGTGATGTCCAATAAGAAGAATGAGAAGAATAAGACTGTTGTACCTGAGAGGGTAATGATCTAGCAACAAGTCGAGAGAATTCAACACACGAATAGCCCAACACTGTCGATTTCGATGCGTCATTGACCCTGATTCTTGTTGGAACTTCTTTATCAAATACAATCAATCTCTCAAGGAAAGGTGCATTCTCAATGACCATTTCGTGAAACACCTGAAATGACAGCCTGTTACGGCACCAACAATGCACATAAATCGTACAGACATTCGTCGAGGCGATGCAGAGGCTACTGAACCCATCCATCACCTGAAGACGAAGGTACTCGAGCATTGTACAGCCGCCGAGCAGGGGCTCCAAATCCTCCCTCGAGATGCGGACGCCCATGACCTCGAGGTGCTTCAGTTTAGGGAGATGAAGAGCGGGCGCGGCATCAATCTGGGGGAAAAGGCACTACCTAAATGTAGCGCGGCGCAGCATGGTCGCGAGGCGGAGAGCGGACGGCGGCAGCGAACGTGGATGTCCAGCATGAAAGCTGAGCTCCTCGAGCCGATCTAGGGTGGGGGATAGGAACCACTCGTGAAACTTGCGTTTGGCCTTGCAGTTGGAACGGAACTTGCCGATGACAAGGCGTCTGACCGGCCCAGCATGCGTGGCGAGGATGTGGGACAATGCGTCCAAGCGTTTGCGCTCCCCTCTGCAGACCTCGTCGTCCTCGATGAGGTCCAGGGGGGTGGAGAGCCAGAGGGGTCGCCACCGCCGGGAGAGGATAGTGGTCCGCACGCCAGATTTGATGGGGAGGAGGGATATGATGGTTACCAACATCTCGTCGGGGAGGCTGCTGATGAAGTCCACACTCGCCGGAGGCTCTTGCGGTTCTGGCTCAACCCGCCCCCGCTTGTTGGCCGACTCGTCCTCCATCGCCGCAGGCGGCGATCCTCGGCGGCGGCGCTTATAGATAAGAACGGAGGAGTAGGAGGAGCACTGGAAACTGTTCTACGTACCTTCCCGAGGCGGCCGAAACCAAGGCCATCAATAAATTTTGCTCGCTGGCAGGTCAAAGGGCTCGCTTCCTGGTGAGCCTGCGCAGTGAACTGCTAGCACGCGTCCCATCGAGCCTGCACGGTGGACAGCTCGCATGCCTCCCATCTAATCAAACAGCTGCCCACGGTAGTAAATGGTTAGTGGAACGCACACGGTTGGAAGAATACAATCGTTTGTGATAATAACGTGGCAGCTATTTGTTCCAAAATGCCTAGAAAACTCAAATAGTGTAAAGGGAAGGCAAAATGAACACTAAATAATTTCATATTTTAGCACGGCACTCCTATAGTTGCATGTTGCCTCCGTAAAATAAATCAAGGTGGGAAGAGTCAGCGTATGTCGTTTCGGACACAGAGCTGACACGTTCCCTCTCGGAACCAGGAGGCCTCTTGAGAGAAGCTACGGTTTGTAAGAAGCTTATACCAAAATGTGTCCCCAAATCGGAGAAAAAAATTACCACAACATGTTGGTGCCATGTCATGACACCATGACAAGTTTCATGATTTTCAGGCGAGTTTTGGATTTACAAGAATTTTAAAACCAAGTTTCTCAATGTTTCCAGCCGAGCCACGATGCCCAGATGTTTGAAATTCATCCTCATTTCTTGCATGGCACCTAAATATTCACCCAAGGACACGTATATGATTTTTTAACCCATTTTGGTGCACTCGAGCATGTGCCTGTAGTTCAAATTTGAATTATGCACATTAAATGCCTAGAAACTCAATTAATGTATAAAAAAGGCCAAACGAACCCAGAATAATTCCAACTTGTAACACGAAACTCCTATAGTTGCATGTTGCCTCTGTAAAATAAATCAACACGGGAAGAGGCAGCGTATGCCGTTTCGCACACAGAGGTGACACGTTCCCTCTCGGAACCATGAGGCTTCTCGAGAGAAGCTACAGTTTGTAAGAAGCTTATACCAAAAGTTGTCCCAAATCGGCCAATTTTTTTACCACAACATGTTGGTGCCATGTCATGACACCATGCCAAGTTTCATGATTTTCAGGCGAGTTTTGGATTTACAGGAATTTTAAAACCAAGTTTCTCAATGTTTCCGGACGAGCCACGATGCCCAGATGTTGGAAATTCATTCCCATTTCTTGCATGGGACCTAAACATTCACCCAAGGACACATATATGATTTTTCAACCCATTTTGGTGCACTCGAGCATGTGCCTGTAGTTCAAATTTGAATTATGCACATTAAATGCCTAGAAACTCAATTAATGTATTAAAAAGGCCAAACGAACCCAGAATAATTCCAAATTGTAACACGAAACTCCTATTGTTGCATGTTGCCTCTGTAAAATAAATCAACGCGAAAAGAGGCAGCGTATGCCGTTTCGCACACAGAGGTGACACGTTCCCTCTTGGCACCATGAGGCTTCTCGAGAGAAGCTACAGTTTGTAAGAAGCTTATACCAAAAGTTGTCCCAAATCGGCCAAGTTTTTTACCACAGCATGTTGGTGCCATGTCATGACACCATGCCAAGTTTCATGATTTTCAGGCGAGTTTTGGAATTACAGGAATTTTAAAACCAAGTTTCTCAATGTTTCCGGACGAGCCACGATGCCCAGATGTTTGAAATTCATTCCCATTTCTTGCATGGGACCTAAACATTCACCCAAGGATACATATATGATTTTTCAACCCATTTTGGTGCACTGGAGCATGTGCCTGTAGTTCAAATTTGAATTATGCACATTAAATGCCTAGAAACTCAATTAATATATAAAAAAGGCCAAACGAACCCGGAATAATTCCAAATTTTAGCACGACACTCCTATAGTTGCATGTTCACTGCAAAAAAATGTTCTAGCAATTCAAACACCAACCTTTCCTGCCGTAACCCATTTTGTCTTTCAAATCAAAATGAAAAAATCAAGTACACCACAAACAGTTTATTAGCAAGAATCATGTGCGATGCAGTATAAAATATCTAGGGGCACCCTCATATGTATGGCTTGCGCCGGAAGTTTCGTCGGGTATAGTCCACCGCCAGCGCGGCAACCACACTTGGGCACCAGTTTTTCGCTGCACCGAGCGAAAATTTGGCAACCGCGGAAATATCTAGCTCCCCGCCTCCCCCCCGACCAAAAGCCACATTTCCACTGTTTCCTCCTTCATTTCCAAGTTCAAACCTTCACTGCTTGCTTGCAGCGCCGCCTGCTCACCGTCGACGCTCCTTCCTGCTGCGCGGCCTCGTCGATATAGTCAGGTAATGCACACCCCACCCCCATCCTCCTCCTCCTTCTCCATCCTACATGCCCCGACCGCCGGCGCGACACCTTCCACCCAAATCACTGCCCCATCCTCCAAATAAGCGCCGCCCATAGCCATTTTGCACACAGTATAGCCAGGAGCTCAAGGAGTATCTGGCAGCGGAGAAGCAAATCGCGGCCGCACGTGCGGATGAGGTCGCAATGGCTACCATGCGTGTCGACCGCCAGATCTTGTAGGAGCACCTCGCCGTTGAGGCCACCGTAGACGCCTCGCGTGCGGACGCCGCCACGCGGTTGTCTGTTTTAAACGACAGTTCGTGGTGTTTTCTCGAGGCCACCGCCGGTGCCTTCTAGTGAATTGTCCTCTGTAATGTTAATATGCAATCTGATCTACTGAAATGTGATGTTTAGTTAACAGTTTTGTTCAACAATTGCTATATTTCCCAGTAGTTCTCAAGCATGCTTGGTTTGGTTAACTGTCTGACTTCTAGTATACATTCTATTCTGCAATACGGTGCTCAGTTAACTATTTGGTTCATTTGTTGTGCTGTCCAGTTAACTGTTTGGTTCAATTCTGCAATGTGATGTTCATTTATTGTGGGTACAATTTTGTATTGTTATGCATGTGAGAAATACATCGAATTTGGCTGTACAAAATACGTAGTACATGAGAAACATATACATTTGCCATATTTCCTAGTTCTTAAGCATGCTTGGTTTGGTTAACTAGCTTTTCCATGCGGCTCGAATTAATCTGTTGGATCTGCAATTTGTTTATTTTTCATTAACATATTCTACTGATAGTATGCCAACTCTCACTTAACCTGATCAATAACTGCCTTATATGTGTTGCAGGGAAACAATGGGAGGCACTGAGGTTTACCATCGAGGTTCGCACATGCATGGTCCTTTGTCTAATAGCACATTATTGTGCAATTGCAGGAACCATTCTAATATTTACGTTTTTTAACAATTTGGTCTTGCACATGTAGGTCCTGCTGTCAGAGGTTTAGACCCACTGTTCGACCCATTTTGCATATGGGGAAATGAGATGTCCATGAATATCAGTCAAGTCAAGAAACTTAGAAAGATTGTTAGGATAAAGAAACTAGCAACGAATAACAGCAAGATCTTTGTTTGCACAATGAAGAAGACATCAGTCAACTATAGGATGGTACTAACTCTTTTACCTTATTTTTTTTCCTTTGCGCCATTTCAAAATTTAGAACAAATATTTATGCATATCTTTGTTTCCAGTCCTTTCCAAAGCACTTCACCGATGATTACCTCTCAGACCACCTGCATGGTCAAGAGGCGAGGAAGGTATTCATTCAACACCCACGGTACAATATTGAAGTCTTCCTCAAGAGGACGAAGGTTGGGCGGGCAATTATCCACAGCCACTGGCCTAAAGTTGCAAGGACATTCAACATCACTGAAGGCTCAATATTCGCCTTCTGCTTTAGCAGTTCTCCAGATGAGATTCATCTGTCTATTTACCGTGTATGATGCTACTTTCGAAAGGTTTTAGATGTTGCATGTGAAACTTGGCGCTGTTGTGTAATGCTGTAGGTAGCTACATGCCTATATGGTGTAACTGAGCGCTGAAGCTATCTGATGTAATTCAATTATGAAATCCTGGTTGCTGTAATACGGATATGAAATATATGGTGTGTTTGATATGAAATGTCAATTTGATTACTAAATGGATTATCAATAATTGGCCAATTAGCCTGCTTATTGGGTTTTTCTATTGCAGACGGTTTCTCAGACAACACCGTGGGCGATGAACTCAAACAACTCATACAGTTTCTAGAAAGTAGGCGTGTTGGATCAATGAACAATCACACACGACTTCCGCCCGATAAATGTTTACGTTAGGCCACCTTACACAAACGTTTCCACATAAAAATTGTGTGTGATGTACATACGAACGGAAACGTTTGTCTGGGATTCACCGTGTGGGATGTACATACGAACGAAAACGATTGGGCCTGTATAATTGTCTGCGATGGCTCGCCTGATCGCACACGAGCTCTTTTTGCCCCGCGTGTGTGACCGAGCCTCCATTGCCGACGGTTTTTGGGTCGTGTGGGTTGGACCCCCCTATCGCACACACAGGCAAGGCGACGGTTTAAAAGTCCATCACGGAAAGGGGGTAAAAACTGTTTGTATAGGACGTCTCTGCACCAGTGATCACTAGTATCACACATAATTTCAAATGGTAGGTTCCAATCAGGTGGTTGAACAATAGGTGCAGAAATTAAGGCTTTCTTAAGTATTTCAAAGGCTTCTACACAATCATCATCAAAAACAAATGCCACATCTTTTTGCAAAAGATTAGTAAGAGGCCTAGAAATTTTAGAGAAGTCTTTTATAAACCTTCTATAGAAACCAGCATGACCGAGAAAACTTCTTATACCATTGATATCTTTAGGACATGGCATTTTCTCAATTTCATCAACTTTAGCTTTATCAACTTCTATACCTCTTTCATAAATTTTATGCCCAAGGACTATACCTTCATTCACCATAAAGTGGCACTTCTCCCAATTCAAGACAAGATTAGTTTCTTCACATCTCTGCAAAACTCGATCAAGGTTGCTTAAGCAATCATCAAAAGAAGTTCCGTAAACGGAGAAATAATCCATGAAAACCTCAACAATCTTTTCACAAAAGTCAAAGAATATAGCAGTCATACATCTTTGAAAGGTAGCAGGTGCATTATATAAATCAAAAGGCATACGACGATAAGCATAAGTTCCAAAAGGATAAGTAAATGTGGTTTTCTCTCGATCTTCAGGTGAAACAGGTATTTGAGAGAAACCAGAATAACCATCTAGGAAGCAAAAGTGTGTATGCTTAGATAATCTTTCTAACATTTGATCAATAAAAGGCAAGGGGTAATGATCTTTCCTAGTAGCTTTATTTAATTTCCTGAAATCAATTACCATCCTATAACCGGTTACAATTCTTTGTGGAATGAGTTCATTTTTATCATTAGGAACAACGGTAATACCTCCTTTCTTAGGAACACAATGAACAGGACTTACCCATCTACTATCAGCTATGGGATAAATTATACCTGCCTCAAGAAGATTTAATATTTCAGTTCTTACCACATCCATCATTTTAGGATTCAGCCTTCTTTGATGATTAACAACGGGTTTAGCGTCTGGCTCCATATGAATTTTATACTGACATAAAGTGGGACTAATGCCCTTAAGATCATCAAGAGTATATCCAATAGCAGCACGGTGCTTCTTCAGAGTTTTAAGTAATCTCTTCTCTTCATGCTCTGAAAGGTTAGCACTAATAATAACAAGATATATCTTCTTTTCATCCAGATAGGCATATTTAAGTGTATCAGGTAATTACTTTAAATCAAACACAGGATCACCCTTGGGTGGTAGAGGATTTCCCAAGGTTTCAACAGGAAAATTATGTTTAAGAATAAGTGCTTGTTTAAAGAACAACTCATCTATTTCATTTCTTTCATTCATAAGCATATCATTCTCATGGTCTAGCAAGTATTATTCTAAAGGATCAGTGGGAGGCACAACAATAGAAGCAAGGCCTATAATTTCATCTTTATTGGGTAATTCCTTATCATGAGGTTGTCTACTAAACTTAGAGAAATTAAATTCATGAGATATATCACCAAACTTAACTCTAACCTTCTCTTTAACACAATCAATTTCAGCATTAACGGTATTCAAGAAAGGTCTACCAAATATAATGGGACAAAAATTATCTTGTTGTGAACCAAGTACTAAGAAATCAGTAGGGTATTTGATTTTACCACACAAGACTTCAACATCTCTAACAACCCCAAGTGGTGTAATAGTATCTCTGTTTGCAAGCTTAATAGTAACATCAATATCTTCAATCTCAACAGGTGCAATATCATGCATTACTTCTTGATATAAAGAAAACGGAATATCACTCACACTAGCACCCATATCACATAAACCATGATAGCAATGATCTCCAATCTTAACAGAAACAACAGGCATGCCAACTACAGACTTATTCTTATCTAGCATATCTCGTTCATTTCTAATAGGTTTAGCAATTCTAGCAGCCTCATCGCAAAAGTAAATAACATGCCCATCAATATCATCAACCAAAAGATCTTTAACCATTGCAATATTAGGTTCAACCTTAATTTGTTCAGAAGGTCTAGGTGTTCTTATATTACTTTTATTAACCACAGTTGAAGCTTTAGCATGTTCCTTAATCCTAATAGGGAAAGGAGGTTTCTCAATATAAGCAGTGGGCACAAGTGGATCAACATTGTAAACAATTGTTTCTTCTTTAACAATAACGGATTCTTTATTTAATTCAATAGGTGGATGATATTTAAACCATTTCTCCTTAGGGAGATCAACATGAGCAGCAAAAGATTCACAAAAGGTAGCTACTATCTCAAAGTCAAGTCCATATTTAGTACTAAACTTATGAAAAGCATCAGTTTCCATAAAAGATTTAACACAATCAAACTCAAGATTTATACCTGACTCTTTACCTTTGTCGATTTCCTAATCTTCAGAGTTGCGTTTAATTCTTTTCAGAAAATCCCATTTGAATTCAATAGTCCTCTTCATAAAGGAACCATTAGAAGAAGTATCGATCATGGATCGATCATCATGAGAAAGCCGAGCATAAAAGTTTTGAATAATTATTTCTCTTGAGAGCTCATGATTGGGGCATGTATGCAACATATACTTAAGCCTCCCCCAAGCTTGAGCGATACTTTCTTCTTCACGAGGCCAAAAATTATATATATAATTCCGATCACGATGAACCAAATGCATAGGATAAAATTTCTGGTGAAATTCCAGCTTCAACCGATTCCAATCCCATGTTTCAGTATCATCACATAGCCTATACCATGTCAATGCCTTTCCCTTCAAAGATAAAGGGAATACTTTCTTCTTAACTCCATCTCCGGATAGACCTGCAAGCTTAAACAATCCACAAATTTCATCCACATATATCAAGTGCACATCAGGATGCACCGTTCCATCTCCTGCATAAGGATTAGCTAGCAGTTTCTCTACCATACCCGAAGGAAATTCATAATAAATATTTTCAGTAGGTTCAGTAGGTTGAGGGGCAACTCTCAATGCTTTCGGTCGAGGTGAAGATACCCCGAACAAGCCCCTCAAAGGATTACTTTCCATAGTGACAAGTGACAGTAAATTTCATCACGTAATATAAATGTTTCCTTACCAAATTCCACTCACCAAAGGCGCTTCACTCCACGGCAACGGCGCCAGATAAAATGTGATTATCATCATTATTTGAGCATTGCCCTAATAACCCACAAGTATAGGGGATCAATCGTAGTCCTTTCGATAAGTAAGAGTGTCGAACCCAACGAGGAGCAAAAGGAAATGACAAGCGGTTTTCAGCAAGGTATTCTCTGTAAACACTGAAATTGTAGGTAACAGATAGTTTGGTAGCAAGGTAATTCGTAACAAGTAACAAGTAGTAACGGTAACAAAGGTGCAGCAAGGTGGCCCAATCCTTTTTATAGCAAAGGACAAGTCGGAACGAACTCGTATAATAAGCAAAGCGTTCTCGAGGACACATGGGAATTTCATCTAATCACTTTCATCATGTTTGTTTGATTCACGTTCGCTACTTTGATAATTTGATATGTGGGTGGACCGGTGCTTGGGTGTTGTTCTTACTTGAACAAGCCTCCCACTTATGATTACCCTATCTCGCAAGCATCCGCAACTACGAAAGAAGAATTAAGATAAATCTAACCATAGCATGAAACATATGGATCCAAATCAGCCCCTTACGGAATAGCGCATAAACTAGGGTTTAAGCTTCTGTCACTGTAGCAACCCATCATCTAATTACTACTCCACAATGCCTTCCCTTAGGCCCAAAGATGGTGAAGTGTCATGTAGTCGACGTTCACACGACACCACTAAAGGAAGCAACAACATACATATCATCAAAATATCAAACGAATACCAAATTCACATGATTACTTATGACAAGACTTCTTCCATGTCATCAAGAACAAAAGTAACTACTCACAAATCATATTCATGTTCAAGATCAGAGGGTATTGAATATCATTAAGGATCTGAACATATAATCTTCCACCAAATAAACCAAGTAGCATCAACTACAAGATGTAATCAACACTACTAGCAACCCACATGTACCAATCTGAGGTTTTGAGACAAAGATTGAATACAAGAGATGAACTAGGGTTTGAGATAAGATGGTGCTGGTGAAGATGTTGATGAAGATTGGTCCTCCCACGATGAGAGGATCATTGGTGATGTCGATGGCTTCGATTTCCCCCTCCCGGAGGGAAGTTTCCCCGGCGGAATCGCTCCGTTGGAGAGCAAAATAGCTCCTGCCCAGGTTCCGCCTCGAGACGGCGGCGCTTCGTCCCAAAAGTCTTCTTCTGATTTTTTTCTAGGGCAAATGGCTTCATATAGCAGAAGGAGGGGGTCAGAGGCCTGCCATGGGCCCCACAAGCTCGGGGGGCGCACCCAGGGGGGTAGGGCGCGCCCCCCAAGCTTGTGGCTTCCTGGTGGGCCCCCTCCTGGTAATTCTTTCGCCAGTATTTTTTATATATTTTAAAATAATTCTCCGTAAATTTTCAGGTCATTTGGAGTTGTGCAAAATAGTCATCTCTATTTCACCCCTTTCCGGTCCAGAATTACAGGTGCCGGCAATCTCCCTCTTCATGTGAATCTTACAAAATAAGAGAGAAAAGACATAAGAAATGTATCATAAAGTGAAATAATGATCAAAAACATATTAATTAACAGTAGAAAATCATGATGCAAATTGGACGTATCAAGCCCCTATTTGTCCATCCGCGTAGCCACATTCCTTATTTTCTTCCTCATATGTCTGGTCACTTGCACGTGATTGGTACGTGGCGGACTGACCGGGCGTGTCCGCGAGTCCTCATATTCTCCCTACATTTGTCCTTAATATGAGGATTCGTGGACAGTCCGGACGTATAGGGATGATATAAGGGGTCTGATTGGGTCACTTTTTTCTTTCTCTCTTTTGTCCGGTTACTGATGGGGCGCGCCCGCGGTCTCATGAGAGAGGGTTTGAGGCGTGTGGCATTAGATGCTCCGTGAGCAGCAAATTTGGCACCGGGCTACTCCTAGTCGGAAGCAAGTGTGCAGAGCCGGTCCAGTTTCTCTCGGCCCAGTGAACCAGGCTTCCACCGATCGCAACTGTTGACCCGCCCCAACGCGGCCACTCCACTCCCACACGTCGCATTCTCTCCCTTTCGTTGTCCTTCCCCGTCCCATTCCCTCCGCTCCCCAGTCCGCAGCAGTTCCGCACCGACGCCCTCGCCCTAGCCGCTCGCCCGCTCCACCGCCATGAGGTCCAAGGCCAACGGAGACACCGCGTAAGTCACCTGCTCCCGCTCCCCCGTCTCCTCCTCCTGCGCGGTTAAGGCTTTCGGTCGTACCGACTAACTTGGTCTCCTTTTCCGCTGATTCCGTGGTGGTGCGCTGCAGGTTCAAGGCCTCCGGCAAGAACAAGACGGCCACCGGCGGCGTCGCCAAGCCGAAGCGCGCCCCCACTCCCTTCTTTGCCTTCCTGTAAGCCCTCCCTCTCCGCCTCCTCCCCCAGATCTATTCGTCTCCGTGCTCTAATATTTTTTGAAACTTCGGCGGCAGAGCTGAGTTCAGGCCACAGTACATGGAGAAGCACCCCGAGGCAAAGGGCGTCGCGGCCGTGAGTCTCCCATTCTTCTGCTATTTTGCTTCTAGGGTTTTGGTTTTAGGGTTTTGCATCTAGGGTTTCGTTTTGATGGATCGTGGCTCATAAGTGTGTGCATGTGCTGCTTGTTTATTTTTCCTTTTAGGTCACCAAGGCGGCCGGGGAGAAGTGGCGCAGCATGTCGGATGAGGTTTGTCTGGTTTTTGCACTGCTTATGCAATTTATATTGTGGAAAGTTGCTCCTGTGCTATTATAGTTGCCGCAACTTGCCAAAATACCACTAGGTTGTCGTACCCGTTGTGTTAAATAACTAGTTTGCAGTCCGTTGCCCCAAGATGATAACACAGCAAGTCTCCGTTACAATGTCAGTATGTCGGAATATGGATGAGGTTTATATGACTTTTGCAGTGCTTATGTAATTAATGTTGGTGGATATCTGTCTAGTGCCGCAAATTACCAAAATAACACCCAAGTTGTGCTCTGTTACCCATGCCGTCAGTCTCTGCTACAATATTCTGGCCTTCTAAAACATTTGGCGGCTCGCTGATAACGCCGTCAGTCTCCGCTACCAAAATAACACGGAACTATGTTACCCTTTATCAGTCACTGTCTTTTTTTTTGCGGGAAAATCAGCCACTGTCTTGCTGAGCTGTTTAATAGCTTTAGCGTCTGGCCATCTGTTCAGTAAAGGAAAGATGAATTGTTTGATCCTAAAACTGGTTAAGGTATGCCTTGTTTAGGAGAAGGTGAAGTATGGCGGCAAGAAGGCAGATGCCCCAGTGAGCAAGGCTGTGAACAAGAAGGTAATATTATGGCTGCCATGAATCTTGTGACATTAAGCTTGTACTACTATGCATTCAAGTATATCAGTTTTGGGGTAATAATGTTGTATTCCATTTTATCAGGAGAGCACTAGCTCCAAGAAGGCCAAGACTGATGCTGACGAGGAGGAAGGAGAAGGTTCTGACAAGTCCAAGTCTGACGTTGAGGATGATGGCGAGGTATATAAAATTTATGCATCACTTTAGGTGGCATACATTGCAGTGCAGATGAAATTTACTTATTGTTGCTAACATATTTTTGATTGGCTTATCGCAGGACGACGAGGAGGAGTAAATAGTAGATGAGGGAACAGCAGCGGTGCAAATCAGCGCTTGCTGCTTAGGGCTTAGCTTGCCATGTCAATGTCCTTGTTATGTAATGTTATGCAAGGAGAGTGTTTAGATGCGTACTCCTGGGCTGTGGCATGCTGGAGATGTCTCTGTTTGACTAGTAGCGTAAGAAAAACTTAAAACCCCTGACTGCTTTCTTTCCGTGAGCCTCCGCAGCATGTGGAAACAGTTATTATGCTTGCTTTTATCTACTGATCTAATGACTAGCCCGCTGTTGGCTTGCTATTAATTGTTGGCTGTCTTATGTTTTCCTGTTACTTTCTTGATGCTTCTCATGATCCTTCTGAAATTTTGGCAAGGATGCAGTTGTGGTGCTGCACTTGCTCTTGAGTCTTGTGCAGCAATTTTTTATTTATTACTCCCTCCGTCCCATAATGCAAGACGTTTTTGCAGAGCTTGCAAACTTACGTTATTTTTTTTTTTCGAAACGGAGGCAAAAGATTTGCCTCATCGATTAAATTAGGGGAGAATAGAGTTTTGCAGTGTTACACAAGGCCGATGGACGGCATGACAATTACTCGCGTGATACAATTTTCCCTAGCTGCTTTGCCCCCGCAGTGACCCAAAGGTTGGCCTCCTCGTTGCTTGTCGACAAATATGGCTTGACGCACACGGACACTGCTAGCTGGTACCTGGAAGAATCCCTGCTTGGGTGGTGGGACAAACGCACTAATTCGAGCACCCCGGAACGACGAGCCATGGCCTCCCTTACCATGCTCGTGTCTTGGACGGTATGGAACGAGCGGAATGCTAGGGTGTTCCGCCACAAGGCTACGCCGCCACCAAACTTACGTTATGGGATAGTATAAGATCGTGTCCAATTGCTTTCACCTCCATAGTTGATCAATGGCTGTCTCTTCTAACATTTTGAAAGTTGCTGGCTTTCCGCTGGTGGTTGTGTTAGCAGAGTGCAGCTTCTAACCATGAAGCGTGAAATTATTTTCATCAGACACAAACACATTTTAAAAAACGTTTCCCATGTATTAAACTATTCAAATTTGTTCAGTGAAACGATTGACGACCAAAGCTCCCACCTGTGATCCTCTCTTTGCTATCTACAACAAAATCATTTTAAGGCAATGTTACATTTCCACGGACGTGAGGTGAACTTGAACACCCTTGGCGAGTGTAAAGAGAAGTGAAGAGGACTCTTATCTACAGCTGACCGCACGGCAAGTGCAGTTGGCATCTCAAACAAACATCAAAAAGAGGACTTTACAACTAGAGGAAAAGAAACTGGATATAGCTGCCATTGCTATGACGAGCTCTTCTCGTTCTTTGTGGTTCGGAGCAGCTCTTTTGCCATTGACGAGAAGGATTGAGCGCCATGAGCCATATCTGCGGACCGAAGATTAATGCCCTGCGGGAAGCACATTTGTACATGTTAATGCCCTTTCAGTTTATGCAGAATGTTCTTTATAGATGTCTTCCCTGACATTCATATGGAAATTGGAAAGTTATGCAAAACATAGGGAAATTGGGAATGAGTGGATAACAGAAAAGTTTCGTTTGGAAACTGAATTACGTGTAGGTCCCGTGCAGAGCAACATCAGTAGGGAAGCAAAATGATGATTACCTCCAATTTTTTTATGTTTTCTTGCAGCTTGTTTCCAATCATTTTTGGAACACTGGTTGAGTCCTGTCCAGATCAATAATGATGGAATGGTAAGTGAATGCATCAACCGGTCACATTTCTTTCCTTGAGGGGAAATAGCCTATTATGTTGTGCATTATTCAACGCATTGCTAATATGATTCCATGCAGATGCTCATCAACCGGAGTACATGTCTCCAAAAAAATATATCAACCGGAGTACATAAATGTGCAGGTCATAATTTTGATGATAAACTGGCGCTTTTATGCACTCACATCACTTGTTGCATATCCATACTTCATCTTTATCTGGTCAACTTGTCTAATTGTTGGTTCCTCTTCAGGCTTCTTATTTTCTGTATTCACCTTTTCTTCTGTTCTGGGCTTCAGTTTTCCTGCGTATCAAACATTTGAACAACATATCACGCTTAAATAGTTGAACTAGAGTTCTAATTTCACAACGCCATGCCTTGGATTACAAGGTTATGTATAACCATCTTATTATAATACTTTTCTGACCTCTAAGAGCCTGGAGACCCTTGCTGAATTTCTGTTTGCTTAGACCTGCGAAGTGTGGTCCTTTCTGCTTTTGTGTGTTGTCTTCAATGTCGATATCATCTTCAGAAAGAAACTTATTAGAGTGAGTATACCTAGACAAAGTAATGGTTCTGCTAAAAAGAAGTAATGTAATAAGGGATGTGTTCTAAAAGCGATAGGTGCCAGGCAGACGATGTGGTAGTGTCTAGCGCCTAGTTGGGCTAGGCGGGACCGCGGGAGGAAGGCGCCAAGGGCGTTTTAGAACTGTGAACATCGTATACCTATGTCTAGCTCAATATTTTCATCATCTTTCAGTGAACTGCTCCTTCTCGCAGATGGTCGAGTGAAGTTCGCTGATGAAAATATTGAGGCCAGTTCTTCAGAAGTTGTTGCTATGAACTGTCCATTGCCATTTGCATCACTCTCGTTGGCCTTGCTCCCTTTAGTGTCTTTCATAATCATCCCAAATAAGCCCTGAAGAATTTCCATTTTTAGAAAGAAAGATACACAGCTGCCTCAACTGACCATAAGATTAATCAGTTACCTTTTTCTTTTCTTTGGGGGACTTCACCACATAGGAAGATTCTTCCCTGGGCGGGCGATCTTTTCTGTATACCGTATTAATATTGTCTATATGCCTGTGTACAAACCGCACTACTTAGATAACTATGTTAAGAAATATGAAAGGGACCAGTAAGGGAAGTGTTTTTTTTTTCTTGTCTTTGAAATCACAGAACAAAATAATTCTAAGTTCAGCTCGAAATGAATAATGAAATCATTGTGCCTGCTATTTGATGATCAGAAAAGGAGCTCTAGAGTGGCTCAATGGGTCTCTAGTAGTGCACTAAATTGCAAAGCGCCAATGTTGCTAAACAAGGTCAACTATTCATCATTACCAAAGTTATAAACTAACCATGCTACTATACCTGTAGATGTCATCCTGACAGAGAGTAGAGAAAAAATATGTCTCCTCTCCCTTAATCTGTATAATCAAAGAAACTATTTGTAAAAGGTACTTGTAAGATCATGAATAGAGCTATACTGAAGTTACTACAGAAGGTGTTTCAAAAACTAAAGTGATAGTGCAATCCGTACCAAGATGATTTCTCCATCAGATGAACATGTTATGGAACTAGAGGAATTCAAGTTTTTTGAATGTACAAAACCTCGTAAAGAGGCTTCCTTCAACAAGGATAAATCTGGGAGGGACCTGCAGTTTCATAAATACACCAGAATTCATCGACTTCATTTGAATGCCCTCGACCCCTCGTGCAAAGTTTTCAACTCAGCTGTTACCTCACCTTGTTTCTACTTTTCCATTGGAGAAGACTAGTACAATTCCAATTTCAGAAGAAGCACTATGGATAAGAGATGCAAAACAACAGCTACCATATAACTTTTTCTTATTAGTTATCTTCTTCATTCCCTGCACAAAGGAAAGCTCCATAGTGAACAACAAAACTCACATAAAAAAAACTTCTGAGGTAACTGGAAATAGAAATACCTGAATCGCATGGCTCAAGGAAAATAAGCGGATTGCATCTTCCGTGCAAAGCAACAGCGAAGATTCCTTCAATGCTGTACCATGGTTATCAGATACTGTTGCTTCATTTGGAGACAACTCTGCATGATGGCATTATGTGGCTTTAGAATGGCATAATAGTGTGGTAATACTACCTTGAGAATGGGGTTGATGGGTAGATATTAGTATATTACAAAAAAGTATGGATTATTACGCAGGATCATATAGCTCACCCAGTGTCTGTAACAGAAGGGCTCTTGTGGGTCGGTTTGTCTGAACTGGGTTGGCATTCAAAAGTTTTCCAGTTTCCTCCTCGAGAATACAAATAGAAGAATCTTCCATTCCTACTATCAGAAGATCCTTATCGTACCCATTGTGGCTGTAGAGTTCAAATTGCAAGGAAGCAATTCCACCAGATACACGACACTCAAGCTGTTTTTGATACAACATAGTAGCATCATCTACTTTGATAACTGATACCTGAAACAGTTTTTCCAGATATGTCACCTTGTTGGTTGAATAATGAGCCCAAATGTTGAGTTGAATAACCATATTTAAGGAACTACATTAATGAGATAAATGATTGTGATAGTTCCTTTATCTCTTTAAAATAATCATCAACATACTAAATAACACACATGATACGAGTCACTTCATATCAAGAATGGCAAACTGCAAAGTTTTCGAAGAAGTAATCTTCTGTGAACTAAATTTTGCTTAACAAGATAATAAAGTTGTTGAACTGCGAGTAATATTAACCATTTAACTTTAAAATCTTCTGTGAGATCGCATATCAAACACATATGATATTTAGTAGCTTTGAGTCTGTAATTTGACTATTATAGACAGAGTGATAAAATTTTAGTGCTACTATTTTTAAACTGTGATACTATGCTAGAGAGGTATAAGAGGTTTGTTGTGTTATTAAACGGTGCTTCGAGCCTAATAGTTCCGAAAAGTCGAGAACGTTTTGTACAATGGACAAATTTCTTACAATTCCTTTTTCTGTCCCAACAGCAAAATGCTTCGAGTTAGAGATCATAGAGGTTGAGGTTACAGCTCCCTTGAGCTTTATACTTCTTGCGTCATAGTTATCCCCTTGCTTTCCTGATGAGTCACAAAGATGTTGATTAACTAACATAGAGAAACTTCATAAGTCCTAGATGTAGAAACATTATTAAAAAGATACATCAACTATATGATAAGATCAAAAAGTGGTATCCCTCAAAAAGCAAAAGATCAAAAAGTGCTGAACTGCTGACAACCATTTATTAAGCTGATCTCATATCAAATATATAAATTGTTTCTACTTGTAGACACCAAGAATCATATATAACTCTTAAGAAACTCCACATTGTATATATGTCCTTATTGTGAAACGAATGCAGCAACTCTGCGTCATCTCTTCACTACTAATTGCTAAAAGAGTTCCTTGATAGTTGATACGTCATTCTTCATCTTTTGTTTGTCCAGAGGATGTTTTTTAAATATTATTTGCTAATATAGTAATAATAATGTGTAATTTTAATTGGAAACGTTCGTCTATGGAAACCGTACAAACAACTTGATTATGACAGTTCAGAACTCAGTGAGACAAGCTGCAAACTCGTGTTTATTTACTGAAAGGAAGTGATGTTATACTCCAAACGTGCCCCTCAGAAAGGATAATGAATGTATACTCACCATCCATTAGTTAAATGTTCCAAAAGAATCACTGAATGTGCTAAAATCTAACTGGTACAAACTTTCAATAATACTATTGAAATTATTGTAGTGCAGACTCTTCCGTAGAATCAACAACCAAGTTAGTATGTAGATAGATAGAAGCACAACCCCTGAGTAAATTAGTACCTTGTAAAAAGGATAATATATTGCCGCTAGAGTCCTTTTTGAATGTGATTACGCGGACCTGGAAAGAAGAAATAAATTTCAATGCACTGGAAGTGTGTTAAACACATAAACTAGAAACCACTTTGTAACCATGGAATAGTTTACCGTTCCACTCTGATCCCCAGATATAAGAATGCTGGAGGGCATATCAAACTGCAATGAAGTAATACGTGCTCCACTTGATGTATTGTCTTCATGCTGTGAAATTATTAGCTGGTGAGTAGAATGAAATCGAGCATAGCAGTTCGTACAAAAATTCATATTTTTATTGTGGAAACACTTGGCAAAACAGTTGTGATTTGAAGCTACCTGCTCCTTTATCATAAAAATCTGCAGCAGAAGAGGACATGATGCATCCCAAAAGCTTATGGTTCCATCCATATGTCCAGTTATATAGAGATTCCTGGTCTTATGGATGTTGCTAAAACTTGCAGAAATCTGACTTTTATCCTTCATTGAAAGCAGCCATGGATATTTGGAGGTCAATGATGAAACATAATCCTGTCCATTAAAAAAGATGAAGCTGTCTGGTCAAAGAGTTCATAGTTGTTTGTAAGGCATATTTTACAAATCTATACATGCCTCATTAGCTATTGCTGTACGGTCACTTGTGTAGAACTTTGCAACGTTGATGGCCGAATCACCATACGGTTGTTTCACAAATGAATGACTTGGAAGTGTTGGTGGTGATCTAGACTGAGATTGAAGGAGGTAGCGCTCAATTTCTGAATCATCGTATAAACAGATTTGACCAGACTTCAACAAGAGAACAAGAGCACTTTGTCTTTGCTTATTTGGGTCGCTAAGGCCTGTAACAAACTCCATTCCTTGACAAGCTTCTGTCAGGGGTAATACCATCTTTACAATTCGTGATTCACTCTCTTCATTCAGAATCAGGACCTGTGTTCAGAGAACACAAATGAAAGGTTGAACAAAGATGAATTCCACACTGAACAAAAATACAAAGACATCTTATCCATGTAAACAATCACAATATTCTTCAGAAAGAAATCAACTGTTCCAAGTTCAACTAATGCTTAGAAAATGGACCTTTTGTCTGGTTGCTGGAAAACGACAACTAATTTGTCGCCCTTTGGGTGAGAATTTACTTTTAAGTACCCATCAATTTTTTATTGTTCAAACTAGTCAGTCCCAAAGCCAGTAGATCATCCAGTCTAAATCGATCTGTTGCAGATCGATACACTTCTTAAAAAACTAGAAAATGTAATACCGAGAAGAAAAATCATACAAAGGCTTTCCTTAAATAAATCATGCAAAGACATACCATCATTCTTGAATGGAACTGCACAGTAATTAAAATCAGTATCTGACAACCTGATAGTTATTTAGTGATAGTCCTGGAAGGCAGATATGATGAAATTTACTGCTCCAGTTATTTGCAATCAGCTAAAGTTTGCTAAGATATGATGTAAGCTCTAATAACCAAAATATCATTTGGGATAACAATATCCATAGGGAGAGCATGCACTTGAAAAGTATGGCAGGAACTCAGGAACATCATAAAAACCACTGTGAGAATATTTCAGTGTTTCTACCTGATATAGGTATGCTTGTTCGCTGAATCCGTTAATATACAAACGTCCAGACTTTCCATCACTAGGGACCCACCTCAAAGAGATTATCGGCACCTTGTCTAGCTTGTATCCAAGGTTAAGCCTCTGAAGAGGCAGATTCTGATTACTCAAAGATGAGGAATTTTCCGCACTGAAAATATCAGGAATAGCCCAAAGATAGATATCACCACTGTCATATCCAATAGCAACTTTGCTTCCCTTGGTACAAGCCCAGCATGATGATGTCACATTTTTCTCCTCCTGGTGCGATTGTTGTTGCGCAGTTCTACCGGATACGAATACCACTTTGCTTGCCTTAATATCCCATAAAGTCATGACACCATCTCTGAAGATAATGAGCAACCTGAGAGGAAGAGTGTACCTTAATGAGACATTTCACTATGACTACAGAGAGGGGTATGAATTATGGAAGATCAACATGAATATGACATGGCTCAAAAGCTGCAATTATTCGTGCCAAACCATGGTAATGAGAAGAGACCCACCTGTTAGATTCAGCCAAAGGCTGTGGTGATACAAATGCGACTTCTACCCCGTTACCACCATTTGCCGTGTAACCTTCAATAACAGATCAAAGCGAGTCCAAATTTGAATTTAATTTTCCAATTACAATGGCTCTTATTGAGATGATTGGCATCAGTATTGCTGTTGTGAAGTTTCTTTCTGAATATTTAAAAAATATCTGAATGGGGATGATATTTTACATATAACTGCAAACTAAATAAACTTTTTTTAAGAAGAATAAACAAAGTTCGGTATGCAGCTAGCCTTAAAAAAAGTGAGTATCCAACCTTATTATTTCTAGAGATGATATTATATATTGTTCAAGGGAAAAAAAGACAGCATACCATAAGATTCAGCAAAAGGAATGCAATATGGCAGGTCAACTAGACACCGCTGACCCAAGTCAAGCTTGAACAAGGACACGTTTCCAAAACTATCTCCTGCATATCTGCGCAACCCAGAATTTTCGTTAGCACAGTTAACCCCATCAAGATCCATAACGTAGCAGTACTGAACTAGATCATTCAGTAGCCATCACTTACATGTAGAAACTCTTCTGCAGTACTGTAAACGCCGTTATTTGCTTCTCAAAAGGATGCAAATAACACAGCCTCTTCGTGTCAATGTCCCAGACCTGCAAACAATCCTTTTTCTGATTCAGCAACAAATTGGAAAAGAAAACGACATTTAGTGAACTGGAGCAAGAGAATGTGTGGGAATAGACGTGCCTCGATCTGGTTCTGAGTGTTCACGCTCAGGAGAACCCCTTGGCCATCGACGAACTGAAACGGAGCGTCGAATTCAGCCACATCGATCCAAGTTCAGCAATGCAGCACAGGACACGGAATAGCAATGGGATTGGAAGCAGGTGGTGACTGGTACCTGCAAGAACTTGGAGGGGATAGGGGAGGGGGACTGGAGCAGCGCCTGCGTGTTGTCCCGGCCGAACAGCTTGATCTGCCCATTCCTGCAAGCGCGCGGCGCGGCAATGGCCAATGGGAATGAGCAACAGCGGGGAGAGGTCGGTGGGCGGCGCGTCCGTCGGAACGGAAGGGAAGCAGCAAGCAAGCGGGTGGGGTTTGTTGAGAGCTGTCGGTGGGTTACCTGGTGGCGACGGCGAGGACGTGGAGGAGGGGGTCGTAGGCGAGGAGGGCGGCGTCGGCGGGGACGCCGTAGTGGAAGGCCAGCCGCGGGCTCACGTCCTCGGCGCGCAACCCGCCGATGCTGCTGCTGTGTTGCTGCGAAGAAGTAAACGAGTATTAGAAGCATACGAAAAATGAAAAGCAGCTGCTTCCGTAGCATAGTGGTATTGCGTTCGCTTCGTAAGCGAAAGGCCGCGAGTTCGATCCTCGCCGGGAGCTTTTTTTAATTCAGATCCTTTATGTTCTCACCGTGGTAAACTGAAATATATCTCACTCCCTGTATGTAACACGAGTAATATGGATCGGAGAGAGTAGTTATTTTAATTCAGATCCTCGAAAGGACACGTGTCTGCATGTCCTGATTCCCTGGTCCACGAGCCCAGCCGTCCAAGCACATGGCACAGTCACATCGAAATGAGCACGTAGTAGTACTAGCATCTTAACTTTTGCACGATCTAATAAACGACCAGG
Source organism: Elymus sibiricus (assembly GCA_039707655.1). Lineage (NCBI taxonomy): Eukaryota > Viridiplantae > Streptophyta > Magnoliopsida > Poales > Poaceae > Elymus > Elymus sibiricus. The sequence continues at coordinate 404,169,062 of CM077666.1, forward strand.
TGGCGTCATCTAATTAGCGCCGAGAAATCATGATGCCAACGGACTGGTACACGCGTCATGCTAGCACAATTTCAAAATAAGTTTATTTCTCAACTTAATCTAACGCATTTGACAATTCCCTGTTGTTAGAAATCAACACAAATCTCTTTGGAGAGTGAATCATCACAAATCCCAAGTTTGTGCCGTACTGTATATAAAAAAACCGAGCGTGTTGCTGTCAGTGCATGGCCTAGTCTCATCTTGTTTTATACACTTTGTTGCACCTTGCTCAGTTGCCCTACTATGAATTTCCTTTAGAAAAGGAAAATCACGCATCATCATGTCCCTGTCTTCAGCAAGAGTGGCCTGTCAGAATGACCCGTGCACTCGCTACTGCAAAGAGTCAAGGCGTGATGTGAAACAGTTGGCGCTTATTACAGGCCAAAGCCAAGACGCTGAAATTGACAGCCCACTGTAAAAGTAAAACAGTCGTCGGTGACTGCAGGCCAAAGCCGGCATGCATGGCCTACGCTGAACCCAAGCATACATAAGAATAAGCGAGTCTCGGTGTCTCGTTGATCTCAAGGACCGGCCTACTAGGATATTTTATCCTGAACTCCCACCTATTGTGATCCATCCAATCTATGCGTCGAACTTGGTCAATCTATCCAAATTTCTTATCCATCTCGATCGATCGCCTTATTTTACTTCTATTTTTTTTGTGCCACGCCACTGAGCAGAATCATTTCCGCAGCGGCTAAACAAGGCGTCCTTGCTTGGACGGCATTAATGAGGTCACATGGACTTGCAGAGCTGCCTTAAATTTCTGAATCGGACATGAGTCCATGGCATTTGTGGGTGCTTCAAATTTGAACGGAGCTCGGACCGAAACAGGGACGCGAGCGCGACACTCCATCTCTGACGAGGCAGGGCAACATTGGGCGACGGCGTCCACGAGGCAACATTCTTTTCTTGTTCCCACGGCAAAAATAAGGAAATGAACAGAAAGTGACATTTTCCGCAGGAAGGATTACGTGCGAATTCGGTCGGTGGAGAAGGGGAGGAGTGACATCAACAACTACTCCCAAATCAGGAAAAGAAAAGAAACCATTCTAGGATTACTACTCACCCTCGAATCTCATCTACATGCTGTAGCAAAATTGTCGTAATCTCTACTCCCTACTACACAGAATCGACCAAGAACCAGGAAGCTGATAAATCGGAGTACTAGTAAAATGGCAGCAGAGAGCATTGGACTGGATGGGATCGAGCGAGCGAGAGAGAGAGAGAGAGAGAGAGAGGTTACCTTCTTGGAGGCCTTCTCCACGAGCTTCTTGACGAACATGGCCGATCCACCTCGACCAAGGCAGAATCCAACGAAGAACCCACTCGCAGATGAACCAGGATCGACGTCTCTCTTCTGTACCCGAAGCAGCAGCACCAGTTGTCAAGTTGGCCGTCAGGAACAGCAGGAGGGAATGAATCGAGGAAACCAAGAACGAAACCGTCGACGAAGTCAGGGAGGAAGAACGGGGTGTCAGACGGACAGGGGAGGAAGAGGAGTTTTGTGTTGGGAGGGCAGTTAAGGATTAGGTTGAGATCGACGCTACACTGTCGAGTGAGAGAGCGGAGGGGGGTTTAAAAAGGAAGGGAGGAGCCAGCCGGGGACCGCAAACCGACGCGGAATAATAATCCCGGCTCCCGGTTCAACGATGGACCAGGGCGCAATCGGGTACGGCCACTTGGCATCACCTCGACGCAACGCAACCAAGAAATAAAATCTGTCCTGACGACGTGCCTTTTCCCTTCAACCACCTTCGTTCATGTTGTCAGCGGAGGAAGGGTAACGTGGCAGCGAGGCAACTCGCGATGAACGAATCGATCCAGTCGGTGTGGGGGTGCCAGCCGATCCTCTACATATGGAATGTACTGAAGATGGCGCGGCTGGAAGAAGCAGGCAGGCAGCGCCAAGGAAGGAAAGGAGTGAGCCGGGCATGGGCATGGCGTTACTACTAGTTGCTTGTTTTGGAGAGGCCCCATTCTTGTTGTTGATGGCATTGCCTGGATTCCGGAGTCTATCCTATTTTGCCAAGTAAGTAGTATCAAAGCAGGGCGCGGCTTCTGTTGCTTTATTAATTTAAAGCAGGGCGCGGCTTGTGCCTTCTCTCTAAAAAACAAAGTAGTATCAAATACTCCTTTGAGTACTTGCCAAATTCAGAGACGCAGTAAACGGTTGCAGATTCAGAGATTCTGGTGGAGACGATCAGATGGGTGGAGGTTTCTGTGGGACAACCCACCGTCCACGGGTGGTCGGTGCCAGCAAGGTCAGGAATAGTATGCTAGTATAGGGCGATTTCTCTGTTTTGAGGTGTCCTTGCCATGTGTCAACACTCGAGAGCAATGGACAACAGAGGAATGGGAGTGTAGGGCAGGGGCACGACCTACCTGAGCGTGAGGTCAGGGCATCTTCAACGCTGACCCACAAATTTGCTTCAGCATCCGTCCGCGGACAGAGGGATCAGTTCGTGGACATGGGAGGCGGCCATCCAACACTGGCCGCATACATATCAAGCCGGGTTTCAACTAAACGGATGAAATTCATGCAAACACGACGGATTTTCATATAAATCGGACGAAATTCATTACATTTTGAACATTTTTCATTACATTTCAATCATTTTTCATTACATTTCGAACATTTAGTAAAAAAAAGCGGCCCGACCCTAAACCTATGCTACGGCGGCGGCCGTCGTCCACTTCCTTTGTATTCCGCATCGGCGACCACGTCATCCATCTGCCGTCTCCATGAACGGCGGCGGTGTTCAAGACCCGTGAAGTGGAGGTGCGGTATCCGGCGAGGAAGAGTAGAACATGGGAGACGGACCGGCCCACTTGGGACACAATGCACTGTCGCCTACCATGCCCTACTCATCCTCGAAGGAGTCCGTGACCTGTCCGTTGCCGGCGCTGGTGGACGTGAGGTCGATGATGGACGTGGACGGTCTGTCACCGTCCACCTGCCACGTGCGCCCCCGAAAGTTGGACGGCGACGCGTACGATGCGCAGCTGGCGGTGTTGGAGTCCTGGACCGCCAGCGCGTGTGCGGCCGCGTCTGCGTTCGGCTGTATCGGCTTTGCGTTGCGAGCGGCGCCTTGAGCGCGCGCGGCCTCGTAGAGCGTCCGCTTCACCGCAACGAAGTTCTGGTTCGTCACGGCCACGGCCGCCTCGCTTGCGCGCTCGCCGTAGATTTGGCCCTCCGCCAGTCCATGCTGCTCGAGGAGGAACAAGTTGTACCTCTACTCCTCCTGCGCCTGCCGGAACTCCAACATAGGAGCCGATGCAGGCTGCTCCTCCCCCGCCATGGCGGCGGCGTAGTGCGCCTGTGCCTGCTCCATGGTTAGGGCGACATGCACCGGCGCGGGGTCCGGCGACGTGTCGTCGTCGGAGACCTCGGGCGAGCTGGCCGGCATGCCCTGCTCGATCCGCCTGGCACGGCGGGACTGCCAGGCGGCTGCAAGGGCGGCCACCTCGTACTTCATCTCCGACGACAGACTGTCCCACGGAGCGTTCCCGCTCGCGGTCATGGCGGATGTGGAGCAAGGGAGGAGGATGTGGAACGGATGTGTTGTGGTGTGGAATTAGCCAGGTGTGGCCATCTTTAAATAGTGGATTCCGGTGAGGCAAGCATCTGGGTGCGTCAATGCGCGGCGCCGGTGTCGGTGGTAAAACCGGCAGACCTCGGGGTAGGGGGTCCCGAGCTGTGGATCTCGAATCGGTGGTAACAAGAACGAAGGAGACAGTATTTACTCAGGTTCGGGCCCTCTCGAAGAGGTAATACCCTATGTCTGCTTTGATTATATTGATGATGATGTATCGAGTACAAGCTTGATCTACCTCGGGATCGTAAGGAAAGATCTAACCCTAAGGCTAGGTGAATGGTAATTGTGATTCGGTCCCCCCTACGGGCTAAACCCTCTAGCTTATATACACGCCAGGTAGGGCATCTAGGGTTACATGGTCGGTATCCAGGGGCGCGCATGGAGGCGGCAGGAGATGTCTTGGAGTATACGCCAAGTCTTCGGTAGACGCAGTCTTGATCACGTCCAGGCGTGTAGCTTCCGGAGTCCATCTGAATGAGAATGAGGGCCCCCAGGCCCAGTCCGAGGACTATGGGCCGACTAGGTTTGCACCCCCTAGTCCAGGACACCGTTAGTAGCCCCTGAACTGGTCTTCGACGCTGAGGATGACATCTTTGAACTTCGGTTCCGGAGTCTTTGGCTCGACAGGCGAGTTCCAGCTTATTATGTTTTAGCTCGGCCTTGAAGTCTTCGGTTCGACTGACAGTTTTACTCGGGGTCCGGCCCCACTACACGTGGCTTTCGGTCTCTGACCTCGATCACCGCGCCTTTTGGGGAACCGAGTCGCTTTATGGCGAGACATCGAAGCGTCGCCCCCTTTTATTTATAAATACATAGCACAGGGTTACGACAAAGCGCATCTTGACCCCCTTTCGACAATCCCCGCAAGCCTTCCCTTCTCTTCCCAGGTCCAACCCCGAGAGCTCTAAACAATGGCGAGCAACGCGGGATCCTTGAGGCGACCCCATGGCCCCATTAGGGGTGATTGGGGGAGCTGCTCCGTCACGCGCCTCCAACTGGAGTGCCTAGCCACCCAGGGCTATTTGCCAGATTCAGATCTGGCTTCCACTCGCCCGGGATTAACCTCCATGAACGGGCAAGCGCATGCCGAGAGCCACCCTACCCCGCGCGGGGACGAGCGGGTATGCTTCGTTCCTTTCCTCCTCCGCGGCCTGGGATTTCCCATTCATCCCTTTCTTCGGGGCATGCTTGAGTTCTATGGGCTACAACTCCACCACCTCACCCCCAATTCAATCTTACATATCACGGGGTTTGTTGCCCTTTGTGAAATGCACCTCGGATGCGAGGCGCACTTCGGGCTGTGGCGGAGGTATTTTTGCATAATGCCCTGCTTCCCAACCGGGAAGCTATACGAAGTGGGAGCGGCCAAGGTCTGCCGAATTGATGGGACCTACTACCCATCAGGTACCCCTCGAGAGGATGCCGACATCTGGCCGTCCGAGTGGTTTTATCTAGATGACATTCCGCTATACGGCCCAGTTCGGCCTGGGCTCCCAGCATTCTCCTCGGAATCCCCGAAGAAGCGCTATAGCTGGAGACCGCGGAGCATTGCTCAGGAGGACGACGCCGATGTGATTAGCCTAGCGGCTCAAGTGAAGCTGCTATCCGGCATCGGCCTTACCATCATCGACGTAATGGCCATGGTGATCACCCGAAGAGTCCAACCACTTCGGCAACGCCAGCACCCGTTGTTCATGTATAACGGAACTGAAGATGCCTCCCGATCAATTCGGAAGAGTTTCAATGACCAGGCGGCATTTGGGACCGTACTAGCCGGCATTTACCAGGGCTCTGATGTCTACTACGCAACTTTATTCTTGTAGACTCTGTTGGGCCTCCAAGCGCAGAGTTTTGTAGGACATTAGCAAATTTCCCTCAAGTGGATGACCTAAGGTTTATCAATTCGTGGGAGGCGTAGGATGAAGATAGTCTCTCTCAAACAACCCTGCAATCAAATACAAAGAATCTTTTGTGTCCCCAACACACCCAATACAATGGTAAATTGTATAGGTGCACTAGTTCGGCGAAGAGATGGTGATACAAGTGTAGTATGGATAGTAGATATATGTTTTTGTAATCTGAAATAATAAAAACAGCAAGGTAACTAGTAGTAAAAGTGAGCACAAACGGTATTGCAATGCTTGAAAACAAGGCCTAGGTTTCATACTTTCACTAGTGCAATCTCTCAACGGTGCTAACATAATTGAATCATATAACAATCCCTCAACGTGCAACAAAGAATCACTCCAAAGTTCATATCTAGCGGAGAACATAAGAAGAAATTGTTGTAGGGTACGAAACCACCTCAAAGTTATCCTTTCCGATCAATCTATTGAGCCATCCCTATAAGTGTCACAAACAATCCTAGAGTTCGTACTAAAATAACACCATATGATACGCCTCAACCAACTCTAATGTCACCTAGATACTCCAATGTCACCACAAGTATCTGTGAGTTGATTATTCGATATGCATCAAACAACTTCAGATTCATAATATTCAATCCACACAAAGAACTTCAAAGAGTACCCCAAAATTTCTATCGGAGAAAAGAAGATGAAAACATGTACCAACCCATATGCCTAGATTACCCCAAAGTCACGGGAATCCGCAAGTTGATTACCAAAACATACATCAAGTGCTCAATAGAATACCCCATTGTCACCACGGGTATCCACATGCAAGACATACATCAAGTGTTCTCAAATCCGAAATATTCAATCCGACAATAACGAAACCTCAAATGGAAAGACTCAATTCATCACAAGAAGATAGAGAGGGAAGAAATACCATATGATCCAACTATATTAATAAAGCTCGCGGTACATCAAGATCGTGCAAAATTAAGAACACGAGAGAGAGAGAGAGAGAGAGAGAGAGAGAGAGAGAGATCAAACACATAGTGTCGTGGTTTTGTCACGGCAGATGTCCTCGTGAAAAGGACTTAGTGGTGAGGCCATCGCAACTAGGTGGAAGCTTGAAGGGGTTGGTCGGAATCGAGAGACGCAAGTTTTACACAGGTTCGGCCCCTCGCGATGGAGGTAAAAGCCTACATCCTGCTTGATTGCTATTGATGATGATCTCGATTACAAGGGTGCTCTTTTGCTACTTCTATCTCGAGAACTACTGATTTGTCTGTCTAACTTGACTTCTCCCCCCTTGGGGTGCCCTGCCCCTCCTTATATAAGTTGAAGGGGCGGCTTACATGTAGAGTCCTAGTAGGACTTGGACTTAATCTATTCTGGCTTCTTATCACGGGCCTCTTACCGCGGGCGACTCACCACGGCCTTCTTATCTTGGGCTTCTCATCTTGGGCTTCTCATCTTGGGCTTCTCTTCTTTCGGGCGACTTAAGTCTCAGGGCGGCTTAAGTCTTAGGGATGACTTAAGTCTCAGGGCGGCTTAAGTCTCAGGGCGGCTTAAGTCTCAAGGATGACTTAAGTCTCAGGGCGGCTTAAGTCTCTGGGCGGCTTAAGTCTCAGGGATGACTTAAGTTACAGGGCGGCTTAAGTCTCAGGATGACTTAAGTCTCAGGGCGGCTTAAGTCCAGAGATGACTTAAGTCTCAGGGCGGCTTAAGCCCAGAGATGACTTAAGTCTCAGGGCGGCTTAACGTCAGGGATGACTTAAGTCCAAAGATGACTTAACGTCAGAGATGACATAAGTCCATGGCGACTTAACGTCATGAACCGGGTCATATCGTGGAGTTATATCCCCGACACATAGCTACTGGTACATACCCTCAGCCCCGAGGGTGAACTACTCCCTCCTCGTCATGGAGACCGCCGGGATGATGAAGATGGCCTCCGGTGATGATTCCCCCCTCCGGCAGGGTGCCGGAACGGAGCTCCAGATGGGTTTTCTTTGGTACAGAAGGCTGTGGCGGCGGAGTCGAAGTTCTAGGTTTATTTCTAGGGGTTTCTCTATTTATAGGATTTTTCAGCGTTGGAATCACGCGAAAAGGAGCTACGAGGGGCCCACAAGGCAACAGCACAAGACCCCCCCAGGGCGCGCCGTGTTGCCTTGTGACCTCCTCGTGAGGCTTCTGGTGCTTCCACGAAGCTTCAGGGTCTCTTTTGGTCCAAAAAAATCATCAAAAAGTTTCATCCAATTCTGAGAACTTTTATTTCTGCACAAAAACAACACCACGGTAGTTCTATTGAAAACAGCGTCAGTCCGGGTTAGTTCTAATCAAATCATACCAAAATCATACAAAATTCTTATAAACATGGCATGAATACTTCATAAATTATAGATACGTTGGAGACGTATCAGCATCCCCAAGCTTAATTCCTGCTCGTCCTCGAGTAGGTAAATGATAAAAGAAATAATTTATGAAGTATGAATGCTAGCATAGTGCATAAGTTTGATCAATGATAATTTCAATCACTTTTTCTAGCATCATTATATATCATAAACTGTAGCTCATTTCTCATAAACCATAAACTTTCTTGAAAACCAACAAACTATGTTCTCAGTCATTAAACAATTACAATTCATCTTATTTTCAGGAAGGGTCTATGTAAGAGCTTTGTTTTAGCAAATTCCACATACTCAACTATCATTTAGTCTTCTATGATTGCTGACACTCAAAGCATATTTTTAGAACAAACCGTTTCAGTCAAACACATAGGAAAATAGGGGCTTAATGTTTTGCCCCCAACTTATTTATCTCATGGATAATGTCAACAATAATAACTCATGATTACCTATATTCAACTGGATATATGTGCCTGGATCATTCCCTACCACATGATGCTTGCCCACTAGAGAATAAATAGAGCGGAATAGGGATGAACATTACTGACTCTGGCATAAAAGTAAATATAGAAAAGTAAAAGATAGGCCCTTCGCAGAGGGAAGCAGAGGTTGTCATGCGCTTTTTATTTTTGGATGTGCAAGCTCTTAATGGAAAGGAACGTCACTTTATATTGCCCCTTGTGATAGCAACCTTTATTATGCAGTCTGTCGCTTTTATTTCTTCACCATCACAAGTTCGTACAAACCTTATTTTCCCTTCCAATAAAAGATCATACATATTTAGGAGCAATTTTTATTGCTTTTTGCACCGATGACAACTTACTTGAAGGATCTTATTCAATCCATAGGTAGATATGGTGGACTCTCATGGCAAGAAACTGGGTTTAAGGGTTTTTAGATGCACAAGTAGTACTTCTACTTAGTAAGAAGTTTTGGCTAGCAAAAGATCCTAAGCAAGCACCACATGTTAGAGGATTCATGACAATATAACTTCTATGTGAATATAAACAAACATAACTCATTACGTTGTCTTCCTTGTCCAACGTCAACTACTTGATCAAGCTTGAAAATAATTAATGGGGGCTCACAATCATAGAAGATGTCCAAGATAGTATATTTATATGTGAAATCTCTCTTCCTTCAATATTCTTTCATGAATTGTTCAAGTGACCAATGCTATGTTTGCTAACTTTCAATAAATTTTACCACTTATACTTCTTATATGTGAAGTCAATACTCCCCATGGGACAAGCATATGAAGCATATAAAATTTCAAATTTATGATATTCAATTCATTCAACAATTTACTCAAAGGATATAAGTGAAGCACATGAATGAATGACAAACTACTCCAAAAGATATAAGTGAAGATCAATGAGTAGTCAAGTAAATAAGTAGCTATGTGAAGACTCTCTTCAAATAAAGATTTCAGATCTGATAATTTTATTCAAACATCAAACAAAATGAAAATAAAAGGACACTCCAAGAATAGCACATATCATGTGAACAAGTAAAAACTTAGGCTAACCGATAGGTGTTGATGAAGAAAGGTGGGATGCCTACCGGGCATCCCCAAGCTTAGTTGCTTGAGACTTCTTGGAATGTTATCTTGGGGAGCCTTGGGCATCCCCAAGCTTGAGCTCTTGTGCCTCCTTAATTCCTCTCATATCATGGCTTCTCCTAAATCTTAAAACTTCATCCACACAAAACTCAACAAGAACTCGTGAGATAAGTTAGTATAAATCAACTCAAAACCTTAACATCCTCTACTGTAACAAATCACTAAAATTATAATTAAACATTTCATACTAAATGCCTCTACATATTTAATACTCCTATCCACAAATAGAAACATTAAACAGGCAAACATATGCAAACAATGCAACTATAACAGCAATCTGCCAAAACAGAACAGTCTGTAAAGGGGGAATAAAAATTCATACTTACCTAACTCCAAAAATTCTGAAAAATTACCACGTGATAGAGAACTCATACATACATACTGTGTAAAAATTTCAGATTTTGATCATGTTCTGACAATTCACATAAATTCAGGACATGACAGAAAACTTTCTGTTTTCAAACAGCAACACATAAACTTGCAAACTGAGCATGGTAAAGGCTATAATTGGCATTTTATTGAACAAAAAGATACAAAACATGATTATTGATAACAACAAGCAAATACCAACAAAATAAAATAATGCTCCAAGAAAAACTCATATTATGTGATGAATAAAAATATAGCTCCAAGTGAGGTTACAGATAATGTTGAAGACGAAAGAGGGGATGCCTTCCGGGGCATCCCCAAGCTTAGACGCTTGAGTATTCCTTGATTATTACCTTGGGGTGCCTTGGGCATCCCCAAGCTTAGGGTATTTCCGCTCCTTATTCTCTTCATATCGATATCTCACTCCAAAACTTGAAAACTTCAATCACATAAAACTTAACGGAACTCCGTGAGATAGGTTAGTATGAAAATAAATCATCCACTTAGGTACTATCAATACAAGATTAATAATTGTTATCACATAATGCCTACTGTATTCTATCATTTCCACAATTTATATTACTCAATATAAGCTATGGAAACAGTAAAACAAGCAAACTATGCAATAAAAACAGAATCTGTCAAAAACAGAACAGCATGTAGTGAGTGAATTAAAAGCATACTTCTGTAACTCGAAAAATTCTGAAAAATTAGGACAACGTAAAAAATTGGTAACCCAATAATGTGTAAAAATTTCAGAATTTTATCCCGCTCCAGTACAGAACAGAAATTCCAGCACTGGACGCAAAAGTTTCTGTTTTTGCACAGAATCTAATCAACAAGCATCCACACTATCCCAAAGGCTTCACTTGGCACATTATGGAAAGAAAACATATAAAACATGATTACTACAGTATTTTAATCATGTGGACACACAAAAACAGTAGGTATAAATATTGGGTTGTCTCCCAACAAGCGCTTTTCTTTAAAGCCTTTTAGATAGTCATGATGACTTCAATGATGCTCGCATAAGAATAAAGAATTGAAACATAAAGAGAGCATCATGAAACATATGGCAAGCACATTTAAGCCTAACCCACTTCCTATGCATAGGGATTTTGCGAGCAAACAATTTATGGGAGCAAGGAAGGCAAAACAAGTATAACTCCAAAACTTTCAACACATAGAGAGGAAACTTGATATTATTGCAACACCTACAAGCATATGATCCTCTCTTATAATAATTTTCAGTAGCATCATGAAAGAATTCAACTATATAGCTATCACATAAAGCATTCTTTTCATGACCTACAAGCATATGATTTTTATTACTCTCCACATAAGCAAATTTATTCTCATTCATAATAGTGGGAGCAAACTCAATGAAATAACTATCATGTAATGCTTGATTGGCATAATCAAATTGAACATTAAAATCATGATGACAAGTTTCACGGTTATCATTACTCTTTATAGCATACATGTCATCACCATAATCATCATAGATAGCAACTTTGTTATCATAATCAATTGAGACCTCTTCCAAAATAGTGGAATCATCATTAAATAAAGTTGTGACCTCTCCAAATCCACTTTCATAATTATTGCAATAAGGTTCAACACCCTCCAAAATAGTGGGATCACCTAGAGTTGATACTCTTCCAAACCCACTTTCATCATTGTAATCATCATAAATAGGAGGCATGCTATCATCATAATAAATTTTCTCATCAAAACTTGGGGGGCTAAAAATATCATCTTCATCAAACATAGCATCTCCAATCTTATGGCTTTGCATATCATTAGCATCATGGATATTCAAATAATTCATACTAACAACATTGCAATCATGCTTATCATTCAAATGAATCACATTAAACATTTTATTAAATTCATCCTCTAACAATTGAGCACAATTATCGGAATCCATATTTTTAAGAAAGACATTATAAAGATAAAGCATTTGAGGCAACCTCAATTCCATTTTTTTGTAATTTTATTTTATAAACCAAACTAGTGAAAAACAAGAAACTAAAAGATTCAATTGCAAGATCTAAAGATATACCTTCAAGCACTCACCTCCCCGGCAACGGCGCCAGAAAAGAGCTTGATGTCTACTACGCAACTTTATTCTTGTAGACTCTGTTGGGCCTCCAAGCGCAGAGTTTTGTAGGACAGTAGCAAATTTCCCTCAAGTGGATGACCTAAGGTTTATCAATCCGTGGGAGGCGTAGGATGAAGATAGTCTCTCTCAAACAACCCTGCAATCAAATACAAAGAATCTCTTGTGTCCCCAACTGCTACTTGTAGTCTGCGTTGGTATTTCCCCGAAGAGGAGAGGATGATGCAGTACAGTAGAGATAAGTACTTCCCTCAGTTAAGAACCAAGGTTATCAATCCAGTAGGAGAACCAAGCAAAATTCCGTTAAGCGCACCTGCACACACAAGAGCAAACACTTGTACCCAACACAAATAAGAGGGTTGTCAATCCTCTTAGCGGTTATTTGCAAGGATTAAATCTTATAGAGATAAATAGATAAACTAAAATACTAATTAAAATAAAAGTAAATAAATTGTAGCAAGGTATATTTAGGTTTTTTATATATGATAAAGTCGACCCGGGGGCCATAGTTTTCACTAGAGGCTTCTCTCTCGAACACATAGCATACGGTGGGTAAACAAATTACTGTTGGGCAATTGATAGAAAAGCAAATAATTATGACGGATTCATGGCAATGATCATGTATATATGCATCACGTCCGAGACAAGTAGACCGACTCCTGCCTGCATCTACTACTATTACTCCACCCATCGACCGCTATCCAGCATGCATCTAGGCTATTAAGTATGAAACAGAGTAACGCCTTAAGCAAGATGACGTGACGTAGACAAAGTAAACTCAAGCAATATGATTAAACCCCATATTTTTATCCTTAATGGAAACAATACAAATATGTGTCATGTCCCCTTCTGTCACTGGGATTGAGCATCGCAAGATTGAACCCATCACAAAGCACCTCTCCCATTGCAGGATAAATCAATCTAGTAGGCCAAACCAAATCGATAGATCAGAGAGAAATACAAAGCTATAATAATCATGCATAAAAGAGTTCAGAGAAGACTCAAATATTTCTCATAAATAATCTAATCATAAACTCACAATTCATCGGATCCCAACAAACACACCGCAAAAGAAGATTACATCGGATAGAACTCCAAGAACATCGAGGAGAACATGGTATTGAAGATCAAAGAGAGAGAAGAAGCCATCAAGCTACTAGCTATGGACCTGTAGGTCTGTGGTAAACTACTCACACATCATCGGAAGGGCAGCAAGGTTGATGAAGAAGCCCTCCGTGATCGATTCCCCCTCCGGCAGAGTACTGGAAAAGGCCTCCAGATGGGATCGCGGAAGAATAGAGGCTTGCGGCGGCGGAAAGGTTTTCTCTTCTGTCTCTCTGTTTGTTTTGGAATATTTGGGAATTTATAGCGTTGGAATTAGGTCAAGAGGTGCCACGAGGGGCCCACAAGCCTGGGGGACGCGCCCTCCAGGCTTGCCGCCTCCTTGTGGCTCTTCTGGTCTTCTCCCGAAGCTTCGTGGGTCTCTTCTGGTCCAGAAAAAATTAATCCAAAGTTTTTTTTCTTGTTTGGACACTTTTTGATAATGATTTTCTGAAAAGGCAAAAACAAGCAGAAAACAGCAACTGGCACTGGGTTAATAGGTTAGTCCCAAAAAATGATATATAATGGCATATAATTTCATATAAAACATCCAAGATTGATACTATAATAGCATGGAACAATAAAAAATTATAGATACGTTGGAGACGTATCAAGCATCCCCAAGCTTAATTCCTGCTCGTCCTCGAGTAGGTAAATGATAAAAACAGAATTTTTGATGTGGAATGCTACCTATCATGTTTCATCATGTAATCTTTCTCTTACGGTATGAATAATAAGATCCGAATGATTCAAAGCAATAGTCTATAATTTGATATAAAGACATCAATACTCAGGCATACTAATAAACAATCATGTCTTTCAAAATAAAAATGCTAAAGAATGTTATCCCTAGAAAATCATGTAATCCTGTCATGCTCCATCTTCTTAACACAAAGTATTTACCATGCACTACCCCGATGACAAGCCGAGCAATTGGTTCATACTTTTTAATGCGCTTCAGCTTTTTCAACCCCCACGCAATACATGAGCGCAAGCCATGGATATAACACTATGGGTGGAATAGAGTGTGGTGGTAGAGATAAATAAGAGAAGTAAAAATAAGAAGATAGTCTCACATCGACGAGGCTAATCAACGGGCTATGGAGATGCCCATCAATTGATGTCAATGCGAGGAGTAGGGATTGCCATGTAACGGATGCACTAAGAGCTATAAGTGTATGAAAGCTCAACATGAAAACTAAGTGGGTGTGCATCCAACTTGCTTGCTCATGAAGACCTCGGGCATTTGAGGAAGCCCATCATCGTAATATACAAGCCAAGTTCTATAATGAAGAATCCCCACTAGTATATGAAAGTGACAAAATAGGAGACTCTCTATATGAAAAACATGGTGCTACTCTGAAGCACAAGTGTGGAAAAAGGATAGTAACATTGCCCCTTCTCTCTTTTTCTCTCATTTATTTTTTTTCTCTCTTTTGTTTCTCCTTTTTTTCATGGCTCTTTTTGGCCTCTTTTTTTTCTTTTTATTTTTTTATATTTTCGTCCGGAGTCTCATCCTGACTTGTGGGGGAATCATGGTCTCCATCATCCTTTCCTCACTGGGACAATGCTCTAATAATGATGATAATCACACTTTTATTTACTTACAACTCAATATTACAACTCGATACTAGAACAAAAATATGACTCTATATGAATGCCTCTGGCAGTGTACCAGGATGTGCAATGATGCTAGCGTAACATGTATAAAAATGATGAACGGTGGCTGAGCCACAAATTCTATGTCAGCTATATGATCATGCAAAGCAATATGACAATGATGATGTGTGTCATAAAAAACGGAACGGTGGAAGTTGCATGGCAATATATCTCGGAATGGCTATGGAAATGCCATGATAGGTAGGTATGGTGGCTGTTTTGAGGAAGATATAAAGAGGCTTATGTGTGATAGAGCGTATCATATCACGGGATTTGGATGCACCGGCGAAGTTTGCACCAACTCTCGATGTGAGAAAGGGCAATGCACGGTACCGAAGAGGCTAGCAAATTGCGGAAGGGTGGGAGTGCGTATAATCCATGGACTCACATTAGTCATAAAGAATTCACATACTTATTGCGAAAGTTTATTAGCCCTCGAAGCAAAGTACTACTATGCATGCCCCTAGGGGGATAGATTGGTAGGACAAGTCCATCGCTCGTCCCCGACTGCCACTCATAAGGTAGACAATCAACAATAAATTATGCTCCAACTTCTTAGCATAACGACAGATCATACGTGCATGCTTCGGGAATCACAAACCTTAACACCAATATTCTTACTAAACCACAATTATCTACTAATACCTCCCACATATTACCATCTTAATATCACAAAACTATTGCAAGGAATCAAACTTATCATATTCAGTGATCTACATGAAAGATTATATCCCTCTTGAATACCTATCATATCAGGACCAAATTCACAACCCGTGCATATTACCATTGCTATTCATTAGACTCTCAAAAAGATACAAGTGAAGCATGAGAGTGCAACTATTTCTTTAAAATATAACCATCGCCGTGCTCTAAAAGATATAAGTGAAGCACTAGAGCAACTGACAAGCTCAAAAGATATAAGTGAAGCACATAGAGTATTCTAACAAATCACGAATAATGTGTGTCCCTCTCAAAAAGGTGTGTTTAGAAAAGATGATTGTGAAAAACTAAAAAGCAAACAAAAGTAAACAAACTATATCACAAGACGCTCCAAGTAAAACACATATAATGTGATGAATAAAAATATAGCTCCAAGTGAGTTACCGATAGATTGTAGACGAAAGAGGGGATGCCTTCCGGGGCATCCCCAAGTTTAGACGCTTGAGTATTCCTTGAATATTACCTTGGGGTGCCTTGGGCATCCCCAAGCTTAGGCTCTTGCCGCTCCTTATTCCTTTATCCATCATAGTCTCACCCAAAACTTGAAAACTTCAGCACACAAAACTCAACAGAAACCTCGTGAGATCCGTTAGTATAACAAACATATCTTAAACTTTAGGTACTGTTGTAAATTGATTCATATTTAATATTGGCATAATGCTACTGTACTCCAACTTCTTCATGACTCATGCCCCTCGATACGATCCATAGATTCAATAAAATAAGCAAACTATGCAACAAAAACAGAATCTGTCTAAAACAGAACAGTATGTAAAGATCTGAATTAACGCCATACTTCTGTAACTCCAAAAATTCGAAAAAATTAGGAAAACGTGGGAAATTCATATCTCAATATTGTGTAAACAATTCAGAAGGTTCTGACGCTCCAGAGAAAAACCAAAATTCCCGCACTGGACGCAAAAGTTTCTGTTTTCAAACAGCATCAATTATACTATCATCCGAATCATCCCAAAGGCATTACTTGGCACAAACACTAATTAAAACATAAAAATACAATCATAATAGAGGCTATAATTGTGTAAAAACTCAAGAACAGAAGGTAAAAGCAAAAATTTATTTTATTCATTGGGTTGCCTCCCAACAAGCGCTATTGTGTTATGCCCCTAGCTAGGCATAATGCATAGTTTCAAGTGTTGTCATCCTGCATCCCCAAGTCCTTTTTGATTAAATCTTTCAAAAAAATTCTCATTAATTCTCTACTCTCATGCTCTTCTTTTCTAGTGGGTGAGCTTAGGTAATTGAAGGGGCTTTGATTAGTAACTTTAACATTCATAACTTCAAACTCAGGATCATCACCATAAACGTCATCATATAGAACATGTATCTCATCATCAATAGGATCTCTAGCCGTACCCTCAAACCATTCTTCACTAAATCCCTCATCAATTCCTTTAGCAACCCACTCAAATTTATCACAAGCATGGTGGTACATAGTTTTAATTATTTCTGCGTATGGAACTCTCCTTCTAATATTTTTCCCATAAGTAAAGTAATCTTTAGATTCCAACCTACGAATAGTATCTTTATCATGAAGAATCTCCTCTATAGGAGGATGCTCAAAATTAATTTTGTAAAAGGAAAAAATATCCCTAGCTTCTTGGATATATAATCAAATTCATGCATAAGGATTATAGTGGCAATTTTCTTAGCCCTAGGATCATGGATGTTGGGAAGTTCATAAAATATCTTTTGTAAGGCAGGGTGGATATGTAAAAAAATTATTTCTAATTTAACCATGAGCATGGCAATGGCATCCCGATAACAATTTGTTTTATCAATAATAGATCCACTAATTATTGATATAACTCCCGCGCAATTAAAGAATTCCTGAATAATGTTTTTCCCAATAATATTATCACTTCCCACATGATAAACTTTAGTCTTAAAATTAGTTGGGGGCTTAGTCTCCGGAGGGTCATGATTAAGATCAAAGGAGTGTATTTTCTCCCCAAGAGATTCACTACCACTATCCTCGCTAGCACTTTCAACCACAACTTTCTCAAATTCAGACATGATAACAATTTCAAGCAAAACAAGCAAACTAGCAAACAAGCAAATAAAAATATTTTTTTGTTTTTGCTAAAAAAAATTAGAAGTGGGGGAGATGAAAACGAGAGGCAAATGCAAATAAAAGGCAAATAAAATAAATGCAAGTGGATGATAGTTTGTGCGAAGGTACTTGGTAATTTTGATGATGTCTCCCCGGCAACGGCGCCAGAAATTCTTCCTGCTACTTGTAGTTTGCGTTGGTATTTCCCCGAAGAGGATGATGTAGTACAGTAGAGATAAGTATTTCCCTCAGTTAAGAACCAAGGTTATCAATCCAGTAGGAGAACCAAGGAAAATTCCGTTAAGCGCACCTGTACACAAAAGAGCAAACACTTGCACCCAACGCAAATAAGAGGGTTGTTAATCATCTTAGCGGTTATTTGCAAGGATTAAATCTTATAGAGATAAATAGATAAACTAACATACTAGTTAAAATAAAAGTAAATAAATTGTAGCAAGGTATTTTTAGGTTTTTTATATATGATAAAGTAGACCCGGGGGCCATAGTTTTCACTAGAGGCTTCTCTCTCGAACACATAGCATATGGTGGGTAAACAAATTACTGTTGGGCAATTGATAGAAAAGCAAATAATTATGATGGATTCATGGCAATGATCATGTATATAGGCATCACGTCCAAGACAAGTAGACCGACTCCTGCCTACATCTACTGCTATTACTCCACCCATCGACCGCTATCCAACATGCATCTAGGGTATTAAGTATGAAACAGAGTAACGCCTTAAGCAAGATGACATGATGTAGACAAAGTAAACTCAAGCAATATGATTAAACCCCATCTTTTTATCCTTAATGGCAACAATACAAATACGTGTCATGTCCCCTTCTGTCACCGGGATTGAGCACCGCAAGATTGAACCCATACAAAGCACCTCTCCCATTGCAAGATAAATCAATCTAGTAGGCCAAACCAAATCGATAGATCAGAGAGAAATACAAAGCTATAATAATCATGCATAAAAGAGTTCAAATAAGAATCAAATATTTCTCATGAATAATCTGATCATAAACTCACAATTCATCGGATCCCAACAAACACACCGCAAAAGAAGATTACATCGGATAGAACTCCAAGAACATCGAGGAGAACATGGTATTAAAGATCAAAGAGAGAGAAGAAGCCATCTAGATACTAGCTATGGACCCGTAGGTCTGTGGTAAACTACTCACACATCATCGGAAGGGCAGCAAGGTTGATGAAGAAGCCCTCCGTGATCGATTCCCCTTCCGGCAGAGTACCGAAAAAGGCCTCCAGATGGGATCGTGGAAGAACAGAGGCTTGCGGAGGCGGAAAGGTTTTCTCTTCTGTCTCTCTGTTGGTTTTGTAATATTTGGGAATTTATAGCGTTGGAATTAGGTCAAGAGGTGCCACGAGGGGCCCACAAGCCTGGGGGGCGCGCCCTACCCCCCTGGGCACGCCCTCCAGGCTTGCCGCCTCCTCGTGGCTCTTCTGGTCTTCTCCCAAAGCTTCGTGGGTCTCTTCTGGTCCAGAAAAAATTAATCCAAAGTTTTTTTCTTGTTTGGACACTTTTTAATAATGATTTTCTGAAAAGGCAAAAAGAAGCAGAAAACAGCAACTGGCACTGGGCACTGGGTTAATAGGTTAGTCCCAAAAAATGATATATAATGGCATATAATTGCATATAAAACATCCAAGATTGATACTATAATAGCATGGAACAATCAAAAATTATAGATACGTTGGAGACGTATCACCAACACACCCAATACAATGGTAAATTGTATAGGTGCACTAGTTTGGCGAAGAGATGGTGATACAAGTGTAGTATGGATAGTAGATATAGGTTTTTGTAATATGAAATAATAAAAACAGCAAGGTAACTAGTAGCAAAAGTGAGCACAAACGGTATTGCAATGCTTGAAAACAAGGCCTAGGGTTCATACTTTCACTAGTGCAATCTCTCAACGGTGCTAACATAATTGAATCATATAACAATCCCTCAACGTGCAACAAAGAATCACCCCAAAGTTCTTATCTAGCAGAGAACATAAGAAGAAATTGTTGCAGGGTACGAAACCACCTCAAAGTTATCCTTTCCAATCAATCTATTGAGCCATCCCTATAAGTGTCACAAACAGCCCTAGAGTTCGTACTAAAATAACACCATATGATACGCATCAACCAACTCTAATGTCACCTAGATACTCCAATGTCACCACAAGTATCCGTGAGTTGATTATTCGATATGCATCAAACAACTTCAGATTCATAATATTCAATCCACACAAAGAACTTCAAAGAGTACCCCAAAGTTTCTATCAGAGAAAAGAAGATGAAAACGTGTACCAACCCATATGCCTAGATTACCCCAAGGTCACGGGAATCCGCAAGTTGATTACCAAAACATACATCAAGTGACTCAATAGAATACCCCATTGTCACCACGGGTATCCACATGCAAGACATACATCAAGTGTTCTCAAATCCGAAATATTCAATCCGACAATAACGCAACCTCAAAGGGAAAGACTCAATTCATCACAAGAAGATAGTGAGGGAAGAAACACCATATGATCCAGTTATATTAACAAAGCTCGCGCTACATCAAGATCGTGCCAAATCAAGAACATGAGAGAGAGAGAGATCAAACACATAGCTACTGGTACATACCCTCAGCCCCGAGGGTGAACTACTCCCTCCTCATCATGGAGACCGCCGGGATGATGAACATGGCCTCCGGTGATGATTCCCCCCTCCGGCAGGGTGCCGGAACGGAGATCCAGATGTGTTTTCTGCGGTACAGAAGGCTGCGGCGGCGGACTCGAAGTTCTAGGTTTATTTTTGTAGGTTTCTCTATTTATAGGATTTTTCAGCGTTAGAATCACACGAAAAGGAGCTATGAGGGGCCCACAAGGCAATAGCACACGACCCCCCAAGGCGCGCCATGTTGCCTTGTGACCTCCTCGTGAGGCTTCTGGTCCTTCCACGAAGCTTCGGGGGTCTCTTTTGTTCCAAAAAATTCGTCAAAAAGTTCCGTCCAATTCCGAGAACTTTTATTTCTGCACAAAAACAACACCACGGTAGTTCTGCTGAAAATAGCGTCAGTCCAGATTAGTTCTAATCAAATCATACCAAAACCATATAAAATTGTTATAAACATGGCATGAATACTTCATAAATTATAGATACGTTGGAGACGTATCAGGCTCAGCGGAGGATTTCGCAACGCGGCAGTTCCGAGACGGGCTGTCTTACTACAACCCTGCCGATATAGTAAGTTTTCCTGGATTTCCTCATCTATCCGAGTTGTTTCATGGTTACTTCTTCTGACTGACCTTTTTACTGAATCCGGGCAGAGATGGAGACGCTGGGTCGAGACTTTGAGCAGCCCCGCGCCTGAACCAGAGGCACATCGTCGGGCGGAGGACCCCGTCTTCCATGAGGATGAGGAATTGTCCCTCATATATGAAGGGGGGAAGTTCTATCTGGAGAGCCTTGACGGCTCAAGGGTGGTCGTTACTCCCGATGTACCGAGAATGCGGCCGGCCTCATCGGTAAAGCCCCCTACCTCTACTAGAAAACGAGCTTCTCGTCCTGAAGCCCCTAGTCCTCTGACTTCTCCTCCAAAGGGTCGACGCCCAAAACGTCCACGCGGAGAACCGGCCCCTCAAAGGAGCCCTCCGCTGGAGACGCGCGGAGCTCGGGCGCACGTGGCGACCGTGGAGGTAGACCGAAATGCTTCCTCAGCTCATAGGTAATATCCTTGTTATTGTAACCCTGAGAATGACATCACGGATTTCAATTCTTTTAATCCATTTGCAGACAGCCTGCTCCCCTTCTAACAGCGGAGGACACAAGAGCCGAGGGGACGTCGGCTCCGAGCAGTGGTATGGGACCCCATCCTACCTCGGTAGCTACTCCCGAAGTTCCTCAATCAGAGGATTCGGGGACCTGTTCAGCCACCCCGACCGAGGTCGAAAGCGCCATGAACCACCTACGACGGAAGGCCTCCCTAAGGAGTTCTGCCTTCACGAGTCAGGAGTTTAACACCCTTAGTTCGATGGATGCATACCTCGGCGTGATATGTCTCCAACGTATCTATAATTTTTGATTGTTCCATGCTATTATAGTATCAATCTTGGATGTTTTTATATGCAATTATATATCATTTTTTGGGACTAACCTACTAACCTAGTGCCCAGTGCCAGTTGCTGTTTTCTGCTTGTTTTTGGCTTTTCAGAGAATCAGTACCAAACGAAGTCCAAATGCCACGAAACTTTTTTGGAGATTTTTTTCTAGACAAAAGAGACCCTGGAGACTTAGAGAGGAGGCCAGAAGGTTCGCGAAGCCTCCACAAGGCAACAGGGCGCGGCCCCAGGGGGGCACACCCTGATGCCTTGTGGGGCCCACGTGGCTCCGTTTGACCTAATTCCACTCCTATAAATTCATAAATATCCGGAAACCATCAGAGAGCCAGAAGAAAAAACCTTTCCGCCACCGCAAGCCTCTGTTCTTCTGCGATCCCATTTGGAGGCCTTTTTCGGTACTCTGTCGGAGGGGGAATCGATCACGGAGGGCTTCTACATCAACCTTGCCGCCCTTCTGATGATGTGTGAGTAGTTTACCACAGACCTACGGGTCCATAGCTAGTAGCTAGATGGCTTCTTCTCTCTCTTTGATCTTCAATGCCATGTTCTCCTTGATGTTCTTGGAGTTCTATCCGATGTATTCTTCTTTTGCGGTGTGTTTGTTGGGATCCGATGAATTGTGAGTTTATGATCAGATTATTCATGAGAAATATTTGAGTCTTCTCTGAACTCTTTTATGCATGATTAAATATAGCTTTGTATTTCTCTCCGATCTATTGATTTGGTTTGGCCAACTAGATTGGTTTATCTTGCAATGGGAGAGGTGCTTTGTGATGGGTTCAATCTTGCGGTGCTCAATCCCAGTGACAGAAGGGGACATGACACGTATTTGTATTGTTGCCATTAAGGATAAAAAGATGGGGTTTATTCATATTGCTTGAATTTGCTTCTCTAAATCATGTCATCTTGCTTAAGGCGTTACTCCGTTTTTATTAACTTAATACTCTAGATGCATGCTGGATAGCGGTCAATGAGTGGAGTAATAGTAGTAGATGCAGGCATGAGTCGGTCTACTTGTCTCGGACGTGATGCCTATATACATGATCATTGCCATGAATCCGTCATAATTATTTGCTTTTCTATCAATTGCCCAACAATAATTTGTTTACCCACCGTATGTTTCTGCGCTCGAGAGAGAAGCCTCTAGTGAAAACTATGGCCCCCGGGTCTATCTTTATCATATTAAAAAACCTAAAAATACCTTGCTGCAATTTATTTACTTTTATTTTAATTAGTATTTTATTTTATCTATTTACCTCGATAAGATTTAATCCTTGCAAATAACCGCTAAGAGGATTGACAACCCTCTTATTTGCGTTGGGTGCAAGTGTTTGCTCTTGTGTGTGCAGGTGCACTTAACAGAATTTTGCTTGGTTCTCCTACTAGATTGATTACCTTGGTTCTTAACTGAGGGAAATACTTATCTCTACTGTACTGCATCATCCTCTCCTCTTCGGGGAAATACCAACGCAGACTACAAGTAGCACGGCGCGACCCGTTCTGTCTTTGAGAAGGCAGTGGGTGTTCTATCACAGGGCTTACAGGTAAGGCCCCACCCCAGTCTACATTGTTTTTGGAGATTTCTTGTGCTTGCCATAATTTGTTTGCTTGAAGGCAAACTAAGCTGCCGAACACGGCAGTAGCCCCTAAGTCTTGATATGGGCGCTGGCGACCGTATCGAGGCTTGTGATGGTAATAAAAATGATGCCTTTGACAGGGTGCTCGGGAGAAGAGTGATCATCTCGCCGAGGTGCTTTCCCGGATAGAAGGGAGGTTGAGCACTGCTCTAGCTGAAGTAGAGCAAGTGAAAACTTTCACCAGAGAAGCACATGGTAAGTGCTTCCATTTCACATGGTATTCTTGTGGTGAAGATCCTTGAGTCATGTAACAACATGATGTATTGTAGCAGCGGAAGCCCTTGGTCACCTGGAAAGGGATCTTAAACAGGCCCGCGAAGATTTGCTCTATACGGAGTAGCAGCGGCAGGCTGGCCAGCATGTGTTAACCCAGAGGAGGGAGGAAGCAAGCGCGCTCAAGGCGGAAAATGCTCGACAGGCTCAGGAGATCGAGAACCTGATAGCTTGACTAGCCACCGCCAAAGCGAAGAACCGACAGACAAGTGAAGCAATATTTGGTAACCTTTTGTTTCCATTTTAAGATGTTTTCTGGTTATAGGATTGCTAGATGTGATCGGTATGCTAATATGTGATTCCTTACAGATTCCCTAACCGATCAGCCCCTAGAGGCCTCTGGCCAGTTGCCCGAAGACGCCGCGACTCATCTGTCCGTGGTGCATGAAAGCGCACGAGAGTCGATAAAGAGAGTGTTTAAGGCTTTATGGCCTGAGGAGGAACATGTGCCCGAAGACATGTTAGTCCTTGCCGAGCGTCTTAAGAGAGCTCGGTGCCGGATTCAGGCCTGGACGGTATCGGCATGTCGAGAGGGAGCAAGGGAGGCCTGGGCCATGGTCAAGATGAGGTATACTGGAGTAGAGACATCACGTCTGGCCGAGGTAGGGCCTGATGGGGAAGAAATACCCACCAGCCTGGTATATGAAAATGTCATGCCTGTGGCTCGCTTTTCGCAGAAAGACTGTGCCCTAGATACCTTGATAGATGGACTAGACCGAGCATAGTTGAACATTTTTGTATGACTCTATGTATCAAAGTACTTTATGTCATTAATGAATCAATCTGCGCACCAAAAACTCTGTCAACCAGCCATCGGCTTCTACCTCCCCGCCCAGTGGCCGAGGAGTGTCCCTTACTACTGGCCGAACTAGTCGTAACAGGTACTTCGAGCGACAAGGCAATCCGGCTACATGGTTCGAAAGACAGGAGTGGGGCAGAGAGTTATGTTATATTACTTTTTAACGTAAGAAACATCTTCCAAGAAAAATAGTTCTTCCAACAGTTCCTTTTCTCGGGTGATTGTGTCAAGCACTTGTGTCCGAAGACGAGTGACCTTGGGGGTAAAGCCCTTGGCCGGGGTTTAAAAGACCCCCTCCACTATACTCCTATGTCATGGCCGACCAATTTGTACGTTTAAGAACGTTAGTTTTCGGCTTTGTCCGTCTGAGGTACTGCTCCGGGTGACCCGGGAGTAACAATCGCAGCGGTGCTCCCTTTGCCCCTTAGCCGAATAATCGGGAACATAAGGGGCAAGCACAAGAGCCGGGCAACCCAGCTTAGCAAAATCTTAAGTCAAATTGGTGCATATTTTGGCTTTAACGACGAGAGGATAGAAGGAATAGAAAGGACGCACCTTTTTAAAAGATCATGCTGTATGTTGGTGTGGCCCTCGAGGAAAGACATATAAAGATGCCCCCGAGGTAGACAGAAGGCAAAGTAATGCTATATGCAAGAGGAGAGGTATATACATGAGAAGAAAATACTTAAGGTTTTAACCATAGAAGCGCCGGAGCAATGCGACATTCCAGGGATTGGGCTCTAGACGCCCATCCATCGGATCTCGGATTCGATAGGCGCCTCCAATTAGGACCTGGTCGATGATAAATGGCCCATCCCATTTAGGTGAGAGCTTATGCTTCTGCTTCTCCGGGTGGAGCCTCATGACCAGTTCTCCTATATTGAATTCCTTTGCGCGGACTTCCCTGCTGTGATATCGCCTTGCTTTTTGCTGGTAAATCGCAGAACGTGCCTGGGCTACATTGCTTTCCTCTTCCAAGGCGTCCAAGGTGTCTTGCCAGTCTAGCTCGGCCTCTCGTTCCTCGTACATGGTTACCCGAGGTGCGTCATGGATTATGTCGCAAGGGAGTACTGCCTCGGCGCCGTATACCATGAAGAATGGGGTGTATCCCGTAGATCGATTTGGCATGGTGCGCAGACCCCATGGGACGGAATCGAGTTCCTCGACCCACTTGCAGTCTGCTTCTTTAGGGGAGCGTACTAGCCTTGGCTTAATGCCACTGAGGATTAGTACGTTGGCACGTTCTACCTGCCCGTTTGACTGTGGGTGATAGACTGACGCGTAGTCGAGCTTGATGCCCATTTTTGCGCACCATGCTTTGACTTCCTTGGCCATGAAGTTTGTCCCGTTGTCTGTTATAAGGCTGTGGGGGATACCGTAACGGTGTACTACCCCAGAGATGAACTCAATTACTGGGACTGCTCCAGCCGAGGTGACTGGTTTTGCTTCGATCCATTTAGTAAACTTGTCTACCATGACAAGTAGATACTTATTTTTTCGTGACCCTCCCTTAAGTGGGCCGACCATGTCAAGCCCCCCAGACCACGAAAGGCCAAGTGATCGGAATAGTCCGGAGGGCTGTAGGGGGCATGTCGCTTTGTTTGGCGAACACCTGACAGCCGGGGCAATGCTGTACTAGCGTTATAGCATCGGCCCCTACTGTCGGCCAGTAAAAACCAGCTCGGAACGCCTTGCTGACCAAGGTCCGAGCAGCGGCGTGATGTCCGCTCATTCCGGCGTGTATTTTGCTAAGCAGCGATCTCCCTTCCTCTTCGGATATACATCACTGGAGGACGCCCGTGGTGCTTTTCTTATAGAGCTCACCCTCGTGGACCTTGTTGGCTTTAGACTGCCTTATGATCCGATGTGCATCGGTTTGGTCTTCGAGGAGGTCGGAGTAGGTATGCAAGGAGGGGCTTGGTCCAGGGTGCAATAACTGCCATAACCTCGTGTGCCGAAGCCGTTTCTTGGATGTCCGATCCCCCAATTATATCCTATTCCATTTCGTCCTCGGGTGGGGAAGATTGCCCTGCGTCATTTGACTTCGACGCTCCTTTGTCGTCCTGCCAGACTACGGATGGCTTGAAGAGCCGTTTGAGGAAGGTGTTTTCAGGGACTTTATCCCATTTAGCGCCCATTCGGGCGAGAATATCGGCGGCCTGGTTACTTTCACGGGGGATATGATGAAATTCAAGCCCCTCGAACCTGGCCGAGATCTTTAGGATTGCATTCTGGTAAGCTATCATTTTCAGGTCCTTTGCATCGAACTCACCATTTACTTGGGAGATGGCGAGGTTGGAATCTCCTCGGACCTCGAGGCGTTTAACGCCCATCGAGACTGCTATCCGGAGCCCGTGCAGAAGGGCTTCGTATTTGGCCGCATTATTGGAGTCGGTGTACATGATCTGTAACATGTAGCGGATGTTGTCGCCTGTTGGCGATGTGAGCACTACTCCAGTCCCTAGCCCGACGAGCATTTTTGAACCGTCAAAATACATGGTCCAATGCGAATATGTGTTGTACTCTCTAGGGAGCTCGGCCTCTGTCCATTCGGCTACGAAATCTGCCAGCACCTGAGATTTAATAGCTCGGCGCGGCCGATATGTTATTTCGAAAGGTAAGAGCTCTATGGCCCATTTGGCTATGCGCCCCGTAGCATCCCTATTATTAATTATGTCACTTAATGGGACTTCGGATGCCACGGTTACCGATCACTCTTGAAAGTAGTGTCAAAGTTTTCGTGACGCCATAAAGACGGCGTAGGCTATCTTCTAATAGTGTGGGTAGTGTGTCTTACACGGGGTTAAGACCTCGAAGACATAATAGACTAGTTTTTCAACTTGGAACTTGTGGCCCTCCATGTCTCGTTCGACCACGAGCACTGCGCTGACCACCTGGTTGGTGGCCGAGACGTATAATATCATCGGCTCACATATGCCTGGCACCGCTAAGATGGGGTTTGTGGCGAGGAGGGGTTTAATATCTTCTAGTGCAGTTGCTGCCTCATCGGTCCATTTGAAATTCTTTGTTTGCTTCAGTAGCCTATAAAGGGGTAAAGCTTTTTCCCCGAGTCTTGAGATAAAATGACTTAGAGCGGCCACGCACCTTCTAGTTTTCGAACATGTTTGAGTGATACGTCTCTGTCATATCTATAATTTTTGATTGTTTGATGCCAATATTCTACAACTTTCACATATTTTTGGCAACATTTTATATTATTTTTGGGACTAACATATTGATCCAGTGCCCAGTGCCAGTTCCTATTTTCTGCTTGTTTTTTGTTTCACAGAAAATCCATATCAAATGAAGTCCAAATGCAATAAAATTTTACGGAGAATTATTTTCGAATATATATGATTTTTGGGAGGTGGAATCAACGCAGACGAAGGCCCACGGCCTCCACAAGCCACCATGGCGCGGGACCCCCCAGGTGCGCGGTGGTGCCTCGTGGGCACACCGTAAGTCGGTTGGGCTCTTCTTCGGCCGCAAGGAAGCTAATATCCGGAAAAAAATGTGTTAAAACTTCAGCGCAATCGGAGTTACGGATCTCTGGGAATTTAAGAAACGGTGAAAGGCCAGAAAATAGGAACGCGCAACAGAAGAGAACAGAGAGAGAGATCCAATCTAGGAGGGGCTCCTGCCCCTCCGCCACCATGGTGGCCATGGACCAGAGGGGGAACTCTCCTCCCATCTAGGGGGGAGGCCAAGGAAGAAGAAGAAGGAGGGGGGCTCTCTCCCCCTCTCTTCCGGTGGCGCCGGAGCGCCACCGGGGGAAACATCGTGACGGCGATCTACACCAATAACTTCGCCGCCGTCACCACCAACTCTCTCCCCCTCTATGTAGCGGTGTAACACCTCTTATCCCCACTGTAATCTCTACTTAAACATGGTGCTTAATGCTACATATTATTATCCAATGATTTGTGGCCATCCTATGATGTTTGAGTAGATTCTTTTTGTCCTATGGGTTGATTGATGATCGTGATTGGTTTGAGTAGTATGTTTTATTTTGGTGCTGTCCTATGGTGCCCTCCGTGTCGCGCAAGCGTGAGGGATTACCGCTGTAGGGTGTTGCAATACATTCATAATTCTCTTATGGTGGGCGGCTAGAGTGACAGAAGCTTACACCCGAGTAAGGGGGTTGTTGCGTATGGGAGTAAAGAGGACTTGATACTTAATGCTATGATTGGGTTTTACCTTAATGATCTTTGGTAGTTGCGGATGCTTGATAGAGTTCCAATCATAAGTGCATATGATCCAAGTACGGAAAGTATGTTAGCTCATGCCTCTCCCTCATATAAAATTGCAACAATGATTACCGGTCTAGTTATCGATTGCCTAGGGACAAATCCTTCTCTTGTGTTACAAAAGCTTTCTACTAAACAACTAACTTCTATTATCTTGCAAATTACTCGTAGTTTTATTTCCTCTAAGTACTTCTAGTTTTATTCTTGCAAACTTATCCTATCACCTACAAAATAGTTTCATCCTTGTTCTAGGTAAAATGAACGTTAAGTGCGCTTAGAGTTGTATCGGTGGTCGATAGAACTTGAAGGGAATATTAATTCTACCTTTAGCTCCTCGTTGGTTTTGACACTCTTATTTATCGAAAAAGCTACAATTGATCCCCTATACTTGTGGGTTATCAAGACCTTTTTCTGGCGCCGTTGCCGGGGAGCAATAGCATGGGGTTGATATTCTCGTGTGTGCTTGTTTGCTTTATCACTAAGTAGATTTTATTTTCTGTTCTAAGTTGTTCTCTATCTTTAGTTGTGGATATGGAACATGAAATACCAAAAAAATTAGTTGTACTTGCTACTCATGGAGATGGGGAACCTCCTAAAAGCCACGATGCTCGTTATGTGGAAAACATTAAATACTACTTTGATAATCCTGATAAAACTCCATTCAACTTGATAATGGGAGTTACTTTGGATCAACGGGAATACTTTAGGGATTATCGCTTGTCTCAAAAAGGAAAACTCTTATGGGATCAAATTTATTATTTGCATTGGTATGCTCGGACTTTATGCTTAAGATATGATTATACTTGCTGCTCTAAGATGAAGGCTCCACACCTTCCCTTTTCATGTAAATTTAATGATAATGAAACCTTGGCTTCTTATGCTAATGGTGTATATGATTACTATGATGTGGAACAAATAGAAGAATTTGTTGCTTTTAAGGGTGCTTATGAAATTGAATCTTTGTTTGAAAAGTATGAAAATTATGATGATGCTGTTTACTGATCTGAAAATTTTGCTATACTTAAATATTGCTATGAGAATTATGAATACAATGCCTATATTGATCAATTTATTGAGAAAGTCTCCGCTGTCCGAGAAGAGACTAATATTTTGCAGGAATCTATGGAAGAAGAAAATGATGACACTGTGAGCTCATTAGATGAAAAAATTAAGGAGGAGAGCAAAGAAGAAAAGGAGGAAGAGCGGATTGATCACCCGTGCCCACCTTCTGATGAGAGTAACTCTTTATCCCATACATTGTTTAATTTCCCTTCGTGTTTACCGAAGGATGAATGCTATGATAATTGCTATGATCCCTTGGATTCGTTTGAAATATCCCTTTTTGATGAAATTGATGCTTGCTATGCTTGTGGCCATGATGCCAATATGAATTATGCTTATGGAGATGAACTTGCTATAGTTCCTTATGTTAAACATGAAATTGTTGCTATTGCACCCACACATGATAGTCCTATTATCTTTTTGAATTCTCCCAACTACACTATATCGGAGAAGTTTGTGCTTATTAAGGATTATATTGATGGGTTGCGTTTTACCGTTACACATGATGATTTTGATGAACATAATATGCATGTGCTTGCTGCTCCTACTTGCAATTATTATGAGAGAGGAACTACATCTCCACTTCTCTATGTTTCCAATGCGATAAAATTGCAAGAAACTGTTTATACTATGCATTGGCCTTTACTTGATGTGCATGAATTGTTATTTATGACATGCCGATGCACATGAAGAGAGTTGGACTTCGTCATTGCATGATATATGTTGCTTTGTGCTCACTACTAAATTACAAATCATTGTTAATTAAAATTGGCTTTGATATACCTTGGGATCTGGGTGGATCAATTACTTGAGCACTTTATGCCTAGCTTAATGGCTTTAAAGAAAGCGCTGCCAGGGAGACAATCCGGAAGTTTTAGAGAGTCATTTATTTCTGTTGAGTGCTTTTAAAATATTTAAAAAACAAAAAATATAGAGGGGAACCTAAAACTTTTCAAAAAGGAAAGTGAAAGTAAGAAAACGAGCACCGTTGAAGTGGGGGAGCTCCTTGAACTTTGTTCATGCCCATGGAAACTTTGCAAATCTTGAATTACAGAAACTTTTCAACAAAAATAATTATCCCCTTGTACAAATCCATTGTATTATAAAAATAATGTGCCAAGATTTACCGTTAGGATGTTTAAATTGCTTGTTTGGTATGTGCAGTGCAAAAACAGAAACTTTTGCTGTAGTGCGTGAAATTACATTTTTTACTGGAACATGCAAAAATTCTGAAATTTTTACACGGTACTTCTATGAATTTTTTTTATTTTTTCCTAATTTTGCAGATTTTTTTGAGTTATATAAGTATATGTACCATCTGCATCTTTATAGACTGTCCTGTTTTCACAGATTGCTGTTATACTTTCGTTATTTGCTTATGTTTGAAATCTTGTTGAGCCCCGTTGACTTGGGAGCCATAGAATTGCGATAGAATACAGTGGGTAATGTTTGATTATAATTATACAATAATGTTACAGCAGGACATGATGGGATTTGATGTTATATGTACTAACCCCGCTAATAAAAAGTTCGGTTAAGTTTTGTGTGGATGAAGTGTTCGAAGATCGAGGAGGTATCGATATGAGGAGAATAAGGAGAGGCAAGAGTTCAAGCTTGGGGATGCCCAAGGCACCCCAAGTAAATATTCAAGGAGACTCAAGCGTCTAAGCTTGGGGATGCCCCGGAAGGCATCCCATCTTTATTCAACAATTATCGGTATGTCTCGGTTTTTGTTTTGTTCACATGATATGCGTAAATTCTTGGAGCGTCGTGTGCCTTTTATTTTTCTCTTAATAATGCACCATGCTGGTATGAGATAGTGTAGGAGATATGCCCTAGAGGCAATAATAAATGTTATTATTTATCCCCATGTTCGTAATTAAGTTTATATTCCGTGCTATAACTGCTATGGTTCTCGAGTCTACAATAACCACGAGGCTCGGAGGAAGACTCATATGCACGTGTGGAATAATAAACGGTAAAATGTATTCCTAGTCTGGCCTCTAAGACTGGCTCAAGTGTTGCATGATGGTTCTGTTTTCCAGATCATGGGCAAGACTATGCCGACAACTTTGAGGGCACAATGTTAGTAGAACACTTGTGGTTGAATCGGCCCGAATTGATGTTATGCTATGAGATACATTCGTCACAAGTTAATGGTTAATAACACAGAGAAAGTTAACGTTTGCATAATTCCTTAGACCATGAGAGTATCGAGTTTCTTCATGCTTGCTTCATGAACTTTGGGGTTTGTTAAATGTCATCCGTAAATGGGTGGCTATTACGGCGGCTTACGGGTTCATGGAAAAGTATGTCAAGTAACTTGATAGCTCAAGATTGGGATTTGCTCCTCCGGCGATGGAGAGATATCTCTGGGCCCTCTCGGTGTTACGGTATCCACCATCGTCTGGCCAGACACAATGTGATTTGATCACAGGGATGCGGGAACACGGGAACGAGAAAAGAGAACAAAACCGGTAATGAGGTAACTGGCATAGTGGACAAGTTGTTGATCCAAGGGGATGCCGATAAATATCACCTCGGGTATTTGTAACATATCGCAAAGCAACAAGAATAGCACACGGCAACTGGAGGTTCACTCTAATATTTATTCGTGTGGGTATAGGGGTCAATATGGGTGTCCACGGCTCCGATGTTGATCATTGATCGGAAAGTGTTCCGGTCATGTCTATACTTCACTGAACCTATAGGGTCACACACTTAAGGGTCATCTATCTGCTGAATTCTAGACAGGGAGTCTGAGAGAAAGTCACCGGAAAAGTTTCGGAGACAACGGAAAAGTTCCGGAGAGAGAACACCGGAATAGTTTCGGTAAAACTGAAAAGTTGTTTCAGGGTATACCATTAGGTCAAATTGGTTTTGGCACACGCCTGGAAATTCTTGGAGGGTGCCAGAATTGTTCTGGGAACTTCTGGGATTTTTCCGGAGAAAAAACCCGGAAATGTTCCGGAGCTGCCGGAACCGCTTTGGTTGCTTTTCGCAGATGAACATCACTAATCCGGAATTGTTTCGGAATGCGTCCAAAATTATTTTAGTGGGTACTAGAATTATTCTAAGACCAACAGAAATATTTTCGGATTTAACGGTCGCAGAAAAATGTTTCCATGAATAGTGAAAAACACTTTTTGGTGGCTTCTTAGAGAAGCCACCTTGAGGGCCTTTTGGTATATTCCCCTAGTGGCTTCTTGGAGAAGCCACCCTTGGGCTTGGCCTATAAATAGGGGTGTAGGGGGCTGCCCAAACTCACTCTTTCTCACATACACAATGCCATGCAATGATCTGGCTTCTTCTCTCCCTCCCCACGAAATAGTTTCGTAGAGCCAAAAGGCTGTCTGGGTTCCGGTGGGAACTAGTTCAGGACGGCGAAGCCCTGCCGGATAGATGACACCGTATGTGTGCAACCCCGTAGAGAGGTCGTAGGTTCGATCTTTTTTTGCCCGAGGGGCTGTTCGAGAGTGCCTCCCAAAGGGTTGTCCGAGTGGCCGTCCGAGTTTCTGTGAGTGCCTCCCGAAAGGCTGTCCGTGACACCGTCCGGGGGACTGTCCGACCGCCTCCCGAAGGGCTGTCCGAGGGACTGACGAGGGAGTACATCCTCGCAGTTGGGAGGTTGTAAATCCTAGCTGCAGGGATCTGCACCGACGATCTACATCGACTCTACTTTCGCTGCGCTACGAGTCGGTAATGATCAGATCAAACCTTGTATGCATCTCCATAGTGATCCTGGGCGTGCTCGCTGTACCGATTTTTTTTGTTTTCTGCTGCGTTCCCCTACAGTGGCATCATGAGCCGTACTATGCGTAGATGCAGGTTACGATCTAGAATACATAGAGATGTATGGGTGTTGCACAATATAATTTGTAGTAGATGAGTTCTTTTACTGAAAATTATTTGTGCGGGTAGCAGATGAAATCTGTTACCCGATGTTCCTGTTGCTTCCCTTGAATCTACGTATTTCTGATCTTGATAACGGCATGGTGGAGTTTCAAAGTTCTGGCAATCCGCGATCCTGATTGATCAAAGAAGTGCTAACAGTTCGTTGAATTCCACCATAGTTGAAAGAAAGATGAAATTTCTTAGACAAAAGAGCAATGCAGATATGATCTGCAAGGGGGTCATGCGTATGACGAAGTTCAGTATGGGGCTCGAGATTTTATTATCTCGTGTTTCATACACCCCGCAAAGTTAATCTAGCGACTTTAATAATCATACTTGATGATGGACGTTGGTAGCTTCGGTTTGTTTCGAAACCTTAGAAGCCACGTAAAATTAAAATCTTGTATAAACCAGTTAGAGGCGTCTAACTTGGTTTTGCAGGATGTGCATATGATGTGGTATAGCAGTTCTCATATTAATTTGATTATGTATGAAATGACTATATGATGTAAAATTAACATGACCTGCGAGTCATGATTCGGCATGATGGCTGGAGCCATATGATTGTCACTTTAATGACCTACGTGTCAACCTTAAGTAATGCACTTTTTTATTAGCTATAGAGATATCAATATTATCTGGTGCATCGACAAGGTTGTGACGCCCTCTGCTCAATCGTGCACTAATCATACACGCAAATGCACACGATCGAGGTCAGAGACTCACGTGGAGATATCACAACACAACTCTAAACACAAACATAAAATAATACAAGCTTTAGATTACAAGCCAAGGGCCTAGAGGGCTCGAATACATAAGCTCGAGTTACACAAGCATCAGCAGAAACAAAAGTATCTGAGTACAGACACAAAGTTAAACAAGGGTGCCTTAAGAAGGCTAGCACAAACAGCGACACTGATCGAAAAGGCGAAGGCCTCCTGCCTAGGGCCTCCGAACTACTCCTGGTCGACGGACTCAACGTAGTAGTAGGTGCCTCCGGGGCTCTCCTGGTAGTAGTCTCCTGCGGTGGCGTCTGGCTCCGGGGCTCCGTCGTACGATTTCAACAAGCGGGTATGGGGAAAAAGATAGCAAAGCAACCGTGAGTACTCATCCAAAGTACTCGCAAGACTGACATCAAAACTATATTAATTATGCATCGGTTTCAAAGGAATGGGGCTATATCTTTGGACTAAACTGCAGAAATGCCAGAACAGAGGGAGAGAGGCCTAGCCTATCGAAGACTAGCATCTTGAAGCATTTCTTGCAGCATCGGAAGAGAGTAGAACACAGTAGCATATAATAGTGGTTATATAATAGCAACGCCCTGAGGTCCTTTCTCGACTCCCTGCGAGAAAGTGATCCCGAGAGCGGTAGTAACAGTTTAATATGGTGTCAGTATCCATTTGTAGCTGTAGCAGATCGAGATACAACTCTGAGCGTCCTGTTACCGTGGACATGGCTATTCGAATAGATCACTTCCCTGCAGGGGTGCACTACTGTTACCCTACACGCTCGATTAACTCTGGCCGGACACACTTTTCCGGGTCATGCCCGGCCTCGGCTGATCGACACGACGTAGTCCTACCTAGGCTCAGCAGAGAGGTCCCCGCCGGTCTACATCCTAAGTGCTCAGGGGTCCTGGGCCCATCGCCCTTTGCACTCCGGGTCGTTGTGCGCAGGGTTAGATCCAGGCACCACCTCTGTCATGGATGGCGCCGATCCTGCCGTGCCACAATGCTGAACTGGACATCTGACAAAGCTTTCGGCTGATACATATGGCGCCGAGGGTCCCATAACCATTATCCCACGTGGTGGTAGTGCGTATAGGCCAGCAGCCAACTCAGATCAAATACCCAAATCCGTTAGGCGTGTTTAGTATCTCGCAGAGACGAACAGGATTCCTGTCGCTCCGACTTGGTAATATACGGCTCGCGGGTGCTCTTGGAGCTGACCCGTCTTTAATATTATTCTCTCGCGGGCACTCTTGGAGCCGGCCCGACTTTACAGTTTTAAGTATTGCAATATGCAAACATTTCCGTGATCATCACCCAGAGTGATCACTGCCCGATAACAAGCATGGCAAATGGACAAGGGTGAAGGGTTATAGATGAATCATTAGCACAGCTAACTAAGCATCATGGGACAACAGGTAGGTATCAACAGCAGGCGACAAAATCAGGCTATGCATCAGAATAGGAGCTATCGGAATAACAACAGAAGCAATTCTAATGCAAGCATAAGAGAGAGAGAGAGAGAGAGAGAGAGAGAGAGAGAGAGAGAGAGAGAGTGGGCGATATCTGGATGATCAAGGGGTTTTTGCTTGCCTAGAAGCTCTGCTGAAGGGGAAAAAAGGGTCGTCGGTGAAGTAGCAGTCCTCGGGGCAACGTCGGTCTCGGGGTCTACCGTAGAGAAGAGGGGGAGGAAAAGGATAAATACAAGCATTCAAATGCGATCACTATGCATGACATGCCTAAATGATATGCAGGGGTGATATTTTAGCACTCTAACTGCTTTAAATGTTTTAGGAATTATTTAGCTGAGGTCATTGAAAGCACATTTGCTCCCTTGGTGGTTTTCGTAATTTATGCCAACGTACATGTTGTTGGACTAATGCTTTTATCTAGTGAATTCCAGACAAGTTCAACAATGGCGTGGCAGGGACAAGAGGACGTGGAACCCCCTCAAAATGCTAAGGACAAGGATTGGCAAAAGATCAAGACTCTACATTTTTGGTTTAGTGATCCAAGATCACATTGAGTCCATAGGAAAGCCAATACTATTAAAAGGGGATTAGGTGTTGCTTAATGGTCTTTTTGCTCAAGTGCTTAGTGACAGTACTCCTAAACCCTCAACCACTCTCTCAATCCCAAATATGTCCAAAACCTACATTCCAACTCGGCCCCACCAAAATTTCTCTATCCGGCCCCATCGAGTTCATCCAAGACTTAGCCACTGCCAAAACCCTAACAAATCGGATCCACCGAAATGGATCTCGGTCCCACCGAGATGGCCTTGCCAACTCTCTGTAATCGTTTGCACTTACTTTGGTCTCACCGAGTTTTGCAAATCGGTCTCACCGAGATGGCTTGCCAACTCTCTGTTGCCTTATTGCTTCACTTCGGTCCTACCGATTTGATGCAATCGGTGCCACCGAGATGAGGATTGCCCTAGCCATTGCACTTCGGTCCATCCGAGTTGTTCATATCGGTCCCACCGAGATTCCTAAAGTTCATATCTTTTACACAGTTCGGTGCTACCGAGATCATTGTTTCGGTGCCACCGAGTTGGGTCAAAAGTGTGTAACGGTTGGATTTTGTGTGGAGGCTATATATACCCCTCCACCACCTCCTTCTTAGAAAGGAGAGCCATCAGAACGTGCCTACACTTCCACCATACATTTTCTGAGAGAGAACCACCTACTCATGTGTTGAGATCAAGCTATTCCATTCCTACCATTTGAAACTTGATTTCTAGCCTATCCCAAGTTGCTTTCCACTCAAATCCCTCTTCCACCATAGCTAAATCTGTGAGGAGTTGTTTGAGTGATGGGAAGACTATCATTTGAAGCACAAGAGCAAGGAGTTCATCAACAACACACCGTCTATTACCTTTTGGAGAGTGGTGTCTCCTAGATTGGTTAGGTGTCACTTGGGAGCCTCCAACATGATGTGGAGTTGAACCAAGGAGTTTGTAAGGGCAAGGAGATCGCCTACTTCGTGAAGATCTACCCCGAGTGAGGCTAGTCCTTCGTGGACGTAAGCCATGGTGGAATAGACAAGGTTGCTTCTTCGTGGACCCTTCGTGAGTGGAGCCCTCCGTGGACTCGCGCAGCCATTAGCCTTCGTGGGTTGAAGTCTCCATCAATGTGGATGTACGATAGCACCACCTATCGAAACCACGCCAAAAACCACCGTGTCTTCACTGCATTTGATCTTCCATACTCTACCCCTTTACTTTCCGTACTCTTGCATGTTTTATCATTTCCGCTGCTCAATCTCTAGATATGCATGTGTAGAAAGTATTGGAGTGATCTTAACTTGTGCCAAAATCTGCCTAAGTTTCAAGAGAAATTAAAAACTGCTAATTTGGTTGGTTAGGAGTCTATTCACCCCCCCTCTAGACCTATCTCCTCGATCCCACAGTCATGCACTATTCATTTATCGGAAACAGGCCAAAAGTTCCATGTTCAGTATGTTAGAGGGGTGTGGCAGGTATGTAGGTGGCATATTCGGATTCTTCATATTTTTCTGATCATTTTTCATATATAAATTATTTTCATCCGAGTTACGAATTATTTTATATGATTTTTCAAAGTTTTACTGAATTTCTGGAATTAATTTAATTATTAAATTCGAATTATCCAAAACATTATCCAGAACAGTGTAAATACTTTTTATACTCAGGCCGAGCTAGCCAGTGACACTGACCAGCGGGCCCAGTCAACGCTGACTGGACACGGTCAAATCTGACCGGTGGGGCCAGCGGGTTTTATTAACTAAAAATATCTGTTATTAATCCGCCTGTTTACTATTCAACATGGCCCACACATCAGTGTCTTAGGGGCTAAATTAAAACGGCCATTAGCAAATAAACCGGTCCACGTCGGCGTCATTAACGCCGGCAATCACCGGAGCTAAACAGAGCCACCGGAGTCGGCCGTCCGGCCGATTCCGGCCACGGGAGCTTGCGCGGATGGACGTGTTTGATCAGGCTCAGTGTCGCGCATCGTTTGGTGGTGGTGTTAGTCGTCGGGGTGGTCGGTATTGAGCACGGCGATGACCGTGGTGGCGCCGAGCTCACGGCCGAGGTGGGATCTTTGCCACAGCTCGCGAGTGATCGAACTAAGCAGTGCATCGGCTTTGCAGGGTCCTCCAGAGCATGTTACAAGCAACAGCTCGACGCGGGGAGGACAAAAATGACCACAGGGGGTCACGGCGGCGGCGCATGGTTCCGGCCATGGCGGCAATAGGGGCTCGAGACGAACACAGTGAGCAAGGAGAGGGGGAAATGGCGCGCAGGAGCTCACAGAGGGTGTAGCCATGCAAGCTAGGGCGCGGGGAAGTCGCAGTCAAGCGGATCGAGCCGATGAAGTTCCGGCAGCCGTGGGGGAAAATGCGTCGATGCCGTTGATGCTGAGCAGCCCTCGACGAACGGGGAGTTGGAGGAGACGAAGCAGACGGTTGCGGAGCTCCAGGTCAGCTCGATGCTGCCTGGGGTGGACGGTGGCCGTGTGGCTCAGGGAATGGCAACCATGGCAGCGCTGTGGCATGGTTAACAGAGGAGGGCGACGAAGGAGGGAGGAGAAAGAGCACTTGGCCTCGTCCAGAGAGTCGGCGGCTTCGTTCTTATCCTCCCGAACCTCCTGTAGCGACGCGGGGCGACGAGACGGCTCGGTGCGGACGACGAACCCAGCTCGGGTTCGGGCTTTTGTCTAGCGCCAGTCGGAGGTAGAAGAAGGCAGGGTTAACGGGCTGGGCCTCATACTGTTTGACTGAAGCCCACCAGCACAGTGTTCTGGTAACTCTGTCTTTTCTTTTCTGTTTTCGCTTTAACAACTCTGTTTTCTATTTACTCAATACACTTAGATAGTTTTTCTGCATATGAAACTTAGTTGATAAATGCTATGCAATATGATGATGCCCCACAAAAAAATTGGTTATATTTTAAACAGTGTGGATTTGGTTTTGGATTTAAATGACCCACTTAAATGCTGTTTGGACTCTGTTTTAATTTCCAGGGCTATTTTAGGCATTTTTAGAAATGTAGTTTTCTTCACCAATATTTATTAGGGATTATTTCCTAAATTATGAACATTTTACTTTTATTATTTGACAAAGTTTTATTTCGGCCACAATTTGAATTGGATTCAAATGGAATTTGAAATGAGTTTTGAATTGAAGTGATCATTAAGCCTTTCCAAAACATGGTGACCTGACATTTTCATTGATGATCACTGTATCTTAATACTTGTGGATGTTACAAAGGTGGTGGCAATCTTCACGAAGGTGAACACCGACGCAAATGCCGAAGACGAAGAAATTAAAGACTTCTCCGTCAGAAAGGGCTATACCATATCATGCCATTTTGAATTGCCTGAGATGTTTATCCCTTATGATGCACCCTTTTGATTGCGCGGTAGTCACTTTTTATTAGGGTGATCTCTCACTTAAAATATCAAGTAGTTGGTGTTCTCCCAAGTGTAGCACCATCACAGCATCTTTCCTTTCGGGGTGCGCCATGATCTACATGGGTACGAACGATTGTACGGGTGTAAGGCGGGTGAGGTCAGACCTCACAGCGAGATCACTTGGTTGTCTTGACGTTCATGGCAGGATCGTCCTGAGCTCGGAACACACGCATCGAAAGATGAACAAGAGTCACATAGAGATGTGATCAGCAAGTTGGCCTACCGATTGAAGTTCCCGTCATCAGTGATGTTCCCATTAATGGCGTGGAATTGAAATGAGGATCTTGAATCACTCATAATCAATTTTGAGAGATATTGATTTGAGTGGGAGCGCACTTTAGAATTAACTTGTTTATTTCTCAGTGCAATTAATTATGAACACTGTCTAAGTGTGATTTGCAAAATAGTTATAGAATAATGGCTCGCGTTTCCACCCTCCCTATTAAAATTGAATAGCTGTTAAATATCTGGTTAAAACTTTACGGTTGGTAACGTAATGTGAGGATTGTCCTCAAGAGTGCCGAGAAAGACTTTGTCCTATCGCATGCTTTCGGTATTCTCCTGCTAATGCTATGGATGATGTGACTCTCGTCCTTCGATCCAAAAGCTAGAATTCCGTTACGGTCAAGTGCAATATATTTGTTCCATGAGACCCGAACTTCGAAAGTTTGGGATAGTTATGTGATATTCATGGAACTGAAAATTAGTTTCAGATACAAACAAAGGCTAAAAGATATGAAATATCCAAAGCAATGTTTGTTTGCAAAGTATTAGTAAAGTGTTTACTGGGCATTTGACTGATAAGAGAGGGATCCAGAAGAACGCCTGTCATATGATGAAGGTGAATAAAACAACAACTTAAAGAGAAAGGAAAAGTCCAAAGGGTGTTAGTGTGACTCACATGCCTAGGAAGTTTGGGGCTAACGCCACTCTTAAGTTGGGTGCTTCTTCTGAGAGTAGGAGAAATACTAAAAGTTAAACTGCTAGAAGTATAAAGGCAAAATGAGAAAAAACTGGAATATCCAGCTCATGTATGAATGTCATACAAGTTATTGATGTATAGAAGGCTAGTCAAAGATATAATTCTTGGGAATTATGATTAAACATGTTAATCACTAATTCTTGGGTATTGTGAGTTAATCACAAAGATACCCGCTCGATTGCATTCTGTTGCGACTCGATGCAAGAACTACTACGGCCTAAAAGACTTGCCGGAGTGAGGTTTAGATATGTGCTAGGAACATAGTAAATGTTACTATACCTTCCATCGGTGTATTACCGTCTGTATTTATTTTCATAATTCATTTAGAGTTTCATACACTCTAGCCCATTGTATAAAGTGTGTTGCAAGAAGGTTGTTCATAAGAGAACTTTTGATGTTCGGAGTTATGAATAACATAAGGGCCATACTTTCATTATGAATGAGATGTATGTTATGAATAATGATAATAATATATTACCTCTGTGTTTACTTTCATAATTCTTTTTAGAGTTTTATACACTCTAGCCCATTGCACAATGTTTGTTGCAAGAGGGTTGTTCATAAAAGAACAATTGTTGTTCGGTATCATGGATAACATAAGGGCCATGCTTCCATCCAGGATGGGATGTATGTTATGAATATTGATGGTAATATGATACATCCATAACACTGACGCTAAATGTCGCAAGACTAAAAGAATACCACACATGTGTGGCACTGCATTTGGTCACATTGGAGAAACCCGCATGGAGAAATTCCATAATGATGGATTTTGAAGTCGTTTGATTATGAATCATCTGACACTTGCAACTTTCCTCCGAAAAGTGAAGTGACTGAAATACCGTTCACAGGCCATAAGGAACGAGCAACAAACTTATTGGTGATCATACATTTTGATGTGTGTAGTCCGATAAATGTTGTTGCTAGCAGTGGATTTGTCTATCTTCAAAAATGACACAAGTAGATATATGGATATTTACTTGATGAGACGTAAGTCTGGATCTTTTGAAATCATTCAAAAGATTTTCAAAATGAAGTAGGAATTATTGTAACAAGAAAATTATGTTTCTGCAATTAGATTGCGGAAACGAATATTTGAGTTACAAGTTTAGCGAATGCCTGATGAGTTGTGAAAAGAGTTTCATAACTTACACCTCCCGGAACACCACTGTGAGTGGAATGTCCGTGAAGATGTAATCAAACCATTTATGACATGGTAAGATCAAAGATGACATAAATCAATTTGCCATTATCCCTTTTAAAGTAATGCTTTAGAGACTGCGGCTTTTACACTGAAAAGAGCGCCATCAGATCTATTGAAATTACGCCATGGTATGGTACGCCCAACCATGTTTTGTTTTTTCTTAACATTTGGAATATGGGGCTTGTGTAAAATGTTTA
This sequence comes from Elymus sibiricus, assembly GCA_039707655.1. Taxonomy (NCBI): domain Eukaryota; kingdom Viridiplantae; phylum Streptophyta; class Magnoliopsida; order Poales; family Poaceae; genus Elymus; species Elymus sibiricus. Next base: position 404,211,233 of record CM077666.1, read on the forward strand.
CAAACCAATTCCAAATCAGACAAATGCTACTTTGTAGGTTATCCCAAGTTATTGGGTATTCCCCCACCACTATACCGAGGCAAAAAGTTTTGCCACAAAGAACGGTATGATTTTGAAGAAAATGGTTCTTTCAAAAAGGTGAGTGGGAGGACAGTGCAACTCAACGAGATAACAGTATCTTCGTTATCATGACAAATGATTGAAACCGCGGAAGCAATTCCAGAGTTTCCTCCTGCGACTGATATGGAAGCCTCTACAATAAAATGTATGGACTTCGGTCGAACTTGTAGCTGAACCACGTAGGCAAAACTCGTGCAAACCTCTCAGGTGCGCATACGAGAAATTGTTGTTGGACAACAGTGTACCTACGATAATCAAGGAAGCGATGATGGGCCCTCACTCCGGAATTGGCTAGAAGCCAATATAATCCGAGATAGTTTCCATATAAATGATTCAAGATTATATCTTGATAAACCCTTCGGAAGACTTAGAGTCTAACGAACATTAATGGAACTATAAAACTGATGTGGATAAAATGTTTTATCCATAAAGCTCGACTTGTTGCAATAACAAGTTCAAGGAGTTGACTACGATGAGGTTGTCTCACCGTAGCGATGCTTAAAATCGGTTCGGGTTAAACTAGCAATTAATACATATTTCAATCATGAGATATGAAACATGGATGCCAAAAGGATTTCCATGAAATGGAAATACAAACTAGGACTTGTATATGATACAGTCCAAGGTATTTAGTCTATCCAGAGGATGCTAGTGAGTATGCAAACTTCAGAGTTCCATCAATGGACAGAAGAGAGCAAAATGGAGTTGGAATCTTCATTTTTTCTGAAATAGTCAAAGGAGTTTTATTTCATCAATGGATAACGAAGATGCTTGTGGTTACAAGAAAGTAAGTGGGAGCATAATAATATTTCTGAAAACCTTGTGTGCTGGACACATTGTTGATTGGAAATAATATAAATTTCTTGACACGAATTAGGACTTCATTGAAAATAGTTTTTCGATGAAGTGCTTGGGCTAGGTAGCCTTGACATTAGGCATAATTATCTATGGAGATAAAATTGCCAAGTAGGCTAAGCCAAAAATACATATTGACAAGATGCTAAAATAGTTTAGCATTAAAACACCAAGGAGTGATTTTTGCCAAAGTCACATGGAAAGAGTTTTTGCAAGACTCGGTGTCCCAAAACACTGATGAGCAAAATACATGATGGAGATTCCACACACTCTTGTGTTTGGATTAATCATGTATTCCATGGTATGTAAAACAACCAGATATGTCCGATACTCCCAAGCTGTTGCGAGTATAGATACCAAAGTGATCAAAGTACTGATCATGGGACAACAGTGAAAAATGTCATTGAGTACTAAGGTAGCACAAATGACATGTTTTCTCGCAAGCAGAGATTATGAAGTGCTCATTGTAAGTAGTTACATTGATACAGTCTTCATCAATGCTCCTAGCGATTTTTGATTTAAGTTAAGGGTTTTGTGTAATACACGATATGGTGGCACGGTAGTTGGAAATTGTTCCAAACAAGATACTGTGGCGAATTCTATAACAAAGGCTAAGTATGTTGATGCTTTGGAAGTGACAAAGAAGATGTTGAATCATATAGTTCATTCATGAACGCAGTATGGTTCCAAGAAGGCTTTGGTCAATGGGACACATAGTTGCTCCATAGCTCAGTCTGAGGAATCAAGGTTCGACCAGTGATTCACATATATACAAAGCCAAGTCCACACAAAATATGAATTTTGGGAAAGCGTGAAAACACGAGGAGATGCAAAGATACACACGGAACTGAAGTTGTCAAATCCGTTGGACATCAGGCTATACCACAAGCGAAGCATATTTTACACCGGTATGCCATAGGTGTAAAGTGTTTTAGCATTGACTAGATTATTGACTCTAGTGCAAGTGGGAGTCTGTAGGAGATATGCCCTAGAGGCAATAATAAATGTTATTATTTATCCCCATGTTCATAATTAAGTTTATATTCCGTGCTATAACTGCTATGGTTCTCGAGTCTACAATGACCACGAGGCTCGGAGGAAGACTCATATGCACGTGTGGAATAATAAACGGTAAAATGTATTCCTAGTTTGGCCGCTAAGACTGGCTCAAGTGTTGCATGATGGTTCTGTTTTCCTGATCATGGGCATGACTATGCCGGCAACTTTGAGGGCACAATGTTAGTAGAACACTTGTGGTTGAATCGACCCGAATTGATGTTATGCTATGAGATACATTCGTCACAAGTTAATGGTTAATAACACAGAGAAAGTTAATGTTTGCATAATTCCTTAGACCAAGAGAGTATCGAGTTTCTTCATGCTTGCTTCATGAACTTTGGGGTTGTTAAACGTCATCCGTAAATGGGTGGCTATTACGGCGGCTTACGGGTTCATGGAAAAGTATGTCAAGTAACTTGATAGCTCAAGATTGGGATTTGCTCCTCCGACGATGGAGAGATATCTCTGGGCCCTCTCGGTATTACGGTATCCACCATCGTCTGGCTAGACACAATGTGATTTGATCACAGGGATGCCGGAACACGGGAACGAGAAAAGAGAACAAAACCGGTAATGAGGTAACTGGCATAGTGGACAAGTTGTTGATCCACGGGGATACCGATAAATCTCACCTCGGGTATTTTTAACATATCGCGAAGCAACAGGAATAGCACATGGCAACTGGAGGTTCACTCGAATATTTATTCGTGTGGGTATAGGGGTCAATATGGGTGTCCACGGTTCCGATGTTGATCATTGATCGGAAAGTGTTCCGGTCATGTATATACTTCACCGAACCTATAGGGTCACACGCTTAAGGGTCATCTATCTGCTAAATCTAGACATGGAGTCTGAGAGAAAGTCACCGGAAAAGTTTCGGAGACAACGAAAAAGTTTCGGAGAGAGAACACCGGAATAGTTTCGGTAAAACTGAAAAGTTGTTTCAGGGTATACCATTAGGTCAAATTGGTTTCGGCACATGCCTGGAAATTCTTGGAGGGTGCCAGAATTGTTCTGGGAACTTCTGGGATTTTTCCGGAGAAAAAACCCGGAAATGTTCCGGAGCTGCCGGAACCGCTTTGGTTGTTTTTCGCAGCTGAACATCACTAATCCAGAATTGTTTCGGAACGCGTCCAAAATTATTTTAGTGGGTACTGGAATTATTCTAAGACCAATAGAAATATTTTCGGATTTAACGGTCGCGGAAAAATGTTTCCATGAATAGTGAAAAGCACTTTTTGGTGGCTTCTTGGAGAAGCCACCTTGAGGGCCTTTTGGTATATTCCCCTAGTGGCTTCTTGGAGAAGCCACCCTTGGGCTTGGACTATAAATAGGGGTGGAGGGGGCTGCCCAAACTCACTCTTTCTCACATACACAATGCCATGCAATGATCTGGCTTCTTCTCTCCCTCCCCGCGAAATAGTTTCGTAGAGCCGAAAGGTTGTCTGGGTTCCGGTGGGAACTAGTTCTGGACGGCGAAGCCCTGCCAGATAGATGACACCGTATGTGTGCAACCCCGTAGAGAGATCATAGGTTCGATCTTTTTTTGCCCGAGGGGCTGTTCGAGAGTGCCTCCCGAAGGGCTGTCCGAGTGACCGTCCGAGTTTCTGTGAGTGCCTCCCGAAGGGCTGTCCGTGACACCGTCTGGGGGACTGTCTGACCGCCTCCCGAAGGGCTGTCCGAGGGACTGACGAGGGAGTACATCCTCGCAGTTGGGAGGTTGTAAATCCTAGCTGTGGGGATCTGCACCGACGATCTACATCGACTCTACTTCCGCTGCGCTACGAGTCGGTAATGATCAGATCAAACCTCGTATGCATCTCCATAGTGATCCTGGGCATGCTCGCTGTACCGATTTTTTTTGTTTTCTGCTGCATTCCCCTACAGATAGTCCTTGGTTGATTTATAGAATGCTCTTTGCACTTCACTTATATCTTTTGAGTATGGCTTTATAAAATGCTTCATGTGCTTCACTTGTATCATTTGAAGTTTGGATGCCTGTTTCTCTTCATATAGAAAACCGTTATTTATAGATTGCTCTTTTGCTTCACTTATATTTATTAGAGCATGGTCTTTTGTAGAAAGATTTAAACTCTCTTGCTTCACTTATATCTATTTAGAGAGTCAACAGGAATTGGTCATTCACATGGTTAGTTAGAAAATCCTACATAAACCTTGTAGATCACTGAATATGATATGTTTGATTCCTTGCAATAGTTTTGCGATATGGAGATGATAATATGTGAGTTATGCTAGTGAGTAATTGTGATTTAGTAAGAATATTGGTGTTAAGGTTTGTGATTCCCTATGCATGCACGTAAAGTCAATAGTTATGCAACGAAGTTATATCCTACTTATGGTGCATTATTCAGTGTTAGTTATTCTCAATGTATGCTTATGACTGTTTTCGTTTTCTGGTTGGTTGCTTCTCAATCTATTTGCTAGTCTTCATTTGTACTAAGCGGGAATACTGCTTGTGCATCCAAACTCCTTAAACCCAAGTTGTGCCAAATGAGTTCACCATATCTACCTATATGCGGTATTTCCATGCCGTTCCAAGTAAATTTGCATGTGCCAACTCTAATTTTCCAAATAATTTTCCGTTTTGTGTGCTCGTACCGCTCATGAAGCGGCAGGGGGTGGCCAATATTTTCCATGCTAGGTGTGTTATTCTCACGATGAGTGTTTATTCACTTGCCATTGCACGAGAGAGTGGCTGGTAATAGGGATGCCCAGTCCCACAATGAATCAAAAATTAATAACAACAAAATTCCTTGGAAAGTGTTGGTATGGAGGGCACCCGTGGATACGGCTAGCCATGGATTGTGAAAGAATGGTGGAAAGGAAATGAACTTTATTTTCTGTTTGGGAACCGCCTATGATGTGTCTAGCATGGAAGATATTGGGAACTCTCGGTCATTTTCATTGACAGGAAAAGCATTCCTCTCAAAATAATTTCATCTCTCTAATTTAAGCTTTGAGCTCTGGCACCTTTGCAAATCTCTGCTTCCCTCTGCGAAGGGCCTATCTATTTTACTTTTATGCATTTTTATTTTTATTGAGTCTCCATCTTCTCTTATAAAGCACCAATTGGAGAGCACTATTGTCATACTTGTGCATTGGGTGTAGTTAATGTTGAGTGTGTTTCATGAATGGATCAATGACTGAGCATAATGGGCTAGGGATAACTTTCTTTAGCGTTGATATTTTGAAAGACATGGTTGTTTGTTAGTATGCTTGAATATTGATGTCTTTATGTCAAATTATAGACTATTGCTTTGAATCACTCGTGTCTTAATATTCATACCATGATTAGATTATATGATCAAGATTATGCTAGGTAGCATTCCACATCAATTTTTTTATCATTTACCTACTCGAGGACGAGCAGGCATTAAGCTTGGGGATGCTGATACGTCTCCATCGTATCTATAATTTTTTATTGTTTCATGCCAATATTCTACAACTTTCACATATTTTTGGCAGCATTTTATATTATTTTTGGGACTAACATATTGATCCAGTGCCCAGTGCCAGTTCCTATTTTCTGCTTGTTTTTTGTTTCACAGAAAATCCATATCAAACGAAGTCCAAATGCAATAAAATTTTATGGAGAATTATTTTGGAATATATGTGATTTTTGGGAGGTGGAATCAACGCAAACGGAGGCCCATGGCCTCCACAAGCCACCATGGCGCGGGACCCCCCAGGCGCGCGGTGGTGCCTCGTGGGCACACCGTAAGTCGGTTGGGGCTCTTCTTCGGCCGGTAGGAAGCTAATATCCAGAAAAAAATCATGTTAAAATTTCAGCGCAATCGGAGTTACGGATCTCCAGGAATTTAAGAAACGGTGAAAGGCCAGAAAACAGGAACGCGAAACAGAAGAGAACAGAGAGAGAGATCCAATCTAGGAGGGGCTCCTGCCCCTCCGCCACCATGGCGGCCATGGACCAGAGGGGGAACTCTCCTCCCATCTAGGGGGAGGCCAAGGAAGAATAAGAAGGAGGTGGGCTCTCTCCCCCTCTCTTCCGGTGGCGCGGGAGCGCCGTCGGGGGAAACATCGTGACGGCGATCTACACCAACAACTTCGCCGCCGTCACCACCAACTCTCTCCCCCTCTATGCAGCGGTGTAACACCTCTTCTCCCCGCTGTAATCTCTACTTAAACATGGTGCTTAATGCTACATATTATTATCCAATGATTTGTGGCCATCCTATGATGTTTGAGTAGATTCTTTTTGTCCTATGGGTTGATTGATGATCGTGATTGGTTTGAGTTGTATGTTTTATTTTGGTGCTGTCCTATGGTGCCCTCCGTGTCGCGCAAGCATGAGGGATTTCCGCTGTAGGGTATTGCAATACGTTCATAATTCTCTTATGGTGGGCGGCTAGAGTGACAGAAGCTTACACCTGAGTAAGGGGGTTGTTGCGTATGGGAGTAAAGAGGACTTGATACTTAATGCTATGGTTGGGTTTTACCTTAATGATCTTTGGTAGTTGCGGATGCTTGCTAGAGTTCCAATCATAAGTGCATATGATCCAAGTACGGAAAGTATGTTAGCTCATGCCTCTCCCTCATATAAAATTGCAACAATGATTACCGGTCTAGTTATCGATTGCCTAGGGACAAATCCTTCTCTTGTGTTACAAAAGCTTTCTTCTAAACAACTAACTTCTATTATCTTGCAAATTACTCGTAGTTTTATTTCCTCTAAGTACTTCTAGTTTTATTCTTGCAAACTTATCCTATCACCTACAAAATAGTTTCATACTTGTTCTAGGTAAAGCAAACGTTAAGTGCGCGTAGAGTTGTATCAGCGGTCGATAGAACTTGAAGGGAATATTAATTCTACCTTTAGCTCCTCGTTGGGTTCGACACTCTTATTTATCAAAAAAACTACAATTGATCCCCTATACTTGTGGGTTATCATTGAGCTCGGTTGGCACCTCTAATCGAGCCAAGGCTCGTATTTTTGCCGGATTGGCTTCGATTCCTCGGCTGGACTAGATAAAGCAGAGGAGTTTGTCCGCGGGTACTCCGAAGACACATTTCTCCGGGTTGAGCTTAATCTGATACTCCCGCAGGCTAGGAAATGTGTCGCGGAGGTTGTCGACCAGCTGCCCGACGTGTTTGGTATTGACCACTACGTCGTCGACGTAGGCCTCAACGGTTTTTCCGATGTGTTTTTCCAAGCATGTTTGAATCATGCGCTGGTATGTTGCACCGGCATTTTTTAGGCCAAAAGGCATTGTGTTGAAGCAAAACAGCCCATAGCGTAATGAAGGCGATCGCAGCCTGGTCGGATTCTTTCATCTTTATCTGTTGATATCCTTAGTAGGCGTCTAAAAAGCACAATGAATCATGCCCAGCTGTGGCGTCCACGATCTGATCAATGCATGGTAGTGGGAAGGGGTCTTTGGGGCAAGCCTTATTAAGGTCTTTAAAATCGACACACATGCGCCAGGACCTATCCTTCTTGGGTACCATGACCAGATTGGCGAGCCAATCGGGGTGTTTTATGTCTCTTATGAATCCGGACTCAAGGAGTTTGGCCAGTTCTTCGCCCATTGCTTGACGCTTGGGCTCAGAGAAACACCGAAGTGCTTGCTTAACAGGCTTGTAGTCTTTTAGAATATTCAAGCTGTGTTCGGCAAGTCTGCGGGGTATCCCTGGCATATCCGAGGGATGCCAGGCAAATATATCCCAGTTTTCTCTAAGGAAGTTGCGAAGGGCCTCGTCGATTTCCGGCTCGAGATTTGCCCCAATTGACGCCGTTTTAGCTGGGTCCGTAGGGTGCACTTGGAATTTGACTATGTCGTCGGCCGGCTTGAATGAGTTCGACTTCGGCCGCTTGTCGAGGTTGATATCATCCTGGTCAACTTCAGCTCATAGTGATGTTAATTCCTCGGCCGCGAGGGCTTCGGATAAGGATTCTAGGGCGAGCGCTGCCGTCTTGTTCTCGGCCTTGAGTGCTCAGTCGGGATTACTTGCGATTGTAATGATCCCGTTTGGGCCCGGCATTTTGAGCTTCATATAGCCGTAGTGTGGAATTGCTTGAAACCTTGAGAAGGCGTCCCATCCTAGGAGGGCATGATAACCACTCTTGAAAGGGACAATATGGAACGTCACTTCTTCGGATCGGTAGTTATCAGGCGTTCCGAAGACCAGGTGATTTTTCCACTGGAACGTGCTTCTCGTCCCGGTACTATACCTTTAAAGGTGGTACGGCTCTGTTCGATGCGCGATTTATCGATTTGCATCTTCTCCAGAGTATCTGTATATATTAGATTTAAGCTGCTGCCCCCATCCATGAGTACGTTTGGAAGACGGCAACTGCCCACGATTGGGTCAAGAACCAGAGCGGCGGGGCATCGACTCGGGGTAGATTTCGGTTGATCTTTATGATCAAAGGTAATTGGCATGTCTATCCACGCGCCCCGAACTGTTACTTGCCGGATTGAATTGACTTCCCGGAGAGCCCGCTTCCTCTGATTATTGGACGTAAAGGTTTCGTAGATCATTAGGACCTCGTCATCGCCCGAGGACTCCTTTGAATGCCTAGGCGTGCCGGTGAGGAGGGTTAGGCCTCTCATAGCTACCTGCCTCATTACCCAGCAGTCGCGAAGGTAGTGGGTTGGGCAGGTGTTTAGCAGAACCGAGTGGATCGGGCATGGCTTATCCAGGAGGCCATCGAGGGCGGTCCTAGATCGGCCAGCGATTTTCTTCTTCTTCTGAGGTCGCTCGACTGATGTGCGTTGCGCACGGGGTTCGCGACGAGGCGTGAGCCTGTCACGCTTCAATTTGTTGCCATGGATCGAATCCGTTTGCTCTTCCTGGGCCAGCCAGGCGTCTTCGATGGTATAGAATTTCGATACTAGATCGGACAGTTCCGGGAGTGTTTGAACACAGCAGCGGGCTAGACCGTTCGAAATGCCTTTATCTTTACAGCCGCGCTGAAAGGCTGTTATTATTTCTGAGTCCCGGTAATCTGGTATGTCATTTTTGAAGGACAAGAACCTGGCCCAGAAGTGCCTGATCGACTTGTCAGCTAGCTATTGCACATAGGCCAGATCCCAGACATCAGAAGGCCCGAATTGTCGGGGCAATACTCGATGTGCGAGGTGGGTGGGAGAGGAATTTCGATCTCCATGGACCGTGGGCTTGAAGCTTCGACGTTTTTATCCTGTGAGGGACACGTAGCTACCAGATCGGCCGAGCTGATTTGAGGATCAGACTTGTTGGCTGTTTCTGGCTGGTCGCTATCAGGATCGCTCTCCAGAAAGTGCCTCCGCCCTTCGCCCTTTACGGGAGGTTCGGCCGGGGTGGAAAAAAGGTTATGGATTGCTCCTTGCTCGTGAAAGAGAGGATGCGATCCGATGATAGGGGTTTCGAGCATGGAAGCGGTGCCCTGAGGGTTGGAGTCGTTGACCGACTATCCCATCGATTCTTTGATGATCTCACAACAGAACTCTCAATGAAAGCACCAGTGTCGGTGGTAAAACCGACAGACCTTGGGTTAGGGGGTCCCGAGCTGTGGATCTCGGATCGGTGGTAACAGGAACGAAGGAGACAGTATTTACCCAGGTTCGGGCCCTCTCAAAGAGGTAATACCCTATGTCCTGCTTTGATTATATTGATGATGATGTATCGAGTACAAGCTTGATCTACCTCAAGATCGTAAGGAGAGATCTAACCCTAAGGCTAGGTGAATGGTAATTGTTATTCGGTCCCCCCTACGGGCTAAACCCTCTGGCTTATATACACGCCAGGTAAGGCATCTAGGGCTACATGGTCGGTATCCAGGGGCGTGCATGGAGGCGGCAGGAGATGTCTTGGAGTATACGCCAAGTCTTCGGTAGACGCAGTCTTGATCACGTCCAGGCGTGTAGCTTCCGGAGTCCATCCGAATGAGAATGAGGGCCCCCAGGCCCAGCCCGAGGACTATGGGCTGACTAGGTTTGCACCCCCTAGTTCAGGACACCGTCAGCCGGGGTTGGTTCCTCGGCCGGCGAGCTTGCTTAATGGCGGCATACTGATGGGCGGGCATTGAACGGGCATTGTAGATATCTGTCCCGTCCCGTACAACAAACGTCGCTCCGGCATTGAACAGACGCGGACACCGGGGATGCAGCGCGGGCGGCTCCCTCGGCCGGCGCGACACTTAAATGCCGGTGCCAGTGAGAGGTCACGTCCTGTAGGGGAACGCAGCAGAAAACAAAAAATTTCCGACCTACGCATCAGCCCAGGACCACTATGAAGACTGCATACAAGGTTTCGATCCGATCGTTACCGACTCATAGCGCAGCGGAAGTAGAGTCGATGTAGATCGTTGGTGCAGATCCCCGCAGCTAGGATTTACAACCTCCCAACCGCGAGGATGTACTCCCTCATCTGGCCCTCGGACAGTCCCTCGGACAGCCCTCCGGGAGGCGGTCGGACGGTCCCCAGGACGGTGCCACGGACAGCCCTTCGGGAGGCACTCTCGAACTCGGACAGCCCTTTGGGAGGACCCTCGAACAGCCCCTCAGGCAAAAGATCGAACCTATGACCTCTCTACGGGGTTGCACACATACGGTGTCATCTATCCGGCAGGGCTTCGCCGTCCAGAACTAGTTCCCACCGGAACCCAGACAGCCTTTCGGCTCTACGAAACTCTTTTCGTGGGAGGGAGAGAAGAAGCCAGATCATTGCATGGCATTGTGTATGAGAGAGTGAGTGTGTTTGGGCAGCCCCTCCACCCCTATTTATAGGCCAAGCCCAAGGGTGGCTTCTCCAAGAGGCCACTAGGGGAAAAATACCAAAAAGGCCCTCAAGGTGGCTTCTCCAAGAAGCCACCCAAAAAGCACTTTCACTATTCACGGAAACATTTTTCCGCGACCGTTAAATCCGAAAATATTTCTTTGGGTCTTAGAATAATTCCAGTACCCACTAAAATGATTTTGGACGCGTTCTGAAAGAATTCCGGATTAGTGATTTTCATCTGCGAAAAGCAACCAAACCGGTTCCGGCAGCTCCGGAACATTTCCGGTTTTTATCCCAAAAAAATCCCAAAAGTTTCCAGAACAATTCTGGCACCCTCCAAGAATTTCCAGGCGTCTGCCGAAACCAATTTGACTTAATGGTATACTCCGAAACAACTTTTCGGTTTTACCGAAACTATTCCGGTGTTCTCTCTCCGGAACTTTTCCGTTGTCTCCGAAACTTTTCCGGTGACTTTCTCTCAGACTCCGTGTCTAGTATTCAGCAGATAGATGACCCTTAAGCGTGTGACCCTATAGGTTCGGTGAAATATAGACATGACCCGGAACACTTTCCGATCAATGATCAACATCGGAGCCGTGGACACCCATATTAACCCCTATACCCACACGAATAAATATCCGAGTGAACCTCCAGTTGCCGTGTGCTATTCCTGTTGCTTCGCGATATGATACAAATACCGGAGGTGAGATTTATCGGCATCCCCGTGGATCAACAACTTGTCCACTATGCCAGTTACCTCGTTACCGGTTTTGTTCTCTTTTCTCGTTCCCGTGTTCCGGCATCCCTGTGATCAAATCACATTGTGTCTGGCCAGACGATGATGGATACCGTAACACCGAGAGGGCCCAGAGATATCTCTGCATCGTCGGAGGAGCAAATCCCAATCTTGAGCTATCAAGTTACTTGACATACTTTTCCATGAACCCGTAAGCCGCCGTAATAGCCACCCATTTACGGATGACGTTTAACAAACCCCAAAGTTCATGAAGCAAGCATGAAGAAACTCGATACTCTCATGGTCTAAGGAATTATGCAAATGTTAACTTTCTCTGTGTTATTAACCATAAACTTGTGACGAATGTATCTCATAGCATAACATCAATCGGGTCAATTCAACACAAGTGTTCTCCTAACATTGTGCCCTCAAAGTTGATGGCATAGTCATGCCCATGATCAGGAAAACAGAACCATCATGCAACACTTGAGCTAGTCTTAGAGGCCAGACTAGGAATACATTTTACCGTTTATTATTCCACACGTGCATACGAGTTTCCCTCCGAGCCTCGTGTTTATTGTAGACTCGAGAAGCATAGCAGTTATAGCACGGAATATAAACTTAATTACGAACATGGGGATAAATAATAACATTTATTATTGCCTCTAAGGCATATCTCCTACAGACTCCCACTTGCACTAGAGTCAATAATCTAGTCAATGCTAATGCACTTTACACCTATCGCATACTGGTGTAAAATATGCTTCGCTTGTGTTATTGCCTGATGTCCAACGGATCTGACAACTTCAGTTCCGTGTGTATGTTTGCATCTCCTCGCGTTTTCACGCTTTCACAAAATTCATATTTTGTGTGGACTTGGCTTTGTATATATATGTGAATCACAGGTCAAACCTTGATTCCTCAGACTGAGCTATGGAGCAACTATCTGCAATAGTGTCCCATTGACCAAAGCCATTTTGGAACCATACTAAGTTCATGAATGAACTATATATGATTCAACATCTTCTTTGTCACTTCCAAAGTGTCAACATACTTAGCCTTTGTTATAGAAATTGCCACAGTAACCTGTTTGGAACAATTTCCAACTACCGTGCCACCATATTGTGTATTACACAAAACCCTTAACTTAAATCGAAAATCGCATGGAGAATTGGTGAAGACTGTATCGATGTAACTACTTACAACGAGCACTTCATAATCTCCTCTTGCGAGAAAACATGTCATCGGTGCTACTTTAGTACTCAATGACATTTTTCACTGTTGTCCCATGATCAGTACTTTGATCACTTTGGTATCTATACTCGCAACAGCCTGGGAGTATCAGACATATCTGGTTGTTTTACATACCATGGAATATATGATTAATCCAAACACAAGAGTGTGTGGGATCTCCATCATGTATTTTGCTCATCAGTGGTTTGGGACACCGAGTCTTGCAAAACTCTTTCCATGTGACTTCGGCAAGAATCACTCCTTGGCGTTCTTCTGCTAAACTGTTTTAGCATCTTGTCAATATGTATTTTTGGCTTAGCCTATTAGGCAATTCTATCTCGTAGATAAATATGCCTAATATCAAGGCTATTTAGCCCAAGCACTTCATCGAAAAACTATTTTCAATGAAGTCCTAATTCGTGTCAAGAAATTTATATTATTTCCAATCAACAATGTGTCAAGCACACAAAGTTGTTAGAAATATTATTATGCTCCCACTTACTTTCTTGTAACCACAAGCATCTTCGTTATCCATTGATGAAATCAAAATCTTTTGACTATTTCATCAAAACGAAGATTCCAACTCCATTTTGCTCTCTTCTGTCCATTGCTGGAACTCTGAAGTTTGCATACTTACTAGCATCCTCTGGATTGACAAAATACTTCGGACTGTATCACATGCAAGTCCTAGGTTGCATTTCCATCACATGGAAATCCTTTTGGCATCCATGTATCATATCTCAAGATTGAAATATGTATTAATTGCTAGTTTAACCCTATCTGACTTTAAGCATCGCTACGGTGAGACAATCTCATCGTAGTCAACTCCTTGAATTTGTTATTGCAACAAGTCGAGCTGCACAAATCCCTACATACGTATGGCCGGCCTCTGCCTCAATCTACCGACGACTAGCTCAATCATCTTTGTCTATGATCTAGGTCATGCCCAAATTTTAATTTCGTCAAATTTCTGGCACTCAATATATGTTATATTTTTATCAAAGGTAATGCTGAAATGTTTTCTGACCTCATTAGTTATATATAACCTTTTCCTATATATACTCTTGTAGGCAACTAGATAGATCGAACAATTCATGCATATGGATCAAACTATAAATGGGTTCTTCAAGGTGACATTGGAAGATATGAATTGAAAGGGTAAAACGGAGATATGATGTCCGTGTAAGAAGTGCAAGAACGAGGTTTTAATCAACCCTTTTACTGGCCGTGTGAAGATGCACTTGCTCAAACATGATTTCATGCCTGGTTTACACAGTGGACAAGGCACGGTGAGGACGAGGAGGATGCCGATGTCGAAAGGATGGCAAATGAGGAAGCGGGATACCCTTTCAATCAATAGCCAGAAGGAGGGAAGAATGACCATGAGACAACCAAACATGAAGAAGATCATCGGGACAGACAAGAAGGGGCGACGGTTGAGGAAGCGAGAAACCTTGTGGACGAAGAGCCGAAAGGAGGGAACAACCAAGAGCCAGCCGAACATGATATCTTTATTTACTTCTTTTAGAGCTTGCACCACCCGTGGATAATCCGTCCCACAATATCTTTATCCACGCAAAGTTTTAGATCTCCTTGTTCAGCAACTCTGCGTCCTTGAGGTACCACTAGACATTACAAATAGTAATAAGAACAAAATTAGAACTACAACGCTAACGACTAGCCGAATGGAATTTGAAATATCAATTATTTTAATGTGGTCCTCATATTGCTTCCATGGAAAAGTTATTTTTGGATGGTCAGGAAGATCAGGTAACTAAAAAATGCGTGCCTTCATATATTTGAGTTCAATAATCCTATCCTACCTTCCACGCAATCAAAGGTTCTTATCAAATTTCCTCTGTGTTCCTTTTCGGGAGCTTTTCCAGGAGCCTGGTTTGAAAAACACTTACCCAACTCCATCAGGTGACTCTCACTACTAACTAATTCAACAAAAAGGACACCTAGAAGGCACCTGTCAAAAGCAAATGGGACATCATTCGTGTAAAACGGAAAGAGAGGTTACCAGACATGACTGGAGAAATGGCCAAGGTATGATGCAAAACACAACATGTGGGAGAGGGGTTTTATAGAATGTGCGAGGCGAGAGAAAAGACGAGATAAAATTGAGCGGGAAGAAAAAGCGCGGGGGAGGGAACTAGGAAGAAAAGCGCGAGAGAAGTGATGGCGAGAAGAAAAGACGCAGGAGAGATGATGGCGAAATGGGAAAGGGCGTGAGAGGTGATGGCGGAATGGCATGGCGTCGGAATGATAAAAAAAAGGACTTTTCGTCCTCGGAGGGAAAAAGGGCTCTTCGACCACACCGAGAATGTCATGCAGCTACATTGGCCAGTTTATGCAAAGTGGTGGGCCCTTGAAATATTTTCGGTCGTCGGGGCACTGAAGACGGTTCTTCGTCCGCGAGCGAAATGAAAAGCGGCTCTTTGGCCCAGTTGGGAACAAAGAGTACCTCTTTGGTCGGGTTGGAAACGAAAAGCTACTCTTCGGCCCTAGCGCGAACAAAAAGTACCTCTTAGCCGGGGCGAGAACAATGAGGGTCATACAACTAAAATATCTGAAAACTAGAATATAATTTCGAGATTTCATTTTTTTTTAAAAGATACTGAATTCCGGCTGCATAGCGCAAGTGCACGACACGAGTTGCCCGTCAAAGAGGATGATGCAAACTAAGCGTAGCACAAATGGTTAGGTTCCTTGTGGTGGAACCAACCCATCAGGATTCAAGTCCTAGACTTTGACATTGGTGGTCACCTTTTCCTGAATTTATTTCAGGCCTTCCCGCGATGTGCGCTTAGTGGGAGGAGACTCCCGTCGACTACACAAGCATTTGTGGCGACTTCGTCAATCTCAAGATGATGTGTTGGCTCAGTTTCTCAGATGTGCTCATAAAGGCAGGGTGTGTGCGTGTGTGTGCGTTCATAGGGTTGAATGTATGTGCGTATGTATGAGCGTATGCGTCTGTACTGTGTTTAGAAACATGGTAGAGATGATGCTTTGACTGTAAACAGATGGCAAAATACATATGCCTGCGTAACGCCAAAAAACGCTTCGTTCCCTTCCAGAAACTGCTTCACAGAAGCGATCGGAAGGCGATTTCTTGCCTTCTCTCAACGTCGGCGGCGTTGCTAGGTCCTCGTCTTCTCCGTGTGCCGCTCCAGCGACAGGAGCGGGTGGGGACCCCGGCAGTTTCTCTCCTGTAGGGCGATTGGATAGGCATAGTTTGCTTTTAGAGGTGCTGCATCAATGGTGGGATGGCGCCCCGTTGGAACAATCTGCTTCTGCTCTTTCGCCATCTCGGTGGCGCACTAATGATTGCCGTCGGGGAGCAGTAGGTTTGGTCTTCTTGTTGGTCTTCGGTCCGGTGAGATTTGTGTCCTGGTGGTCGACGCGTGACACTCTTCCGGGTGGCGTTGGTGCCGACTGTTGCAGTTGTGTTTGGTGTCTTGCACTGGGGTGCGTGGATGGCGGCAGGCGACCACGTTACTCTCATTCGACCGCGTCGGATGAAGTTGATGGCGCTGGGATCTAGCGGCCATGGGGAAGAACCCCGACCGACGTGCCACAAAGCCCCGGTCTTGTCGCTTGCAGCCGTTCATCGGCTCGAAAAGCATCCTTGTACGTAAAGGTGCTCCTCCAGATCTGTGTATGACGGCAGTTCCCCTTTTTCTTCGATGTTGCCTCGACGGCGGCAGATGACGATGGTGGATGACATTTCAGTGTGGCACATGATTCTTGTAGTGAAATTCTAGATTTACTTCTTGCGGAGTCTGTGCAATATTGCAACACATCTATGTTTGTTTCTTGTGGTACCCACATAGGTACTCTTTGTAATCCATCTGTCTAATGAAATATATGTGGTTAATTAAAAAAACACATATGCCTGCATAAATGTGGTCAGTGTCCAATTTAGCCGGTTTTGCTCTCTGGTGAAAAATAACAGGATGTAATATAGCCGACGAATAAACAGAGGGAAAAAAAATCAATCAGTGTCCGTTCAAGCAAAAACTGATCGCCACTTTCAGAAAGGAGACTCTGAAGGGTGGGCAGCTCTGCAGTCCCCGGTGTAATTTTACTTCAAGCATCATGCATCAACATGAGAACTCCACATATCACTGCAAAATAGAGAGAAACGAAACAAGATCTTCTATCTGTAAGAAAAACAAAACCTACAGAACCCACAATACATCCTTTCAGAACAAGGCAAATTTGCTCCAACATCAGGTACCCTAACAATTTTAGACAAAAAGAATATCTTGTGCAGTAACATAAATACTCTGGTACAATACACAGATTCATCGTGGTCGCTTGATCCTTGCGACATCTATTACAATACAGATTTGGGCGTGGGATGCCATGAGGGCCTATGCCATTTGCCTCTTCTTTACAAGCAATGCAAGGGACCAGATACTACCATGCCCAACTCAACATGGCAGCTGAACTGGACGGGTCTCGATGCTAATACAGTACAATGTACACTTGAGCATTCCAGAAGCATCCATGTCCTTCTTGATGCTTACGCGTTGGAAGCACCAAACATCTGCGCGAGCGACGTCCATGTCCCGGACGCCGAGAGCGCCAGGCCGACGACGATGACAGCCACGTCGGCGATGAGCGCAGGCCACCCGATCTCGGCGCCCAGCACCTTGATGTGGAATGCGGCCGGCAGCACGAACCCGAGCAAGACGCAGACGCTGCTCCCGACGAGCGAGAGGAAGTCGGCGAAGTTGGGCACCAGCATCGCCATGAGCCCCACGAACACGACCAGGATCCAGCGCAGCCACCAGGCGTACCGCTTGCCGTAGAGCAGGCGCTCGGCGACCTCGTAGACCGGGTTCATCATCACCGGCATGGTGAAGAAGAGGTTGATGCAGAGGCCGAGCTGCACTGTCACCGAAAGCCACCCGGCGCCGAGGTTGGTGGTGATGATGTCCCGCGTGGACGCGCCGAACGCGAGGTAGCCCATGGCGCCGAACAGCCCGTACATGACGGCGATGAATACCATGGACAGCCCAAGCGTGCCGCCGAACTTGCGCTTGTCCGCGGCCTCCGCCTCCAGCGGCAGGACCATGCCGATGCCCTCGAACGCGTAGACGGCGACGCCGAGGCCGTACAGGAGCTCGGCGGGCCCCCCGAAGGCGAACACGGGGGGCTTTTCGGCCAGCCACGTGGACACGTCCTGGCCAAGCACGACGCCCATGGCGCCGAGATCGACGACGTCGGCGAAGATGCTGAGCGGCGCGAGGAGCGTGAGCGTCTTGATGGAGTTGAGCCCCAGCTGGAACGGCAGCATGGCCCAGATGAAGAGCGCCTTGGCCGTGAGGAGAGGGGAGGACTCGGACGGGTCCCCGATGGGGTGGAGGTGCGCCAAGGTGTTGGCGATGAAGATGAGGTAGCCGACGCAGAAGCTGGCCTGGCTGAGAACGAGCATGGCGTCGACGGTGTGGCGGCCCGCGGCGCCGTACACGGCCGCGCCCAGGTCCCCGAAGGAGGCGATCTTGGGGTGCTCGTCGGCGAGGCGGCGGCGGCAGGCGACGAGCAGCATCATGCAGTGGAAGGTGAGCCCGGCCACGGCGAGGAGCAGGATGGAGCCCGCCGCCCAGCCCGTGCGGGAGAAGGTGTAGGGGAGGCCCAGCACGCCCGACCCCACCACCGCGATGAAGACGTTGGCGAAGGTCTTGGGCTGCGACGACAGGCGCGCGCCGACGCCCGCTCCGCCGTGCTTCGGCAGCAGCGCCGCCGCGTCGAGCCCGGAGGACGAGGAGCTCGCCTCCTTGTCGAACCCCATGGCGAATCAACGCAGGATCGAATTAGCTGGTGAAATTTCTTGTTGTTCGAGGCGATTGAGCGTACTACAGTGACGTGTTGGGTGCCCAGGAATTGGGGATTTGGGGGCAGAAGCTTGTTCGTTGGCGCTGCCGTTTTGTAAAGGCCAACGAGATGCCGTGGACTTTCTTTGTGGGAAATGGCATGGACTTGGTCCATGGAAATGGTATGATGCGGGCCACTCGTGGCGGTGGGGTGGGGTGGGGTGGTGGACTCACCTCGTGCTGTTGCCGAGCTGCCGGAATTGTACCTGACGAGGACACTGGTCACCACGACTGCTTCAGTGCTCGTGGGTTACGAGTTACGACCGACATCTAGGTTCCTTAGAGCGTCTGCATCCGGACTTTGCAAATCCGCCCCCTCAAACGCCCGCGAACGCGTCCGAACGTGTTCACAGACACCGACCGGTCACGTCTCAAATAATGCATTCTATATCCGAATACCTCAAATTAGAAACCTTAAATGCATATTATTACATGCAATGTAAACCGATCTTTAAGCGGAGCTAGTCCGGCTTCGCCGTGCCCATGTCCGGCGGCCGGCTGCACTCCCCAGAGTGTTGTCCGGTTGCCGGCAAGGTAGAGTAGGGCATGGGACATGAGCGGGCTCACGGGACTCAAGGCGCCGCCATCTCCCATGCCCTACTCTTCCTCGTCGGAGCCCGTAACACGGACGGTGCCGGTGGACGTCAGGTCGATGATGGATCCGTCCTGGGACGAGCCGACATCCACCACGACGCGGTGGCGGCACCCGGACTGCACCATACGGGGCGCCGGAGAATGCGACTTCGCCTCGCCGACGTCCGCCGCCGCCGCCTCCCGCGCCCGCTCCCTCGCGCGCCGGGCACGCCGCGTCATGTTTGCATCGGACGACAACCATGGCGCGTCCTGCTGCTCCGCGCGCCAACGGAGGGGTTGCGCGTCCGCCACCGCGTTCGGACGCCAGGCGGACCGCACCGCCTCCGGTGAGGCAGCGACGGCACCCCGAGCGCCGGATCCATGCGCCATTTGGGCGGACGCGATGGATTCCCGACGGAAGGAGTCCGCGCGCTGCCTCGCACGGGCCTCGTCCCGGGAGCGGCGGAGCGCAAGCCGGACGGCCATCTCCTCCTCGGGGCCGCGTGGGATGAGCTCGGGGTCGACAGATTTGGAGGTGAACGACTCGGGTCCGCTGCCCGCCATGCCGGAGATGGCCGGAGATCGGTGCAGGTGAGCTTGGGTGGCGGAGGGGAGTGGAGTGAAGTGGCCAGGGTTTGGTCCGACGACCGGATCGGGAGGAATATATGTGGGGTCGAGGCGGGCCAGCGCGGGCCAGGCCGACGTGGCGGGCGTGCCCGGGCGCCCCCATATCCGCCTCATATTTGGGCTGGATATGAGGGGTACCGGTCAGCCCAGGCGTTTGAGGCCCGTTTAAGGCGTCCGGCTGGGTCGAAATTTCGTGACCGGGTGGCCCACCCGGGCGGATGAGGCGGGTTTGAGGCGCCCGGGTGTAGATGATCTTACGTTTCCATGCTTGGGCTAGCTGAGCTACGTGCTCCTCGTGAAGGGAACTGTTTCGAATCTAATTCTGAGAAGTTGTGCTCGTAAATTAGAGAAATCTTTTACTCCCTCCCTCCCATAATATAATATAAAAGCGTTTTTGACACTACAGTATTAAAAACGCTCTTATATTATGAGACGGAGGGACTACGTACTAGTTCAATGTAACGACGGTTAGCTAAACTGACAGGGTGGTTACGATCCAGAATAAACTAGTGCGTAGAGTTTTTTAAGATTGTAAGAGCATTTTCAATAGATGATGTAGATACAAAAATAACTAACTTATACATCTCTGTCGTGGTGAAATCACGGTAGATGCCATGAGATGGCTAAAAGTGGGGGGCTGTGTGAGGACGCCGGTGGGCTCACGAAGCGAGGTTGGCACACGCGTGCGCGAGACACAAGGCGTACCCAGGTTCGGGGCCCTCCGGAGAGGTAACACCCCTAGTCCTGCCGAATGAGATGATAAGCACAAGGACTACAAGGTTGCTCCTGGAGCTGTTTGGGCAGAGGAGGAAGAAGGGGCTAGACCTCCATTCTACCTCTCCTGTGAGTGTGTGTGTGTGTGTGTGTGTGGTGTGTGTTACGAGTGGAGCTAGGAGAAGGCGACCCCTCTGCATGGAGGCCTCTTGGGGGGTCTTATAGCCCGACCCCCCAGGGTTACATGGGTAAATCTACACGCGGGCGGGACCCGGATGTCGGCGTCTGGAGCCGGCAGTGGGGCCCACCGGCTACCCGGCACCGTGCCCGTCGCCTCGTGCGTCACGGAGTGGTTGGCGTCGTGGAGCTACAGTGGCTCGCCGCGCTGACGTCGGTCGCCCGGGTCAGCGGGGTTGGCGGCACTGTAGCCACGCTCTCCCGGGGTTCTGTCAGGCCCATTTCTGGGATAAATCACAGAAGAGAACAACTGGTAGACTTCCTTGATATAGATAACCAATACAAATATAATATTACACAGGGTTGAGTCAGAGGGCTCAACAATTATTACAAGCTTGACGATATACTACGGTGGTGGAATAACACAGTGGTGTGGTGGTAGAACAACACTGATACAATAAAATAAAGTCAAGCGTCAGTGTGAGGCTTGACTATTTTATTGGTGTAGCGGAAACACAGCGGATGATACATGTGGTCGACTCCAAGATCACAGGTTGACTGACTGGGACACCTCTAAGCATCGGGCTCGCTAGCGCAATCTCCTTCCACAAGCTCGTCCTCCTCCAGGTCGGGCCACTGAAATAGCCAGGGACAAGCCAGTGATTATGTTGGAATGTACTCGTAAACATTATGAACAAAAGATATACCGAATGCATATGCTCATGATGGGTTAAATGATATGCTCATGCTGACTGAAATTTAAAACATGGCATGATAAATATTGGCATGTGCAGAATATAAAATGTTAGTGACAAACTAAGAAAATTAAAAGTGGACAATCGGGCGAGACAAGACCGCCCGAGTATCCAAGAGAAATGCCAGACGGGTGTCTAAAAGAGAATTGGGCGAGACAGGACCGCCCGAGAACTCAAGCGACGCCACCAGAGGTCTTGAAAAGAAATGCCAAACGGGTGTCTAAAAGAGAATCAGGCGAGACAGGACCGCCCGAGAACTCAAGCGACGCCACGAGAGGTCTTGAAAAGAAATGCCAAACGGGTGTCTAAAAGAGAATCGGGCGAGACAGGACCGCCCGAAAACTCAAGCGACGCAACGAGAGGTCTTGAAAAGAAATGCCAAACGGGTGTCTAAAAGAGAATCGGGCGAGACATGACCGCCCGAAAACTCAAGCGACGCCACGAGAGGTCTTGAAAATAAAACTGGGTGCCCGGGGTAGTCTAGCCAGCCCCTGAGACACTCAGGAAAATAAAATAAGAGAAACGGGTTAGTTCACAATAATATGCATAGTAACAATAATATTCACAACCACAATATTCATGATAACAAAAATATCCATGACAGCGTTAGTGATGAAATAATAATATTCTGTAAAATAATTGATGCTCAAATTAATTATTTCCTCCGAAGACCGACACCGGGACCGACACTTGACCCTTCCCAGCTAACATCCATGACCGCGGACACGGCTATTCGAATAGTTATAACTATGCAGAGGGTGTACTCTTTACCCACGTGTATGAGATTTCTTTAGTCAACACCGTGGCACTGACTAATTCCCACTACGGCCTTTTGGTTGACAACACACCTGACCAGCACACACCAGATTAACTTTCCGGATGCCAGGAATCACCCAAAGCACCGTTCAAGAAAAACTTTAAGTCGGGGAGACTACAATCTCGAATAGCATGGGATCACTATTCATACGCGCGGATTACAAGGGGTGCCCCCCTCTCGGCCCAGCCGGATACACCCATGCCCCCTGACCTGATGACGGGCATTAGTCCATGGTCGTGGAAACCCTCATCATGGCCCTCTATGTGGTGTGTACACAGACAGGGGTTAGCAACTTACTAAACCGTACTTCCCTCGTGGGAAGACCCGTGGCAGCACGGTGTTTAGCTAGGTGTGACGGAACAAGACTCGATCTAGGTCGACTCAGGAGGTGTTGTTATTATTATATCCGGCATGTCCCACATGCCACGGTGACACTGTCGTGTCCCAACGCAGTCCGTGCTCACCAGCACATCCAAGACAGGAGCTGCACTCCTGGTTGTCTCACAATATTTTATTCACGGTGGAGTGTTACTTGAGTGAAGTGCAAGCAAGTGCAAAAAGTGATATGACCATGCATGCATGCATAATTTCCACCCATATGGTGCAACTCAAACCAATGCAACCATGCAATGCAATCAACCATATCCCAGGTTCAAAATGCTTGCCTTGTCCAAAGTAGTCAGAAGAAGAACCCTCAAAATTCCCGGCAAAGTTTCCCTCTTCATTTTCTGAAAAATTCAAATTCAAATTCCAATTAAAAAAAAATTGGCAACAGTACCAAAACTTGTCTCAAAATATTTTTAAATAAATACTAAAAAACTAGAGAGAAAAATAAGAATTTCAAAAAAAGAATCAACTCAATCAGAGTTGTGGTTGAAAAGTTATTTAACTTTCAAATCCAGGGGTTTTTCTGCAAAAATCCAGTCCCTGTGCGTTTAAAAAGAAAATGCTTCGGGCAGGAGTACGCTTTCTAGCGTGGAAAGCGTAAAACAGAGAATACGCTTTTGATTTAAACACCGAAAAAAAGAAAACGCTGACGGGTGGGCCCCACCCGCCAGGTTCAAATTCAAATGCGCTCGCGCGCGTGTACAGAGAGGAAACGGCGATCACCGGCGATGATCGCCGGGGTTTTAGGAGGCGGCGTTGGTCGGATCGTGATCAGTGAGTCCGTCCGCGTCGGTGGGTGGCGGTTGTGGTCGCTGGCGAGCAGCAGAACGACGGCGAGGTCGACGGCGGCGGATGGTGGTCCGGATGAAGTTGGGATCTCGCCGGAGAGAGCTCGGGAGGTGGAATTGGAGCGCGGGATCGATGAGAGGCAGCAAGAGATGACGACTGGTGGGTTTATGAGGGTGGGGATGGCCTAACGGCGTCGGAAACTTCTCGGGTGTCGCGACAGATCGGGTGGCCGGAGAGGTAGAAGAAGACCTCCTCGAGGTCGGGTGAGTGCGGGGGAGTTCGATTGGGAGGCAGAGTGGATGGTGGATGCTCAGAACGGAGCTCGGGGAGGCCTTTTATAGGCGATCCGAGGACGGCCGAAGCGGACTGGATGACGCCGGAGTTAATCCGCCGGCGAAGTAGGTTTGGACGACGGGCGCGGTCGGTGCGGAGTTGATGAGGCCGGTGGAGTTATCTGGAAGCGCCAGTGCGGGCGACGTCGAGCTCTTCGGCCTTATCCGCGGCGAGGCTCGAGTACGGGTGCGGCGGCGATGACTAGCTCCGGCGAATGACAGCGGGGCCAAGGCGGTGTGGTCAGCGTGGAGATGATGCGGAGAAGTTGCCGCGTGGAGGAGAAGTAGGTGAGGGGAGCAGCAGCAGCAATGAAGATGGCGGGCGCCGTGTTGATCAGATCGGCTGCCGCGGCCGAGGATGGTGGCCGTTGCACCGGCCACCTCCTGTGCTGTCGGCATTGGCCAGCTGACCAGGGGGTCCCAGGATGGCTCATTGAAGACCCAGGGAGGCGTGGATGAGAGCGAGGTGTAGTGGAGTGCCGTGCACGATAGCGTTCGCCTCCGTCTCTGAACAAGTTCAGTTAACTGAATTTCTGTCAGCAATGAACAGTGCGCATACCGCCTATATGATGAAATGACAGAGAGGTCTAGGCATTTTAGGAATTTTGAGGAATTTTTGTGGTGAGGTGTTGATGCATATAAGAGAGTCTGGCAAAGTTTCAGAATTTTTGGAGCTATAAAAATTGAGTTTGTATCAGAGAGATTGTTTCTGGTCCAAATTTGAACTGGATGAAATTTGAAAATTTTGAACTGTGGAACCCAATGTTTTTGGTGAAATGGGGTGTGGGTACTATCTAGTTGCTGGGATAATTTTTGTGGAAGCAGAAGAATTGTAGAAAATATAGTTCCTTTGCAAACCAAAGAAACCATGAATCACCGAAAGCACCGTTCAAGAAAAACTCTAAGTCGGGGAGACTACAATCTTGAATAGCATGGGATCACTATTCATACGCGCGGATTACAAGGGGTGCCCCCCTCTCGGCCCAGCCGGATACACCCATGCCCCCTGACCTGATGACGGGCATTAGTCCATGGCCGTGGAAACCCTCATCATGGCCCTCTATGTGGTGTGTACACAAACAGGGGTTAGCAACTTACTAAACCATACTTCCCTCGTGGGAAGACCCGTGGCAGCACGGTGTTTAGCTAGGTGTGATGGAACAAGACTCGATCTAGGTCGACTCAGGAGGTGTTGTTATTATTATATCCGGCATGTCCCACATGCCACGGTGACACCGTCGTGTCCCAACGCAGTCCGTGCTCACCAGCACGTCCAAGACAGGAGCTGCACTCCTGGTTGTCTCACAATCTTTTATTCACGGTGGAGTGTTACTTGAGTGAAGTGCAAGCAAGTGCAAAAAGTGATATGACCATGCATGCATGCATAATTTCCACCCATATGGTGCAACTCAAACCAATGCAACCATGCAATGCAATCAACCATATCCCAGGTTCAAAATGCTTGCCTTGTCCAAAGTAGTCAGAAGAAGAACCCTCAAAATTCCCGGCAAAGTTTCCCTCTTCATTTTCTGAAAAATTCAAATTCAAATTCCAATTAAAAAAATTGGCAACAGTACCAAAACTTGTCTCAAAATATTTTTAAATAAATTCTAAAAAACTAGAGAGAAAAATAAGAATTTCAAAAAAAGAATCAACTCAATCAGAGTTGTGGTTAAAAAGTTATTTAACTTTCAAATCCAGGGGTTTTTCTGCAAAAATCCAGTCCCTGTGCGTTTAAAAAGAAAATGCTTCGGGCAGGAGTAAGCTTTCTAGCGTGGAAAGCGTAAAACAGAGAATACGCTTTTGATTTAAACACCGAAAAAAAGAAAACGCTGACGGGTGGGCCCCACCCGCCAGGTTCAAATTCAAACGCGCTCGCGCGCGTGTACAGAGAGGAAACGGCGATCACCGGCGATGATCGCCGGGGTTTTAGGAGGCGGCGTTGGTCGGATCGTGATCAGTGAGTCCGTCCGCGTCGGTGGGTGGCGGTTGTGGTCGCTGGCGAGCAGCAGAACGACGGCGAGGTCGACGGCGGCGGATGGTGGTTCGGGTGAAGTTGGGATCTCGCCGAAGAGAGCTCGGGAGGTGGAATTGGAGCGCGGGATCGATGAGAGGCAGCAAGAGATGACGACTGGTGGGTTTATGAGGGTGGGGATGGCCTAACGGCGTCGGAAACTTCTCGGGTGTCGCGACGGATCGGGTGGCCGGAGAGGTAGAAGAAGACCTCCTCGAGGTCGGGTGAGTGCGGGGGAGTTCGATTGGGAGGCAGAGTGGATGGTGGATGCTCAGAACGGAGCTCGGGGAGGCCTTTTATAGGCGATCCGAGGACGGCCGAAGCGGACTGGATGACGCCGGAGTTAATCCGCCGGCGAAGTAGGTTTGGACGACGGGCGCGGTCGGTGCGGAGTTGATGAGGCCGGTGGAGTTATCTGGAAGCGCCAGTGCGGGCGACGTCGAGCTCTTCGGCCTTATCCGCGGCGAGGCTCGAGTACGGGTGCGGCGGCGATGACTAGCTCCGGCGAATGACAGCGGGGCCAAGGCGGTGTGGTCAGCGTGGAGATGATGCGGAGAAGTTGCCGCGTGGAGGAGAAGTAGGTGAGGGGAGCAGCAGCAGCAATGAAGATGGCGGGCGCCGTGTTGATCAGATCGGCTGCCGCGGCCGAGGATGGTGGCCGTTGCACCGGCCACCTCCTGTGCTGTCGGCATTGGCCAGCTGACCAGGGGGTCCCAGGATGGCTCATTGAAGACCCAGGGAGGCGTGGATGAGAGCGAGGTGTAGTGGAGTGCCGTGCACGATAGCGTTCGCCTCCGTCTCTGAACAAGTTCAGTTAACTGAATTTCTGTCAGCAATGAACAGTGCGCATACCGCCTATATGATGAAATGACAGAGAGGTCTAGGCATTTTAGGAATTTTGAGGAATTTTTGTGGTGAGGTGTTGATGCATATAAGAGAGTCTGGCAAAGTTTCAGAATTTTTGGAGCTATAAAAATTGAGTTTGTATCAGAGAGATTGTTTCTAGTCCAAATTTGAACTGGATGAAATTTGAAAATTTTGAACTGTGGAACCCAATGTTTTTGGTGAAATGGGGTGTGGGTACTATCTAGTTGCTGGGATAATTTTTGTGGAAGCAGAAGAATTGTAGAAAATATAGTTCCTTTGCAAACCAAAGAAACCATGAATAGAGTAAATTCCAACTTTGGAATTTAATAACTATGATAGGAATATTTTTGTAAGATGGAAAAGAGTTGGATACTGTCCTAGAAGGTGTGAGTGACTTGTGGTATAATTTAGAGGTGGCAGAAAAATTATTGGAAGAATTTAGAAGGGCTTGAAAGAAATGAAAAGGCCATTTCCATGGAAAAAAATTTAATTATCCCAAAAAAAATTCTAAATAAAAATTGTTTGTGATCCTCCAAAATTTTCCAAATAAATAACCTTCCAAATCAGAACCATTTAATTTTTTTGAAACCCAATTAAAAATTAAAATGATTCTCAGAACAGAAGAAGAAGAAAAGGAAAAGGCCATAATAATTCAAAGCATTTTTATTTTAAAGAAAAGATTTTGAAAATCCAGAGAAATTATTTTGGGGTGTTACAACACCTACCCCCCTTAAGAAAAATCTCGTCCCCGAGATTTCAGCTGTCCCTCAAACAGGTATGGATATTCCGCCCTCAGGTGATCCTCTCTTTCCCATGTTGCTTCTTCCTCGGTGTGATTACTCCACTGAACTTTGTAGAATTTTATCACATTCTGCCGGGTCCTCCGTTCAGACTCCTCCAGAATTTTTATAGGTCGTTCTCTATATGTGAGGTCTGGTTGGATATCCAGGTCTTGATGTTGGACTTGCTTGTCCGGGTTACTGACGCATCTCCTCAACTGTGAAACGTGAAACACGTCATGAACATCCGATAATTCTGCGGGTAGTTCCAGTTCGTAGGCAACCTTGCCTCTCCTTGCAATTATTCTGAACGGTCCAATAAACCTCGGTGCCAACTTTCCTTTACCCTTAAATCTCTGTAGTCCCCTCATTGGAGATACTCTGAGGTACACGTATTCATCGGGCTCAAAACTGATATGGCTGTGTTTTTGGTCGTAGTAACTCTTCTGACGGCTCTGAGCTGCTCTCAGTATGTCTTGAATAAGTTTCACTTTTGTTTCCGCCTCTTTGAGAATTTCCGGGCCAAAGATTCGGCTGTCTCCGGTCTCAGACCAATTGAGTGGGGTACGGCATCTCCATCCGTATAGGGCTTCGAAGGGTGACATTTTTAAACTGGCTTGATAACTGTTGTTGTATGAAAATTCTGCATATGGCAAACTTTCTTCCCAGCTGACTCCATAAGTAAGTACACATGCTCTCAGCATGTCCTCCAATATTTGATTTACCCGTTCAGTCTGTCCTCCTGTCTGTGGGTGATATGCTGTACTGAATACCAGTTGAGTCCCTAAGGCCTGCTGCAGGTGATCCCAAAACCTAGAGACAAACTGGGTGCCTCTATCGGAGACTATGGTCTTGGGTACTCCGTGTAAGTAAACAATTCGGGAAAGGTATAACCTTGCAAGCCTCTGTGTTGAATATGTGGTTTTTACCGGAATGAAATGTGCCACCTTGGTTAATAAATCTGTGATAACCCAGATAGCATCGTTTCCGTGTCGTGACCTCGGTAATCCAACAATAAAATCCATTCCTATCACATCCCATTTCCATTCAGGCACTCTGAGTGGCTGTAATAATCCTGCTGGCCTCTGATGTTCTGCCTTTATACGCTGACAGGAGTCACACCGTGCGACATATACGACGATATCCCTTTTCATTCCGTGCCACCAAATTTTTTCCTATAGATCCTTGTACATCTTGGTTCCTCCTGGGTGAATGGAGTACGGAGTTGTGTGAGCTTCTGCCAAAATTTGTTGCTTTAGCTCTTCCATGTTGGGTACGCATAACCTTTTTCTGTACCATAGGGTTCCCTGACTATCAATGGTAAATTCAGATGCCTTGCCTAAATTTACCTTCCTTTTAATTCCTTCGATGCTGGGGTGTCCTTTTTGAGCTTCTTTGATCTGATCCTCCAATGTTGATTTTATTTCTAAACGGGCAATGGTTCCTTCCGTGATTAGAACCATATTAAGCTTGGCAAATTCCTGGTTGAATTCATGCTGTGAGAATTTCACACTGTCATTGTTGGTGCATGGATTTCTGCTCAGAGCATCTGCCACAACATTTGCCTTACCCGGGTGGTAATGAATTCCCACATCATAATCCTTAATTAACTCAAGCCATCGACGCTGTCTCAAGTTTAATTCTGGCTGGGTGAAGATATACTTAAGACTTTTGTGGTCCGTGTATATCTCGCATCGGTTACCAAGAAGGTAATGTCGCCATTCCTTGAGTGCGTGTATCACAGCTGCTAACTCCAAATCATGGGTAGGGTAATTTTCTTCGTGTCGTCGTAGCTGTCTTGAGGCATATGCTACGACCTTTCCTTCCTGCATTAATACACATCCAAGTCCCTTCCTGGAAACGTCACAATATATTTCAAAATCTTTGTGCATATCTGGCACGATCAGAACAGGTGCCGTGGTCAACCTTTTCTTTAATTCTTGGAAACTTTTCTCGCAACCTTCGGTCCATTCAAACTTTTTATCTTTCTTGAGTAGCTGGGTCACGGGTTTGGCTATGGTGGAGAATCCTTCAATAAACCGCCGCTAGTAGCCAGCCAAACCAAGAAAACTTCTGACCTCTGTCACGTTGGTGGGTTGCTTCCACCCTAAGACATCTTTTACTTTACTCGGGTCCACTGCTATCCCATCCTGTGTCAGTACGTGTCCCAGAAAACCAACTTCCCGTAGCCAAAATTCACACTTACTGAATTTGGCATATAGTTGTTTTTTCCGTAATTCTTACAGGACGATCCGAAGATGTTGCTCATGTTCTTCCGGTGTCTTGGAATAAATAAGTACTTGTCCAAATATTTCATAAAGACCTTGTTCATGAGGTGCACAAAATAAGCAGGAGCGTTGGTCAAACCGAAGGGCATCACTGTGAACTCATATAATCCATATCTGGTGGTAAAGGCAGTTTTGGGTATGTCTGACGGTCGGATTCTTAATTGATGGTAGCCTGACCTCAAGTCTATTTTTGAGAATACCTTGGCTTCTGCCAGTTGCTCGAACAGGTCGTTGATTCTTGGCAGTGGATATTTATTTTTGATGGTAGCCATATTGAGTGCCCTGTAATCAATACATAACCTCAGGGTACCATCCTTTTTCTTAGCAAATAAAACTGGCGATCCCCATGGTGATGAGCTGGGTCGAACATAACCTTTTTCCATTAATTCCTTAATTTGTTTCTTTAGCTCAGCCAATTCTGTCGGAGCCATACGATAAGGCTTCTTATAAATGGGTGCCGTTCCAGGCGCTAGCTCAATAACAAACTCAATTTCCCAATCAGGTGGCATGCCTGGTAACTCCTCAGGAAATACGTCGGGGCATTCGCACACCACAGGAACCTTGCTCAATTCTGTCATATCCACTTGGTTTAATTTCCCCTGTGAAGTAGAAATCTTCCTTGTGCCAAATTTTATTGTCTTCCCTTGACAATTTGTGAGAGTCACTGTACGGTTGTAGCAGTCTATAAAACCTTTATTTGTGGTTAACCAGTCCATTCCCAAAATAACGTCCAGATCGACTGCTTCCAGAACAATAAGATTGGCTAGAAACTTCATTCCTTTGATTTCAATATTCACATCCTTGCAGTACCATTGTATTCTTTGCTTCGATCCCGGGGACTGAATAACCATTGAATTTTGCAAAGGTGAAAAAGAAAACTGATTCTCCGAATCAAATCTTTTGGAAATGCATGAATGGGAAGCTCCAGAATCAAACAAAACTGTAGCATTAATTGTGTTGACAGGGAACGTACCAAACACTTCGGTGCGTTTTGTGCTTCCTCAAAGGTCACGTGATTCACATGTCCCTTCCTTTGGTTGTTGTTGGGGTTGCTGTGTCATGGGGCTGCATTAACACTGCGGCCATTGTTGTTGTGCTTCGGAACATTGTTGTTCTCCAGTTTTGGGCATTGCCTGGCAAAATGCCCTTCTTCTCCACAGGCATAACAGGTAATGCCAGGACGGAACGTTGTGTCCTTGGTCCTGTTGTTAAAGGTGCTGCGACTCTGCTGTGGTCGCGGGGTTGGCATTGCTGGTCGTGGTGCCAGAGACCTCTGAAATTCATTCCGGGGCCTGTTGCTGCGAACTTGTACTGACTGGGTCATACGGCGTTTGCGAATTTCATTCATGTTGCGGTGCTCATTCTCCAGTATAATCGCCTTGTCTACCAGTGTCTTGAAATCTGGAAAGGTGTGGACCACCAGTTGGCACTTGAGAGATGGAACGAGTCCATCAAGAAACTTCTCCATCTTTTTGCTTTCCGTCATGTACTCATCATTGGCGTACCGAGATAACTGAGTAAACTGGTCCAGGTACTGAGTTACCATGGTACCTCGTTGCTTGAGATCCTCAAATTCCCTTTTCTTCAATTTCATAATACTGTTGGGGATATGTGCTCCCCGAAAGTATTCCTTGAATTGCTCCCATGTCATATTTGCTCCGTTGGGGTGAGTGTGGCATATATTTTCCCACCATGATGCTGCTGTACCAGAAAAATAGTGTGGGGCATATAACACATTTTCCTGGTCCGTACACTGAGCTATGATCAATTTCCTCTCAATATCCCGCAGCCAATCATCTGCCTCCAGAGGTTTATCAGTGTGAGAGAATACAGTAGGATTGGTCCTCTGGAGCTCAGATAATTTTGACCTGTGTTGATTTTGTCCTTGGTGATTTCCCATATTGATTAAATGTTGCATCATCTCTTGGTGATGTTGCTGGCTTTGCTCGTACAAACGGCATACTTGTGAAAACGCTGAGTCGTTGCTCTGCTGACTTGTCTGTCCCTGTGTGAAATTATTTCCCATCTGTCCAAAGTTGTCCTCTGGCGGACTGGGCATGGAACGTGTCCAGGGACGATGCATTTTCTTTCTGGAGTATTTGTGTAACACTGATGAGAAAAGAAAATATATAAAGGAAGGAAATAAATTTTTAAAAGACTGAAAATAATTTCCCTCCCAAAAATGTAAGTGCATGGGTGCAACAGGTTATAATACACATGCAGATTTAATTATACAAGCAGGATTAATTATACATGCAAGGCCTAATTATACATGCATGGTTTAATTTTACAACATGCTCGCCGTAGCTGTATACTACATGACCACTTATTTAAAATAGTATACTACTCCGTCGTCTCAGTGTGCTGCGGTCCGAGTCTACTACTCGCCATCTTACAAAAAAAAGAAGAATCAGAAAATAAATATTTTACAACCACATCTCAGAAAAAGACTACTGCGATGCTGACGTCCAGTCTGCTCTCACGGAGTGTCCGGAACGCTGTAGGCCCCGCTGAGGGTAAGTCCAGCTGAGGTGATGCTGACTCGACCTCCTCCTCCTCCTCAGGAATGGTCTCTAGTCGAGCAGATGTCGATGCCACGCCTGTCCGTGGTGGCACTGTGCTCGTGGGCGGAGAAGCTCTAACAGGAATGGGTGCAGCCAAGCGACTAGCCTCACTGCTTGGGGATGAGCGTCGGACCACGGGCTGAGTAGGGGGATCATATGGTGGAGTCGGAATGCGAGGAGCGCGTGGTGATGGAGAGCGAAACTCACTCCTGCGAGGAATCCTCGTACGAGCCAAGTCCATTCGTGTAGCAAGATAGTCATCCACCACTGAGGTGAAGACTGACTCTAGTGCCATGATGTATTGAACCAGGGGCTCAATCACATCATCCCTTTCTCCGGCGGTGCAGGAGAAAGCGTAGTGACTAGTGTATGGAACATGGCATGGAAGGTAGTGGTAGGGACGTGTCTGCATGATCGGGAGAATGTCCCTAAGACGGGCGATGGCCTCTCGGGCAGCCATCTGGATAGCATGCCTCTCAGTAGGCATGGCTCTCCCCACAAAACGATAGTTGCGGTGAGACTCAGCAGATCCACCCTGAATATATACCGAGGCCTGGAACATAATCAGGGTGTCTGTGATCCTGTCGGGGAAAACGGTGTACTCTGGACGGCCCGGAGACCTCATCGCGACTCTAGCGATGACAGCGAGAAGACGGGAAAATCCCGCAGGCTCGTTGGCGAAAATCTGGGTTGGACAGCTGCCGCCAGACATCTACAACAGTAGACAAAAATCCAAATAGTCATGTCATAAGTATATGATGACCAAGGAAAATTTGTTATAATGCATGAGATGCATGCTAAAAATGTTAGTACTGACTCTATTACTAGCGTCCGTGCCTAGGGCTTCCTACAGTCAGCCTGGCTCTGATACCAAGGTTTGTCAGGCCCATTTCTGGGATAAATCACAGAAGAGCCTCAAGTCATACCAGCCCCAAGAACAACTGGTAGACTTCCTTGATATAGATAACCAGTACAAATATAATATTACACAGGGTTGAGTCAGAGGGCTCAACAATTATTACAAGCTTGACGATATACTACGGTGGTGGAATAACACAGTGGTGTGGTGGTAGAACAACACTGATACAATAAAATAAAGTCAAGCGTCAGTGTGAGGCTTGACTATTTTATTGGTGTAGCGGAAACACAGCGGATGATACATGTGGTCGACTCCAAGATCACAGGTTGACTGACTGGGACACCTCTAAGCATCGGGCTCGCTAGCGCAATCTCCTTCCACAAGCTCGTCCTCCTCCAGGCCTGGCCAATGAAATAGCCAGGGACAAGCCAGTGAGTACGTTGGAATGTACTCGCAAACATTATGAACAAAAGATATACCGAATGCATATGCTCATGATGGGTTAAATGATATGCTCATGCTGACTGAAATTTAAAACATGGCATGATAAATATTGGCATGTGCAGAATATAAAATGTTAGTGACAAACTAAGAAAATTAAAAGTGGACAATCGGGCGAGACAAGACCGCCCGAGTATCCAAGAGAAATGCCAGACGGGTGTCTAAAAGAGAATCGGGCGAGACAGGACCGTCCGAGAACTCAAGCGACGCCACGAGAGGTCTTGAAAAGAAATGCCAAACGGGTGTCTAAAAGAGAATCGGGAGAGACAGGACCGCCCGAGAACTCAAGCGACGCCACGAGAGGTCTTGAAAAGAAATGCCAAACCGGTGTCTAAAAGAGAAACGGGCGAGACAGGACTGCCCAAAAACTCAAGCGACGCCACGAGAGGTCTTGAAAAGAAATGCCAAACGGGTGTCTAAAAGAGAATCGGGCGAGACAGGGCCGCCCGAAAACTCAAGCGACGCCACGAGAGGTCTTGAAAATAAAACTGGGTGCCCGGGGTAGTCTAGCTAGCCCCTGAGACACTCAGGAAAATAGAATAAGAGAAACGGGTTAGTTCACAATAATATGCATAGTAACAATAATATTCACAACCAAAATATTCATGATAACAAAAATATCCATGACAACGTTAGTGATGAAATAATAATATTCTGTAAAATAATTGATGCTCAAATTAATTATTTCCTCCGAAGACCGACACCGGGACCGACACTTGACCCTTCCCAGCTAACGTCCTTGACCGCGGACACGGCTATTCGAATAGTTATAACTCTGCAGAGGGTGTACTCTTTACCCACGTGTATGAAATTTATTTAGTCAACACCATGGCACTGACTAATTCCCACTACGGCCTTTTGGTTGACAACACACCTGACCAGCACACACCAGATTAACTTTCCGGATGCCAGGAATCACCGAAAGCACCGTTCAAGAAAAACTCTAAGTCGGGGAGACTACAATCTTGAATAGCATGGGATCACTATTCATACGCGCGGATTACAAGGGGTGCCCCCCTCTTGGCCCAGCCGGATACACCCATGCCCCCTGACCTGATGACGGGCATTAGTCCATGGCCGTGGAAACCCTCATCATGGCCCTCTATGTGGTGTGTACACAGACAGGGGTTAGCAACTTACTAAACCATACTTCCCTCGTGGGAAGACCCGTGGCAGCACGGTGTTTAGCTAGGTGTGATGGAACAAGACTCGATTTAGGTCGACTCAGGAGGTGTTGTTATTATTATATCCGGCATGTCCCACATGCCACGGTGATACCGTCGTGTCCCAACGCAGTCCGTGCTCACCAGCACGTCCAAGACAGGAGCTGCACTCCTGGTTGTCTCACAATCTTTTATTCACGGTGGAGTGTTACTTGAGTGAAGTGCAAGCAAGTGCAAAAAGTGATATGACCATGCATGCATGCATTATTTCCACCCATATGGTGCAACTCAAACCAATGCAACCATGCAATGCAATCAACCATATCCCAGGTTCAAAATGCTTGCCTTGTCCAAAGTAGTCAGAAGAAGAACCCTCAAAATTCCCGGCAAAGTTTCCCTCTTCGTTTTCTGAAAAATTCAAATTCAAATTCCAATTAAAAAAATTAGCAACAGTACCAAAACTTGTCTCAAAATATTTTTAAATAAATACTAAAAAAACTAGAGAGAAAAATAAGAATTTCAAAAAAAGAATCAACTCAATCAGAGTTGTGGTTAAAAAGTTATTCAACTTTCAAATCCAGGGGTTTTTCTGCAAAAATCCAGTCCCTGTGCGTTTAAAAAGAAAACGCTTCGGGCAGGAGTACGCTTTCCAGCGTGGAAAGCGTAAAACAGAGAATACGCTTTCGATTTAAACATCAAAAAAAAGAAAACGCTGACGGGTGGGCCCCACCCGTCGGGTTCAAATTCAAACGCGCTCGCGCGCGTGTGCAGAGAGGAAACGGCGATCACCGGCGACGATCGCCAGGGTTTTAGGAGGCGGCGTTGGTCGGATCGTGATCAGTGAGTCCGTCCGCGTCGGTGGGTGGCGGTTGTGGTCGCCGGCGAGCAGCAGAACGACGGCGTGGTCGACGGCGGCGGATGGTGGTTCCGGGGAAGTTGGGATCTCGCCGAAGAGAGCTCGGGAGGTGGAATTGGAGCGCGGGATCGACGAGAGGGAGCAAGAGATGACGACTGGTGGGTTTATGAGGGTGGGGATGGCGTAACGGCGTCGGAAACTTCTCGGGTGCCGCGGCGGATCGGATGGCCGGAGAGGTAGAAGAAGACCTCTTCGAGGTAGGGTGAGTGCGGGGGAGTTCGATTGGGAGGCAGAGTGGATGGTGGATGCTCAGAACGGAGCTCGGGGAGGCCTTTTATAGGCGATCCGAGGACGGCCGAAGCGGACTGGATGACGCCGGAGTTAATCCGCCAGCGAAGTAGGTTAGGACGGCGGGCGCGGTCGGTGCGGAGTTGATGAGGCCGGTGGAGTTATCTGGAAGCGCCAGTGTGGGCGACGTCGAGCTCTGCGGCCTTATCCGCGGCGAGGCTCGAGTACGGGTGCGGCGGCGATGACTGGCTCCGGCGAATGACAGCGGGGCCAGGGCGGTGTGGTCGGCGTGGAGATGATGCGGAGAAGTTGCCGCGTGGAGGAGAAGTAGGTGAGGGGAGCAGCAGCAGCAATGAAGATGGCGGGCGTCGTGTTGATCAGATTGGCTGCCGCGGCCGAGGATGGTGGCCGTTGCACCGGCCACCTCCTATGCTATCGGCGGCGGCCAACTGACCAGGGGCCCCGGGGTGGCTCATTGAAGACCCAGGGAGGCGTGGATGAGAACGAGGTGCAGTGGAGTGCCGTGCACGACAGCGTTCGCCTCCGTCTCTGAACAAGTTCAGTTAACTGAATTTCTATCAGTGATGAACAGTGCGCATACCACCTATATGATGAAATGACAGAGAGGTCTAGGCATTTTAGGAATTTTGAGGAATTTTTGTGGTGAGGTGTTGATGCATATAAGAGAGTCTGGCAAAGTTTCAGAATTTTTGGAGCTATAAAAATTGAGTTTGTATCAGAGAGATTGTTTCTGGTCCAAATTGGAACTGGATGAAATTTGAAAATTTTGAACTGTGGAACCCAATGTTTTTGGTGAAATGGGGTGTGGGTACTATCTAGTTGCTGGGATAATTTTTGTGGAAGCAGAAGAATTGTAGAAAATATAGTTCCTTTGCAAACCAAAGAAACCATGAATAGAGTAAATTCCAACTTTGGAATTTAATAACTATGATAGGAATATTTTTGTAAGATGGAAAAGAGTTGGATACTGTCCTAGAAGGTGTGAGTGACTTGTGGTATAATTTAGAGGTGGCAGAAAAATTATTGGAAGAATTTAGAAGGGCTTGAAAGAAATGAAAAGACCATTTCCATGGAAAAAAAATTAATTATCCCAAAAAAATTCTAAATGAAAATTGTTTGTGATCCTCCAAAATTTTCCAAATAAATAACCTTCCAAATCAGAACCATTTAATTTTTTTGAAACCCAATTAAAAATTAAAATGATTCTCAGAACAGAAGAAGAAGAAAAGGAAAAGGCCATAATAATTCAAAGCATTTTTATTTTTAAGAAAAGATTTTGAAAATCCAGAGAAATTATTTTGGGGTGTTACAGGTTCACGGCGCTGTAGCCATGCTCCCCCGTCGTGGAGAGCCGTCTTGTCGTACGGAAGGATGGGACGGCCCCTGACCCGTCGCCAGCCGGCTAGCGGCCAGCCGGACCCGGTACGGGGCCGCGCCCACCCGGCCAACGTCGGGAAGCCGGATTTGAGGGGCACGGGCTGCCCTGATGTTTTGAAAAGGGCTCCGGGCTCCGTTGCCTACCCGGGGGTTATCCCCCGATAGTAGTCCCCGAAGCTGTAAAGGCTCACCGGTTCCAAGCAGGGGGGCCTTTGCAGCTTATCCCCCCCGAAGGAAGGCGGTTGTTGACGAAGGAGCGCCGGCATGACGCCACGAGCGCCGGGTGTCGGGAGCCGGACCGCGGCGCCGGCCGAGGTGGAAACCGGGCGACCTGACCGGTCAAAGCCCAGCCAGCGTGGGGGATCGCGCCAGCCGCCTGACAAGGTCCCGCCACGTGCTGCCCAACGGCGGGCGCGGCCTGCCTGGCCACGCGCGCGACAGGGCGTTGCAGCGGGCCGGGGACCCTCCAGGCCGCGGCCTCGGCCCGCGCATGGGATCCACTGCGGCCGCACGCGTCGGTTGGAGTTCTCGACACAGTTATTGCACGCGCGTAATGCGCCTGCGCATTGCGTGGGAGTGGGGAACGTGGGCCCAAATGATCCCACTCCTCCACGCTCGCCGCGGATTTAAATGGGAAGGGAGGGGGAGAGGTTGAGGCATTCGCACTCTCGCCCCTGCCTCTTGCTTAGTCTCCTCCTATGCATCTCTTCTTCCCCTCGCACGCGCAAACGGAGCTCTGCCGCGGCGACGACTGCTCGAGCCACAGCCGCAACACACTGTGATTTGCGAGAGGGGTCCTTCTCCGCTTCCTTGCCGCGCCATCTTCACGCCTGCACCCCTCCCGCACCCGCCGATGACGCCGCTGAAAGGCTCTTGGGAGGGATCCGTGGTGACCGACGATGATATCGCGTATCTCCACCGCACGCGACGGCTGCCGCCGGCGGAGCTGGTGGAGGCGCGTGCGCCCGGCGAGGAGACTGCGCCGGCACCGCAGGACGGCGAGGTGGTGGTTTTCTATACTCACTTCCTCCGCGGGCTCGACCTCGCCGCAAGCCTCTTCTTCCGCCGCTTCCTCACGTACTTCGGCCTCCAACCACACCACCTGGGGCCGAACGCGATTCTGCTGCTCTCGGCCTTTGTGGCGCTCTGCGAGGGCTACGTCGGCCTCCTCCTGTATGAGGAGCCGTGGTGTCGGCTGTTCTACCTGAAGCAGCAGGAGGCGTCAGCCGGCGCCATGTCCGCCTGCAGGGCGGCCGCGGTGGTTACCCGGACGGCGGGACCCTTCTCGAAGCTCCCCCTCGAGGAGTCGGCCAAGAAATGGCAGAAATCGTTCTTCTACGTGAAGAACGCCGACCCGGCCATCGACTGCATCAAACTTCCACCCTTCATCGACACGCCGCCGGCCGAGAAGCTGAACTGGGGGCACAATCCGAGGAGCCCGTCCGCGGAGATCGTGGGCGTCTGCCGCCGGATCCAGGAGATGACGGACCGCGAGGGGCTCATCCTCGTGGACCTCATCGCGGCCTTCATGGGCCGCCAAGTGCTGCCTCTGCAGCGTCGGCCGCACCGGATCTGCGACATGAGCGGCCGGCGCGACCCTTGCCGGCTGTCGACGAAGGAGTTGACGCTGGCCGAGATCGCCCAGCGCGTCAACGACATCTCCACCACCGGGCTTGACGGGACGAAATGGCGATTCGGCAAGGAGCCATACAGCCGGGATGCTCCGGCGCCGGCGGTGAGTCCCTGGTCCTTGTTCTTTGCAACATCCGCCCTCTTCTTGCGCCCTGACGCCTCGGGCCGGCTGCAGCACTTCCCGAGTCAGCAGACTTTTGATGGCCCGAACCCCCAGGTCCTGTAGCCGGACCGGGCCAACTCGGACCCAGAGGAGAAGGGGGACGGCGAAGCGGAAGCGGGAGGCGGTGAGGAGCACCTCGTGGACGCGGAAGCCGACGGATCCAGCCAAGCCGGTAAGTCCCTGATCCCGGACCCTTTGTGCGAGTGGACGGAGGACGACGAAGGTGATGAGAGCGGTGCGGGCGATGCAGCACCACCGAACATGGAGGCGGGCGACGGAGCCGCTCCCAGGGGGCGGCAGCGGAAGGCGGCCGGAGAGCCAGCGGCCGCGAGCCGGCCGCATGGGAAGCAGCCGATCGAGACGCGGCCGGCTGGGAAGCGTCCAGCCGCGGCACAGCCGGGTGGCGTGAGGAGGTCCGTCAAGAAGACGAGCCGGGCGGCGCCGTCAGCGGGTCCGAAGCGGGCGGTTCCCACGGCCATCGGGTAAGTTTTTCTTTTATGCTTCGCATCTGTCTTTTTCGCTGCTGTGTTGTCTTTCTCCTTCCTTATCCCCTTCGCGCACTGACCAGGAATGCGCTCGAGCTGGCGGAGGCAGCCGCGGCGGCGGCGGCCGCGGAGGAGGCTGACTGGCGCGGCGCGGACGAGCACGAGGTGGCCGAGACCACCGAGGAGGTGCTCGCGGCCCGCCAATCCGGTACCACGCTAGAGGAGGCCGAGAGGGACGCGTGGATGGCGCGGGCGGAGGCCGAGAGGGAGATGGCCGAGGCCTCGGCCCAGGCGTGGGCCAACGTCGTGGTCGAAGCCACGGCGAGGTGGCAGAGGGCCGCCGAGGAGCCCGAGTGGCCGGCCTGGCCGACACCTTCGCCACCACCGTCGTCGGTCGCGGAGCACCGCTCCAAGTTGGTGCACGATCCGGCTCGCTGGGCAGAGGCCGATGCCTGCACCGCCGAGGAGGCAACCGGCCGCGGCGAGACCGGCAACCACGAGCCGGCCGCCGACCAGACGGCCGATCCAGAAGCGCCGCCGGCTGTCGACCCGGTCGACAGGGCCGGACGCGGAGATGGAGGAGGCCGCGGGCCGGAGACCGCGCCAGGCGGAGGGGGAGCGCCGTCCCCAAGCACGGAGGCCACGCCAGAAGGCTCCGGCACCATGGTGGCCGTGGGCCACAGGGCGCAGCCTTGAGCTGAGGCCGATAGGCAGCGGGACCAGCGCCGGGTCCTCGGCCAAGCTGCAGCAGGATTGGGCGGCCAGCGGCGGCGAAGCCACCAGCGGGGCGCACCCGGGCGACCTGACCGCGGCGGTGCACGCCCTGCGCCAACAGTTCGCGGACGCCAGCGTCCAGGTGCGGGCCAACGCCCAGGCGGAGCTGACCCAGCTGCAGAAGCTGGAACAGGCGGCCGCGGTGAGTCCTTTGCATTTTTTCTTCCGTTTTTGCCTTGCTTTCTTCTTCGACCGGCTTGGTCGCTTTCCAGTGGGGGCGCGTCAGCGCACCCACTGGGTGTAGCCCCCGAGGCCAGGGCCGGCAGCGCAGCAGGCGGGTCGGGCCTTCCCCGGCGTCTTGCTTTCTCTGACTTCTTTCTTTTGGCAGGCCGTCAACGACCGACGGGTGGCGGCCTACAACCGCCTCATCGGCGTGTGCCGCTGGGTCCAAATCTAGCTCGCCGCCAAGGAGGAGGAGCTGCGCCAGGCGAAAGGTGCA
The DNA here is from genome assembly GCA_039707655.1 of Elymus sibiricus. Lineage (NCBI taxonomy): Eukaryota > Viridiplantae > Streptophyta > Magnoliopsida > Poales > Poaceae > Elymus > Elymus sibiricus. The sequence goes on from CM077666.1 coordinate 404,252,104, forward strand.
TCTTTGTGTTTTTGCATTTTTCTAGTGGGGGCGCGCCAGCGCACCCACTGGGTGTAGCCCCCGAGATTTGGGCCGGCTGCGGAGCAACCGGGTCGGTTCTTCTTGCTTCATTCTTCTTCTTTTTCGTTTCTTGTCCGGCTTCTGACCGGGACCCTGATCCGGCTGCATAGCCGCCACCGTCGACCCGGCCGAGATGCAGGAGCTCCGGCGCTAGCTGGCCGAGGCCGGCCGGCTCCGTGACCAAGCGGCCGCGGAGCGCGACCGGCTGCAGGAGGAGGCGGCCCGGTCGGTCCGGGAGAGGGACGAGGCGGCAGCTGCCTACAAGGTCGAGCTGGACCAGCTTGCGGCGGAGCACCGCAAGGCGGTGGGCGAGAAGGATGAGCAGACGAAGAAGGCCGCCGAGGAGGTCGCCCAGCTCAAGGCGGACCGCGACCGCAGCGCCAGTGTGTGGGCGGCAAGGGAGCGGGAGATGTTGCAGGAGGCGCTGTACATTGACGAGCTCCTCACACATAAGTGCTTTTGCTTGTTTCTGTCTTTGTTTCTGATTCCAGTCCTTTGGCTTTTTGACCGATCTTCTCCCTTTCTTCACCAGGGGTTTTCCCTAAGACCCAAGTGCCGACCAAGGAGGCCGTGAACGCCCATCGGCAGGAGCAGAGGGCGGCGGGACCCGATGTCGAGGAGTACGCCGCTTGGACGGTGGCGGAGATCACCGTTGCCGCCAAGGCCTGCTTGGAGGCGGTGGAGCGCGACATGAACCAGCTCTTCGAAGCCAACTTGTCGATGGTGGGTGCTCTCTGGCCGGCTACGGTGGTGCCAACCACCGTCAGCCGGCTGACGCGGTAGCTGGAAGCCGGCGCAGCGCAACTTGGCGCGTGGAGGGCGTCTGCGGCCCGGGCCGGCGCGGAGATGGCGCTCAGCTTCGTGCTGTCCTGGCATCCGAGCGTCCGCTTGGACCAGCTGTGCGCACGGAGGGCCGGGGCAGAGGCGGACTTGGCGGAGCGGGCGACGCTGATCGCCGTGCGGGCCAGCGACATCGCCTCGTTTACCCCCCACGAGGAGTTCGTGCCGGAGCAGGCGCCAGACGACACGGAGCTTCCCGCCGACGACTTCGGCCTGGCGCTCGAGGACCCGGAGGGCAGCTCGGCCGGGACAGAAGCCGCGGCGGACGACGATGCCGCCGACTTGGACGACACCGCCGCCACGGAGGACCCGGCACAGAGCAACGCCGACGCGGCCGCCGCATAGGGCTTTTATCTTTCCTCTTCTTTTTGTTTTTGAACTTGAAACTCTTGTTAGTCGGAAAGTCCACCCACTGGGGGTGTATTGTTTATGTAATGAACTCCTGGCCATGGGCCTTTTGCTGTGTATATATGCATGTATGTTTCCACCTATGCGCGTCTTTGCCGTCTGGCAGTTCACCTTTGCTTGTTTCCTTAGGCCGTTTTTCCTGTTCTCCTCCCCTCTCAACTTCCTCCCCGCTAGCCGGACAGCCGGGTGCCGGTCTGTAGCTGGGACGGGGAGTTTGATTCGAGAGGAAGCGTACAGTACTTAGGCTTTTAGGACTTGAGCGTGAGCGAAACACCCACTGGGTCGGCTGGCTGTAGGCAGCGAAGCCGGCTGGAGCGCAGCCGGTCTGTGCGGCGATGAGTGAAAGAAAGGGCCGGGTTGACCGAACCGGACGTTCGTTCTTGGCCGCCTTTCGCGTGAGGGTGCTTTCAGCCTTTGGCTCTTGACAGACGGACAGTCGGGAGCCGGTCTGTGGCTTGTGGCGGAGAGGGGGCTTAGGCGGTGCGCATGCTACTGGGCCGGCTTCAGAAGAGCAGGGCGCGGGCTAGCCGGCGAGCCCCCGAGCCCCCGAGCCGGACATGCCGACCCGGCGGGAGGGAGGCAAATGCGGTAAAGTACGCAAAAGAAAGAGATCTCGATAGAGATGGAAAGGTAGCCCCCGAGTGTCGTTCGGGGGACCTGCTGCTTTCATTAACTTCAAAAGGTAGCGATACATACATACACTGGTTCAACTGTAAAACGGACGGCGGAGCTTCGCGTTCCAGGGGCGTTCTGTCTCTTCGCCGGAGGCGTCTCTCTTGCGCTTATTTTTCTTCTGCGCGTCGATGAGGTAGTACGCGTTGTTGCGCAGGGCCTTGCTGACGATGAAAGGGCCCTCCCATGGGGAGGACAACTTGTGCTGGCCGGCTGTCCGTTGGACCAGCCGGAGTATGAGGTCGCCCTCGCAGAAGGCGAGGGGCTTGATCTTCTTGTTGTGGGAGTGGCACAGGTTTTGCTGGTAGATGGCCGACTGGCTGAGGGCCAGCAGGCGCGCCTCCTCGAGCAGGCCGACGCCGTCTTCGCGTGCTGCTTTGGCTTCCGCCTCCGTGTACAGGGTGACCCAAGGCGAGTCAAACTCAAGGTCCGTGGGGATAACCGCCTCGGCCCCGTAGACGAGGAAGAAGGGGGTGAAGCCGGTTGACCGGTTGGGCATGGTCCGAAGACTCCATAGGATAGCCGGCAGCTCGTCAATCCAGCTGCCGGGTGAGCGCACGAGTGGCTCGACGAGTCGCGGCTTGATGCCGGCTAGGATGAGGCCGTTAGCCCGCTCCGCCTGGCCATTTGACTGAGGATGTGCGACGGAGGCCAGGTCAAGCCGGATGCCGGAGACAGAGCAGTAACGGGCCAGCGCGCCTTTGGCGAAGTTGGTGCCGTTGTCGGTGATGATGTTGTTGAGGACGCCGTAGCGGATAGCGATGTCCTTGATGAACTTGACGGCTGTGGGACGAGCTTCTTGATCGGCCTTGCCTCGATCCACTTGGTGAACTTGTCGACGGCCACCAACAGGTGCGTCATGCCGCCTCGGGCGGTCTTGAAGGGTCCCACCATGTCGAGGCCCCAGACGGCGAAGGGCCACGTGATAGGGATGGTCTAGAGGGTCGCAGCCGGCTGGTGGCTCTGGGCGCTGAAGTGCTGGCAGCCCTTGTACTTGAGGACCAGCTACTCTACGTCCTTCAGAGCAGTCGGCTAGTAGAAGTCGTGGCGGAAGGCTTTGGCCACCAGGGACCGGGAGGTGGCGTGATGCCTGCACTCGCCCTGGTGGATGTCGCATAGGATCTTGAGGCCCTAGTCCGTCTCAACACAGCGCTGGAAAACGCCGGTTGTGCTGCGCTTGACAAGCTCGTTGTTGATGATGCTGTAGGCGGAGGCCCAGCGCTGCACTTGCCGGGCCTCGACCTCGTTCGTAGGGAGTTCGCCGCTCACCAGGAAGGTAAGGATCGTCTGTGCCCAAGACGGTGCCTCAACCACCATGAAGACAGCTGCTTGCACAGGTCCGGCCGGGTCGGAAGGCGGTGGGCCGGAGCCGGCAGCCCCCGGGACTGGGGTGGCAGCCCCCGGGGCTGGGTCAGAGACGGCAGCCCTCGGGACCAGGATGGTAGTCCCCGAGCCGGAGCCGACAGTCCCAGAGCTGGAGCCGGCCGACCCCGAGATGGAGGCGGGCGCCGCCGGGTCGGCTGGGATGAAGATGGACTCCGAATCCGGAGACGGCTTGATGGAGGGCTTGCACAGGTGCTCAAGGGAGACACCGGCTAGGATTGCCTGCCGGCTGGAGCCAATCTTGGCTAGTGTGTCTGCCGCCTCGTTCTCGGCTTGAGGGACGTGGAGGAACTCACAACCGTCGAAGCCGCCGGTCAACTGCTGGACCAGGTTGCGGTAGCTGGCCATGTTGGCGTCTCTGGCGTCCCACTCGCCGGAGACTTGCTGGACCACCAGGTCGGAGTCGCCGTAGCAAAGGATGCGCCGGATGCCGATTTCCTTGGCCAACCGGAGGCCGTGGACAAGGGCTTCGTACTCGGCCACGTTGTTGGAGGCGGCGAAGTGGATCTGGAGCGCGTAGCGCAGCCGTTCGTTCTTGGGGGAGGAGAGCACGATGCTGTCTCCCAAGCCAGTTACCATCTTCGAGCCATCGAAGTGCATGCGCCAGTGCGTCGAGTCGGGAGCCGGCGGCAAGTACTGGGTCTCCGCCCAGTCGACGAGGAAGTCGGCCAACGCCTGTGACTTGATGGCCGTGCGAGGCACGTAGAGGATGGTGTGGCTAGCTAGCTCGATGGCCCACTTGGCGACCTGGCCGGAGGCGTCTCGGTAGCCCATGATCTCGCCGAGGGGAGCCGTGCTCACCACGGTGATGACGTGCTCCTGGAAGTACTGCTTCAGCTTCTTGGCGGCCAGGTACACGCCATAGCACATCTTCTGGTAGTGGGGGTAGTTCTGCTTGGAGAGGGAGAGCACCTCGCTCAGGTAGTACACAGGGCGCTGGACCGGCTGCGCCGCCCTGCTCAGGGCGCTCCACCACCAGCACCACGCTGACCACGCGGGTGGTTGCCACGATGTACATCAAGAGCGGCTCCTTCTCGGCCGGCGTGGCCAAGACGGGTGCGGTGGAGAGCATGCGCTTGAGGTCGCGGAAAGATTCATCCGCCTGGTCGGACCACTCGAACGACGTCGTCTTCTTCATCAGCTGATACAGGGGCAGGGCCCTCTCCCCCAGCCGGCTGATGAACCGGCTGAGAGAGGCCAAGCAGCCGGTGAACTTCTGGATATCGCGCAGCCAAGCCGGCTTGCGCATGCGCTCGATCGCCTTGATCTTCTCTGGGTTGGCCTCAATGCCGCACTCCGAAATGAGGAACCCAAGGAGTTGGCCAGCCGGCATGCTGATGACACATTTCTCCTGGTTGAGCTCGATCTGGAACTGGCGCAGATTGGCAAATGTCTCTTTGAGGTCCTTGAGGAGGGTGAGGTGTTACTTGGTCTTCACCACGATGTCGTCGACATAGACGTGCACGTTCCTGCCGATCTACGGCAGGAGGCACTTTTCCATGCAGCGCTGGAAGGTGGCGCCGGCGTTCTTCAGGCCGAACGACATGGTGATGTAGCAATACGCCCCGAAGGGGGTGATGAAGGATGTCTTGAGGGCATCCGCCGAGTCCAGCTTGATCTGGTGGTAGCTGGAGTAGGGGTCCAGGAAGGACAGAAGCTCGTAGCCGGCGGTGGAGTCGATGACTTGGTCGATCCGGGGTAGGGCAAACAGGTCCTTGGGGCAGGCCTTGTTCAGACTGGTGTAGTCGATGCACATGCGCCAGGTGCCATTCTTCTTCAGGACGAGGACTGGGTTGGCCAGCCACTCGTGGTGGAACACTTCCATGATGAAGCCGGCTGCGAGCAGCCGGGTGATACGTCTCCAACGTATCTATAATTTTTGATTGTTCCATGCTATTATATTATCAATCTTGGATGTTTTTATATACATTTATAGCAATTATATATCATTTTTTGGGACTAACTTATTAACTTAGTGCCCAGTGCCAGTTGCTGTTTTTTGCCTGTTTTTGGTTTTCCAGAATATCAGTACCAAACGAAGTCCAAATGCCACGAAACTTTTTGGAGATTTTTTTCTGGACATAACAAGTACTGGAAGCTTTGGGAGACTCCCTGGTGGCTCGTGGGGCCCACACAGCTCCGTTTGACCTAATTCCACCTCTATAAATTCTCTAAAATTGGGAAACCAATGGAGGAGTCCACGAAATACTTTTTCCGCCGGAGGGGGGATCGATCACGGAGGGGCTCTACATCAACCTTGCTGCCCTTCCGATGATGCGTGAGTAGTTTACCACAGACCTTCGGGTCCATAGTTAGTAGCTAGATGGCTTCTTCTCTCTTTTTGATCTTCAATACAATGTTCTCCTCGATGTTCTTGGAGTTCTATCCGATGTAATCACTTTTTGATGTGTGTTTGTTGGGATCCGATGAATTGTGAGTTTATGATCAGATTATCCATGAATATTATTTGAGTCTTCTCTGATCTCTTTTATGCATGATTATTATAGCTTCGTATTTCTCTCCGATCTATTGATTTGGTTTGGCCAACTAGATTGATTTATCTTGCAATGGGAGAGGTGCTTTGTAATGGGTTCGATCTTGCGGTGCTCAATCCCAGTGACAGAAAGGGACATGACACGTATGTATCGTTGCTATTAAGGGTAAAAAGATGGGGTTTATTCATCCGTGAGTTTACTTTGTCTACATCATGTCATCTTGCTTAAGGCGTTACTCCGTTCTTTATGGACTTAATACACAAGATGCATGCTGGATAGCGGTCGATGTGTGGACTAATAGTAGTAGATGCAGGCAGGAGTCGGTCTACTTGTCTCGGACGTGATGCCTATATACATGATCATTGCCTTGGATATCGTCATGATTATTTGCTTTTCTATCAATTGCCCAACAGTAATTTGTTTACCCACCGTATGCTATTTTTATGAGAGAAGCCTCTAGTGAAAACTATGGCCCCCAGGTCTATCTAAATCATATATTAAAAACCCTAAAAATACCTTGCTGCACTTTTACTTTATTTATTTTATTTTATATTTTAGTTTAATCTATCTATCTATCACCATACAATTTAATCTTTCAATTAACCGCCGAGGGATTGACAATCCCTTGTTTGCGTTGGGTGCAAGGATTTGTTATTTTGTGTGCAGGTACTGCTAACGAGGTGTTGTGTGGTTTTCCTTCTGGATTGATAACCTTGGTTTCAAAACTTAGGGAAATACTTATCTCTACTGTACTGCATCTCCCTTCCTCTTCAGGGAATTACCAACGCAGCTCACAAGTAGCACCGGGCGATCTCCTCACCGATGGTTCTTAGTTTCTCCTCGGAGAAGCGGCGTAGCGGCAGCCGGACTGGCTTGGCATCCGGCCGGACGTGGAGTTTGTGCTCGGTGAACTTCATCGAAACACCCGGCATGTCTTTAGGGGACCATGCGAAGATATCCCGATTCTCACGGAGGAAGTCGACGAGCTCGCCTTCCTATTTGCTGTCGAGGCTGGTGCCCACGACAACGTACTCGCTGGAGTTGGGGTTGGACGGGTCGAGAGAAACCTTCTTTGTGCTCTTGGACGGCTTGAAGGACGCCTCGTCGGTCGGCTGCTTGAGCTGAGCCGGCATGGCCGGCTGCTCGCCAGCCAGCGCGACAAGACGGTCGAGTTGGCGCCTCTCCTCGGTGATGACCAGCGACTCGGCCAGCTTAGAGCCGGCTTTGGCGCACTCCAGGGGCTTCTTGTAGTCGCCGGTGATGGTGATGATGCCCTTGGGACCCGGCAGCTTCATCTTCAGGTAAGCGTAGTGGGGGACCGCCATGAACTTGGCCAAGGCGGGCCGGCCCAAAAGCGCGTGGTAGGGGCTTGCCAGGTCGACCACCTCAAACCAGATCGGCTCGCAGCGGAAGTGGTCGCTGGTGCCGAACAACACGTCTAGCCGGATCCGGCCGATGGGGGAGCAAGAGGCACCCGGCACGATGCCGTGGAACACCGTCCGGGTGGGCTGTAGATGGCTCTCCTCGAGGCCGAGCTTGATCATGGTGTCGCGGTAGAGGATGTTGATGCTGCTGCCGCCATCGATCGGCACCCACGAAAAGCGGCAGGTGCACTTCTCAGCGACAAAGGTGGGGTCAAGGACGAGCACGTAGCTACCCGGCGTGGGCATCACGGCCGGGTGGTCCTCCCGGGTCCAGCTTATGGGATGCTCGGACCAGTGCATGTACTGGGGGACCGGGGGGACGACGGCGTTCACCTCGTGCTGGTACTTGCGCTTGCTGTGTTTGTCATCGCCCTCGCCGGTGAAGACGATGTAGGCCGCATCCTTCTAAGGGAAAGCATTGTTGGCAAGGGCGCCGGCTGCCGGAGGTGGCGGGGGAGGCAGTGGAAGCTGCGGGCGGGGCCGGGTGGCGGAGGCGGAAGGTCGCCTCGCATCAGGCGCTGGGTGATGCTGCAGTTCCGGAGCGTGTGCGTAGACAGCTTCGCGCCGCTGTGGTGCTTGCAGGGGGCGTCGAGCATCTGCTCGAAGGTGAGCTTGGGCTGCCATGCCATCTTGCCGGTGCGCTGGCGCTTGCCGCTGCCTTGCTCGGTCGGCTGCACATCCGCCACAGCGGCCACTAGCTGGTTGTTGTTGCGGGGAGCCGGCTGCTCGCCCTTCCGCTTATTGTTGTTGTTGTTGTCCTGCCGGCGCTGATTGTTGTCGCCAGCCGGCCGAGGGTTGGCCGGCTGGACCGGGACAGGCTTGCCGGATGCGTCGACCGAGATCTTCACAAGTACTTGTCCGCCACGTCCATGAGCCCCGCCAAGGTGTCCGGCTCGTCACACATCAGCCGTTGCTTGAGCAGGGTGCCGTCTCGGCATCCGTCGACGAAGTACTGGATGGCCTTGCTACTTGTAGCTTGCGTTGGTATTTTCCCCGAAGAGGAAGGGATGATGCAGCACAGTAGAGATAAGTATTTCCCTCAGTTATGAAACCAAGGTTATCGAACCAGTAGGAGAATCACACAACACCTCGTTAGCAGCACCTGCACACAAACAACAAATTCTTGCACCCAACGCAAACGAGGGGTTGTCAATCCCTCGGCGGTCAATTGCAAGATTAAATTGTATGTGATAGATAGATAGATTGAAACAAAAATACAAAATAAAATAAATAAAAAGAAATGGCAGCAATATTTTTAGGGTTTTAGTAATATGATTTAGAAAGACCCGGGGGCCATAGATTTCACTAGAGGCTTCTCTCGAGAAAATAGCATACGGTGGGTAGACAAATTACTGTTGGGCAATTGATAGAAAAGCAAATAATCATGACGATATCCAAGGCAATGATCATGTATATAGGCATCACGTCCAAGACAAGTAGACCGACTCCTGCCTGCATCTACTACTATTACTCCACACATCGACCGCTATCCAGCATGCATCTAGTGTATTAAGTCCATAAAGAACGGAGTAACGCCTTAAGAACGATGACATGATGTAGACAAGATTAACTCACGTATGAATAAACCCCATCTTTTTACCCTTAATAGCAACGATACATACGTGTCATGTCCCTTTCTGTCACTGGGATTGAGCACTGCAAGATCGAACCCATTACAAAGCACCTCTTCCCATGGCAAGATAAATCAATCTAGTTGGCCAAACCAAATCAATAGATCGGAGAAGAAATACGAGGCTATAATAATCATGCATAAAAGAGTGCAGCAAAGACTCAAATAATATTCATGGATAATCTGATCATAAACTCACAATTCATCGGATCCCAACAAACACACCGCAAAAAGTGATTACATCGGATAGAACTCCAAGAACATCGAGGAGAACATTGTATTGAAGATCAAAAAGAGAGAAGAAGCCATCTAGCTACTGCCTATGGACCCGAACGTCTGTGGTAAACTACTCACGCATCATCGGAGAGGCAGCAAGGTTGATGTAGAACCCCTCCGTGATCGATTCCCCCTCCGGCGGAGTACCGGAGAAGGCCTCCAGATGGGATCTCTTGAGAACAGAAACTTGCGGCGGCGGAAAAAGTATTTTGTGGACTCCCCTGAGGGTTTCTGATTTTTCCTGAATTTATAGTGGTGGAATTAGGTCAAACAGAGCTAGGGTGGGCCCACGAGGCACCAGGGCGCGCCTGCCCCCGCTCCCAGGCGCGCCCTGGTGGCTCGTGGCCACCTCCTCTGGCGTCTGGTCTTCTCCCAAAGCTTCTAGTGTTTATCTTCGCCAATAAAAAATCTCCAAAAAGTTTCGTGGCATTTGGACTTCGTTTGGTATTGATTTTCTGTAAAACAAAAATAGGTCAGAAAATAGCAACTGACACTGGGCACTAGGTTAATAGGTTAGTCTCTAAAAATGATATATAATTGCTGTAAATGCATATAAAAACATCCAAGATTGATAATATAACAGCATGGAACAATCAAAAATTATAGATACGTTGGAGACGTATCAACATCCCCAAGCTTAATTCCTGCTCGTCCTCGAGTAGGTAAATGATAAAAATAGAATTTTTGATGTGGAATGCTGCCTAACATATTCATCACATATTCTTTTCTTTTATAGCATGGACATTGGACTTGAATGATTCAAAGCAATAGTCTATAATTTGACATGAAGATATAAATACTCAAGCATGCTAACAAGCAACCATGTCTTTCAAAATATCAATGCTAAAGAAAGTTATCCCTAGCCCATTATGCTCAATCATTGATCCATTCATGAAACACACTCAAATATTAGCTACATCCAATGCACAAGTATGACAATAGTGCTCTCTAGTTGGTGCTTTTGTAAGAGAAGATGGAGACTCAAATAAAAATAAAAATTACATAAAAGTAAATAGATAGGCCCTTCGCAGAGGGAAGCAGAGATTTTTCAAATGTGCTAGAGCTCAAAGCTGAAATTAAAGAGATAAAAATATTTTGAGAGGCATGCTTTTCCTGTCAACGAAAATGACCGAGAATTCCCAATATTTTCCATGCTAGACACATCATATGCGGTTCCCAAATAGAAAGTAAAGTTTATTTCCTTTCCACCATTTCTTTCACAATCCATGGCTAGCCGTATCCACGGGTGCCCTCCATACCAACACTTTCCAAAGAATTTTGTTGTTATTAATTTTTGATTTCATTGTGGGACTGGGCATCCCTATTACCAACCATTCTCTCGTGCAATGACAAGTGAATAAACACTCATCGTGAGAATAACACACCTAGCATGGAAAATAATGGCCACCCCCTGCCGCTTCATGAGCGGTACGGGCACACAAACTAGAAAAAATATTTTGAAAATTAGAGTTGGCACACGCAAATTTACTTGGAACGGCATTGAAATACCGCGTATAGGTAGATATAGTGGACTCATTTGGCACAACTTGGGTTTAAGGAGTTTGGATGCACAAACAGTATTTCCGCTTAGTACAAATGAAGGCTAGCAAATAGATTGAGAAGCAACCAACCAAAAAACGAAAACGGTCATAAACAAGCATTGAACATAACTAACAGCGAGTAATGCACCATAAGTAGGATATAATTTCATTGCATAACTATTGACTTAAAGTGCATGCATAGGGAATCACAAACCTTAACACTAATATTCTTACTAAATCACAATTACTCACTAACATGACTCACATATTATCATTTCCATATCGCAAAACTATTGCAAGGAATCACACTTATCATATCCAATGATCTATATGAAAGTTTTTATTTATATCCCTCTTGAATATTCATCACTTTGGGACCAAATTCATATCTTGTGCAAATTACCGTTACTATTATCAACTCTCAAAAAGATTTAAGTGAAGCATGAGAGTGCAAATATTTCTTCAAAATTTCAATCTTAACAATTCTCAAAATAATATAAGTGAAGCATGAGAATTTATTTCTTCAAAATTTTAATCAACTCTCAAAATAACATAAGTGAAGTATGAGAGTTTGTTTCTTCAAAATATAGCCACCACCATGCTCAAAAAGATTTAAGTGAAGCACTTGAGCAACTGCCTAGCTCAAAAAATTTAAGTGAAGCACATAGAGCATTCTAACAAATGATGATAAACGTTTGGCTCTCTCAAGATAGGTGTGTTTAGCAAGGATGATTGTGAAAAACTAAAAATCAAACAAAGCAAAGACTCGTATAATACAATACGCTCCAAGCAAAACTCATATCATGTGACGAATAAAAATATAGCTCCAAGTAAAATTACCGATGGTTGGTAGAAGAACGAGGGGATGCCTTCCGGGGCATCCCCAAGCTTAGATGCTTGAGTCTTCCTAGAATATTACCTTGGGGTGCCTCGGGCATCCCCAAGCTTAGGCTTTTGCTACTCCTTATTCCTTCATCCATCGTGATCTCACCCAAAACTTGAAAACTTCAATCACACAAAACTCAACAAAACCTTCGTGACATCCGTTAGTATAACAACATAAATCACTACTTTAATTACTGTTGCAAACCCATTCATATTTTATTTTTACATTATACCTACTGTACTCTAACTTCACCATGGCTTATACCCTCCGATACAATCCATAGATTCATCAAAACAAGCAAGTAGTGCATCAAAAACAGAATCTGTCAAAAACAGAACAGTCTGTAGCAATCTATTTAAAATCCATACTTCTGTAACTCCAAAAATTCTGAAAAATTAGGAAAACGTGGGAAATTCATATACCAATACTTTGTAAAAAGTTCAGATTTTTTTGACGCTCCAGTACAGAAACAAAATTCGGGCACTGGACACAAAACTTTCTGTTTTCCAAACAGCATCAATTATACTATCTTCCAAATCATCCTAAAGGTATTACTTGGCACAAACACTAATTAAAAACAAAAAAACACAATAATACCGGTATCATAATTGTGAAAACACACAATAACAGAAAAAAAATTATTTTATTCATTGGGTTGCCTCCCAACAAGCGCTATTGTTTTATGCCCCTAGCTAGGCATAATGCATAGTTTCAAGTATTGTCATCTTTCAAGTTGATTCCATAAGTGGCCCTCATAATTGATTCATATGGTGCTTTAATTCTTTTCCTAGGGAAATGCTCCATACCTTTCTTTAATGGAAATTTAAATTTTATATTCCCTTCTTTCATATCAATAACGGCACCTATAGTTCGTAAGAACGGTCTACCAAGTATTATGGGGCAAGAAGAATTGCATTCAATATCAAGAACAATAAAATCAACGGGCACATAATTTCTATTTGAAAGAATAAGCACATCATTAATTCTACCCATTGGCTTTTTAATAGTAGAATCCGCCAAGTGCAAATTAAGAGAACATTCATCTATATTGGTGAAACCTAGCACATCACATAGAGATTTTGGAATTGTGGAAACGCTAGCACCCAAATCACATAAATCATTGCACTCATAATTTTTAATTTTAACTTTGATGGTGGGTTCCCATTCATCATATAATTTTCTAGGAATTTAAATTACTAGTTCTAACTTTTCTTCTAACGCTTTCATCATTGCTTCTACGATGTCTTTAGTAAAAGCCTTGTTTTGCTCATAAGCGTTGGGTGAATTTAACATGGATTGTAACAAAGAAATGCACTCAATCAAAGAACAATTGTCATAATTAAAATATTTGTAATCCAAGAGAGTGGGCACATCGCTATTTAAAGATTTTACCTCTCCAAACCCACTTTTAGCAATTTTTTCATTAAGATTTTCACCCTCCGAATTATGGGAACGCCTACTAGCTAAAGTTGACTCTTCTTCAGTCCCCTTTTCATAAAGTTTTATATTGCTAAACAAAGAATCAATAGATGAAACACCAATCATTTTAATATCCTCATCATTACTACGATAAAAACTGGGAGGAATCGCTTTTTCTAAAAATTCTCGTTTAGCTTTTAGCATACCGGTTCTTTTCTTACTCTCATCAATAGAGACATATAAAGCTTTAATTGATTCACTAATATCAATTTTAGGTGGCAAAATTTTAGTCTCAAGATTTTCCACATCATGAATAATTCTATCAATGCTACTAGACATATCATCAAGTTTACTCAATTTTTCTTCTATCGTAGTGTTGAAAACTTTTTGAGAATTAAGGATTGCCATAATTATTAGAGGAATTTTCAGGGAACGGTCTAGCGTTGAAATTACCTCTATAAGCATTATTATTGAAATTGTTTCGCGAGACAAAATTCACATCTACGGGATCATTATTTTGCTCAATCAAAGTGGACAATGGTACATCATTAGGATCAATATGAGTATTTTTGCTAGCAACCAATTTCAGAAGCGCATCAACTTTATCGCTCAAAGTATTAATTTCTTCAATAGAATTCACCTTTTTACTACTGGGAGTTCTTTCAGTATGCCATTGTGAATAATTTGCCATAATATTATCAAGCAATTTAGTAGCTTCCCCCAAAGTAATCTCCATAAAAGTACCACCCGCGGCGGAATCTAAAAGATTTCTAGAAACAAAATTCAATCCCGCATAAAAAATTTGTATGATCATCCATAAATTTAAACCATGAGTAGGGCAATTTTTTTCATTAATTTCATCCTCTCCCAAGATTGGGCAACATGTTCATGATCAAGTTGCTTAAAATCATAATTTGATCTCTAAGAGAAATAATTTTCACGGGAGGAAAATACTTAGTAATAAAAGCATCTTTACACCTATCCCAAGAATCGATACTATTTCGTGGTAAAGATGAAAACCAAATTTTTGCACGATCCCGTAATGAGAACGGGAATAATTTTAATTTCACAATATCATTATCCACATCTTTTTTCCTTTGCATATCACACAATTCTACGAAAGTGTTAAGATGTGATGCAACATCTTCATTAGGACTACCGGAAAATTGATCTTTCATGACAAGATTTAGCAAAGTGGCATTAATATCACAAGTCTCCGCACTAGCGGCGGGAGGAGCAATCGGAGTACTAATAAAATCATTATTATTAGTATTGGAAAAATCACACAATTTTGTATTTTCTTGAGACATCGTGACTACGCAAACAAGATAACAAGCAAGCAAACAAGCAAACAAGAAGAAGGCAAACGGAAAATATTTTTGTATTTTTGTAAAAACGTTTTAGAAGTGGGGGAGATGAAAACGAGAGGCAAATGGCAAATAAAGTAAATGCAAGGAGATGAGAGTTTATGCAAAGGTACTTGATAGATGTTGATGATGTCTCCCCGGCAACGGCACCAGAAATTCTTCCTGCTACTTGTAGCTTGCGTTGGTATTTTCCCCGAAGAGGAAGGGATGATGCAGCACAGTAGAGATAAGTATTTCCCTCATTTATGAAACCAAGGTTATCGAACCAGTAGGAGAATCACACAACACCTCGTTAGCAGCACCTGCACACAAACAACAAATCCTTGCACCCAACGCAAACGAGGGGTTGTCAATCCCTCGGCGGTCAATTGCAAGATTAAATTGTATGTGATAGATAGATAGATTGAAACAAAAATACAAAATAAAATAAATAAAAAGAAATGGCAGCAATATTTTTAGGGTTTTAGTAATATGATTTAGATAGACCCGGGGCCATAGATTTCACTAGAGGCTTCTCTCGAGAAAATAGCATACGGTGGGTAGACAAATTACTGTTGGGCAATTGATAGAAAAGCAAATAATTATGACGATATCCAAGGCAATGATCATGTATATAGGCATCACGTCCAAGACAAGTAGACCGACTCCTGCCTGCATCTACTACTATTACTCCACACATCGACCGCTATCCAGCATGCATCTAGTGTATTAAGTCCATAAAGAACGGAGTAACGCCTTAAGAACGATGACATGATGTAGACAAGATAAACTCACGTATGAATAAACCCCATCTTTTTACCCTTAATAGCAACGATACATACGTGTCATGTCCCTTTCTATCACTGGGATTGAGCACCGCAAGATCGAACCCATTACAAAGCACCTCTTCCCATGGCAAGATAAATCAATCTAGTTGGCCAAACCAAATCAATAGATCGGAGAAGAAATATGAGGCTATAATAGTCATGCATAAAAGAGTGTAGCAAAGACTCAAATAATATTCATGGATAATCTGATCATAAACTCACAATTCATCGGATCCCAATAAACACACCGCAAAAAGTGATTACATCGGATAGAACTCCAAGAACATCGAGGAGAACATTGTATTGATGATCAAAAAGAGAGAAGAAGCCATCTAGCTACTGCCTATGGATCCGAAGGTCTGTGGTAAACTACTCACGCATCATCAGAGAGGCAGCAAGGTTGATGTAGAACCCCTCCGTGATCGATTCCCCCTCCGGCGGAGTACCGGAGAAGGCCTCCAGATGGGATCTCTCGAGAACAGAAACTTGCAGCGGCGGAAAAAGTATTTCATGGACTCCCCTGAGGGTTTCTGATTTTTCCTGAATTTATAGTGGTGGAATTAGGTCAAACGGAGCTGGGATGGGCCCACGAGGCACCAGGGCGCGCCTGCCCCCCCCAGGCGTGCCCTGGTGGCTCATGGCCACCTCCTCTGGCGTCTGGTCTTCTCCCGAAGCTTCTAGTGTTTATCTTGGCCAATAAAAAATCTCCAAAAAGTTTCGTGGCATTTGGACTTCGTTTGGTATTGATTTTCTGTAAAACAAAAACAGGGCAGAAAACAGCAATTGGCACTGGGCACTAGGTTAATAGGTTAGTCTCCAAAAATGATATATAATTGCTGTAAATGCATATAAAAACATCCAAGATTGATAATATAACAGCATGGAACAATCAATAATTATAGATACGTTGGAGACGTATCAGGCCTGCACCTCGTGGACCCCCTCGCAGGAGTTGCACAGCTCAGTCCACCTCGTGAGGTAGTCGCGGAGAGGCTCGTCCGGGCCCTGAACGCACATGGAGAGCTGGCGAGGCCGACCCGGACGCTTGTACGTGCTGGTGAAGTTGCGTACGAACGCATCCTCGAAGTCCAGCCAGGAGTTCACGCTGCCGGCTTTCAGGCTGTTAAGCCATGTCCTGGCCGAGCCGAGCAGCATGAGGGGGACGTAGCGGACTGCCACGCGCCTGTTGCCACCGGCTATGCCGATAGCCGTGGTGTAGTCGACCAGCAAGTCTCCCGGCTTGGTGACGCCGCTGTACTTGGGGGTGTCGCGGGCCAACGTGAACCCTTTGGGAAAGGGCTCCTCGCGGATGCGTGGCCCGAAACAGGCAGGACCAACGGAGCTCTCCTCCTCAAGGACCGTGGACCGCGCCAGTAGGTCGATGTGATGGCGGGCATCATTGTCGTCGTAGGGCTTGCGGGGGCCTAGCCAGTCAGCGACAGAGCCGCGTGTCACCAGCCGTCTCGTCAGCGATGCCGTCACCAGCCGTCGTGGCGCGGTTGAGCCGGCTCCGGCTGGCCCGGCGCCGGCCAGAGCGGTTGACGCTAGCGTGCGGCGAAGATGCCTACTGCGTGTCCTGAAGGACCCTCTCCGGGTCCGCGGTGTTTCCCGAGGTGGAAGCGGCGGGCTGGGCCGGATTGAAATGCTTCTGCTGCTCGTTCGCCGTGGTGATGAGGTCACGAACGCGCTGCTGCTACTGCAGGAGCTCCTCGCCCTCCAGGAATTCAAGATCCGCCATGGCTGCCTGCGCCGCGAGCATGTTCTTGACGGGGGTGTCGTAGATTGGCCGGCCTGCGCCTAGCGCACGGCCGATGGCGCCTTCGCGAAACCGCACCTCTGCGACTCGACTGGGCTCAGCGGCGGCCGGCGTGAAGCCGTGGACGTTGGCAAACTCCCGCTGGACGGACTCCAGCCGGCGTCGCGTTGCCGCGAGCACCGTGGCCTCGTCCAGCAGTTGCTGATGGTCCTCGTTGAGCTAAGCCGCCGCGGCCGCCGGGTCGGCATCGGGCGTGATGGGGGCTTGCAGGCTCCAGATCGTCTCGCGAAGCGGGTCGACCCGGCTGGTTTGGGCTGCAGCCGTGGCCGCGTCGGCCTTCTCCTTGCTGGACGAGGAGCCGGAGCTAGCGTCGATGGTCAGCACCTCCTCGCGGATGCAGAGATCCGCGACTTGGTCGGAGACGACGCAACTAACAGGGACGGGTGAGTCGGTGAAGCTGTGTACCTCACTAGGGTACTCGTCGGGGATGAGCACGACGAAGACACGCAGCGCGCCGAAGGGGACGACGGAGCAGCCTGAGGGGCAGACGGCTTCCGTGCCTGACGCTGCGTCGCAGCCGGCCGGGTTGGCCGCTCAAGGCGCGCGGACCAAGCCATGCGCAATGCACTCGCCGGAGCTGGTGAAGGGCCTCATCCAGAACTTGACTCCGGCCGACACCGCGAGCAGCCCCACGGTGGGCGCCAACTGTCGTGGTGAAATCACGGCAGATGCCATGAGATGGCTAAAAGTGGGGGGCTGCGTGAGGATGCCGGTGGGCTCACGAAGTGAGGTTGGCACACGCGTGCGCGAGACACAAGGCGTACCCAGGTTCGGGGCCCTCCGGAGAGGTAACACCCCTAGTCCTGCCGAATGAGATGATAAGCACAAGGGCTACAAGGTTGCTCCTGGAGCTGTTTGGGCGGAGGAGGAAGAAGGGGCTAGACCTCCATTCTACCTCTCCTGTGAGTGTGTGTGTGTGTGTGGTGTGTGTTACGAGTGGAGCTAGGACAACGCGACCCCTCTGCATGGAGGCCTCCTGGGGGGTCTTATAGCCCGACCCCCCAGGGTTACATGGGTAAATCTACACGCGGGCGGGACCCGGATGTCGGCGTCTAGAGCCGGCAGTGGGGCCCACCGGCTGCTGGGACCCGCCGGCTGCCCGGCACTGTGGCCCGTCGCCTCGTGCGTCACGGAGTGGTTGGCGTTGTGGGGCTACAGTGGCTCGCCGCGCTGACGTCGGTCGCCCGGATCAGCGGGGTTGGCGGCACTGTAGCCACACTCTCCCGGGGTTCGCGGCACTGTAGCCACGCTCTCCCGTTGTAGAGAGCCGTCTTGTCGTACGGAAGGATGGGACGGCCGCTGACCCGTCGCCAGCCGGCTAGCGGCCAGCCGGACCCGGAACGGGGCCGCGCCCAGCCGGCCAGCGTCGGGAAGCTAGATTTGAGGGGCACGGGCTGCCCCGATGTTTTGAAAAGGGCTCCGGGCTCCGTTGCCTACCCGGGGGTTATCACCCCAACAATCTCCGAGACCCAAAAACCCACCTCCAACAACAGATAATGTAGATGCAAAAAAAATTACATCTCCACCTCCAGAAGATGTAAAATACAACATCTGGAGATGCAAATTTGCATCTCCACCTCCAGGAGATGTAAAACTGGCAGCCGCGCGCTAACCGCCCAACCGCTTTCATTTTCGTTCCGCCCTTCCGCCCACCGCCGCCCGGTCCATGGTCGACTCCGATGACCCCGCCGCCTCCTCCGCCGCAGCCGCCCACCCCGCCGCGGCCTTCGCCGGCTCATCCACCTTCCCCAATCCCGCTTCAGCCTCCATGCCGCCTCCCCGGTTTTGGCCCACCCCGTCCGGTCGCCGTCGCCGGCGGTGCCACCGGCGAAGAAGCAGCAGGCCGCCAATCCCCGGTGGTGGAGGTGTGAAGCGGCCGGCGGGGCGCAACCCGGCGACGAACCCATCTCGGGTGGCCAATAAATCGAAGGCGGTCGCGGCTGCGTCGGCCGATTCGCAACCGTCGGCGACCGTGGCATCCGCATCCGGTCAAGGAACCCCTATTCCACCTCCGCCGCCGCCGCCGGCGGCCATGGAGGAAGACGTGGTCACGCCCACGGCCACCGCATTCAACGTGTTCGACGAAATGACGCAAAGGTAAATAAAAAAAATCTGATTTCCTCTTGTTTGTTCTTTCAATTTCCGATACGAATAGAATGTGAGGTTGATTACGTGTACGTCCATTTGTAATCTTGATGATGAAGCTTTCATGCGTTCGACAAATGTGTCAAATGATGATTATTTCTCTCAAGAGTATACTCAAATGCGGTTGTACAACGGCTGTACGGTGGTTGTACAGCAGCTGCGCGGCCGTCTTTCGGTTTTACATCTCCATTTTGCAGCGTCTATTGGAGCTGCACTTTTACATCCTCAATATACATCATCCGTTGGAGTTGCCTCTTTTTTGAAGATGTAAAATGCACTTTCTAGTTTTACATCTCCAAATTTGCATCATCTATTGGAGTTGCTCTAAGTAGAATAGGATTTTCGTTTTGCCATACACAGGCACTAGTCGAAACTCTTTTACTGGCCCGGGTTCTTTGTGTTTCCCTAAAATACAGCTGGTCACATACATATGGACCTCACCAATATTTAAATTCAAAAAATGTTGAACTGCTAAATCTGAAAAACTTAACAAAAATCTCCGCGCAATTCTCGCAGTCGTCTGACCCCAACTTCCAAAGTGGTGAGGGCACACGTTCGATGAAAATTACCCACCTTGCCACTATGTAAGTCATACCGGCTGGATTTCTTTCCCCCTCCCGAGCCGTATCAACCAGCCACTCCCCGCGCGCAACGGACATGCATATCAAGCAGCTCCTCCTTCGGCTAGGATTCCAGCGGTGCCTCCCATCTAGCCGTCTTCCCCGACAGTGTGCCACCCCCTCTGACTATCCCCGCCAGTTGCTCTACCTGCTCGTCCCATCCTCGCCCGTAGCAACGCCCCTCCGCCATCCGCCCCCTAGCCCAGATTCCCCCTGTCGTACCGCCATATCCCATTGCACATCCAGGTAGCTCCGCCCTCCTCCCTTCTCTTCTCCCCATCCCTCCCTCGTCCGTTCCTCCCCTCCTGTGGCATGCTCTATTATGTTCTTTCTTTCTTTTGTTTCCTGATTTTTCCGCATGGAGTCCATACTGTGAGCTATTTGCTATGGAGTAGTAATGTTGCATATATGTTGATGAGTACTTCCTATAGATTGCATATTACAAACATATACTATTGAATGCATATTCATGATTACTTGTTATGGAGTTTGCTTGCAAGGTGTCTGTGAGAATGCTTGTATGGGAAAAACTTATTTTCTTGTACTTTATAGATGTGATTGATGATGTTATAGATTGCAACACATTATTTATTCAAATTGTATCATGATAACAAAATAGACTTTGCTTGTAATGGCTGACAAGGTGGTTCTGTGATGATGCACATGGTAAGAACTTAATTGATATTTATAGATAAGAGGTTAATGATTGGAACACACCCTTAGAATATCTCAGTAGGAAAGATTGGGAAAACCTTATGCGGAAATTTTAAGCAGGAACAAGGAAGAAACTCACAAAGACTCAATTCAAGAACAAATGGGGCAGTAGAAAAACTGATTATGCATGGTTCATGGAGTTGGATAATGGAGCCACTGGGCTTGAATGGGATGATGCAAGAAAGCAAATTGTTGATGGCTCTAAAGAATGGTGGGAAGAACATCTTGAGGTAATAGTAATATTTTTTTTTCATACCCATACTTCTTTTTATGATTGCGTTAGATAACTTCTACATTCAATTTTGTAGACATGACAACCTTAAGAGATAGGTATATCAAATAGTGGCTTAGGTGGTAAACAAGTTTTAAGTGTTCACATTTAGCTCCGCCAGTGGTACCAAATGCAAACATTTGGGGTTTCAAAAACATGGACCAAAGCACCTTGAATATTTGCATATCTTATTTGATGAAAAGTACCAAATAAATAATTGTGGGGCTACTGTGGATTGTCCTAGAGATGAATCCTATTATGAATCCAGGGATGGCAATTTGGTGAATCAGAGAAACCAGATAATGAAGGTAGCATCTTTGAAAAAACCAAAAGGAAAAAATAAGCGCAAGAATCCTTCGGTGCAAATGAGGAGAACGATGAGAAGAGTCATTTCTTTCGATTGTACAAGCAGACATTCCACAAGACATAAAGTGGCGTGGAAGATAACCTCTGGTGTTGAAGCATCATATGCTCCTCTTCCACCTAGCCATGTGCCTACCATCGCAGAGCTCATAAATGATGAAAAAAATGTGGGGCGCAAGAAAAAACTGCTCTCATGCACACAGCCGTCATCCTTGTGGTTAAGCTTGAATTTAGAGAGATCTTCAATGTGCTTGAAAAAAAAGAAGGGAGGTTTGATTTTC
The DNA here is from genome assembly GCA_039707655.1 of Elymus sibiricus. Classification (NCBI taxonomy): domain Eukaryota; kingdom Viridiplantae; phylum Streptophyta; class Magnoliopsida; order Poales; family Poaceae; genus Elymus; species Elymus sibiricus. The sequence goes on from CM077666.1 coordinate 404,273,521, forward strand.
TACAGAGGGAGCATGACAAGGAGATGATGAAGTGCATGCAGAATTATCTGTTTTTCTATGTTGTGAACCATGTTTGGTTTTATTGTTGAATCATATTTGCTTGCGTTGTTGAACCATATTTGCTTGTGTCGTGGCCAATATTTTTATATGTTGTCAACCATGATTATGGTGTTTCCATATATGTTAATGTTAACATGTTTATTTTTTCTCGTGTAGATGGACACAAGCATGGAATAAGTTGCCATAAAGGTCCAGGAGGGACTGAAACTTCTAGATGAACTTGTGAAGCAGACTGTCATCACGGGGAACATAGGTAGCCTCTATGTTCAGCGGTACTGGAACGAAACATATAAAGACGCGCAGCAAAGTGGAAAATATTTTTATAAATGTTTCAGATGAGCACTGAGGTTTCCATGACACTTTATGATTTGCTAATTTCTACCTATAGTTTGAAGTAAAAAAAGTTTTCATCAAATGAGTGATTGGTCATGCTTTTATGGATTGTTGGAGGGCCCGAAGCATTCTCTCAAGCCGAAAACCGCTTTGCACGGTCACTTTGGATAGTTCATACCAAGTTTATGGAAGTGTTGTTATGTTTGTACAAGTTAACAAAAAATGACATCAAACCGAGAGATCCTACTTTCAATACTAAGAATGAAAGGGTTAAATAAGATTGTTCCTGGTCTCATTTCAAAGAGGCTATTCGTGCCATAAATGATCAATGGAATGTCAATCGGTGTACAAATTGCAGCTTTATGGCCAATTAGCATATAAACTATCTTTCAGGCCTCGGTGACATTACAAACAATTACTAGCAAATCTATAGTTTTAAAGTTGTGTCAACCAAACAACTTTCAACTTTCCCACAGATCTTATCTCAGAACAACTTTCTCACAGCTCATACTGGCTTTTTAAAAATCCACAGCTCAACCAAACACACTCACATATGTGTCTAATGTTCGGTTGTGAGCAAAATTTAAGCTAGAAATGAGGATAAAATGCCATCTAAACTTTCAATCCCTTAATGATTCGAATCATGGCCAAAATTTCAAACTATCCGGTAAAATATGATTTTCTTTATTGAAGTCAAATATAGTCACATTAGTGGGATAAAAGCATGCAAGTTTATTTTAATCCAATAACATCAGGGGTAACTTGATCATTTTGGGCTTGCCGGTCCGGTCAAAGGGGATTTCACTCATGGTAATGCACGTGCATTGCAAAAAAGAAGAGAAAACCTAACAAGCATGTGGTATTCTTATAAATAGTTAGAGAACAATGGCACAAGTAAAATTGTGGAGTGAATGCCATAAATTCTCCATTAAAACACGTGTATGGTTGATCATGTGTTAAAATAGTAGTCCTCTCTCCTAATATAGTGCATGTAGAACTTTTTCGTCAAGATTTGTAATGTTTGAACAATTTTCTAAAGAAAAATTCTACATACTTTTTTTGCGAGAAAACTTCCGATCTATTCATCATGCCATGGCAGTACAAATAACACAGAAATAACAAAAAAATACGTCCATGTTTGTAGACCACATAGCAATGACTACAAGCACTGGAGCGAGCCGATGACGCGCCGTCGTCATCGCCCTTTTCTCACCGAAACCGGGCCAAACTTGTAGTAGACAGTCAGGATGTCGTCGTGCTAAGGCCCCACAAGACCAACGCACCAGAACAGCGACCCTCAAAGAAATATAATAAGATACATGCATAATACCATATTTTTAACCATATTTTTACATTTGTATTTATTTGATGAAAAGTACTCCCTCCGTTTCAAATTATAAGATGTTCTTTTTTTTGAATTGGATGTATGTAGACGTGTTTTAATATGTTAGTTCATTCATTTTAGTTTCTATGTAGTCCATATTGAAATATCCAAAACATCTTATAATTTGGAACGGAGATAGTACTAAATAAATAATCGTGGTCAAATTTTAAGAAATTTAACTTGTAGAAAAATTATAGACACTATATTTTAGAACTGAACGAGTATGATTACAGAAATATCAATGGCCGAGTTCCCGCAAAAAATAATATCAATGGCCGAGAACTAACAAACTGCATTACCGTGTAAATTACTGGTCACCAGTTGGCTGCAAGCCTGCAATACTGCAACAGCCGCCAGTCGACATCCAGGACCGCATAGGTGTAGCCATACAAAGATCAACTGTACAAATCTCGGCAGATATACACCATCTAATGTTTCTGGACCAGAGGCATACCACCGCTCGGGAAGCTCGCCATAGTTGTGCGAGTAGTTTTTCTCTCCGGACACAGGCGACTAAAACCTAGCCGCCGCCAGGAGAGCTCCTCTGCCGCCTTCCCCCGGCGGCTCCCCTCTGCCGACAACCTCGGTCGTTGGTGGTGAGGGGGTCGCCGGATCTACGCGTGTATCTCGTGTAGCTATATCGTGTAGCTTTAGGTTAGGCACTAGTAGCTTAGATTTTTTGGGTCGATCATCGTCTTGCCTTCGGCGACGGCGATGGCGCCGCTGAATAAAGAAGCTTTAGATCCTTGAGGCGATCAATCCTATGGTTGAGTATGGATTTGGGAACCAGTCTGTTCAAACATGGATGGTGTGGCGGCGGCGGCATCGTCATGGTGGTCTTGTGTCCTCGGGCTCCGCCGTTGCGATAGTGTTTGCTCCAGTGCCGCCGCGGATCTTGGGAGGTAGTCCAGAAGCGGATGCAGATTGTGGTCTGCATCGGCGACATCTGGAAGATGGTGGATCGTGTGCCGAGTTCATGATTCGTGGCTGACACGTATGGTTTCCTCCGACGTCGTAGTCATGCGGGGGGCCCAGATCTGAAGTTCGATCGCATGTCCGGGGTGTTGCCCCGGTCTGATTCGTTCAAAGGAAATGCCTTCGCCTTTGGTGAGCCACCTTGGAGGTCCGCAAAGCTGCATATCAACGATGGAGCTGCGTCGAGCTCGGGTGAGGAGGTGATCCGTCATTTTTTCCCTCGGTGGCTGCTTTGTTGGTGCCGGAGGCAGGTGATGGGCGATGGTGTCAAGCTTAAGGGCATCTCCACCGGCAACCCGCAAATTTCCTCCCGCATCCGTCCGCGGACAGGGGGGGGGGGGGGGGCAGTCCGCGGACACGGATGCGGGAGGACGTCATCCAACGGTAGCCGCATACATTTCAAACTCTTTTTCAACAAACCGGATGAAATTCATGCAAATCCGGCCTGGTTTCATATAAACATGACGAATTTCATACAAACCGGACGAAATCATTTACATTTTGGACATATTTTAACTAAAAGCTAAAACTATTTGCACGTACGGTCGCGCGGAGCTCCACTCCCATGATACGGATACACTACACTAGTCTACAGCCGGCCGCGGTGGATCCCTTTGTCTTCCCCATGTCCGGCAGCCCGCTCACCGGACTGCCGGGAGCCCCGGAGGTATATGCTTCAGCGCAAAGGGCGGCTCGCTTCCCCACCGCTCATCGGAGTGGAACCGCTGGCTGATGCTTCAGCCGGAGGGGAAGGAGGCGCGCCTCCGCTTCCGCGAAGCCCAGGTGGCGGGCGACGATGGTCTGCGCTGAAGAACTGGGCAAGTCACCGGCTGTGCAAGCCGGCGACATACCGGCGGTGGCCTTCATGGGACCCAAGCGGCGGCGGCCTCCCGTGTTCTACTTCTCCTCGATGATGGCGGCCGGCACAGACGTGCTGGCCACCGACTCGTCGATGTCCGCGCAGACGGCTTCTTTCTCTGCCGACAGGGCGTGGCTACGAGCGCGTCGACGGCGGATGGCGCGGTCGCAGGCACGGGAGGCGTGGTACGACGCGGCTTCGTACACGGCAGCGACGATGCCCGGGCCGCCATGCTCCCCCCTCCCCTTGCCGGCCTGGAGCAACTCGCCACTCCTCCGCGAGCTGGCTTGGAGCGGCGACATGTAGAACCGCGCGCCGGCTTGGAGCGGCAACTTGTTCCGTCGGGCTAGGCGAGGGAGGTGGAGCAGGGGCCTGCCTTGTTCGTATCCGGCGGGCTCGGCGGGCCACCCAGCCGGCTTTTATGCTGGAGAACTGCTCTTCCATCTTGTCGGATGCCATCGAATGAGTGGAGAAAATGGAGGAAGGATGAGAATGGGGAGCGGTGGAGTGGTGCGATTCTTGCCCGGCATCTGGCCTCCTTTAAATAGTGGGCGGACGGGAGAAGCTTGCCCGGCGTTGTGTTAAATGTCGGCCCGCTCGTGAACAGACGTGTGGCCGGAGTAGGTTTCTCGGCTTCCACACGGGTTTAATGGAGGCGTGTTCAGCCGGGCGTGCAGCGGGCGGCGCCCTCGGCCGGCGCGCCACTTCAATGGCGGAGGCAGTGAGAGGCCGCGTCCGCCCTGAGCCGTCTTCAATGTGCAGCGACGCGCTTTACAGCAGCATGAATGCGGGCAGCCGGCGCCCGGGGGGGGGGGGGGGTGGTGGGTTTTGGGTGGGCCAGGGCGGTCAGAAGAGGGCATAGTTGCGTGTCCGGACCCCCACGTTTGTCTTCGGTTTGCAGGAGAAATCGCGTCCGGACCGCCCTGCGGACCGATACGGGACCGCGCTGGATGGCTTCTGCGGTCCGGACAGCATGGTCCAGACGGTTGCGGGAGGTTTGTGGGTCGGCGTTGGAGATGCCCTAAGGGATTCTTCGGTGTTGATTATAATTTTTTTCTTGGCTGATAATCTTTTTTCTTGGCTGATGTTTCTTTATGCAAAGGCAATTAGACATGTATACATTACGTTAAAAAATGTTTCTCGACCAAATAAGCCAGATACGGTCCGTGCCCCCTCACCGATCCGGATCACGCCCTTAAAGAAAACGAGCGCGTGCATTGCGTTTGTGCCAACTGCTACGAGCCACCCGGACAGTGACGTTGATGTGGAGATGGCCGGTCCATATGCACGCACCCAATTGCTACATGCGGTTAACCTGCAATTTAGGCAGTTTTCCGCAAAGGAGCTGACATGCTGCCTCCCATCTCGTCTTCCTTGAGTGGGATGTTGATTTGCGGCCGGTGGTATCGTGCCAGTGCCACCGTGGTAGTCAGGTCAGGTGCACTCCTTTCACAAGTCTTTGGGCCTTCCTGCTCCTGCACCTGCGCGGTGTGCTGTTGAGGAAGTGGTGGCCAGGTCGATTGCTACCGGCGTACGTTGCCGCGCACCCCTGGCTACACCTAGGCAGGCACAGCACACTGGATACACTGGGAGAGGTCTCCGATTCTGAGCTCACTGCAATTAATATAATGCATTTTTTTTTTTGAGAAAAGGCTGCTTGTATTCATAGTCACATACACAGAACAGAACTCCAACACATACAAGCACCTCGAACGCATACGAATACGGAAACAGACCACAGGCCATGCAGCCTAAACACAGCAAACCTCACAGAAAGCTCAGGAACAAGCTCCAGGCTCGCTGCATCCATCCAACCAGCCGCTCGCCGTCTGCTCGAGCCGCCATGGAAGAAGCCTTCTTTCTGCATCGCCAACAATGGCTTTGGAGGCCGCATATAGGTCCCGCCCCACCGGACGGGAACCGGGGTCGGGTTCCGGCGCATCGGCCGGGGACAATCCCCACAGAGAAGAAGGCTCCAAACCCCCACCGTGGCTCCAGCTCGCCGGAGCCGCGAAGGTCGACAATCCACCGTCATCCAGAACCCCAAAACAGGGCTTAGAAACCCAAATCCGTCGCCGCGTCGGTCGCCGCCAGCAGCGCAGCTCCCGACCGCGAGAACATCGAAGAACAGGGAGAAGGATCTGAAGTCGCCCCTGTACACAGAGCCGCAGAGCTCCTCGCCGGCGCCGGAGCCTGCACCAGCGAAGCGGGGAGAGAGCCCCGGCACAAAAGTATCCACGAGGCCGCCGCCACCGCCACGACAGCCCCGCACATCTGCTCCTCTACCCAGATCCAAAGCCGACGAAGAACACCCCGTCGGAGGGGATCTGGAAGACCACCAAATCGGCGCCGTCGTCGCCCGACGCCACAGCGAGCAAACACGGCCCGAAGAAAGGAGCTCCAAAAGCAGACCAATCCCGCCGCCCCGAAGAACCAGCAGGAAGACGCAGCCTCCAGCTCGCCGGCGGCGAATCCACCGGGATGGGGAACGAGCCAGAGCAAACCTTATTCCCCGCACCGCCGTCTCCACCATCAAAACGCCGGCGCCAAACAAACTAAATCCTACCCTCTGTACAAGCCGGACGCAAAGCACCGCGGCTTCCCCCTTCTCCCGCCGCCGGAGCGGCCGACGGAGAAGAGGAAAGCCAGCGGACTCGCCGGCGCACTCGGGAGGAAGAGAAGTCGCCCTCGGTCTCTCCTCTCTCTACTGTAGCAGGAGAAGGGGAAAGCGAAACCGGTGTGGTGGTAATATAATCCAGAAAGATACATAGCGGCTGACTCCTGGCTCTCTCATAGCTTAGCGACTCTCGGCCGTCCGATCGATTTGCTTGATGCGTTCCCGGCCGTTGGATCGAGCGCGTGGAAGACCTCCGCTGTCGGATCGAGCCCGCGCGACTGTAGCAATGAATAGTTTCACTCTCGTTCATGCCACCGCGCGTAATTACAGTGCCCCGCCGAGGGCATTTTCGTCATTTCGCATATAGGCGTATAAAAGAACGGCGCCTGTGGTGAAACCCTAGCCGCCTCTCTCCCGCACTCGCGCAGCCCCTCTCCTCTTCCTCCCGTCCCCTCCCTCCCGCCCACTCGCTCGATCCCCGCTATCGCCGCCTCGGTCGCCGGCCGATTCCGGCCGCTCCGGTTAGCTCCGGCGCCGCTCGACACACGCACGGCTGCTCCTCAACGAGCTCTACTAGCCTCACCGTGTCGATCTACGTTTCCTCGCCTCCTGTGGTCGCCCCCATCGATTTCCCCTGCTAGGGTTTCGGTGGTGGAGGTGGACCTCGCCAACGGCGGCCGCCTGCTCGTTGCCCCGGTCATCTCCGCCCCTGATGGTGCTCCTGGATGTGCTGTACATCACCTCCTCGCCTCCTTGGCCGCTTCGGTGCCCGTGGCTTTCATGCTCGTCGGCGGGACGGTGCAAGGCGTAACTCCGACGCGGTTCCTCGCCGGTTGGATGGCGTTCAGGCGCAACCCCGGCGCCCACTGAGTACTGCGTCGGCTATAACCTCCCTCGGTGAGCTCCATCTTCCTCCTGCTCCTCTGCTTTGGCTACTGTATGGGACATGGCCGTGGCTCTGGAATTTGTTCGATTAAATTTGTCGATCTGTTCATCCTCTCGGCTCAGGAAGCAACTCGTTTTGGATGAGAACAATATATAATTTTGTGACCTGGTCAGATCTCAGGTTGTCCCTTTTGCTTCTATCCGATTGTGTATAGGTAGCTGGTTGTGTTTTCGGTACTGATATGGTTTGGTTAATGCCATATTTTTGGTTAATGACAGATTTAATTGGAGGTTTAGTTTGGTTAAAAAGATGATGCCATGTGACATTCAGTATTTATGTCCAGATTACAGATCATATGCAAATAAACTATTTAAATGGATACTGTAGTTCACACGCTCTCTCTGATGTTAACTCTAATCTGTTGGATAAAAGTATTAGAGGCAGCATGTATGCTGAATGTGAGTTATTTTTGTATATATGGGAGAGCAGTCTAAAAGTTAGAACAGGGTCTGCAACAATAGTGTGATTTATGTTGCTGGAAGTACTGCCAATGCTTTTGTCATTTTTCAGGTTTGCTCTTGGTTCTGTTGGCAAGAGATCTTTGGTCATGAATCCATTGTAGAATGGCAATAATTGAGCATCAAGGCACAATCTAAATCACTATCATGATATTTCAGGTAGTAATTACTCGAACATAAACTTTATCTATTCTTTTATTTTTCTCCTTTGTTTTGGTATAATGATATGTTGATGCCCCCTGTCATGTAATTATTCCAAGATAGCCTGACTGTAGTATTTCTGGGAGAAATATTATTATGAATAGGGAGCTTTATTTCGAGCATCCTACTTTTTGATATCGTCCTAATATTACAGTCAGGCTATCTTGGATGAAAGACATAGTTCGTGTGAATCATGACCTTCCTTGCAATATTTCTTTCTGTGTAATCATTCTTGTGTGCGTATGTGGGTATGTTTTTTGGTATCTATAAGAATCTGTGTTTATCTATTGTAAGCTAGAACAGTTTGTACCTACTGAAACCTATCTGTGTGCCTTTGTAGGGTTTCGGTGTTTAGCTTAAGGATTGATTGTTGGGCCGGATTAGTCTCTGATTTGGCTCTTTGGCTTGAGGATTAATTGCATAGATGGCGTAGATGACACTGAGATTATACTGAATTAGTCTGTGGATGGAGACTTTGGGATCATAATATCTAACAAAAGAAGCAACGATTTTGGTAGCCAGTGCTCGTCGGCGGGACGGTGCAAGGCGCAACTCCGACGTGGTTCCTCGCCGGTTGGACGGTGTTCAGGTGCAACCCCGGTGCACTGAGTACTGCCTCGGCTACAACCTCCCTTGGTGAGCTCCATCTTCCTCCTGCTCCTCTGCTTCGGCTACTGTATGGTACATGGCCGTGGCTATATTGATGTGCTGCTCGTATGGTTGATGCTCTATGCCCTACTCATGCATCGGTTCCTACTTGAGCTCTGTGGTTGTGGATCCATGCTATTCTAGGGTTTGCAGGCTGCTGTTCATGTTTAGTTGCTGGCATAGGAGCCCCTGTGATGCTCTGGTTTACATGTGGATTCCTTGGTCCTATAGCTATGCTCCTAGATTTGCTAAATTGATCAGTGGTGTTCGTTCTAGGGCGATGATGATTAACTGTGGCTGAAATAAGTGTGCCTTTGAGCAATCAAGGCACCTGTGGGTATCAAGTTGGATCCCCCCTCTTGTCTCTAGAATCCTTTTTTGATCCTGTGATACTTGTTGTTCTGTCCTTGGATGGTCTTTCTTGTTGAGTGATAACCAGGGCAGCTCCACTGTATAAACAAATTGATCTGGTGATAAGAGATGACGGGGGTAGGTTATATGATCAAGGAAAGGTGAATCTGAGCCCACTATGCAATGAACCCTGAACCCTTTTTATTTGTATTTAAAGGTGTTGCTTATTTGTGTTCCAGTGTTTATAGCCGTCTTATGTGGTTTACATGTGGATGGCCTGGTCCTATAGCCATGCTCCTGGATTTGCTAAATTGATCGGTGGTGTTCGTGCTAGGGCGATGATGATTAACCATGGCTGAAATAAGTGTGCCTTTGAGCAATCGAGGCACCTGTGGGTATCAATTTGGATCCTCCCTCTTGTCTCTAGAATCCTTTTTGGACCCTGTGATACTTGTTGTTCTGTCCTTGGATGGTCATTCTTGTTGAGTGATAACCAGGGCAGCTCCACTGTATAAACAGATATCCTAAAACAAGAACCTAGCTGAGGACCGGGCTCTCTCAGAGTTTAGCGACTGGTGGCCGTCGGATCGTTTTGCTTGATGCGATCTGGGCCATCGGATCGAGCCACCGGAGGACATCGGCCGTCGGATCTGAGCGCGATACTGTAGGAATGAATAGTTTCACTCTCGTTCGTGCCACCGCGCATAATTGCAGTGCCCCGCCGAGGGCACGGCATGCCTGTGGTGAAACCCTAGCCGCCTCTCTCCTTGGCTACAACCTCCCTCGGTGAGCTCCATCTTCCTCCTGCTCCTCTGCTTCGACTACTGTATGGTACATGGTCGTGGCTATATTGATGTGGTGCTCGTCTGGTTGATGCTTTATGCCCTACTCATGCATCGGTTCCTACTTGAGCTCTGTAGTTGTCGATCCATGCTATTCTTGGGTTTGGAGGCTGTTGTTCATGTTCAGTTGCTATCATAGGAGCTCTTGTGATGCTCTGGTTTACATGTGGATGCCTTGGTCCTATAGCTATGCTCCTGGATTTGCTAAATTGAACAGTGGCGTTCATGCTAGGGCGATGATGATTAACCGTGGCTGAAATAAGTGTGCCTTTGAGCAATCGAGGCACCTGTGGGTATCAAGTTGGATCCTCCCTCTTGTCTCTAGGATCCTTTTTGATCCTGTGATACTTATTGTTCTGTCCTTGGATGGTCATTCTTGTTGAGTGATAACCAGGGCAGCTCCACTGTATAAACATATTGCTCTGGTGATAAGAGATGACGGGGGTAGGTTATATGATCGAGGAAAGGTGAATCTGAGCCCACTATGCAATGAACCCTGAACCCTTTTTATTTGTATTTAAAGGTGTTGCTTATTTATGCTCCAGTGTTTATAGCCGTCTTATATAAAGATTTCTTCTCTCTCATACCTTTATTGCATATGAGTTGTTCTTGATCTTTTATTGTTTGTTGTTGACCCTTGATTTAGTCTGGTTAAGAGTTAAGTTGCACTTTGTTATACTAGAAAGACTCGCTCCCAGCAAGTTATCGGTTGAATGGCTTGTTTTAATTCGTTGTGATGCTATTACTTCTATTTTTCCGCAAGTTACCAGTTGCAGTTATTTGTTCTTACATGCTACAAATAATAATGCTACAAGATTTATTTTAGCAATGCAATGAACCCGGAACCCTACATAAACAAGAGTGAAATAAGGATGAACCTACACAGATTATCTTTATTTTAGCAATGATTTTTTTTTGTATATGGAGCTGATACTCTGAAACTTCTGTTTTTATTACTGTACTATATTATGAAGGTTCAAATATTTGGGTTCTAGCTCCTACTTGGATATGGTAGATGTTATTGATTTTCCTATTAATCTGGCAGGATTACGGCATTGATGTTACTTCCCAATCAATATTAAGCTGGCAGTTTCTTATTTTCTCTTTTGCTTAACACATCAAAATCTGGAGTCACACTTTTTGTTGATTAATATTTCTGACAAATACTGATTACTCCTCTTTGTTTTATTGTATTGTTAGCCAATTAAAAAGCTTGCCATCTTTAGTAATCATGCATATACATGTGCATTAGTTTTTATCAAATATTGTCATATGGTATTAATTTGGTTGGACTGGTCAAGTGTTCTAGCAATTCTTGCTGCAATATTCATTCTATAGTATGTACTAGCTCTTAGACAAGATAATTGTTTAGCCCCTGATTTCTTAGCTACTGGTTGGTCCTGTAAAGCTACATCCTTGCTTTCCGATTAGTGTTATTTGAATCTATAGTAGTGGGTATGCGTAGAAGATCCGCTAATTCGAGTTTTTTTCTGCCTTTATTTATTGTGCGAGGGCCACTGTCGAAGCTTTGCCGCCTTCATCTCGACTCCGTCTAGGTACCAAGTTCACCCTTCACCGCTCTCCCCCTGTGGCCCGACGATTTGCGGCGGCTGCGGGGTCTTCCCCTGCTTTGGTGGTGGCGGGCAAGCGGTCGCCTGGCCAGATCTGGCGCGGTGCGCAACCTGTGGTGCATGGCCTGGTTTACGGGGGCGGGGGACGCATGGGTCCTTGGTCCGGCAGCATCGGCAGGACGCTGTGCGCCCGTCTGCTTTCTTGCTAGATAAGTGTTTAGGAAAAATCAACAATACTCCTTCATGGTTTATACATCAATTGCAATGGGTTTTAGGAATGCATCACTATATTGATTTGGGTTTATACATGAACTGCAGAGAGTTTTATAAACGTATCATTATATTATTTTGGGTTTATATATGAACTGCAAAAAGTTTTAGGCATGTGAAAATCAGAGCTCAGGTGGTAGGTGATTTTTTTCCTTGCTTCTAATGCTACCATGATGTTCTGTATACTAAAAAGGACTGGTGCACACTTGCTTTGCTCCTTACTATTTATGATCAGTTGCCAAACATTATAATAGGATATACACATTGCTTCAAAACTGAGTATGTTCCTTGGTGATGGTGTATTTATTATGAAAATTAATAGGACTGCTTACCCATGGTGACGTGGTATTGCTACTCGATTACTTACCCTGTTTCTGTGACAAAGGCCTGTGATAGATATGGTTAGGCACATATTGAGCGTCCAATTTCATAAATATTGAGCATACAGTTTCAACTTCAACTTTGTCAAGCCTACTGATAGAATACACTCAAGATAGGGCACCACATGTTTAAGTTGTCACTCCTGTGTTTATAAGCTTATAGGAAGCAAACATTTTCATTATCTGTGGCACTTATATTGTCATTATATTAACTTGTGTAGCAGAGTTTTAAAATCAAAATGGGGCTGCCATTGAGGCATGTTTGGCCGATCGTCGTCCATTAGGGTTGAACTACATAGGAACATGTTATCTTAAAATTAGTGTGCTTTTCTACAATTAGTGTATTTGGTCTTGATGTTTGAATTTATATGGACATGTTATCTTACAATTAGCGTGCTTTTTCTACACCTTTGTGTAAAGGGTGGAGCCTACACAATGCCTAATGAGCCATGCTTTTTTCCTTCCAGTAAAATGCTCTATTTTCAAGTGGCATCAAACGGCGAAGGAGGGGATCTGGATCAAGAGCCGTAATGGTGCTTGTGACGGCATGTCTAGCGCTTGCATGACCCTGGAGTCTGGCTTCTTCTTGCAAGTAAGCTCCTTTTGCTCTTCTATGCGCCCCCCCCACCTCTCCTGTGAGGATCTCTGGTTGGATTTGGGTAACCAGACCCCAAGAGATGCAATCCTATTTGGATATGAACTGTGTATGCTAGCTTGATTTAGTTTATAGGAGTAAATTTTATAGATGAACTGTGTATGCTAGCTTGATGGTGATACATGCAATATCTCTGGATTGACTCCATGGGGTATCCATTAACGTCTGAGGTTTCACAAGGAAATGAGTTTCTTGCATTCTCATGTTGAAAAGAATTAAAGAAACCTAGCATGATATGATGTCAAAGTTTTTAGTTTTTATTGGGTCCGTCCACCTATCAAGGTTTGCCGAAAGTTATCAACTTGCTTTGTAGGCTTTGTATCATGTATCTTTGTTTGTGCAAGAAATCCAATTGGAATTGTTCTGTTGTCCTGCGCATGTACTTTCTTTTATTGCTTATATATTTCAACCATTTACTTATGTTGTCTCTAAACCATTTCCTACGACTTAGGTTGACCATACTATTGTGAGAATCTTGGAATTCGTAGAGCCATTTACCGTCGAAGGATGTACTCAGAGTCATAGAACACAATCAGTGTGATTATGCTTTTCTGCACTTCTGTCCAGAGCAATGGGATATGTATTCTGTATTGTACGGCCACACTCTAATGCACTACTCAGCCTTCAGTCTCTGTATGTACAAATGACTTGATCTAATTATTATGAATGACCTGTGGAGTGTGTTGCTTTCTATATAAATGACTTGCTCTAATTCTGATTTATCATACTGGATTGTTTTTTATCATGTTTGAATTCATACGCTAAACGTAGATTCCTACCAACTTAGCACTACTTGCCTCATCAAAACGTTGGGACCGGCACCCTCGCGCCAAGGCGCGATCCCGATCTAGTGCATGTTATGAGCGGCCGTTAGTTCTTGTTTCCCGGTGCTGTTGCTTTTAGTTTTCTATATGCACCATGTATGGTCCGGTAATATACCTCATCGTCTCACATAGAAAATGACACATCTCATCCTACTGTTCTAGAGTATGATTGGTTTGCTGTCAATATTTGGCTAGCCAAATGTTGGCATTGCCAAATATTGGCAATACCAATACTTGTCAAATATTGGCAACTTTGTGTGAGATAGGCAAGACAACTCGATAACCAACCAAGTAGTAGCCAATATTTGACACAATGCCAAACATTGGCATGCCAATTTTTGGCACCAAACCAATTATGCTCCTAGTTTTTTCTTTCTTCGAGAAGGAGGTTGAACCCCGGGGTCCTACATCATTACGATGCACACAACCATGAGAGCGTTCGGCAGCTGGCCTAGATCACTTGCTTCTTTGAGCACCGCGTTACAAAGAGCATTTGAAGGTACAACGGATACTCGACGCCAGGCATGAGGAATGTTAACTGTGGTGTGTGTGTGTGTCACTCTATGTGTCATTCATTTTGAGGTGCAAGAACCTTTTTTAACGGTCTAGTGTATTATGATTGCTAACATATGTGCCCAAGTAACAAGTGATGTGGGTTGCACAAGAAACACATCAATAAGTCAACATAAAACCAAAGTGTGGGGGCTTATGTTATGTCATGACTTTGGGGGGGGGGGGGGTCTTTCTCTTGAAACCTCTCCTCTCTTGGTGCATGTTCCCAAGAGTCGATCTTGGTGGGCCGCCTCCGTCTATCTTTTCATCCGACGGCCATGTTGTTCGAAGTTGGGATGTGACTGGAGACTGGATCCCTACCATAGATAGTAGGATTAAGTCCAGGTCTATGTTAGGTTGTTTCTTGAGGGGGGCTGGCGTTATATCGCTAGTGACAAAGCCGGCATTTCAAAATTGGGTGTACACGGTCCGAGCAGAGGCAGACCTTGGACGCCCCCACCGCCGTGCAACAACGTCGTCTTCCGGTCTCTCAGTCGTCACCTCAAGCTCATGTTTGTGGCGGCCTAACTAGTTACGGAGCTGAGCAGAACAACCGATGCATTTTGGGATTCGATCAACACAACCTCTGTCTATCTGATCGATGGATTCGCATCCCCAGATAATGGACTTTTGAATAGTTGGGCCAACTGATTAGTTATACGGGCTTCAGGCATAAAAGAAGCGGAGAGAGGTAGAGTGGGCTCTTGGGCTGAACAAAAACAAATGTGTACAACAAGCAGCCAACATACATCACATATGTATTACCTATATTTTTAGACAGAAATAATGGGTGTACATCTATACATCCATGTACTCATTTAGCTCCGTCCATGTATGCCACTATCGTGCTCACCATTGGCACTCGCGAGTCGCGTCTGGTGGCCGTCTCCACTTCTCCTTCTCCTTAGATCGATGTCCATGGGAGATGGCAGCCATCGGAAGGGCAACTTGGAGTGAGCTTCTCTAGTAAGCTAGGGGGCGTTCGGATATGGAGAAGAAGGGAGTGGATATGTTTGATCTTCTCTCTTTTCTGGTGGTGGAAGAGTGGATGACGAAGGGGGCGGCTTCGACTTCCTTGAATCTACCTTCGCATCGGAGAAGGGTCTCCGCCAATGGATCTGGTGCAAGTCTAGCTGCTCCATGACGAGATCACTATCCACGGAGTTTGCACAAGAGCTACGGTGCCTGATGGTGGCCTTGGGCCTCGATGATCTGTTACCGGTCTCTGTTGTTCCGACATGGAATCCTCTGGATGAAGGGCGGCCATTTGGAGTTCATCGATGTGCTAGCCCCTATCATTCCTCCCGGGCATGAAGCCAAAAAGGAGGCGACAACCTGTCGGCTCGGCGTTCACATCCTCCACTTCCAACAGCTCTAAGTGGTGGTGTTGCAACGATATTCACATCCCAAGTGGCCCAGACCCTAGTGGTGTGGAGAGTGGTTCATTGGTTAAGCTTTACCTAAGATGGACTACATTGTGATTTACTTCTTGTGTATGGGATCCTTCCTAAAGTCCCTGGACCTAGTTGTAATTTATGTTTTATTCAAGGTCGTTTGAATAGTTGTATTGTTTCTCTGGTTAATCAATAATACAGTTGGGTCCTTCTGGACCCTTCTCCATTAAAAAAAAAGGAAAACACAGTGCCCTTTCAGGTCTCCTTTGGTTCATAGGATAGGAATATTATAGGAATAGGAAAATCATAGAAAGTGAGATGACATGTATCTCAATTCCTATAGAGAAAGAGATGTCATTTGATGCATAGGATAGGAATTTTCCCATTGAGTCTAGGCTAATATTTTTTTTCTTTGAAACGTGAAGGATTGGTTCCTATCATACATGGGAATAGGAATCCATTCCAACAAACCAAAGGGCTTCAAAGGAATTTTTCCTACAAAATTCTTATCCTATAGAATTCCTCCAACCAAAGGAGGCCTCATAGTTTTTCCAATTCAAAACGTGTGCCTACCATTGGGAGCAACCATTGGGTCATGATAATAACTGCATGTTCCCCTATCGATAGAGGGGCGAGTTAGGCGACAGTTTCCTTGTTGTGATCTCCGGCGAGTCCACGGCCTCCACCCCTCCCCCCCCCCTTTCGTTCACTGCTTCGGTTGCTGGAGGAGGGGGTGGGCTGCCGTTGCTCTTCCTGGTTGTGGAACGCCACGTCGAGTAATATGGCCTTGAATTTTCTCTCACTACGACAACGCTCTCCACGGCGGCGTCGAAGATCCGATGGCCTTCTGTGCTCGTCGTTCCTTCGAAGCATTGAGCTTTGTGTGCCTGTTTGTGTTTGGCGGCTGCTGCCAGCGGTGGCGGTGCCTGTAGTGGCAAATATTTCGTGTTCTTGGTGCAAGGGTGGAGGTCTGGTGGCAATGATTTTGGCTTTCTTCCCTGACATCGTCGACGACAAGCAGTGGATCCAGATCCTGGACAAGGCGGGGACATTTTCCGGCCGACGTGCCACATCGTCAAGCGCCTGTTTTGCAGGCCCGGTCATCGGCTCTCAACGCCTTTATGGCTATGGCGTTGGCTTGGATCACAGGATTGTGGATTTCTGCCTCTTCTTTTAGTTAGTCTCACGACAACGCCGGCGGTCGACGACAGTTTCTTTGTCGGTTGTCTGCAGGGGCTCCTAAGGACTCAATTGTAATATTCTTTTTATTGGGGTTCTTTTTGCATAGTCTCCAGGACGCCTTTTCTATCCTGGTCTCTCTAGAAGATTCCGCATCCGTGTGTGCTTTGTACATATGAAAATATAGGATTTTTTCCCTTCTGTTTGAGTTTAAAAGGGAAAAATGAAGACTTTTACAATCCACTCAAACCTCTTCTTTGCATTTCTATGCAAAGAATAAGGCAGAGGCCATAAATTGTTATTAACAACCTAATCTTACTTTTGCTTGAGTTTTAACCTTTATTAGACTATGTTTTTACTGTGTTATCTCTATTCCTACAAATCAAACAACAAATTTTGTGAAATTTCTGCGATTTCACAACCCTCCGTTTTGCCCATACAATTCTATTATATTCTTATGTTTTTCTATTATTATTTTTAGGGAAAAGCGTTTTTCAAAATCCTACTAATCATTTTTTTTGAGGCAAACCTACTAATCAAATAAGGGCTAAAAGGCGGTGATTCCTTAGAACCACTTTCCTTTGGGCTTTATTTGTTTTTCCTGCGTTCCGAACAGGCCCAGGACGTGGCTCAAATTGTGCAAATGAGAATGGGCTAATAGCTAGTTTAGATGTAGGTCTCATTTGGCCCATAACTCGCCTACACACCTACATATTTGGTAATCAATAAAGCAACGCCTATTCCCCTAAAAAAACATATATTTCCTTTCCCTCTTCTAAAAAATAAAATAAATCCTTTCCCTAAAAAAACATATATTTCCTATTTTTTTGGACGTGCATATCTGTGCTACCAGCCGTGCCTTCAAGTAGCAAATCAAATCAAAAGGTAAAATGCCATGGACATATCTAGTACTACAAGTAGTGCAGTTCAGCCTCGAAAAGACGGAGATAATTGTACTGTACTCCTAACAGTGAGTGCTAGGCCGGCATGGCGGCATCGGCACTGTTTTCGCACAAAGCCAAAGATCTAAGACCCCCAGCTTTGTTATTCTAGACTACACATCGACCACCATACAATACACCGGAAACAAAACTAGTAAGTAAAACAAGGAGAAAGCAAGCAAAACAACCGGCTACCCGTAAAGTCGTAAACACCCCAACCAATCCGTGAGCGTGACAAAATAGAGGCTGATAAAGGTAACATGCGATCGCCGGGATCATTGGTACCGGGAGCTCTTGTACACCGGCGTCCAGCAGTCCGGCAGGCTATTATCCTGGAAAACTTGTGGGGTGCATGAAACAGGGACCAAGCAAAGCCCTCTGCCTCTCAAATCATGCTCTGCCTTCTGCTCCTCTTTACCTCCTCCCCATTGAAAGGGTACCTGAAAAAAGGTTGATGATAGCAAAGTCGTGAACAGGTGTTGATTAAGATGGTTTGTTAAAGAGAAAAACATATATCTCTGAAATTCAATGCCACCTCGTTTGTGCTATTCTTCATGTAGGGTTCACTGAATAGCTGTCCAACTCAAAAAAAGGGCAAGTAGTCAGCATGGTACTAACAGTTGGCATTATTACCTAACTTCAGAAAAGGTTGGGTACTGGTTGTGACTCGTGACGGTGTGAGTGTCATTATTCTTTATGTTAATTATTCTCTGGACGACGACAACATGATCTTTTCTTTAGACAAGGCTTGGCATGGCATGGCATGGAAATCCGCTAACATACAGGCATCGCAAGTCAAGTCAATGTAACAAATGCTTAGTGAAGCGCGACGATAATATGAAACTGTCGGTGCGAGTATTCATCGTGTCTTGATGCTACGGGGCGTATTTACATGGCTCAGCTGCAGTACATTTATTTGAACCCTAGGTAGTAACAACTGTAAGTCAAAACATACGGATTATGTGAAAAGGACTGATGATGTCAACCTGTATTTGCTCATGTAGATATTCGATGTGCTTGATGGTTTCAAACAACACTGATGCTCTATCAGTCTGATAAAATACAACATTTAGATGGAGTTAGCAATAAAAAGAGAAGAACAGAAGATCATCTCACTATTTTCACTTAGCAATACGCTCAGAATTTTGTACCTTTCCATACGGTGAGATGATCTGCTGCAATGCTATGATCTTGTCTCTCTCCCCCAACTTCATTTCAGGCACTTCTACCTGTGTGGCTCGAAATAAGTTAATCAAATGCTTGCTCAGAAAGCTTAAACCAGTCCGTCACATATTCTTCGTTGTTACTTAGTTACCTTGGGAGGTGATCTACTTGAAGTATCTTTCTTCGACCTCTTTCCGTTGCCTCCCAACTTTTCCTCCGATTTTCTCTTCTTAGGATCACCTGCAGCACCACTTTCACTTGTACTAGTCCTTGCCTGCAAATGCAAGAATCATATGTACACAGGTATATTGTAGAGCACAATGTAAACAGTAATAACTTCTACTCTGCCATTACTTAGCAATACAATTTAGCATGCCAATCTTACCGACATAGTACGTTGCTCATATTGATTGGTACTTGTCAATTCTGTTTTTGATCTGTAACCACTAGCATAGATTGCATCTGGTGAAATCCTAGCATCAAACGAAACCTGCATTACTCGGCCCTCCGGAAAAACCCTTTCACTCCCAGAGCCAGAATAACCCAGAGGGCTTTCATGAATTGCAACACTAGTAGGAAGCGTTTTCTGCAGGAATGCATTCATGGGAGCTCCAAGCTCCTGCTGCTGGGCACCAACTAGTTTTACCTCATGGTTGTGCCTTGGCATGCAACCCATCATGCTCTCTCGCACCAAGGTACTGTTCCCCAGGTACACCGGTGGAGAGCTCGCAATCCCATCACACCTGACGGGCAGAGCACTGGGGCCAGCGTACGGACCGCCACTGTCAAAACCATAGGGAGCTGATCCGGAGATGCTGTTGTAGTCGCTGCCGTCCATCCCTTTGAGGTAGTCGCATGCCGCCGAGGAGAAATCATCAAGCATTTCTGGCATCACCGTCCTTGCTTCGAGCAAGGAAAGGAAATCCTTTCCGTGGTCGCTGCTCCCGCCAAGCTCGTTGCAGCTCCCATGAGCTCCCATGGTACTGAAAAGTTGTTTCATGGTCTAACCTCTGTCAGATGTCACTGAACAAGCATCAACAAGTGGTGAGACGTGCATACTCACAGGTCAGTCTGGTTCCATAGATGCCCGCTTGGAAGGTGTGTGCGGGCTGGTGACGAGGGGTCCTCGCAGAAGGTTGCCGGGTCAGTGGCCGCAGCGGCAAGGAGTGTGCCAGTGTGGGGGCTCCATGAGGGGAAGGGTGCATGCATCTGTATGATCTGGTGACTTTCCCAGACGCTGCTGGCTGGTGAAGTGGAAGAACTGCTATAATCAACTGGAATCTCAGGTGCATGTTCGTCCATGAAATATGCTTGGCTGCAGAAGATGTGATGGATAGGGTCATTTTATAGGTGCTTGGAATTCCTTTCTCTTCTCAGCTTCCCATGGTGGTCTTTTCAGAGTGTATGCCGACGTATGCCTGATGAGATCCTTTCAAATTCTAAGAGGTGGTCAATTTTACTTTTACTTGGCATGAGTTCACCTGACCTCGAGTGATCTACTTCTAGTAATCAGTAGGGTGGGACTTGTGGGATGCAGTGAGATGGAATTGATTATTAAACCCCGTAACTTGGTAAGCTTGGAGAGAATTTCAGATCCTAATGAGTGGGAAAGAAACCAATATCAAGAACATTTTGGTCGAAAATCATTATGTTACGGATAGGAAGGTACTTGCTACAGGCAGTGGGTCTCTCTCATTCTCCCACTTGCACATTCCTCTGAAAGGATGTGGGTGCCGCCGCGTGCACCACACAGTCGACTTGTATGTTCAGTAAGCAGTTCTACAGTGGAGAACTAATTCCCGAAAAATGAGCACACAATGTTGAATGACTCGAGTCATATATCCTCATTACGAATATAGTTATACTATAATTTGGACTCGTATTTCCTTGAAAAAGTTAAAGTGGCATGATTATTACTCCCTCCGTCTCAAAATAAGGACTCATCTTTGTACTAAACTTAGTACAAAGTTGAGTCACTTATTTTGGGACAGAGGGAGTATTTACTAAAATGATGCTATGGCACCTAAACCGTAGCATAAAGGGACACTATAGTGTTGGGGAGCCGTATACTGTGGAGAGGAGAGGGATTTCAGTCAACACAAGTAGAAAGACCCTCCATTTTGCTCTGAGAGTGGACGAGTGGTGTTGGTGTGCCAAGGTAGATTTCAATTAGTTCGAACCTGTTGATGGATTCAACTCCAAGGGAAGCAGCATCTGGACAGGCTCTAACATTTGGAAAAACCATGCAATTTGGAGATCTGCGACCTGAAAAATCAGTACCACAGCTTTTTTTAGTTCCTAGTAACAAGAAACTACAAAGATTTAGTAATTCTGACATAAAAAAAAAACATCCCCCCCCCCCCCCCCCCCCCCCCCCCCCTCCACCACCCACCCATTCTGCCGCAAGTCTAACATAAGTAAGAGGTCATGATACTCATAAACTCAAGTTAGCCATTCCAGAAGCTCACTGGGGTAGCACATTGCCACATGATAAGGGTTATAGTGGGCCGTAATTTTTTTCTATTACAGGTAGTACCGCAGCATAGAGTTGTGCCGACTAGTATTTTGAATGTCCAAACTATAACCATCGAGGCACCAACAGATTATACAAGATACCTAGGAGGCTAGGACAGGGTGGCATCAGACAAACAAAGATACTTCGCAAAGCATGCTCCAAGTACACTTGAAAGGCGATAACTCTGAGGCTCAAACTCAAATGACAGAATCACTCTCTCTGAAACTCCCAGCATTTTCTAAAATTCTCAGGATATGGAAAGTAAACACCACTTCACCTCTTAAGCAATAAACTTGCAGACCGGTGGCTTAAGCATCTGCTTCCATCCTATTCTTTATAAAACACACCAATATTATCATCTGATCTGACACATAAATACTGGTTCCCAGATTGAATTAAGAGGCTCAAGTTGAACCGTTGAGGGGAAATACGCTTAAAAAACAATCACCATCAGCAGACTGGTATCTGTATTTGGTTAGGGAGATGTAATCCTGATAAAAAGGGATGTTCGTAAAAGGGAAGGTCATAGCAGACTCCTTTTCTTTACGTAATTGCTTAACAACTTATTAAACCAAAGGCCCTTTCTGGAAAGCAACAAAAAGCTTATGATGACACAGCTTGTATTATACACGTAAAAAAGGTAGGTAAGGAAGAAATAAGTTTTCTTCCAGAATCATCAATGATTCTGGCACCAAATGATACTTGGTCGAAATATCAAATTTATTCTAGAGACAAAATTGTTGATTCCCTGATAACTTGATAAGAGATAAGAAGAATTCACCATAACCTCGAATTATTTATTTATTTGCTACGACATGCTTTAGAAAACCAAGACCAGATACCAGGAGCTATAACGCCTGCAAATAAATCACCCTGGATGCATACAAGGATGGGGGGCCTTCCAACTTTCAGAGAAGACAAAGACATAAAGCATGGATATCCAGTGGGAAGCATGCGTACCGTTCATTCTAATAGAGAATAAGAGGGAAAGCATACCAAGAATTCTTTGTGGGCTTAAATGACCGAATAGGAATGCGCCTTTCTCTCCTCTATGTTGACCTCTTTCGTGTCAAGCACTAGGGATAACCTCATTTCAAAACTTAATGCAAAGACTTCTTACTCACATGTGACGACCTCAGGTTAGTGGAGGTTGAAAATGAAGGATTAAAGTTGGATGTCTCAGCATGAACAATAAGAAGTATCTACAAGCAAATGAGTTAGATATGGGTCCTTTGGGAATACACATCCTCCACGACCAATGGCCAACGGCAGTTCTGTGGAGCAGTTTTGCGAGATAGTTAATAATGAGATCATCTGTTGTGACGTATGAAGTGTACGTTGCCCATTATGGTTCATATGAGGACATTAGATAGGGCGGTGCAATACACTTCAATTACCATACAAATTGCTGACAAAGCAGGTTCCATCAGAAATTTAATAAGAAAGCCATACAATGACATGATGGTGTATGAGGCAACTTGATATCTGTTCCTTTCCTCATAGCACCTTTGATGAGGAACACCCAGACATCTACGAGTTGGTCCAACCAATCAAATCGGAGGGACGCTCCTGGGCTATGGCAGGTGCAGGAGGCCTCAACCTGCTGCCCTATGTGAGTGCCTCTGAGATATTAGTGTGCCGTGTGTGCTGAGGTACAGCTTAACTTTAGGTTTGTCAATCCTAACTTTTCCGTTCTATCAATACACTGAAGCACAAAGCTTTTACATTTTCTCCAAGGGCTAAACAATGGGATGCTTGAGTTATTACTGGTATTGCTTTCTTGAGCACGTAAAAGCATATTAAGACCAGATATAGTCACAGAGAAATAGAGAAAGCTACCTGGAAATGGTAGGAATAGGATCAACACTCTTTTTTTTTCTGAACCTTATTGCTAGCACGCCTGCCCAAAAGGCACAGCTGTAAAAGAGAAATCGTGAATGAATAAAATTTTATGCAAAAAGATACAAGTCATGACTCTTCAGAGAGCAACTCAGCAGTGTCTATAAACCATTATACCTGTGATATTAGAGTAAAAGCAACTTTGTCTCCTGTAGAACAACCATTATCCCTGGGCATATTAATAATTAGTAAAGACTGTAAAATTCCATAACCATGGTAAACTAAAAGGTATTTGATATATTTTGAGAGTAAGTCAAAGCAAAACAGGGTAGTGATAAACTAATGCAAACAAAAATATAACCATATCAATTGCCAACTGAACTGGAAAATCAGAAGATTAATACAAAGAGAGATGACAATGGAAAGATACATTAAGTGAGATCATGTTTTACCAGAAAAGGTTTGAACAAAGCGGACAAAAAGACACATTAAGAACAAGTTGCTCAGAAGTATGAAACTACCAATATCAAGTGGAGGAACCTCGCCCAAATCAGTAGAGCTAGGATGGAAGAAGGGGGAGATGGTCCCTCAAGTCCTCAACAACACATTTTCCGTGAAACTGAATGAATTAGGACAGTCTAACAGAAAAAAATGCAACAGATCAGCATGAAGCTCACATGTGTATATTTCACTTCACGCTCCTCGTAGCCAGAAAAAGAAGAAGAAATAAAACCCACAGTGTGACTAAGGCACCCAGCAATCCTGTAAAAACAATGAGCCTCCAAACATTTGGACATGCATTTAATAAGCAGCAACCTATAAACTAGTCTAGCCCCCATGTGGCATGTAATGTTGTTCGCTTTGTCAGGCGATATCATCCCTACTGTTCTTAAAAATGCATGGTAGCAGCAAACGAGCAGAACAAAATCATCCGAGGAATTATTGACGGAAGTAGAATGACCATCAAACTTCTAAAAGTTTTCCAAAAAATTATAGTAAGCATTCTTAGAATAGTTTTTCATATTATTATCCTTTACACATGCCCATATTCAAAAGAGGGATGCATATCACTGTCAATTTTCAAGTGATGCAGAAAGGCATTTTTCACATGCCTGCCCACTGCCACAGGAACCATAAAATATAAACACAGCATAACTTGCCTCAAACAGTCAAGCTCAAACATATACTTCTGGCAAACCTTGTGCCAGCCGCACCAAATAATGCAGTAAAGTGCAGTCTAAATCCACAATAACCCAAACAGAGGGCAGGAAGTACCTGATGTTACTACGCCGTCTGCTGTTGATCAAGTTTGTCAGACTGTTGCCAGCAGAAGGTAAGGAGCATACATTCTCCTTAGCGAGCAACAACTTGTGGACAGAGAATCCGAAACCAAAAGTAGTAGAGAAATAAAGGACACAGCTGAACGGAAAACACAGTTGTAAATGGCATGTACCAAGCATACAACATTTATCCAATTAACCAAAAACGGACAATATATAGTGAACATGAGAGTTTATACCACATGTGAGCATCCCTGTTTACTATTACAAACATGCAAGATAAAGGAAATGCTTCGTCACTACAGAGACTAGCTCTATTACATATGCCACCAAGGGACTAACTATTGTCCAAAGATGCCCTTTCTGATACATTGAGCACAACTACTTGAAGTGAACCTTCTCTCCATTAACGCAGCAAACGACTAACATGAGTTAACCACCTGACAAGTAAGAAAAAATAATCAAGCTACATTCGGTTTGAACATGACCATCAATACAAACACACTGTTTCATTGTCATGTCATGTTTTTTATATACAATCAATAAATATGATAAATGAGCTCGTGACCAGCAAAATCAGAACACAGGGCAGTGGGTCTTCCTCGTTCCCATCGACAAAGAAAGAACAACAGCATGGTCAGTTTTGTCCTACGTGTATCATTTATCTAACCAGAACAACGCCAAAAAATATACGAAGATAACCCGATCATAACCCACAAGTATCAGTGCCAGCTGAAGTTCGTCAGTTATTATGACAGTGAGTATTCACCTCTCTGCCAATGCTAAGCACCCATTTGAGACTAACAAAACAGTACTCCCTGGTTGTACTAGAGTTGCGTCAATTAATTTGGATCGGAGGGAGTATATTACATCCGCACCTCATGACAACTATTGTAGAAATTAAGAACAATCCCACAGTGACTCAATCCCTGGATATAGCAGTATGCCCGGTCAGTGGATCTCTACAGCACCCTGTATGTAGTCCTTTCTACCAACACTTTGAGGATCCAACCAACCCTAAGGTATTTTAGCAACTTCCACATCTACGCTCAAAAGTTGGATAACAGCAACATCAGAAATTGTGGATTATATAGATACAGACTGTTACTCTGGCATCGCCAACGTACATCAAACATTGAACAAAGTAGCAACACATATGGCTGTTTCATAATTTATCATACCAAATCGAACTACACAATCAAACATAGATCAGTCCCTCAATAACTTAATCCATGTGTTTCAACATCAGAAACCAATCTAATTCGCGTCAAGCGGAACAACCTAAGGCGGCCAATTCACCCGAATCAACAAACCCTAGATTCTAGCGCCTGACCTCACTTGCAGTAGCGGTCGGCCTTCTTCCTCACGCGGTCGTCGAGGGCCTGCTCGACGGTGCGGTCGCGGGAGGTGCGGGCGGCGTTGGACGGGTCGTACCCGAACTTCCTCGTCTCCACGGGGAACAGCTCCTCGTACTTCATCCGCTTCGCCGCGTCGATGGTGTAGTCGCCTCCGGCTTCGGCGCCCTCCGTGGCCGCGGCGACTGCGGCAGCGGCTTCGGCGTCGGCGTCGGCGGGCACATCGTCGGCGGGCTTCTTGTTCTTCTTTTGCTTCTTGGGCTTGCGGAGGGTGGCGGCCTCGCCGCCCTTGAAGACGAGGCGGCCGGGCTTGGCTTTCTTGTAAACGTCCGACATGGGGGGGAAAGGGTGAGTCGCACGGCTGACGCCGAGGTGTGCCTCGTATGTATGATGTGGTCGATGTCGGGCTCGGGTCGCCGGGTCGGTTGGCTACAGCTTCGGGCGCGATGGAGAATAGATTTTTACCCTAAAAAATTCATTGTGCTCTAGTATTTCTCTCCGAAGTTTAACAACTGGAAGATAATTATCTCTAAATAACGGTAACTGCTACTATATCTGTTTTTAGGGAATGTTACTCCTAAATCTTTTCTTAGGGAATGTTACTCCTAATCTAAACATAAGATTTTCGCAACAGGGATAAAAATATCTTGATGGAACCGTTATCGCTATAGACATAACCTTTTACATATTGATTGACTATAGTGACACTCCCCTTAATTTATCATCTTCAACGTGTGACGAACTATAAATGATGTACATCTGCCCCTTTCGACACCATGCTTTTTTGAACACAGTACAGACACAAGCACTCATATATACGCGCATACACTCACCCATATGAACACACACACGCACACCCTACCCCTATGAGCACCTTCGAGAGACTGAGCCGGCATGTCATCTTGAGATTTTACGAAGTCACCGTAGGCGCCTCGTAGTCGACGGGAACGTCTCCTCCCACTGAACGCGTATCGCCGGAAATCCTGAAATAAATTCAGGATAAATGCGAGCACCAGGATTTGAACCCTGGTGGGCTGGGGATACCACTGTCCTCCTAACCATCTAACCACAGGTTGGTTCGACACCATGCTTTTGATATAATTAGCTCCAGTTTTCTTTCATCATGTTTTATTTTTTTTAACAATCATCAGCAAGGGATTGAGACAAGGTGGAGCACTCTCACCAATGCTATTCATTATGATGATGGAACCACTACATCGCTTGTTCTCCATGGCGGACAATCGGGGCATCCTCAGCCCACTATCTAGGCGAGGCCCTAGCCAGAGGGTGTCGTTTTTTGCGGATGACGTTGTGCTTTTCATCAAGCCGGAGATCAACGACCTAATCTTACGCGTCAGGATTTTTGAGTTGTTCGGTGGGGCCTCAGGCCTGCGGATCAACATGGCAAAAACGGCAGCCATGCCTATAAGGTGCACGGAGGAGCTGACGGAGCGGATAGCCTCGACGCTCGGCTGCGAGATTGGTACCTTCCCCTGCCGGTATCTCGGACTGCCGCTGAGCCTACGGAAACTTACTGCTGCACAACTACACGAGCTGGTCAACCAAGTGGCTACCAAGCTACCATCTTGGAGAGGGGCGACTCTACCTAAGAGCAGCAGGCTCCTCCTTGTGAGCTCGGTTCTCTGTGCAATCCCAATTCACGCCATGTTAGCATTGAACCTTCCCACAAAGACGATCAAGGCCATCATCAAGATATGTAGAGGGTTTCTTTGGTGTGGTAAAGACGAGGCCAACAGTGGACAATGTGCGGTGGCATGGAAAAGTGTGTGTGCGCCAAGATGGGCTAGAGGGATAGGTATCCCGGACCTACACTGGCTAAACTATGCTCTCCAAGCCCGTTGGCCTTGGTTACAACGTACGGACAGCTCGCGGCCATGGAGGGGTTTTGAGATCAAGATTCCGGACGAGGCATGGTTGATCTTTAGAACAACCACAATCACACGAGTGGGAGATGGCAAGTGCGCGTTATTCTGGGAGAACCGCTGGCTCGAGGGCTTCCGGGTCCAGGAATTGGCGCCCAAGTTATATGCGCGCATTCCACGGCGTGTTCGGGCTACCAGAACAGTTTTTTATGCTCTCCAGGCGGGTGCTTGGGCGCTAGACATTGGCCCGGACATAGACGAGGAGATTCTGCAGGAGTTCCTACTTATTTGGGACAGGGCCGAAGCAACCTTGCTCATGGCAGACGCACCGGATCACACTAGGTGGGCTTGGGAAGACAATGGACACTACTCGGCGCGGTCTGCCTACGCCTCCAAATTCTGGGGTTTGGAGGTGGCACCTTATGCTGGCATGGCGTGGAAATCCAAAGCTCCATTACAGTGCTGATTCTTCACTTGGCTGGCCGCACGGAACAGGTGCTGGACCTCAAACCGACTGGCACGACGCGGACTACCCCATCAGCCGGCATGCCCCCTCTGTGACCAGGACACGGAGATGATCAACCACATACTGCTCACTTGCGTCTTTGCTAGATCGGTGTGGCATACGATTCTAACAGCCCTTGTGTCGATGTAAAAACCGGCAGACCTCGGGGTAGGGGGTCCCGAGCTGTGGATCTCGGATCAATGGTAACAGGAATAGGGAGACGATGTTTTACCTAGGTTCGGGCCCTCTTGATGGAGGTAAAACCCTACGTCCTGCTCTTGTTTATATCAATGGAGATGTGACAAGTACAGAGTCGATCTACCTCGAGATCTTTAGACGTGTTCTAGTTCTAGGGCTAGGTGAATAAGATTGCGTTGATGTCCCCCCTATGGGCTAAACCCTATGGCTTATATACACGCCAAGGAGGGTATCTAGGGTTACAAGGTCGGTATCTAGGAGCAGGGCGGCAGGAGAGATCTTGGAGTATACGTCAAGTCTTCGGTAGAGACAGTCTTGATCACGCCTCCTGTATGCGGCCTCCGGAGTCCACCTTGATCACGCACGAGGGCACATCGGCCCAACCGAAGAGACGGGCTGGCTAGGTTAGCACCCCCTAATCCAGGACACCGTCAGTAGCCCCTGAACTAGTCTTCGATGACGAAGTCGACGCCCTTCGACCTTCAATTCCGGAGTCTCTGCTCGACAGACGAGTTCCCGTGGTCTATCCTCCGGCCCGACATAAAGTTCTCGGCCAACCCTCGAGATTCTGTTGGGGCCCAATTTCAGACTTTGAGAGTCGTGTCCTTTAGGGAACCGGGCCAATTTATGGAAAGAACATCGAAGCGTCAGCCCCTTCCGTCTTATTTAATAGACGCGCGGCCCCAGCTAGCGGCAATACGCATCTCGACCGCAACTGCAGCGAAAAATCCCTCCCCATCCAAGCCCAAGCTCGAGAGCTCGAACAATGGTGAGCGGTGAAGGATCGTCAAGGCGCCCTCACGGCCCTGATAGAGGGGACTGGGGGAGCTGCTCCATCACGCGCCTTCAATTAGAGCACCTAGCAACGCAAGGTTACCTGCCGGATGCAGATCTGGCCTCCACCCGTCCTGGATTAACGTCCATCGATGGTCAAGCCCACGCCGAGAATTACCCTTCGCCACGAGGAGACGAGTGGGTATGCTTCGTGCCTTTCCTCCTTCGCGGCCTAGGGTTTCCAATCCACCCTTTCCTCCGTGGCCTTCTGGAGTTTTATGGGCTACAGCTTCACCATCTTTCCCCGAATTCAATATTGCACATTGCGGGGTTTGTTGCGCTTTGCGAGCTACACCTCGGCTGTCAGGCGCACTTCGGATTATGGCGAAAGTATTGCTGTATCGTGCCCCGCTCCTCGGCTGACAGACTATTTGAGGTCGGAGCAGCCGAAGTCTGCCTGTCGGGCCCTTGGAACCCGGGGTATCCAGGCCCGTCTGCCTTTGGCCCAGGGCGCAATGCCTGGCGTGGGCCCTGCAGCACCTCACCAGGGCTCCTCATAAGGCCTTGGCCTCCCGAGGCCCCCTCCGCAGGGAGCGGGCGAGCGAGGCTCAGCACCTCCGCCAGCGGCCTCACGAGGTCCTCTCGCGAAGCGACCTCCTGAGGTGGCCTCCCGAGGCCCCCTCCCGAGGGCGCCCGAGACGAAGGCCGTTCAGCGGAGCCGCGCGGTCTGGGGCCCATCACGTGGGTGTCACGTGCGGCGACGAGCGGCGACAGAGGCCGCGCCAGCAGGCGCGGATGAAGATGGTTTCCTCTTTTGTGTTAAGGGAGCAGGGCCAGATACCTACTCCCCAAAGCGACCCCAAAGGTTGCCCAATCGGTGAAGGAAGACCAAGACGGCGGGCGCGCAGGGCGGAGGTCATCACCGAGCCCACCGGCGTGTCATGGATCACGCTTTGGAAGGCGAAGACCGCCTTTAGTCAGGATAGCCTGAGCGCCTGTCCCCTTTCAAAACCCGCCAAGTGTGGCAGCCCTTCCCGCCTAAGCTTCACGGGGGAAGAGGACCGATGCGGGTATAAGGGGGGCAGAGCAGCCATTGTAGAAGAGCCCCCGATTCTCATCGCCTTCGACCTTGTACTCTCTCTCTCGCACCAGAGCAATACCAACCAAGCAGGAGTAGGGTCTTACACCGCAAGGTGGCCCGAACCTGGGTAAACCGCTGAGTCCACGGTCTGTCCCTCGCTAGCGCGCTCTCGCCGTAGCCCCGCCGTCGCTTAGCCGTGGTAGGAGAGGAAGTGGTAGAACGAGCTCACCCCAGTGTTCGAACCTTTGGGTCCCCGGAGCCCGACTTCCGACATTTGGCACGCCAGGTAGGGGTGCGCTACTGTTCTTCCGCTCCGCCCACTGCTCCACCAACCCCATGGCCGACGCACGTCGCGAACGCGCCGAGCGTAGGGCTGGCCGCATGGCTCAGACGGAGCCAGCGGCCCGCGGCAATCGCCGCCGCCCCGAAGCCGAGGCTGCTGCCGCCACCGACCCCGCTGCCCGCGCGCAGCAGGACACCTCCCTGCACCCCTCCGTGCGGGCGAACGGCCACACCGCCATTGCCTCCTCCCTCGCCCACCGCGGGCCGCCGAACCCGCAGGCCGCGCTGCTCATGGCGCGCGAGCTGCTCCGTTACCGTCCAGCTGACGCCGGCTGCGACGCCTGGCTAGGTCGCATCACCGAGCTCGTCAACGCCGCCGGGGACGCTCCGGCGCCTTCCCACTCGCTTCTCCCTCCGCCGTCTCGCGCTAGGGACCTGGCGCACGGCGCTCCCCCGCCGCCTCCTCTGCGCGACGAGCACGGCGGGCCTCAGTGCGGCGCACGGGCTCGCGAGCCGTCCCGCGGCGCGTCCTCGCCGGACCGAGACGAGGCCAGCTGCCAGATCATTCGCCGTGCACCCCCTGACGCGCGTGTGCTCCTCAAGCGGCAGCGCCGATGCCAGGACCAAGTCGTTCAAGACGTTGCGACGGCTGGGCGTCAAAACCGCGCCGCCCTCGCTGGCGGCGTCCCCTCAAGCGGCGTGGGCTACCGCGCCTTCACTCGCGAGCTGCGTCGCATGGTCTGGCCCGCGAAGTTCAAGCCTGAGCTGCCTCCGCGCTACGATGGCACCCCAACCCCGCGGAGTTTCTTCAGCTCTACGCGCTGAGCGTCGAGGCGGCGAACGGCGACGACAAGGTCATGACAAACTGGTTCCCCATGGCCCTCAAGGACGGCCCGCGCTCCTGGCTCATGAACCTCCCCGAGGCGTCCATCTCCTCATGGGCCAAGCTCTGCAGCCAGTTTGTCGCCAACTTCAAGGGCACACGGGACCGCTCCCTCACCATCAACGACCTGCGGCGTGTGCGGCAGCGCCCGGAGGAGACCCTCCGCAAGTACATCCAGCGCTTCAGCCAGGTGCACAACAAGATCCCGCGCGCCTCCGACGCGGCCGTCATCTCTGCATTCTCCACCGGCGTCATGGACATCAAGATGCGCGAGAAGATTGCCATCAACGGTGAGCTCGACTCCGTGGTAGAGCTGCTCGAACTCGCCGACAAGTGCGCCAAGGCTGAGGAAGGCCGCCTCTTCATCCACAATGACCCCGACGCGGCGCTCGACGCCGCCAAGGCCAAGAGCAAGGACGTCAAGCGCAAGGGCCCGACTGTGCTCGCGGCGGAGCCCGAGCAGAAGCGCGCCCGTGACCGCGATGAACCCAGGAAGGACGGTTGGCCGCTCTGCGCCTTCCACAACATGCGCTCCCACAGCACCGAAGACTGTCAGGAGCTCAAGCTGCTCCGTGACGAGCGCCAAAGCCGCCGAGACGACCGCAATGGCCGCGGCGCCGGCCGTGGAGGTGACCGCGGCAGCAACCGTTGGGACAGCCGCAACGGCAGCGGCAACTTCCGCCAGGGTTGGCGCGACCAACCTCGTGAGGCCGTCTGGCGTGACCAGCCTCGTGAGGCAGACCCTCAGGGCAATGTCGCTCTTCCGCCGCTGCCGCCGCCACCCCGGAGGAACGACGTCAACCGGCCTGATGAGGGCGCTGGGGGCTACCAGGAGCCTCGCGCGGTCGCCTGCATCCTTGGCGGGTCCCAAGCCCCCGCGTCCATCCGCCACTTCAAGCAGCTCTCTCGCGAGGTGTATGCCGCCCTCCCAAGGCCCGAGGCCGCGCGACCCCTCAAGTGGTCGCAGTACGCCATCACCTTCAACTCCAAGGACCACCCCAAATCCACGGCCTCCGCAGGTGCGCTCCCCATGCCGTGCACCCCCACCATCAGCAACGTTGCGGTCACCAAGACCCTCATCGACGGGGGCGCCGGCCTCAACGTGATCTCCATCGAGACCTTCGAGACTCTCCAGGCCTTACGACCAGCTGATGCCGACCAGGCCCTTCTCCGGAGTGACCGATGGCTCCACCATCCCTCTGGGGCAAGTGCGCCTCCCCATCACCTTTGGCCCCCGCAAGAACTACCACACCGAGCTCATCGACTTCGACGTCGCGCACATCGGCCTGCCTTTCAACGCCATCTTGGTGTGACGCCCCCGACTTAATCGTGCGCTAATAATACACGCCAATGAACACGATCAAGCCTAGGGACTCACTTGAAGATATCACAGCACAACTTTACATAAATAAAAGTCATACAAGCTTTATATTACAAGCCAGGGGCCTCGAGGGATCGAATACATAAGCTCGATGTCATACAAGCATCAGCGAATGTGACACCCTGGTTTTCGCTCCTTTTTTTTTCCTTCGCGGGATTTTACTCCCGTCTTTTTTTCGGTGTTATCGGATTTTATCTTGCTCTTGGGTATCTGAAGATGGTCATTTAGCCTTGCCTTTCCTATCCAACCAGAGATTCCCTCCGATTCAACCTTGCCATCCAAGATACCTTCTCGGGATTTTGCCGCCGAAACCCTACCTTCCGAGTTATCGGAAGGGAAACCCTAATTCCTTCCGTTACCAAGGAACCCCAATTTCCTTTGATCTGTTGCCTCCCAAACTTTTCTCAGTGATCATCCCACATCTATAAACCCTGGATATGCAAAAATATTGCCAAGTCATTTGCAATATTTTTCATTTAAAATTAATTCCTTTTTCTGCCAGTTAAAGGAATTAAATCCAGGAAAATATCTATCCATCTTCAAAGTTCATGAAAACTTGTGGAGATATTATTTGTGATCATATTGAGCTCCAATAAAAATATTGGCCATAATTAAATAAGGAAAATTGCCTTTTTCCTATTTAAAGCCAATATTGCAATTTGGGCACTTTCCAAAGGAGCTACCATTTTGGTAGCCAGGAAAAATCCCAAATAATTTGTGGAGCTTCTCATATCCATATCTTCACCATTTCCATCAAGAACCCAAGTTCCATAGTTCAAATTTTGAGCACCTCTTCCAATTCTTGTTTCTGGACTTATTCCGAGGTTGTGAAGCAACTATATTTTATATTGCTTCAAAAATTCTCAAATTAATCCAGGACCTCACATTCCCTATATGATGTGACTATGAAAAAATTCACATCATTTCATTTGGCCAATTTCTCCCAAAAATTCCATCAAGTTTCTGTCCAGATCCTAGCTCTCTAAAGGAAGTACCATTTTGGTATATCCCAATGAGCTGAAATTTTTCCAGTACCTTCATATCTCCAAATCACCTCCCTCCATCAAAATTCAGATCAATCCATCCAGCCAGTTGAGTGCAGCTTCTAAGTCAAGTTTCTGGACCAAATTTTGCATTACAAAGGAAGTACATGCAAATGAGGTCCAAATTGCTTCAAATTTTGTCAGCGCTTAGTCCTTCCTACCACATTTCATTGTGATAAAGATCCAACTCCATTCCTCCATCCATTTCTCCAGAAAATTCTAGCCAATTTTGCTGTCAGAATCTGTTTCAGCAAGTTTCTCTCACCTCATAGCTACCTAGCTAGTTCTAGGCACTTCTTTCATCTATTTGAGCATCGAGAGACTTGTTGGACAAGCTTGGACATGCAGGAGCCTTCTAGAGAAAGCCATGCACGTGGTGACCGCATGGACAGCAGGCAGAAACGGTGCTCTGCGGCACTGTTCTCGTCGGCAGGCCAGCTCCGGCGTGTCCCGACGTGTCTACTGGCTCCGCGGAGTCCACCTGCCCCTCTCCAGGCTCTTCTCCCCTCCTTTTCCTTTCTCCCCACGCCACGGCGATTTCCGCCAAGGTTCTGTACCGCGCGTGAACGTCGTCGTCTTCCCCCTACCGTCCTCTTCCTCCCTGAGCCGTCCCCTCCCTCTGCCCCTCGTCAGGTCGGCCGCTCCCCGACGCCGGGAACCAGCCAGCCACGCCACCCGCGAGCTCTAGTAATCGGCTAAGGATGCCACCGCGGCTGAGCTTATCCTCGCCGTCGCCTGGCAATAAATAGCCCTCTCCCGGAGCCCCACGAGCACCCACACCTCCTCCTCATCTCCCTAGCCCGCCCCCAGCTCGAGGAATTGAGCTCCCACGCCTCGGTCTACCTCCACGGCCGCCATTGCCGCCCACGGTCTCAGCTCGAATTCGAGCAAGCCGCAGCCCCTCCCTCCTTTCTTTCTCCACCAGTGGAACCTCCAGATCGAGACGAGCCTCCTCACCCCTCCATTTCATCCCCGGGACGGCTGTGGCCTCGTCCCCAAATCCGGCCGACGGCCTATTCCGCGGGAGCTCAAACCGCCACTGGTACGGCCCTCCCCGGAGTCCGCGCGGTGCCGGGATGGGTGCGCCTGGTCACGCCGATCTCGCCGGTAGGCGGAACACCGCGGGAGATGGCCTAGGTCACCGGAGCACGCCGGCGCCCGCTCGGCCGGGCCTCCTCTGCTCTGTTCGTCGGGAGGAAGATGAAAAGGAGAGGGAGAAGAGAGAAGATGGTGCGGGCCCCACCTGTCATCGGCAGAAGCTCGGCCCCGCACCCGCCACGTCAGATAAGTGGAAACGTATTTCCTGGGAATACGCTTTCCCTTCTCAAAGGCGTAATCTACTGCAGCCGCGGGCGGAAATGCGCTTTCCTTTCCAGAAAGCGTATTTTGAAAATACGCCTTCTGTTTCCAGCCGCCGCCGAAACCCTTAATTCGCGGCCGTTCGTCAGTTAAGGGTAGAGATGAACACAGTTTTATTTTTTTTCTGCCTAAACAACGAACGGCCACAACTTTTCGCTCGTAACTCGGATTCAGGTGAATCCAACGCCCACATCTTCAATTCGTCGAGCCCGTTCCGATGGTATCATTTTCATAATGTTTCCACACTGTGAAAATGCCCATTTTGCCCTTACCCTTCTATCAGCCCCTCCGAGAGAGAATCTTCTCCGGCGAATTTTTCCGCGAGGTGATCGCACTTCTCCCGGAGTATCCCTTCACCCCCAGGCAAGCCGACCATCTGATATGTGCCCTAAAGCATTGCTCTGTGTTATTCTTGCGTGTTTAAATTAATATGTTTATGCTCGTATGCATAGTGGTGAGCTGCATGTGACGCTGATGAACCCTTGCTTGCCTTTCTTTGATGACGGCACCACGCCTATGTTCTGAGCTGCTTTCGGCCGTCCGGGGTGGATGCCGACTTTATGTTTCTCTTTTCAACAACTGGCCCGTGTTCTCAGCTGCTTTTTAGCCGTCTCGGACAGCTGTTGAATTTCTTTCTATAGCGGTGACCCTATGCTCTGAGCTGTTCCTCGGCCGTCTTAGGGAACTGCTACACTCTTTTTATCAACACCGTCTCATGCTCTGAGCTGCTTTTCAGCCGTCTTGAGCCGGGGTTGAGTTATTCCAGTAACGTCCCAGATCTGAGTTGTAAAGACCGTTCTGGTGGCTACTGGTTTATTTGCCGGTTTCATACAAGGGTTCAGATGGTTGTCACTTACAGCTAAGACTTATAAAGTAATTAAACTCCTGCTAGGTTGAACTTGCTATTTACGTTACTCGTTAATGCTCGTCTTGTTATTGCACTAGTGACTCGTATGTAACAATATGGAGATAGGTTGTTATGTTTTCATCGTGCGTTTTTGTGGTTATCGCAATGATTAAGAAATGTGACTTAATAATGACAACCTCCTCCGTCGGCTGGATCGAGTCATAGTGCCACCTATCCGGACTTATCATTGCAACCACATTTGCCGGTATGGGACGGCCCTGACTTAGTCTATTGTCTTGCCTCTTGTCGGTACCTCCAAACAGGGAGGATTATGCGTGTGTGCTACCCTGGCCCGGTAGGCGGTGATAATCCTGTGAGCCCAGTTTGGTTATATGCGCATGGGTCCCCGTTTGGGACAGGTTAGTTTGGCCACGACGGTGGCAGGTGTCACGGGGTGACACAGGGGCCACCCAGGACATGACCCTGGGAGGGTATGATTGTCGGTGGGACCGTAAGAGTGCCAAGCAATAGACAAGTTTTGTTGGAGCAGCACCGGTCCACCCGAATGGGAGCATGAGGCCAGGAGCTCCATGGTGTGGGTAAAGTGCGCAACCTCTGCAGAGTGTAAATCTATTCGAATAGCCGCGTCCTCGGTCATGGACAGTTCGTACTACGCCACTATTTGGTCTGTGTCGAGTCTGGAGGAACAAACTACATAATGTTATTGCTAAGACTGAACCAAAGAAAGGTATGATTGGTCAGACTTATAGTGCGGATGCATGGACATCGGATGATGTCGGGCATATGGGATATTAGCCATGTGATGGCTATGAGATGAGTGGTCGGATGACCGCATGACTTGGATTAGATTTGGATCGGCTTTGGTTTGGATCATGACATATTCGGAGTAGGTATTATTTGCTTGATATGCTTTACTTTACTTTACTGTATTTACTCCAATAGGTATCATGATAGATAATCTTGCTATGACATAATGATTAACGCTGCTAGATGTTTAATCTTGCTAGATAAACCTGTTATAACCAGATAGCTAATATTGTTAAGATAATAAATGCATGCTTGAATGCCATGGATTTCTTTGCTTGGTGTGTATGTTGGTTTGGTTTGCTTGCCAGTACATTCAAAAGTACTCAGCGGCCTTCAATGTGGCCAGGTTCACCTAAGGATTCGACGACCCCTAGCGAGGAGCTGGAGTGTTCACGGGCTAGAAGAGTAACCCAGTCAGATCCCTATGAATTGGAGCCGCAACAAGACCATGCTGCCTTAGATAGAGCTTTCCGCTACCATCACCCTTGTAATATATCATGTAAGACTTATATATCCATTAATAGAAATGTCTGTGTTCATGATACTTGTTGTAAAGGCACGCGCCAGTGTGATTTCCTGGGCTGGCGTGTGCGGCGACCGTCTGGCTACAATAGTATTCAGGCAGGGCACCACAACAGATGGTATCAGAGCCAGGCTGACCGTAGGTTACCCTAGCCAGATTTCATTGCCTCTTGATCAGTAGAAAGCCCAGATGGATTTCAGCCATCCTTGCCAGACTGGCACGGCTACTATTGATCGTAAGGCAACCCCATAGGCTTTTGGCTCCATTAGACCCCAACTCTCATGGCCTTTGCCTCTTGTGTGAAACGTCCGCACCTGGCAGCGACCCGTGAGCCCTGAACCCCTAGGTAAACCAGATATCCCTACCTTGCTTGCTAACCATGGCATTTCTCTTCTCAAATCCAGTTTCCTTCGGGAAACGCCTATGAATTCTATCTTTCCCCAACAACCCTAGGATCGTTGACTAAGCCGCTTTGGCTATGGTTGTGCGTCGAGTTTGATGTTCCCTAAGGAAGTAGTAGGAGCTTGACACCAATTGCTACCAGGAGCATTGTGTGGTTTTGCTTCTAAATCCTTAGAGGTGCATTGAGTGTGCTATGTTAGTTATACTAGTGAATTTTCGGCCACATGTGTAAGGTCCGCAAAATTTGAGCTTTATTTGCTTTTGGTTTTTCGCGGTTCTTGCTTCTTTGGTCGACTCCATTCTCTCGCTCCGGCTGGATCCATCCGCAAGAACTGCCTAAGAAGACCCAAGCACAACTTGGATAATACCCAATACTCCAAATTCAGTAAGAATCAAGCCGAGCCAACTGCCTGATATTCAGAACACTATCACCGGATCTATCAAGAATGAAGAATGGGTCAGAAGAAGAATTTGCAGGCAATGGATAAGGCCAGAATATACTTGAGAAGGAGTCTGCCTCAAAATTGATCACACCAAAGGAACAACGGGATGAGCTATCAGGAATGGACACCAGTAAGAACAAATTATTCCATCCTCGATATAAGGATTATTTTAGTCAGTGGGGTGAACCTTGAGTCTTTTCTCAAATGGACTCAAGAATCATTTATTATCCACAGAAGAAATATTTCGAGAATGTGAAGGTGTCGAGAGCAACAACAAAACTCTGCTATGTTGATACAAATTTCAAAGCATATTTTAGAATTTACCGGTGCATATACAATATTTTCTGGGCAAAAGGGAATAAGGTTTGCGAGAAATATGGATAAGTTCACGGTTGCCCAGAATCAATGAGAATTTCACATGCTTGGAAGTCCTGCTGAACCGAATGGAATTATTCATCAACTGCTTACTACCGGCAACACTTGATTCGAATGCAAAAGGTATTTCGGACTAATGGCCAACATGAAGTCTGCATCAGTTGTGCAACCTGTATAACAACAATGATCGGACCAGCCGAAGGACAAGCGGTGTGCATAACCAACGGAATATCTTCATTCAAGGTACAGTCTATACCAAGTGTTGGCTCCACTATGGATAAATTCTGGATACTACGGAAGGAAACCAGAACCGGCCATAGGTCCGACTGTGCATCACAATGCAAGGCTTTCGGTACAAGAAACCTAGCCCTCCTCCGCAAGCTATCAGGAGGAGCTTACAACACAAGACTCTCAATCTTCCTCGCTACGCCACCAGGGTGAAAATCTTCTGGGATACGGTACTCCAACCTTCCTCAGCCCGCTACCGCGGAAAGCTTCCAACATAAGGTACCCGATCTTCCGCCGTAAGCCAGCTAAGGGAAAGCTTCTGAGATACGATACCCAGCCTTCTTCGGCACGCTACCCTGGCGGAAGCTTCGAGCATGAGGTATTCAGCCTTCTTCAACACGCCATCGTGCTCACAACAATCTTGTCAGAAGCATGAACTAGTTCAGACACACGTCTGCCTCATAACTCAGTGGATATGAAAGGATTTATCCTACCCCTGCATATGTTGTGAGCATGCAGTCCAGTGGATCAGTTCATGCGAGCCACTCGTACACGGGAATGAATGTGTTCAGAGAAACATCGGCCCCA
This sequence comes from Elymus sibiricus, assembly GCA_039707655.1. Taxonomy (NCBI): domain Eukaryota; kingdom Viridiplantae; phylum Streptophyta; class Magnoliopsida; order Poales; family Poaceae; genus Elymus; species Elymus sibiricus. The sequence continues at coordinate 404,312,737 of CM077666.1, forward strand.
TACTTCAAAGAAGGATATGAACACAGCAATCCCTACGAGATATGCAAGAGTAAGTTGTGAGTACAAGCCCAGCAAGCTGGATATACGACCAAGGAGCCGTGTTGGCAGGTCATGACAAGTTCCCCAAAAGAAACCCCCAAGAACAATGAAGTTTCGGACAAACCACCTTCATGATGGTCAATAAAATGAAATTTCACAGACAAGGTGATATTATCAATCTTTGTCAGACTCTTGCATATGCGGCCACAACAATGCACTACTGGCGGTTACAAGTGAGCTTGCCGCATTCATCCTGAATACGGGCCAAGATAAGAGGCTATGCTCCGAAAGATACACCGGATGCTAGCCATATTATGTTCATCTCGATGGCTATAACAAGGACTACAGAGGCTATATATGGCAGAGCCACCTCAGAGATTACCGTCCATGATTACTTTGTGATCATGGCCGACATTTCAGTTGGAAATCACCTGAGGACGAAGTCAGAATGCAAGAGACAGAAGGGAACACCTCGTACGAAACCCACAGTCAGACTGAAAGAAAGCCATCCCCAGTCACTCGAGGCCATACGAGCACATGAGCCCTGTATCAAGAAAATATGACTTGCCCTTGGTAGGCAGTGTACGAAGTATCGCAATAAAATCCGAAGCAGTTAGCCTCGGGTCATGAAAATCAAGCTATTTGTCGATACTATGAGCTACCCCACCAAGCAACAAACTACCAGGATAAAAGGTACATCTGACAGCAAAGAGAAGGATTCAAGGTAGCTATGTGAAACGGCAACGCTTGAGCCACCAGACAAGATAGTTATAAGACCAGTGAACTGACGAAGACAAGACAGCTGATGGATCCAAGTCACACACAGGTAAGTCCCCCTTAGCCGGGAGGTAAGCCCGGAAATCTCGAGGACGAGATTTTCTTAAGAGGGGTAGGTTTGTGACACACTGGTTTTCGCTCCTTGTTTTTTTTTCCTTCGCGGGATTTTACTCCCGTCTTTTTTTCGGTGTTATAGGATTTTATCTTGCTCTTGGGTATCTGAAGATGGTCATTTAGCCTTGCCTTTCCTATCCAACCAGAGATTCCCTCCGATTCAACCTTGCCATCCAAGATACCTTCTCGGGATTTTGCCGCCGAAACCCTACCTTCCGAGTTATCGGAATGGAAACCCTAATTCCTTCCGTTACCAAGGAACCCCAATTTCCTTTGATCTGTTGCCTCCCAAACTTTTCTCAGTGATCATCCCACATCTATAAACCTTGGATATGCAAAAATATTGCCAAGTCATTTGCAATATTTTTCATTTAAAATTAATTCCTTTTTCAGCCAGTTAAAGGAATTAAATCCAGGAAAATATCTATCCATCTTCAAAGTTCATGAAAACTTGTGGAGACATTCTTTGTGATCATATTGAGCTCCAATAAAAATATTGGCCATAATTAAATAAGGAAAATTGCCTTTTTCCTATTTAAAGCCAATATTGCAATTTGGGCACTTTTCAAAGGAGCTACCATTTTGGTAGCCAGGAAAAATCCCAAATAATTTGTGGAGCTTCTCATATCCATATCTTCACCATTTCCATCAAGAACCCAAGTTCCATAGTTCAAATTTTGAGCACCTCTTCCAATTCTTGTTTCTGGACTTATTCCGAGGTTGTGAAGCAACTATATTTTATATTGCTTCAAAAATTCTCAAATTAATCCAGGACCTCACATTCCCTATATGATGTGACTATGCAAAACTTCACATCATTTCATCTAGCCAATTTCTCCCAAAATTCCATCAAGTTTCTGTCCAGATCCTAGCTCTCTGAAGGAAGTACCATTTTGGTATATCCCAATGAGCTGAAAATTTTCCATTACCTTCATATCTCCAAATCACCTCCCTCCATCAAAATTCAGATCAATCCATCCAGCCAGTTGAGTGCAGCTTCTAAGTCAAGTTTCTGGACCAAATTTTGCATTACAAAGGAAGTATATGCAAATGAGGTCCAAATTGCTTCAAATTTTGTCAGCACTTAGTCCTTCCTACCACATTTCATTGTGACAAAGATCCAACTCCATTCCTCCATCCATTTATCTAGAAAATTCTAGCCAATTTTGCTGTCAGAATCTGTTTCAGCAAGTTTCTCTCACCTCATAGCTACCTAGCTAGTTCTAGGCACTTCTTTTATCTATTTGAGCATCGAGAGACTTGTTGGACAAGCTTGGACATGCAGGAGCCTTCCAGAGAAAGCCATGTACGTGGTGACCGCGTGGACAGCAGGCAGAAACGGTGCTCTGTGGCACTGTTCTCATCGGCAGGCCAGCTCCGGCCAGCTCCGGCGTGTCCCGACGTGTCTACTGGCTCTGCGGAGTCCACCTGCCCCTCTCCAGGCTCTTCTCCCCTCCTTTTCCTTTCTCCCCATGCCACAGTGATCGCCGCCAAGGTTCTGTACCGCGCGTGAACGTCATCGTCTTCCCCCTACCGTCCTCTTCCTCCCTGAGTCGTCCCCTCCCTCTGCCCCTCGTCAGGTCGGCCGCTCCCCGACGCCGGGAACCAGCCAGCCACGCCACCCGCGAGCTCCAGTAATCGGCTAAGGATGCCACCACGGCCGAGCTTATCCTCGCCTGGCTATAAATAGCCCTCTCCCGGAGCCCCACGAGCACCCACACCTCAACCCGGCAATCCGACCCATGGGCAGCCGCGCCCATGGGCACCCGACCCGAATGAGTAGGGTTTGGGTCGGCATCTTCACCCATGGGTAAGCCCGATGGGTAACCCGATTAGTCATGGGTAGGGTATGGGCATGAGGTCCTGCCCGTGGGTCGCCCGATTAGCTGACATGTGGGCCCTTTATACCACAATACTAGCTTCCAGCCTTCCCACCATCCCCGGCCCAGTCCAGTTAGTCAGCCCACAAACCACTCCTTTACGAGGCAGAGAAGAGAGAAGCCACAAACCTAGCAGGCTCACTCTCTCGGTCTCTCTCTCCCTCCCCTTCCTGTATCAAGCCAAGCTACCGCAGCCATCCTCGCCGCCGCCATCCTCGCGGGCCGCAGGATCCCCGCCGCCTTCTCCCGCAGGATCCCCGACGCCTCCATCCCCGCCGCCTTCTCCCGTGACCGTCTCCATCCTCGTTCTCCCTCGACCCCGTCACGTCCGAGCAGCAAGGCTTCACCGCCGCCGGAGCAGCACCCCCGCCACCTCTCCATCGACCCCGTCCAACCGGAGCAGCACCACCGCCATCCGCGTTCTTCCTCGGCCCCGTCCCGGACAAGCTCCAAGGTGAGCCTTTATTTGGTTTGCAGGCTTGCAGACTATAGTTTCAGCCCAACTGTGAATTGTACTTTGAGTATGAAGCATCTGGTGGTGGTGTGGGTACCTCGGAGGTAGGTAACAGTGTTTCTGCCCAAGGTGGTGCTGAAGTAGATGAAATGGACCTTATATTTGTGTATTTGTGCTGCTGCTAGCTTGTACCTGAAGTCCTGAACCTTATATTTGTGTATTTGTGCTGCTGCTAGCTTGTACTTAAACCTTATGTTTGTGTATTTGTGCTGCTACTAGCTTGTTGCCATCAGGGGAACTGAAGTTATTTGTGGTTAGAAACTGAAGTTATTCGTGTTACAATTTGTCTAGTCATTATTCACTTTGATGGTTAGAAACTGAAGTTATTTTTGTATTTGTGGCTTTATGCTACTGTGTTGTCTATTTGTTGCACTATATATTCACATTGATGGTTAGAAACGGAAGCTATTTGTGCATTTGTGCCACTGTGTGGCCCAATCTTTTATATATGCATTTCTGCCACTATTCTCTGTTGTGCACTGTACAGCAACCCGATGGGTAACCCATTGGGTCGGGTTACCCGATGGGTATGGGCGTGGGTCTGCTCCTATGCCCATGGGTAGGGTCATGGGCGAAGGGTAGACCCATTTACTTATAGGGCATGGGTCTGGTAGAGATCGACCCGACCAAACCCGACCCGACTGCCAGGTTGACCCACACCTCCTCCTCATCTCCCTAGCCCGCCCCTAGCTCGAGGAATCGAGCTCCTGCGCCTCGGTCTACCTCCACGGCTGCCATTGCCGCCCACGGTCTTAGCTCGAATTCTAGCAAGCCGCAGCCCCTCCCTCCTTTCTTTCTCCACCAGTGGAACCTCCAGATCGAGACGAGCCTCCTCACCCCTCCGTTTCATCCCCGGGACGGCTGTGGCCTCGTCCCCAAATCCGACCGACGGCCTATTCCGCGGGAGCTCAAACCGCCACTGGTACGGCCCTCCCCAGAGTCCGCGCGGTGCCGGGATGGGTGCGCATGGTCACGCCGATCTCGCCGGTAGGCGAAACACCGCGGGAGATGGCCTAGGTCACCGGAGCATGCCGGCGCCCGCTCGGCCGGGCCTCCTCTGCTCTGTTCATCGGGAGGAAGAAGAAAAGGAGAGGGAGAAGAGAGAAGATGGTGCGGGCCCCACCTATCATCGGTAGAAGCTCGGCCCCGCACCCACCATGCTCCTTTCTTTTTATCAACACCGTCTCATGCTTTGAGCTGCTTTTCAGCCGTCTTGAGCCGGGGTTGAGTTATTCCAGTAACGTCCCAGATCTGAGTTGTAAAGACCGTTCTGGTGGCTACTGGTTTATTTGCCGGTTTCATACAAGGGTTCAGATGGTTGTCACTTACAGCTAAGACTTGTAAAGTAATTAAACTCCTGCTAGGTTGAACTTGCTATTTACGTTACTCATTAATGCTCGTCTTGTTATTGCACTAGTGACTCGTATGTAACAATATGGAGATAGTTTGTTATGTTTTCATCGTGCATTTTTTTGGTTATCGCAATGATTAAGAAATGTGACTTAATAATGACAACCTCCTCCGTCGGCTGGATCGAGTCATAGTGCCACCTATCCGAACTTATCAGTGCAACCACATTTGCCGGTATGGGACGGCCCTGACTTAGTCTATTGTCTTGCCTCTTGTCGGTACCTCCAAACAGGGAGGATTATGCGTGCGTGCTACCCTGGCCCGGTAGGCGGCGATAATCCTGTGAGCCCAGTTTGGTTATATGCGCATGGGTCCCCGTTTGGGACAGGTTAGTTTGGCCACAACGGTGGCAGGTGTCACGGGTGACACAGGGGCCACCCAGGACATGACCCTGGGAGGGTATGATTGGCGGTGGGACCGTAAGAGTGCCAGGCAATAGACAAGTTTTGTTGGAGCAGCACTGGTCCACCCGAATGGGAGCACGAGGCCAGGAGCTCCATGGTGTGGGTAAAGTGCGCAACCTCTGCAGAGTGTAAATCTATTCGAATAGCCGCGTCCTCGGTCATGGACAGTTCGTACTACGCCACTATTTGGTCTGTGTCGAGTCTGGAGGAACAAACTACATAATGTTATTGCTAAGACTGAACCAAAGAAAGGTATGATTGGTCAGACTTATAGTGCGGATGCATGGACATCGGATGATGTCGGGCATATGGGATATTAGCCATGTGATGGCTATGAGATGAGTGGTCGGATGACCGCATGACTTGGATTAGATTTGGATCGGCTTTGGTTTGGATCATGACATATTCGGAGTAGGTATTATTTGCTTGATATGCTTTACTTTACTGTATTTACTCCAATAGGTATCATGATAGATAATCTTGCTATGACATAATGATTAACGCTGCTAGATGTTTAATCTTGCTAGATAAACCTGTTATAACCAGATAGCTAATATTGTTAAGATAATAAATGCATGCTTGAATGCCATGGATTGCTTTGCTTGGCGTGTATGTTGGTTTGGTTTGCTTGCGAGTACATTCAAAAGTACTCAGCGGCCTTCAATGTGGCCAGGTTTACCTAAGGATTCGACGACCCCTAGCGAGGAGCCGGAGTGTTCGCGGGCTAGAAGTGTAACCCAGTGAGATCCCTGTGAATTGGAGCCGCACCAAGACCATGCTGCCTTAGATAGAGCTTTCCGCTGCCATCACCCTTGTAATATATCATGTAAGACTTATATATCCATTAATAGAAATGTCTGTGTTCATGATACTTGTTGTAAAGGCACGCGCCAGTGTGATTTCCTAGGCTGGCGTGTGCGGCGACCGTCTGGCTACAGTAGTATTCAGGCGGGGCACCACAGCGAAAGCATCAGATATCTGAGTACAGATATAAAAGTAAAACAGATAGGCCTTTAAGAAGGGGAAGCAAAGGCGCAGGCCTCCTGCCTGGGAGCCTCGTATCTACTCCTGGTCGTTGGCGGTCTCCACGTAGTAGTAAGCTCCTCTAGAGGGGTAGTAGTAGTCGTCGACTGTGGCAGCTGACTCCGGGGCTCCACCATCTGGTCGCAGCAATCGGGCATGGGGGAAAAAGGGGAAGCAAAGTAACCGTGAGTACTCATCCAAAGTACTCGCAAGACTGACATCAGAACTAATCTAGATATGCAACATTTTCAAGGAAGGCTGTATATGTGGCCTTGACTGCAGAAAGCCAGAATAGAGAGAAAGGCCTAGCTATCGAAGACTAGCATCTTCAGCGTCTTGCAGCATTAGAAGAGTGCAAATTAGTACGTGATTAGAGTAGCAAGCATGTTGTAGCAAAGCCTAGATATCCTTCCTCGACTCCCCGCGAGAAAGCGATCCTGGAGCTTCCAATTATTCAAAAGTATCCGGTTCAAGTAGTAATAGATCGGGATACAACACCGAGCATCCTGTTACTGTGGACACGGCTATTCGAATAGATAATCTTCCCTGCAGGGGTGCACTACTGTTACCCAACATGCTCGATTAACTCTGGCCGGACACACTTTCCTGGGTCATGCCTGGCCTCGGCTGATCGACACACCGCAGCCCTACCTAGAACTCAACAGAGAGGTCCCTGCCGGTCTACATCCTAAGTGCTCAGGGTTCTTGGGCCCATCCCCCTTTGCACTCCGGGTCATTGTGTGCAGGGTGGATACCAGTGTCATCAGCACGATCCGACCGTGCCACAATGCTGAACTGGACGTCTGACAGAGCTTTCGGCTGATACATACGGCGCCGAGGGTCCCATATACCATTATCCCGCGTGGTGGTAGTGCGTGTAGGCCAGTGGCCAACTCAGATCAATACCCAAATCCGTTAGTGCATTATTAGGAGCTCGCGGTGATGATCAGTACTCCTATCGCCCCGTCTCGAGGAAGTGCAACAAGGGCCAAGCCCATCCCTCTCTAGGGCGGTCTCTGCCTGCCCGGCCGCGCCTCGTAATTATCTCGCGGGTGCCTCCCAGGTCAACCCGACTTCCCAGGAGACTGTCGGGAACTCAGGTCCACCTCTACCGGGGTGGTACCGCCTGTCCCTTCAGTCCCGTATTAACAGTACAAGGGGCATCGGTTAAATGTAATCGTGTGTCCGTAACATGAAGAGGGTAATCCGAGGAATCACCCTCGATGGATTCCCACTCGATGCTACCATCAAGGTGAACCCGGAGGAATCACCCTCGATGGATTTACACTTGAGGGGTTGCACGACAGAAGCTTCATCGGAGGTGGTGGAAGAGGAATCATCCTCGTATCCCACAACCGACTAGCTGTACCACAGAGGCATATCAGGAGTGAGATAAGAGGTATCACCCTCGGCACTCGAGGATAACTCTGTGGAGTCGAACAACTTAGGGGGTGTGCAGTGATGTGCTGGTCTCAGCCCGTTGATCACATCGACCGGGGCACAGGTAACTAAGCGGGGCAACAAGGACATGGAAGAAGGGCCACAGATGGATTACCAACCAACACTAGGCGTTTAGGATATCCGGTAAAGTATCAACCGAAGTTACAATAAATAGGCTATGCAACAGAATAGGATAAATCAACAGCAGTAGCAAATTCTAATGCAAGCAGGAGGGAGGAAGAATAGGTGATATAGGCATGCTCAAGGGGGTTTGCTTGCCTGGTTGCTTTGCGGCAAAAGAGGGGTCTTCGACGGTGTAGCCGGTCTCCGGAGCGGCGTCGGTCTCAGGGGCTATCGGAAAAGAAGAGGGGGAAGAAACAATAAATAAAAGCAATCAAATGCAACACAGTGCATGGCATGGCAAAACACAGTGCCGGTGTGACCTAATGCAATGCTACACGTATCAGATGAAGCGGGGAAATATCTGGGATATTTTCCCGGCGTTTAGGCTGATTTCGGTATACTGAACCGGAGGGAAAGGTTCCATGTTCAGATAGATAGGAGTGATGGTCAAGCATTTTGACCACATATTCGGATTCGTCTCATTTTTCTGATCAACTTTCATGTAGAAAGTTTTTCGATCCGAGCTATGGTTTATTTTCTATGAATTTTCAAAGATTTAAACTATTTTCTGGAATTTCTGGAATTGTTTTAATTAATAAATTCTGATTTATCCAAAACAGTGTCTGATGACGTAAGGATGACGTCATAGAGACGTCAGCGGTCAAACCCAGCTGGTTAGGGTCAAACCTGACCAGTGGGTCCCGCATGTCAGCGGCTCTGAGCTAATTAGGAATTAGTTTAAACTAATTAAGTTAATTAGAAAGGTGGGGCCCTACTGTGAGTGGCTATTAGTTTAACTAATTAAGTTTTAACTAAAAACGGGTTAATTAGTTAGTTTAACAGCGGGGGCCCCACATGTCAGTGGCGGTAGACGCCACGTCAGCGCATTGACCGCGGTCAACGCGGTCAACCGAGTCCGGGGGCCCACTGGCAGCAACTCTGGGCGGGCCCCACGCCTTGCCATGTCGGACGCCGGCGCCGGAAAACACTCCGATGAGCCACGAACGCGGCGGAGAGCTCCGGCGAGGCTCGGATTTCGCGCACAGGGGATCGTTTTCGACGCGGTTTGCACCTACGGCTCCGGGAGGCTCGCGCGCATCCAGTGGTGGCGGTGGCTGCCCGTGAGATGGCTGGAATCGTCGCCGGCATCGAGGTTAGGCGGCGGTGGTTTTCGGGTGAACTCGGGCATGCGGCTACGGGGAGCTATCGAGCGAGCTACGCGGCTAGGCGGGCTACTGCGAGCGCCATGAGCACGACGGGCAAGATGGGGAGGCTTGGGCGGCACCGCACTAAGCAGTTCACCGTTGTCGGCGGCAACCGGAGTAGCGAAGCCGCGGTGGCTTTGTTCGAGCATGGAGATGAGCAAAAGAAGGAGGGAGGGGAAATGGAGCTCAACGCAGCGGCTCACGGTGGCCTGTGGTAGCTTAGAAGCGCAGGGGAGGCGACGAACGGAGCGGCGGAGCTCCGGGGATCCGTGGCGGACGCCGGCTCGATCCGGCTAATGGAGGGCTCCCCGGCTCCCGTAGTTGGTCGAGGAGGAAGTAGCCGTGGGTGGCGCACCTCCCAGGCATGGCTGCCGGGCTCGAGGACGCCGGTGACCGCGGGAGTGCAATGGCGCGGCGGCGGCTGCACTCGGGCAGAGAAGAGAAGGACGAGCGCGAGCGAAGGGAGAGAGGGGGAGGGGGTGGCGAGTGGAGGAAGGCACCCAGGGGAGGTGGACGGGGCGACCTTATCCCCTCGCCCCAGCTACTCCGGCGCCGTGGCAGCCAACGGCCGGAGCCGCGTGAGCTCGGCCATGGGCGCGCCGACACCGCGGCGGGAACAGGTGGACGAAGCGGTACACGGGCTGGGCCGGCACTGGGCCACAGGTGAGCGCCAGGTAATCCTTCTCCTCTTTTCAGTTTTCTGCTTTTCTCTTTTATTTAAAAACAGAGAAGGTTAGGGAAAAGTTTGGGCATCCAAATGGCTTAGGAAAAATGTGGAGCTGGCCCACAAAATCCACTGCATTTTTAGGCACTGCCACAAATATTTTGGGAGGCAGAGGAATTCATTTGCATTTCTCATAAATGAAATTGCATTTTAAATTGCTGGAATAGCACTGTTTTAAATGCTAGGGTCAACTTGGGAATTTTAATAGTGTTGGTTTTATTTTTTATAATTGCTTTGAGAATTTTTGCAATATTATGAACATTTTTGTTTTGCTGTTTGAAGAATTAATTATTTGACTTGCACTTTGAATTTTGAATTGAAGTTGAATTATTTCTTAATTGCATTTCTTAGGATATAATGATGATGACTTGGCATCATTTGAGTGAGTTCACTGTGGCATGACACTGGGGGTATTACACTTGGGCTACCCAGCTCTCACCAAGTTCACGGCGGCCACCCATCACGCCTACAACGTCCTCAAGATGCCCGGCTACAGCGGCATCATCACCGTCACCTGTGACGAGAAGGACGCGGCCAGCACCCTCGAGCATGCCTACAAGGCTGCCGCGGTCGCGCACCCGGCTGACGAGGACGCGGCCGAGCCTCCTGAGGCCGCACCCGCGAAGAAGAAGCAGCTGTCCTCTCAGGACCGCGCCGAGACGAAGAAGGTGTCGGTGGACGGCAGTGGCTCCGGCCCTGCCTTCACCATCGGCATAGGCCTCCGTCCTGCATAGGAAAGCACGCTCGCCACCTTCCTTCGGGCAAACTTTGATGTTTTCGCCTGGAAAGCATCTGACTTGTCCGGTGTGCCGAGGGAGGTGATCGAGCACCACTTAGCGGTGTGCCCCAATGCATGCCCCGTCAAGCAGAAAGCACGGCGCCAGGCGCCAGAGAAGCAAGATTTCATCGTCAAGGAAGTTTAGAAGCTCCAGGAAGCTGGGGTCGTTCGCGAGGTGCGCCATCCCGAATGGCTCGCCAACCCAGTCGTCGTTCCCAAGAAGGGCGGCAAGGAGCGCATGTGCGTTGACTTCACCAGCCTCAACAAGTTCTGCCCTCAAGATCCATTTCTGCTGCCCCGCATCGACCAGATCGTGGATTCCACCGCCGAGTGCAATTTGCTATGCTTCCTGGATGCCTTCTCAGGCTATCATCAGATCAAGATGGCGGCCAAAGATGTGGAGAGGACGACCTTCATCACCCCCTGCGGCATATATTGCTACGTCTGCATGCCCTTCGGTTTAAGGAGCGCGGGCGCCACCTTCCAGCGGCTAATGCGCATCACGCTGGGGCCTCGGATGGGGAGGAACGCGGAGGCCTACATCGACGACATCGTAGTCAAGTCTCGTGAGGCTGGATCCCTCATCGCGGACCTCCAGGAAACATTTGCCAACCTACGCAAAGTCAATCTCAAGCTCAACCCGGAGAAGTGCGTCTTCGGAGTCCCCTCCGGCAAGCTCCTCGGCTTCCTAGTCTCGCACCGTGGCATCGAGGCCAACCCAGAGAAGACCAAGGCCATCGAGAAAATGCGTCCTTCCCGGACCCTCAAGGAAATGCAGCGCTTGGCAGGATGTATGGCCTCCCTGGGGCGTTTCATCTCCAAGTTTGGCGAGCGAGCCCTGCCCTTCTTCAAGCTCCTAAAGAGGTCCGGCTCCTTCAAATGGACTCCTGAGGCAGACGCCGCCTTCGAAGCCCTCAAGAGGTACCTCACGAGCCCGCCCATCATGGTCGCGCCGCGTTCTCGCGAGCCCTTTCTTCTGTACTTGGCGGCCACCCCCCAGACGGCCAGCGCGGCGCTGGTGGCGGTGCGGGAGGAGCGCGTCTGTGCTAAGGAACAACCCTCCGCGCCCCTTTGGGCTCATGAGCCTGCTAAGCCTCGTGAGGCCACAGATCCTCGTGAGCCTTCCGAGCCTCCTGAGCCTCGTGAGGCCACTGATCCTCGTGAGCCTTCCAAGCCTCGCGAGGCGCCTGAAGAGCAAGCTGCCACAGCAACTACGCACCTCATCGAGCACCCCGTGTACTTCGTCAGCACCGTGCTAAGGGACGCGCGCGAGCGTTACCCCATGCAGCAGAAGCTCCTCCTCGCGCTCCTCGTCGCCTCCAGGAAGCTGCACCACTTCTTCCAGGGTCACCCCATCAAGGTCATTTCTTCCTACCCCTTGGAGCAAGTTCTGCGCAGCCCCAACGCCGCCGGCCAGGTCGCTGAATGGAACATCGAGTTGCAAGCCTTCCAGCTAGAATTCTCCACCACCAGAGTCATCAAAGGCGCGGCCCTGGCCGACTTCGTGGCAGAATGGACGGACACATACGAGGAGGAGCCTCGCGAGGCCCAGTCCCTCCTGCCAGGGGACGAGGCACCTGGCGGCTGGACCATGCACTTGGACGGCACCTTCTCCCGACAGGGCGCGGGGGCTGGGGTCATGCTCACCTCGCCGATAGGGGATAGGCTCTACTACGCCGTACAGCTCTGCTTCAGGCACACCGACAAGGTCTCCAACAACATCGCAGAGTATGAGGGCCTCATCGCCGGCCTCAAGGCCGCGTTCGCCCTGGGCATCAAACGTCTGACTATCAAGGGCGATTCGCAACTCCTCGTCAACTTCTCCAACAAAAGCTACAAGCCCAAGGACGAGCACATGGCTGCCTACCTGGAAGAGGTACGTAAACTTGAGAAGCATTTTCTTGGCCTGGAGCTGCAGCACATCCCCCGCAGTGGCAACAAAGAAGCTGACGACATCACCAAACGAGCATCTCGCCGCGAGCCTCAGAGCCCCAACGTCTTCGAGGAAAGGCTCCTCAAGCCATCAGCCGTGCCTCCTGCCGCGAGCACGGCGCTCCTCCGCGAAGAACTCCCACCCGCGCCACCCACGGGCGTGCCTGACTGTGGCCCGGCTTCAGGAGCCCGCCTGCTGCTGGCGCTAGAGCCTCAAGAAGATAGCTGGGCCGCGGAGTTCAAGGCTTACTTGCTCCGCGGCACCCTTCCGGAGAAAGACTCAAAAGCAGAGCGTGTGGCCCGGCAGGCCGCCGCTTACTGCCTGCAAGATGGCGAGTTGTACCGCAGGCGCCCAAATGGCGTCTCGCTGCGGTGCATCTCTGAAGAGCAAGGGCGCGAGTTGCTAGCTGATATCCATGGAGGGGACTACGGCCACCACTCCTCGTCACGCACCCTCATCGGCAAGGTTTTCCGCAGCGGCTTCTACTGGCCCACTGCGCTGCGTGACGCTACCGTGCTGGTCCAAGCCTGCAAGGCCTGCCAATTCCACGCCAAGCAGATCCACCAACCGGCGCAGGGCCTCCAGACGATTCCCCTCTCATGGCCCTTCGTGGTCTGGGGGCTGGATATCCTGAGTCCCTTCCCTCGCGCGGCTAGCGGTTACCGCTATCTCTACGTCGCCATCGACAAGTTCACCAAGTGGGCAGAAGTCGAGCTGGTGCGCACCATCCCGGCAGGCTCCGCCGTCAAGTTCATCAAGGGCCTCGTGAGCCGCTTTGGGGTTCCCAACCGCATCATCACTGACAATGGCTCCCAGTTCACAAGCGGTCTCTTCAAGTCCTACTGCGCCAGTCTCGGTACGCAGATCTGCTACGCCTCGGTGGCACACCCGCGAAGCAATGGTCAGGCCGAGCTTGCCAACGCCGAGGTCCTTAAGGGCCTCAAAATAAGGAGCTTCAAGAAGAAACTCAAGGCTTGCGGCAAGGGCTGGCTCGACGAGCTACAGTCCGTGCTGTGGTCCATCCGCACGACAGCAAGCAAGCCTACCGGCGAGACATCCTTCTTCCTCGTCTACGGCGCTGAGGCGGTCCTCCCATTGGAGCTTAAGCACGGCTCCCCGCGAGTCCTTGCCTTTGACGAGGCGTGTCAGGAGGGCTCGCGGGAGATCGATCTGCTGCTCCTCGAGGAGGGCCGCCGTCAGGCCGCCCTTCGTGCCGCGAGGTACCAGCAGGCCCTGCGTCGCTACCACAGCCGCAGCATCCGACCTCGTACTCTCGAGGTCGGCGACCTCGTCCTACGCAGAATCCTCTCCAGAGAGGGGCTTCACAAACTCTCACCTATGTGGGAAGGCCCTTTCAGGGTTACTCATGTCTCCAGGCCCGGCTCAGCCCGGCTGGAGACGGAGGACGGAGTTCCTGTGCCTAACGCCTGGAACATCCAACATCTCCGCAAGTTCTACCCGTGACCCTCACGCGTACGAACGAAATGGGGCTGTACACGCCCCAGAGCCTCTCATTGCGTTCGCCTGATGGGCCCGCGAGAGCTCCCGCCCATGCCCAAGTGGAAGCCCCATGCTCCGTGCTGGCGAAACGGTCGACCCGCGATCATACCCACACCCTTGTGGAAGCCCCATGCTCCGCGCTGGCGGAACAATCAACTGAGGGCGCCCCACGTGCTGCACCAGCCTCAAGCTGACCCGTGCCGGACATGGCAGCACTCTCTTTCTCATTTCGATGTGTAACTGAGGGCGCCCCACGGGTTGCACCAACCTCAAGGTGACCCATGCCGGACACGGCAGCTGCATCTAGTTCTAGCTATGTAACGGGTTGCTATCTTACTTCAGTAAAGCTCGGTTTCTTACATGACGTTTCGTTTTGTTCTTGCCTCGCGAGCCTCGCGCGCTCACGACGTCCCTCATGAGCCTCATGCGAGTGGGGGCTGGACATGGTGTCTGTGCTCGGGTCAGTCCCAGCAGCGCTGAAAAACCCAAGCAACCGGGCTCTGGCTCGCGGGTCTGCTCCCGTGCACGCCACCCCACCAAGGTCCTTGGTGTCTTGTCTCCTCGCGTAATGATCATGAGCGAATCGACGAGCGTGCGCTGCTCCCCCGTCGTTAAGTGCTCTGCATGCAGTCATCTCAGGAGCAGGTTCCCGGAAAGGCCTCGCGAGGATGCCTTGCGGGGTGGCCCCCTCAAGGCCTCAGGAAGCCAGCAGGCCCCGCCTCGGGAGCTAACCCTCGGCGGCCGTCTCTGTGGAGGATTTCGCGAGCGGAGCCCTCACGAGGCATACCCTACAAGAGATGGCCCGCCGAACACTTCCTTGTGCAGAGCTAAGTCTCCCACCTCGCGAGCCGCTCTCGCCTCCTCTCAAGCCTTCCCTTCCGGTGGCCTCATGAGCGCCAGCGTTCCTCTTGGCGCAAGCCGTTTGCGCGTCGAAGGGGGTCTCTCCGAGCATCGCGCCTCAGGAGCCCTCACTGGCTCCCGGTGCCCCTCGCCTCCTGGCCTTGTCCAGGCATCGTGACCTGACATACCAGCGACAGCCGAGGCCCGCTCGGGGGCTGGGTCCTGACAACGTAGAGCATCATGGCAAGCAAAAAGAGCAAAACAGGCCTCAAGAGAAAGCCTCACGAGGGCACGAGCGTTCATTACAGCAAATCATAAAGTACTTAAACACCAAGGCATCGTCTTCACGCCCCCATGGGGCCACATCGGTTCAATGCAGGAAAATAAAAAAAGAAAGGGCCTAGGCAAGGCGCCGTCTCCCCTAAGACTCCAGCGCAGGAGCCGCGCGTGTTCCCAAGAAGGCGCTGCGGGTAAGTGCGGCTCCGTCACCGTGCGCGCGGTGCCCCGGCTCTGGAGTCGTCGCCGCCCGCGCCTAGTCGGAGTCCTCGTCCTCGCTCTTGACGCGGGAGGAGTCACTGTCGTTTCCACCCCTGCTGGAGGCGGCACCGCTAGAGCTGTCGTCCTCGCTGGAGGAGCCGCTGTAGCTGCCGTCCTCGCTCTCCGCGCGGCAATCCATGCGGCTGCCGGAGAGCCCGAAGATCTTCACGAAGAGTGTGGCGGCCCCGTCGTACTTGAGTTGGAGGATGTGCCCCCGCTTCAGGCCGCGGGCGAGGGCGAACGACTTCCACCCCTGCTTCATGAACATGAAGCCCGAAGGAGTGAGCTCCGTCGCCACCCAGGAGGGGCCGTTGCAGCAGCCGTCAGCCTGCACCCACAAGCCCAAGGGCGCGCGCTCCGCCATCGCCGCCGCGAAGGAGTCCGGAAGCCGGAGCCAGGTGCGGGGGCTGCGGTGCATGTTCACGATGAACTCATGCACCGCCTCTGCCGAGTGGCTCCTCGCCTGAGGGGGTAGCACGGTTGCCCCGCCGCGGCTGCCTCGGCCCCACGCGCCTCGCCCTCCGCGCCCGCGAGCGGCGCCCCTCCCGCGACTGTTGGGCCCGGCGCCGGTAGCCGTCGGGGAGTGCCCGCGCCCTCGGGTCGGAGCCTGGGATGCGGCAGCGGAAGCACGACCATGCCCTCTCCCCCTCACCATTTCCGTGGCGGCTCTAGCAAGACGACAGAGGAAGCAGGAGGAAGGAGAAGATGGGTGGAGGACTTTAGCTCTCCCCTCTCCCTCTATATACTCGGCGCGGAGTTCCCCTCGTCGCCCCGCCTTCTCTAGCGTTGGGAATTGAAGCAACAGGGAGGCGCTGAGGAAGGCAATGATGGTCTCGCGTCGCCCGCGGCGGGCTTTATGTCAGCGCGGGCGGTTACCAAGGCGTCGTGGGAGAAGTGGAGGCGTTCCCGGTCACATCGTGCGCCACGCATCATGCTTGGCTGCAGGCAGTTAGGGCCCGCGCCGTTTCACCCCCCTGTAGGCGGGAACGTGCGCGCCGCGGGCCCGGGGGCTACTGTCGGGCCCTTGGAACCCGGGGTATTCAGGCCCGTCTGCCTTTGGCTCACGGTGCAACGCCTGGCGTGGGCCCTGCAGGCCATCATCACCAAGCACCTCACCAGGGCTCCTCATGAGGCCTTGGCCTCCCAAGGCCCCCTCCTCAGGGAGCGGGCGAGCGAGGCTCAGCACCTCCACCAGCGGCCTCGCGAGGTCCTCTCGCGAGGCGACCTCCTGAGGTGGCCTCCCGAGGCCCCCTCCCGAGGGCGCCTGAGACGAAGGCCGTTCAGCGGAGCCGCGTGGTCTGGGGCCCATCACGTGGGTGACGCGCGCAGCGACGAGCGGCGACAAAGGCCGCGCCAGCAGGCGCAGATGAAGATGGTTTCCTCTTTTGTGTTAAGGGAGCAGGGCCAGATACCTACTCCCCAAAGCGACCCCAAAGGTTGCCCAATCGGCAAAGGAAGACCAAGACGGCGGGCGCGCAGGGCGGAGGTCATCACCGAGCCCACCGGCGCGTCATGGATCACGCTTTGGCAGGCAAAGACCACCTTTAGTTAGGATAGCCTGAGCGCCTGTCCCCTTTCAAAACCCGCCAAGTGTGGTAGCCCTTCCCGCCTAAGTTTCGTGGGGGAAGAGGACCGATGCGGGTATAAGGGGGGCAGAGCAGCCATTGTAGAAGAGCCCCCGATTCTCATCGCCTTCGACCTTGTACTCTCTCTCTCGCACCAGAGCAATACCAACCAAGCAGGAGTAGGGTCTTACACCGCAAGGTGGCCCGAACCTGGGTAAACCGCTGAGTCCACGGTCTGTCCCTCGCTAGCGCGCTCTCGCCGTAGCCCCGCCGTCGCTTAGCCGTGGTAGGAGACGAAGTGGTAGAATGAGCTCACCCCAGTGTTCGAACCTTTGGGTCCCCGGAGCCCGACTTCCGACACTGCCGAATCGACAAAACTGGCTATCCAACGGGCACACCTCGGGAGGATGCCGATTACTGGCCTTCCGAGTGGTTCTACATTAATGACGTCCCACTGTACGAGCCAGCTCGGTCCGGACTCCCGTCCTTCTCCCTGGATCTGCTGATGAAACGTTATAGCTGGAGGCCACAGAGCTCGGCACAAGAGGAAGACGAAGCCATGACCAGTCTAGCAGCCAAGGTGAAGCTACTTTCAAGCGCTGGCCTCACCATCATTGATGTGATGGCAATTGCCCTAGACCAAAGAGTCCAACCTGTCCGGCAGCGCCAGCACTTATTGTGCGAGTACAATGGGTCCGACGATGCCTCCCGATCCATCAAGGGAGCTTTTATGGACCAGATGACCCTCGGAACCGTGCTGGCCAGCATATACCAAGGGTCCGCGGAGGAATTCGCCAAGCGCCAGTTCCAAGAAGGGTTGTCGTACAACAACCCTGCTGACATAGTAAGTTTCCCTTCCAAGCTCTCCTGCTAACCTCAGGATCTTTAATACTTAACCCATTACACATCGGTCCTTGAACAGAGGTAGAGGCATTGGCTTGAGGGCGTGAGCAGCCCGGTCCCTGAGCCAGAGCTGCACTGCCGCGCAGAGGACCCCCTTTACAATGAGGATGAAGACCTGGCCCTTATTTACGAAGGGAGAAACTTTTTCCTGGAGGGCCTTGATGGCTCAAAGGTAGCCATCATCCCTAACACACCGGGGACGAGGCCAGCCTCATCGGTAACACTCCCTTCCTCTAATCGAAAGCGAGCCCCTCATCCTCCAGCCCCCAGTCATCTGACTTCTCCTCCAAAGGGGCAGCGCTCCCAACGCCTACGCAGAGAAACGGCTCCACTGGGAAGGTCCCCGCCAGAAGCACAAGAAGCTCAAGCCGAGGTCATGGGGACAGGCGAAAGTGCCCCCTCAATCACCAGGTAATACTTTGATCCATGGTGCTGCAAAGATACTTCGGATTTTAACCTTCCCAATTACTCGCAGGCAGCCTTTACCCACCACAGCAAATGTGGGGGGCGAAGGAGCCACGGCCTTGCCCAGGGAAACAGATGCCCGTAACTCCATGGGAACTGTCCTCGGAGCTCCTCAGCCTGAGGACTTGGCGACCTCGGCCACTCCGTCCGAGATTCAATGCGCCACAAATTATCGTTGGCGAAAAGCTTCTCTGTATAATCCGGCTTTCTCGGACAGGGAGCTCAATGCCCTCAGCGCGGTGGATGCATACCTCGGGGCAACTCGAGGTGCTTTTGATGAATCGCTGGACGTCTTGTCACGGGGGTTGCGGGTAAGGTTTTTCGCGTATTTAGTTAAAGACAAATATGACTACCAAGTATAGTAGTAGCCCCTAAGGCTTGGTACGAGCCCCTGGGGTCAAATCAAGACTTGAATACTAACCAGCATCCACTGCCATGAACAGGAAGCTCACTTGAAGAACGAGCAATTGACCTCGGTGCTATCTCAAACAAAGGTGCAGCTGGACGCGGCCTTGTCTGAGGTCGAACAGGTGAAGAAATTCACCAGTGAGGTGCACGGTAAGTGCTTTGTGCTTGAATTGGTCAGTGCCAATGGAGATAGAATTGACGCCATAATCCCTTGTAGCGGCGGAAGCCCTAGGCCATCTTGAAAGAGACCTGAAGCAGGCTCGCGAGGATCTGGTGTATGCAGAAGCACAACGTCAAGCGAATCGACACATGGTTACTCAAAGAGTAGACATCGTGAATGCGCTTAGGGCTGAGAACGCCCGCCAAGCCCAGGAGATTGTGAGCTTGAAAGCTCGTCTCGCTGTTGCAGAATCATAGAATCGGCGAACGGATGACATGATTTATGGTAAGTTGTAATTCTCGAGGAATATACTTATCATGTAATTTGTCTGAGGTGATTATCATGCGAATGTTGTTTTATTGGCAGCTTCTTTATCCGGCCTACCTCCTGATGCCCGAGGTCCGAGGTCCGAAGACATGGCAATTCGTCTATCCGTGGTGCATGAAAGTGCACGGAAATTGATGAAGGATGTGTACCAGGTTTTATAGCCTGAGGTGATGCCGGTCCCCGAAGACATGGCCGTTCTGGCCGAACAGCTTAAGAGAGCTCGGCGCCGGGTCCAGGCTTGGAAGGTGTCAGCTTGCCGAGAGGGTGCGAGGGAGGCCTGGGCCATGGTGAAGACACACTATACCGGTCTAAAGACGACGGAGTTAGCAGAGGTGGGACCCATGGGGTCTGACGGGAAGGAAATCCCCACTAACCATGTATATGATAGTGTAATGCCCGCGGTGTGATTCTCACAGAAGGATTGAGCATTGGACACCCTAATAGACGGGCTAGACCGCGCTTGAAAATTTTGTATGACTTTATGTACCGAAGTACTTTATGTCAGTTCACAGTCCGTTCATCCAAACTCTGTCAGCCAGCCTTCGGCTTCCGCCTCCTCGGATGAAAATCGAGGAGTGTCCCGTACTACTGGCCGAGGTTATCGCACCAGATGCTTCAGGTGACTAGGCAATCGGGCTAAGCGGCTCGAAAGACAAGAGGGTAACGGAAAGTTATGTTATATTACTGATTAACGTAAGAAACATCTTCCGAGGAAAATAGTTCTTCCAACAGTTCCTTTCCTGGGGTTATTGTGTCAAACACATCTGTCCAAAGACGGATGACCTCGGGGTAAAGCCCCTGGTCAGGGTTTAAAAAGACCCCTTTCCACGTTATTCCTATGTCATGGCCAACCGATTTGCATTGTAAGACCGCTAGCTTTCGGCTTTCTCTGTCTGAGGTACTACACCAGCTGACCCAGGAGTAACAATCACAACGGTGCTCCCTTTGCCCCCTAGCCGAAATATCGGGAACGTAAGGGACAAGCACAGGAGCCGGGTAACCCAGCTTGGCCAAATCTTAAAGCAAATCGATGCATATAGTGGCTCGAAAGACGATAACATATAAGAGGTGGAATAACTCATGCTTTGAAAAGAACATGCTATGTCATCCCCGGGATCATTTAACAATGTTCCGAGGTGGAAAAAATAAATAAGGAGTAAAAGATTAAGACAAAGAAAATGTGTAAGTTATTTACATGGACCGTGTACGAGGTGTCAAGCGTAGAAGTGTCGGAGTAGCGCCGCATTCCAGGAGTTGGGCTCTAATCGGCCGTCCTTCGGATCTCGGATTCGATAAGCTCCTCCGATGAGTACTTGGTCAATGATGAGCAGCCCGTCCCATCTAGGGGAAAGTGTGTGCTTTTGTTTTTCGGGGTGTAGCCTCATTACGAGATCCCCGACGTTGAATTCTTTGGTGCGAACTTCTCTACCATGGTAGCGCCGGGCCTGCTGCTGATAGATAGCTGGCCTTGCCCGTGCGATATTGTGCTATAATTCGAGAGCGTCTAGGGCATCTTGCCGATCCAGCTCGGCCTCTAGCTCCTCATACATGTGTACCCGAGGTGCGTCGTGTATGATGTCACAAGGGAGGACCGCCTCGGCGCCGTACACCATAAAAAATGGGGTGTACCCCATGGACCTATTCGGTGTTGTGCGCAAGCCCCATAGTACGGAATCAAGTTCCTCGACCCATTTACAGTCGGCTTTTTTAAGGGAGCGAACTAGCCTTGGCTTTATTCCGCTAAAGATTAGTCCGTTGGCTCGCTCCACCTGCCCATTAGACTGCGGGTGGTAAACGGACGCGTAGTCGAGCTTAATGCCCATTTTCTTACACCACGCTTTAACTTCTTTGGCCATGAAATTGGTCCCGTTGTCTGTAATCAAACTATGGGGGACACCGTAATGATGTACCACTCCAGAGATGAATCTGATTACCTGGACAGCCTCGGCCGAGGTGACCGGCTTTGCTTTGATCCATTTGGTAAATTTGTCTACCATGACAAGGAGGTATTTGTTTTTGTTTGATCCACCCTTGAGTGGCCCGACCATATCTAGCCCCCAGACCGAGAAAGGCCAAGTGATGGGGATGGTACGAAGGGCTGTGGGGGGCATGTGGTTTTGTTTGGCGAATACCTGACAGCCTGGGCAACACTGTACCAATGTTGATGCATCGGCGCCTGCAGTTGGCCAATAGAAATCAGCTCGGAAAGCCTTGCTGACCAAGGTCCGAGCAGCGGTGTGATGTCCGCTCATGCCAGAGTGTATCTCCTGAAGTAGGAGTTTTCCTTCTTCCTTGGTTATGCATCGCTAGAAGACGCCCGTGGTGCTCATTCTGTAGAGCTCTCCTTTGTGAACCTTGTAGGCTTTAGATTACCTTATGATCCAACGCACGTTGGTTTGGTTATCGGGGAGCTCTTTTCGGAGCAGGTATGCCAGAAGCTGCTCGGTCCAGGGTGCGATGACTGCCATAACTTCATGTGTGGAAGCAGTTTCCTGGACCGCTGAGCCGCCCACTATGCCTTCGTCGTCTTCGGGTGTGACGTGGCGCCCGACGTCGCTTGACTCCGACGTTCCTTTGTCTTCTTGCCAGACTACGGATGGCTTAAAGAGTCGTTCGAGGAAGGTGTTTTCTGGGATCTTATCTTGTTTTACGCCCAATCGGGCGAGTACATCCACAGCCTGGTTGCTATCTCGGGGTATGTGGTGAAATTCCAGCCCCTCGAACCTGGCCGAGATCTTTAGGATGGCATTTCGGTAAGCTGTCATCTTCGGGTCTTTGGCGTCGAACTCGCCATTGACTTGTGAGATGGCGAGGTTAGAATCACCTCGGACCTCCAGGCATTTGACACCCATGGAGACTGCTATCCGGAGTCCGTGCAGGAGGGCTTCGTATTCGGCCGCATTATTGGAATCCGTGTACTTGATTTGTAGCACGTATCGAACGTTGTCTCCCGTGGGTGATGTGAGCACAACGCCAGCCCCTAGGCCGGCGAGCATTTTGGAACCATCAAAATACATTGTCCAATGCGAGTAAGTGATGTATTCACGGGGGAGTTCGGCTTCGGTCCATTCGGCCAAGAAGTCTGCCAACACCTGGGATTTAATAACCCGGCATGGTTTATAGATGATTTCGAAAGGTAGGAGCTCTATGGCCCATTTGGCGATACGCCCCGTTGCATCCCTATTATTGATTATGTCATTTAGCGGGACGTCGGATGCCACGGTCACCGAACACTCTTGAAAGTAGTGCCGGAGTTTTTGTGTTGCCATGAAGACTGCATAGGCTATCTTTTGATAGTGAGGGTAACGTGGCTTGCACGGAGTTAAGACTTCGGATACGTAATATACAGGCCTCTGGACCTGGAATTTATGACCCTCCATATCTCGTTCGACCACGAGAACTGCGCTAACCACCTGGTTTGTGGCCGAGATGTATAATATCATCGGTTCACAGACACCTGGCGCTGCCAGGATGGGATTGGTGGCAAGGAGAGCCTTGATGTCTTCCAGGGCCGCCGCGGCCTCCTTAGTCCATTTGAATGTTTTGGTCTGCTTTAGCTGCTTGTATATGGGCAGGGCTTTTTCTCTGAGTCGTGATATGAAGCGGCACAAGGCCGCCATGCAGCCTACCAATTTTTGTGTGTTTGAGCTCTGTTGGGATCTCCAAACGATCCAAGGCTCGAATTTTAGCCGGATTGGCTTCAATTCCTCGGCTGGATATGATGAAGCCGAGGAGTTTGCCTGCTGGGACTCCGAAGACGCATTTCTCCGGATTGAGTTTTATTTGGTATTCCCGTAGGCTGCAAAGGTGTCGCGGAGGTTGTCTACTAATTGGCCGACGTGTTTGGTTTTGACAACCACATCGTCCACGTAAGCTTCGACGGTCCTTCCGATGCGTTTTTCCAGGCATGTTTGAATCATACGCTGGTACGTGGCACCGGCGTTCTTTAGTTCTAAGGGCATCGTGTTGAAGCAAAACGGCCCATAGGGTGTGATGAATGTTGTTGCTGCTTGGTCGGATTCCTGCATCTTTATTTGATGATATCCTGAGTAGGCGTCCAGGAAGCACAGCGCATCATGGCCCGCTGTGGCGTCTATGATTTGGTCGATACGGGGTAAGGGGAAGGGGTCTTTGGGGCAAGCTTTGTTGAGGTCTTTGAAATCGGCACACAAACGCCAGGACCTATCCTTCTTTGGTACCATAACCAAATTGGCCAACCAGTCGGGTTGCTTTATATCTCGGATGAATCCTGCCTCCAATAGTTTTGCCAGCTCCTCGCCCATTGCTTGCCGCTTGGGCTCGGAGAAATGCCAAAGTGTTTGCTTGACGGGCTTATAGCCTTTCAATATGTTCAGGCTATGCTCTGCAAGCCTACGGGGTATCCCTGGCATGTTAGAGGGGTGCCAGGCGAATATATCCTAGTTTTCCTTGATGAAAGTGCGTAGGGCTTCGGCGACCTCTGGGTCGAGGTTAGCCCCTACGGATGCCGTTTTAGCAGGATCCGTGGGGTGTACTTGGAATTTGACTATTTCATCAGCCGGTTTGAAGGAAGTGGACTTTGATCTTTTGTCGAGGACGACATCGTCCGGGTCGACTTCGGCGCGTAGCGCGGTTAGCTCCTCGGCCGCTAAGGCTTTGGCCAGAGTCTCGAGGGCAAGGGACGCTGTCTTATTCTCGGCTTTGAGTGCCCTGTCGGGGTCGCTTGAGATGGTGATGATCCCTTTTGGGCCCGGCATCTTGAGCTTCATGTAGCCGTAGTGCGACACCGCTTGAAATCTAGAAAAAGCGTCCCGTCCAAGAAGGGTGTGGTATCCGCTCTTGAAAGGAGCGACATGGAACGTGATCTCTTCAGAGCGGTAATTATCCGGGGTTCCAAAGACTACGTCCAGGGTTATGTTTCCGCTGCAGCGTGCCTCTCGTCCGGGGACTATACCTTTGAAGGTGGTGGTACTCTATTCTATGCGTGATTTATTGATGTGCATCTTGTCCAGAGTGTCCGCGTATATTAGATTCAAACTGCTGCCTCCATCCATAAGGACCTTATGGAGGTGGCAGTGGTCCATGATAGGGTTGAGGACTAGCGCGGCGGGACACCTATCTGGGGCCGACCTCGGCCGATCGTCATGATCGAAGGTGATCGGCGTGTCTATCCACGCGCCCCGAGACGGTACTTGTCGGATGGAATTAATTTCCCGCAGGGCCCGTTTGCGCTGGTTGCTAGACGTAAAGGTCTCGTAAATCATTAGGACATTGTCTTCTTCCGAGGTCTGCTCAAGATGGCAGGAGGTGCCTGCCAGGAGGGCGGGTCCCCCTTTAGCCACCTGTCTCAACACCCAACAGTCGCAAAGGCTGTGAGTCGGGCAGGCGTTAATCAACACAGCATGGATCGGGCATGGTTTATCCATAAATCCGTCCAGAGTTGTTCCGGGGTGACCGGAAGTTTTCTTCTTCTTCCGAGGTCGATCGCCCGGGGTGTTCCGTTTGCGAGGTTCGCGCCGAAGTGCTGATCAGTCGCGTTTCGGGTAGTCTTCACAGATCGAGTCCGTGTTTTCCTCGGTCCGCTAGGCATCTTCGATGGCACAAAATTGTGCCACCAAGTTGGTTAATTCCGAGAGTGTTTGAACGCAGCGATGAGCAAGGACGTTCGAGACGCCTTTATCCTTGCATCCACGCTCAAAGTAGTAATTATGTCGGAGTCTTGGTAATCCGGTATCTCGTTCTTGATAGACAAGAATCTAGCCCAGTATCGCCTGATTGGTTCTCCAGGGGCTGCCGCACGTAGGCCAAATCCCAGATGTCAGGTGAGCCAGAGCTATCAGGGCGATATTCTATATGGGAGGTGAGCAGATGAGTTCCGATCTCTAAAGATCGTGGGCTCAAAACCCTGTTATTCTCATTCGACGCCAGATCCGTGGCTATCGGGCTAGCCGAATTGATCTGGAGGTCGGCCTCCGGTAGGCCGCTGTCCGATCCGCTCTCCAAGAAGTATCTCAGCCCCTCATCCCTGGGGGAATTCCCCGTTGGAATCAGAGAAGGGTCATGGTTCGCCTCCACTTTACGTGAAGGCGTCTCTGTGACCGAAGCTTCAGGCATGGAGACGTGCTCCATAGGCTCAGGGCCGTTGACCAGCGATCCCATCGATCCTCCTGGTGATCGCACAGTGGAACTCTCAACAAAAGCACCAGTGTCGGTGTAAAAACCGGCAGACCTCGAGGTAGGGGGTCCCGAGCTATGGATCTCAGATCAATGGTAACAGGAACAGGGAGACGATGTTTTACCCAGGTTCGGGCCCTCTTGATGGAGGTAAAACCCTACGTCCTGCTCTTGTTTATATCAATGGAGATGTGACAAGTACAGAGTCGATCTACCTCGAGATCTTTAGACGTGTTCTAGTTCTAGGGCTAGGTGAATAAGATTGCGTTGATGTCCCCCCTATGGGCTAAACCCTATGGCTTATATACACGCCAAGGACGGTATCTAGGGTTACAAGGTCGGTATCTAGGAGCAGGGCGGCAGGAGAGATCTTGGAGTATACGTCAAGTCTTCGGTAGAGACAGTCTTGATCACGCCTCCTGTACGCGGCCTCCGGAGTCCACCTTGATCACGCACAAGGGGCCATCGGCCCAACCGAAGAGACGGGCTGGCTAGGTTAGCACCCCCTAATCCAGGACAATGTCACCTTGGCAAGCAACAATGGATGCCGACACCGGAGATGGAACTAATACAATGGTGCAACTCATGCAAGGCAGCAGACATCAAAGCCAAGCACAGTCGCACCATCCTCTCTCTAGGCCTATGGTAGTTATGGAAGCACCGGAACGCCATCGTTTTTGATGGAGTAACTCCATCCGTTGGGACCGTAATCGCTAGAGTAGAGAGTGAATGTAGAGCGTGGAAATCTGCTAGACTCCTCAAGGGCAACTTCACCGCTTTTCTTGGAGGGCTAGCAAGGTGGGCTAGAGCGAGTAGTTAGCATTTTTCTCGGCCCTATGGGCGCGGAGTTCTTGCATGTAATATTTTGTAAGAACATGTGATGTCGACGGGGCTCTTTCTCCCCTCTCCTTTTTAATATATGATACGCACACTCGTGAGTATTCTAGAAAAAACAATCATCAGTAGAAGAGGATCTCCACCTCAATGCATTACTCAAAGTGTCAAGCTGGTTTTTTTGACACAATACATACGCGGACACTCATACATACGCACATACACTCCCTCCTATGAACGCACGCACATCCTGCCCCTATGAGCAGCTTGCCTAGAATTACAGGGGGTTGCGCTAGTGTGCGAGGAGAGGTACTCCCACCAAGACTTGGTGACGTACTCCCACCAAGACTTGGCAACAACCTTTTGGCTAGGTTCTCCAAGTCCATGTGGCCAGACCAAAGAGTAAGTCTACTATGATGTTCATTAGAATTACAATAGGCGATGAGTCTTGCCTTGGAAGACCTTTGCATCTCTAGAGTCCCAAAATCTTTCAAAGTATGGTGAGAGATACCGATGGCAAAATGTCTTTAGCGAGACCGACAGGGCGCGCTAGTCCCAACTAGCTCGAGAGAAGATGGAGTTGAGAGGCTAATAACATCCTAGACATGATGAGTGTGTGAAAAAATGAGCACAATATGGGCATCATGTTCAACATTGTTGTCACATCGAGGGTCGATGCCTTTTAAGATCCGGTTTGATAGTAGAAGGTTCCCGTGCCTTTTTCAAAGGAGTGACCCAGATTTATCGAACCCACGAGAGGATGTGCACTACGACTAAGGCTCTGACAAGTTATTGTTATCGAATTAAATTCCAGTTTTCAACCGAACATTTAACAACATTTTTGGGTGTAAACACTAGTAGTAAGACATGAATGGGTATGAGGTCTTACTCTGACAACCTTATATTTGTGTGTGGGATCTTATCTTGATAATGAACATAGCTTGGAAGACAACCATTCTGATGTGCTTGCGACGCGATGATGTGGAGAATGTGTCCAAAGTACGTATTGACTGGTGCACGACTTGGAGGGGTTTTGAGATCAAGATTCCGGACGACGCATGGTCAATCTTTAGAACAACCACAATCACACGAGTGGGAGATGGCAAGTGCGCGTTATTCTGGGAGGACCGCTGGCTCGAGGGTTTCCGGGTCCAGGAATTGGCGCCCAAGTTATATGCGTGCATTCCACGGCGTGTTCAGGCTACCAGAATAGTTTTTGATGCTCTCCAGGCGGGTGCTTGGGCGCTAGACGTTGTCCGGGACATAGACGAGGAGATTCTGCAGGAGTTCCTACTTATTTGGGACAGGGCCAAAACAACCTTGCTCATGGCAGACGCACTGGATCACACTAGGTGGGCTTGGGAAGACAATGGACACTACTCGGCGCGCTCTGCCTACGCCTCCAAATTCTGGAGTTTGGAGGTAGCACCTTATGCTGACATGGCGTGGAAATCCAAAGCTCTATTACAATGCTGATTCTTCACTTGGCTGGCCGCGTGGAACAGGTGCTGGACCTCAGACCGACTGGCACGACGCGGACTACTCCATCAGCTGGCATGCCCCCTCTATGACCAGGACACGGAGACGATCAATCACATACTGCTCACTTGCGTCTTCGCTAGATCGGTGTGGCATATTATTCTAACAGCTCTTGGCAAGCAACAATGGACGCCGACACCAGAGACGTAACTAATACAATGGTGCAACTCATGCAAGGCGACAGACATCAAAGCCAAGGACAGTCGCACCATCGTCTCTCTAGGCCTATGGGAGTTATGGAAGCACCGGAACGCCATCGTTTTTGATGGAGTAACTCCATCCGTTGGGACCGTAATCGCTAGACTAGAGAGCGAATGTAGAGCGTGGAAATCTGCTGGACTCCTCAAGGGCGACTTCATCGCTTTTCTTGGAGGGCTAGCAAGGTGGGCTAGAGCAAGTAGTTAGCATTTTTTTCGGCCCTATGGGTGCGGAGTTGTTGCATGTAATATTTTGTAAGAACATGTGATGTGGACGGGGCTCTTTCTCCCCTCTCCTTCTTTAATATATGATGCGCACACTCATGCGTATTCTAGAAAAAACAATCATCAGCAGAAGAGGATCTCCACCTCAATGCATTACTCAAAGTGTCAAGCTGTTTTTTTTGACACAATACATACGTGGACACTCATACATACGCACATACACTCCCTCCTATGAACGCACGCACATCCCGCCCCTATGAGCAGCTTGCCTAGAATTACAGGGGGTTGCGCTAGTGGGCGAGGAGAGGTACTCCCACCAAGACTTGGCGATGACCTTTTGGCTAGGTTCTCCGGGTCCATGTGGCCAGACCAAAGAGTAAGTCTACTATGACATTCTTTAGAATTACAATAGGCGATGAGTCTTGCCTTGGAAGACCTTCGCATTTCTAGAGTCCCAAAATCTTTCAAAGTATGGTGAGAGCTACCGATGGCGAAATGTCTTTAGCGAGACCGACGGGGCGCTCTAGTCCCAACTAGCTTGAGAGAAGACGGAGTCGAGAGGCTAATAACATCCTAGACATGATGAGTATGTGAAAAAATGAGCACAATATGGGCATCATGTTCAACATTGTGGTCACATCGAGGGTCGATGCCTTTTAAGATCCGGTTTGATAGTAGAAGGTTCCCGTGCCTTTTTCAAAGGAGTGACCCAGATTTATCAAACCCACGAGAGGATGTGCACTACGACTAAGGCTCTGACAAGTTATTGTTATCAAATTAAATTCCAGTTTTCAACCGAACATTTAACAATATATTTGGATGTAAACACTACTATTAAGACATGAATGGGTATGAGGTCTTACTCTGACAACCTTATATTTGTGTGTGGGATTTTATCTTGATAATGAACATAGCTCGGAAGACAACCGTTATGATGTGCTTGCGACACGATGATGTGGAGAATCTGTCCAAAGTATGTCTTGACTGGTGCATGACTTGGAGGGGTTTTGAGATCAAGATTCCGGACAAGGCATGGTCGATCTTTAGAACAGCCACAATCACACGAGTGGGAGATGGCAAGTGCGCGTTATTCAGGGAGGACCGCTGGCTCGAGGGGCTTCCGGGTCAAGGAATTGGCACCCAAGTTATATGCGCGCATTCCACGGCGTGTTCGGGCTACCAAAACAGTTTTTGATGCTCTCCAGGCGGGTGCTTGGGCGTTAGACGTTGGCCCAGACATAGACGAGGAGATTCTGCAGGAGTTCCTACTTATTTGGGACAGGGCCGAAGCAACCCTGCTCATGGCAGACGCACCGGATCACACTAGGTGGGCTTGGGAAGACAATGGACACTACTCGGCGCGCTCTGTCTACGCCTCCAAATTCTGGGGTTTGGAGGTGGCACCTTATGTTGACATGGCGTGGAAATCCAAAGCTCCATTACAGTGCTGATTCTTCACTTGGCTGGCTGCGCGGAACAGGTGTTGGACCTCAGACCGACTGGCACGATGCGGACTACCCCATCAGTCGGCATGCCCCCTCTGTGACCAGGACACAGAGACGATCAACCACATACTGCTCACTTGCGTCTTCACTAGATCGGTGTGGCATACGATTCTAAGAGCCCTTGGCAAGCAACAATGGACGCCGACACCGGAGACGGAACTAATACAATGGTGCAACTCATGCAAGGCGGCAGACATCAAAGCCAAGGACAGTCGCACCATCGTCTCTCTAGGCCTATGGAATTATGGAAGCACCGGAACGCCATCGTTTTTGATGGAGTAACTCCATCCGTTGGGACCGTAATTGCTAGAGTAAAGAGCGAATGTAGAGCGTGGAAATCTGCTAGACTCCTCAAGGGCGACTTCACTGCTTTTCTTGGAGGGCTAGCAAGGTGGGCTAGAGCGAGTAGTTAGCATTTTTCTCGACCCTATCGGCGCGAAGTTCTTGCATGTAATATTTTGTAAGAACATGTGATGTGGACGGGGTTCTTTCTCCCCTCTCCTTCTTTAATATATGATATGCACACTCGTGTGTATTCTAGAAAAAACAATCATCAACAGAAGAGGATCTCCACCTCAATGCATTACTCAAAGTGTCAAGCTAGTTTTTTTTGACACAATACATACACGGACACTCATACATACGCACATACACTCCCTCCTATGAACGCATGCACATCCTGCCCCTATGAGCAGCTTGCCTAGAA
This sequence comes from Elymus sibiricus, assembly GCA_039707655.1. Classification (NCBI taxonomy): domain Eukaryota; kingdom Viridiplantae; phylum Streptophyta; class Magnoliopsida; order Poales; family Poaceae; genus Elymus; species Elymus sibiricus. The sequence goes on from CM077666.1 coordinate 404,342,965, forward strand.
TTACAGGGGGTTGCGCTAGAGTGCGAGGAGAGGTACTCCCACAAAGACTTGGCGACGTACTCCCACCAAGACTTGGCGGCGACCTTTTGGCTAGGTTCTCCAAGTCCATGTGGCCAGACCAAAGAGTAAGTCTACTATGACGTTCTTCAGAATTACAATAGGTGATGAGTCTTGCCTTGGAAGACCTTTGCGTTTCTAGAGTCCCAAAATCTTTCAAAGTATGGTGAGAGCTACCGATGGTGAAATGTCTTTAGCGAGACCGACGGGGCACGATAGTCCCAACTAGCTCGAGAGAAGATGGAGTTGAGAGGCTAATAACATCCTAGACATGATGAGTGTGTGAAAATATGAGCACAATATGGGCATCATGTTCAACATTGTGGTCACATCGAGGGTCGATGCCTTTTAAGATCCGGTTTGATAGTAGAAGGTTCCCGTGCCTTTTTCAAAGGAGTGACCCAGATTTATCGAACCCATGAGAGGATGTGCACTACGACTAAGGCTCTGACAATTTATTGTTATCAAATTAAATTCCAGTTTTCAACCGAACATTTAACAATATTTTTGGGTGTAAACACTAGTATTAAGACAGGAATGGGTATTAGGTCTTACTCTGACAACCTTATATTTGTGTGTAGGATCTTATCTTGAAAATGAACATAGCTCGGAAGACAACCGTTATGATGTGCTTGCGACACGATGATGTGGAGAATGTGTCCAAAGTACGTCTTGACTGGTGCACGACTTGCACCAAGAGTCACTTGTCCAACTGATGGCCCTTACCATCGCGCAGGGTTACCTCGATAACATTATTGTAAAAAAGGACAGACCCAGTGCATAGAAGCTCCCACACGAGGTGGGGTCTAGGGAGGGACTACAGGAACCTAGTCTTACCCATGCGAAGTGCAGTGCAGAGAGGCTGGTTCGAACCCAGGACCTCTTGGCACAAGTGGGGAGGACTTCACCACTCCGCCAGGCCTACCCTCTCCTCGGTAACATTATTGTTGTATAAACAAAAATAAATCCAAAATTTGTGGGAGCAATTCCACAACGAACCAATAATGTTACCATATAGGAATAACCAAATCTGATAGGCGATAATGAGTTAAGTGATCCTACTCTGTGTCTCTCATAGACGTGCCACAAGTTGTACTAAAATTTATGTTAACTTGATTTCTATGTTTAGTTTCATGCAAAACCTTTAATTTCGGAAATTGACAGAAGCCCTTGTATACACTAGAAGAAGTTAAGTTCCAGTCAAGAGTAAAAACTAAAAAAAAATATGTATGCCAAATTGAATCGGTGGCATGTTATGCTCGTCGGTAATCGATAATATTTTGATCCCATGTAAAGAGCATGCACATATTGTCAACTTATTACTGAACCTAACTTGCAACACATCTACAAACAGTTCAATATATACTCTAGAAGATCCTATGAATACACTAGACCTAACTAAGATATTAGTTAGACATTAAGCTTTAGGGATCTCTACCATGATAGTTAATGCTATTAAAATAAACGTGAACACATACACACAAAAATATACAGATGCATCATATAATTTATGCGGTTGTCAAAAAGTAACTGAAAGATTAATTCCCTTGAAACACACAATTTAAATTTAGCTAAAACAAAGTTTTGAGTGAAATACATTAGAACTAATAACATAGAACACTACAGTTAATATTTAACAACATCATTATGTGGTTTCACACAAAAAAATTGTTATATGGTGACGGTGTCCTGGATTAGGGGGTGCTGACCAAGCCGACCCGTCTCCTCGGTTAGGCCGATGTACCCCAGTACGTGACCAAGATGGACTCCGGAGGCTGTACGTGGGAGGAGTGATCAACACTGTTTCTGCCGAAGACTTGCAGTACACTTCAAGATTTGTCTAGCCGCCTTATTCCCAGATACCGCCATTGTAACCCTAGGTACCCTCCCTGGCATGTATATAAGCCATAGGGTTTAGCCCGTAGGGGGGGAGAGGAACGCAATATTGCTTACCTAGCCACAAAAGTTAGAGTCATATTACGATCTCGAGGTAGATCAACTCTGTACTCGATACATCTTCATCAATATAACAGAAGCAGGACGTAGGGTTTTACCTCCATTAAGAGGGACCGAACCGGGGTAAAACATCGTCTCCCTTGTCTCTGTTACCATCGATCCTAGATCCGCAGCTCGGGACCCCCTACCCCGAGGTCTGCCGGTTTTTACACCGACACTGGTGCTTTCATTGAGAGTTCCGCTGCGTGATCACCGGAAGGATCGATGGCTCACCTACGGATCAATCACACCAACGGCTGTGGGGACGTCTACGTCCCCGGTCAGCTCTTCGTCTTCGGCAGCATGATGTTCTGCGCCGATTCGACGGGACACTTGACTTCCGTCGAGAACTACACCCCGGGATGGGTCATAAACTTCGGTGGCCTTAAGTACACTGCCGACTCCCGCGGCGAACTCGTCCTATCGGGATGGACGCCCGGCTTGACCGAAAGCTCGGCCGGTTCTGGAGGCTCGACCCCGGAACCGAGCTCTGTCATGACGTCTTTTGAGACTACCGACGCCGCCACTCTGGCAGATCTCCCCTTGACCGCTGGTTCGGAGAGAGATCTGGCTCCCACTCCCGAAGCGGTGCCAGAGGTGATTTCGGATCAAAACCCCGAATTACTTTCGGATTCTCTTTGCTCCGAAGACACGCCTGGTCACATACTGGATGTGCTTCGAATCTGCCCTACGGCGCATCCATGGATCCCGAAGAATTATCTCACCTTGATGAGATGCTCTGCCGCATCCAGAGCATGTCTATCTCGGACGGCAAGACTTCAGTTTACGATCAGATCGGACTTAAAGCCGACGATAGGGAAATTTACATCCCACCCACCACCCACCTAGTCGCCATGATCAATGACTTAACCGACGTGTTGGACTACGACGAACCCTCAGATATGGAGGAGGACGCCGACGGCCCCATCGAGAACACCCTGCCCTCGGTCAACACGGGCAGGTGGACCGCCACATCCACCTACGATGTCTATATGGTGGACACCCCCAACTCCCCTCCAAGACGCCGGCGACGGTGCCGAAGGGGCAATAATGGGGAACCTAGTGGCAACGACGCAACAGCCAATAACGGCAACGAGGAGGACGGCGACGCCGATAAACCTGAGGAGGACATTCAAGCCTCCCCGGTAAGGAACGGCACATTAGACCGCCCTCTTGTGGACTCTGATCCCGATGACCTCTTTGAAGGGGCCGACGACAATTACATGCCGGAGTTTGAGGAAGACAACAGCCTCGGTACCGAGGACTTCATCGTCCCCGAGGACCCCTTCGAACAAGAACGCTTCCGGCGACGCCTCGTCACGATGGCCCGGAGCTCAAAACGCAAGCAGCAGCAGCTGCAGGAAAATACCGACGCGCTAAATGACAAGTGGGTTGAAGTGCTTTCCGCCGAGCAGGATATGGAAAACCGATGCCATAGCGCGCCGAAGTCATACCCACGCAGGCGCCTCCTACCAGAATTCGACGAAGAGCTTGCTGACGACCTCGATCGGCCCCCTAGAGGCCGGGACAGGCCAAGACGAGAAGACCATGGTGAAAGGCCACCCCCACGCCGTCATGGTAAAGACCCCGTGGACCACCTGGATTCTCGCGACGCTAGACGTCGTATTCAAGAAAATAGGGCTCACCCTCGGTCCATCTATGGATCCAGGGGACGCGCCCCCGCTGGGCCCAACGGCTACGATGCCTGGATGGACAGGAACGGCCGTGCCCGAGATCAAGCCTACTCACGGCTCTCTCCTGAGACCCGACGAGATCCTCCTCGGTCCCGAGGTCCAGCTCACCCAATCTTCTTTACAGACAGGGTGATGGAGCATCAGTTCCCGGAAGGGTTTAAACCCATCAACATAGAATCATACGATGGTACCACAGACCCAGCAGTCTGGATCGAGGATTTCCTCCTACACATACATATGGCCAACGGAGATGACCTCCACGCCATCAAATATCTGCCGCTCAAGTTAAAGGGGCCGGCAAGACACTGGCTTAATAGCCTCCCTCCTCACTCTATTGGTAGCTGGGAGGCCCTCGAAGACGCTTTTCGAGCAAACTTCCAGGGCACGTATGTCTGACCTCCGGACACTGACGACCTCAGCCGTGTTACCCAGCAGCCAGGCGAATTAGCCCGGAAATTCTGGAATAGGTTCCTCACCAAGAAGAACCAGATTATAGACTGTTCCGATGCCGAGGCCATCGCCGCTTTCAAAAATAATATTCGGGACGAATGGCTCGCCCGACAACTCGGCCAGGATAAACCGAGGACTATGGCCGCCCTGACATCTCTAATGACCTGCTTTTGCACGGGAGAGAACAGCTAGCTCGCCCGAAGTACTCATAACGGCGAAGCAGGCACCTCGGAAACCCGCGACGCCAATGGAAAACCGAAGCGCAATAAAAATAAGCGCCGGTATAAAAATGGCGGAAGCGACACTGAAGACGCCGCGGTCAACGCTGGATTCGCCGGACCTAAATCCGGGCAGAAAAGAAAACCCTATAAAGGGAACAAAGACGGACCTAGCCAGCTTGACAGGCTCCTGGACCGCCCATGTGGGATTCACGGTACTCAGGAAAAACCAGCAACACACACTAATAGGAATTGCTGGGTCTTCAAACAAGCCGGCAAGATAGTGGCAGAGGGTCAGAATAAAACCCAACACCGCAGTGACGACGAGGATGAACCTCGGCAGCCTAATAATGGAGGGCAAAAGAAGTTTCCCAACGAGGTAACAGAGGTCAACATGATCTATGTCACCCACATCCCTAAACGGGAAAGAAAGCGTGTGCTTCGGGACATATATGCGTTAGAGCACGTCGCCCCGAAGTATAATCCATGGTCGGCTTACCCGATCACCTTTGACAAGCACGATCATCCGACCAGCATCAGGCATGGCGGCTCTGCGGCGCTCGTTTTGGACCCTATTGTTGATGGTTATCATCTAACTGGCGTCCTGATGGACGGGGGCAGCAGTCTTAACATCATCTACGAGGACACGGTTCGGAAGATGGGCATTGACTCATCTCGGATAAAGCCGAGCTCCACCACCTTTAAAGGTGTCATTCCAGGCATCGAAGCCCGTTGTACCGGGACAGTCACCCTCGAGGTAGTCTTCGGTTCGCCCGAGAATTTCAGAAGCGAGGAGTTAATCTTCGACATTGTACCCTTCCGGAGTGGATACCATGCGCTCTTAGGACGCACGGCCTTTGCACGCTTCAACGCAGTCCCCCATTACGCCTACCTCAAGCTCAAAATGCCGGGACCCAACGGTGTCATCACGGTCAATGGTAACACCGAGCGTTCACTCCAGACAGAGGAACAGACCGCGGCTTTCGCAGCCGAGGTCCAAACGTCCGAGGAGGCAGCCCGCAGCGATAAACGCGCCGCTCGCTCTTTGAAGCGAGCCCGGGCCGCACAAGTCGACCTCGGCCAACTACCCCCGCACCCAAAATAGGGGTGCGGGCTCCTCACATGACCCAGCTGCGGGCACTATGTCCCCAGGGTGCACAATTTCGCACTCAAAATTCCCTGGGACGCCGAGGAGCCAATACAACTACCCACGCGCCACGCGCGGATCAACCACGCGAGGGCAAGGCTTAGCGCCCCTGCATAGACAGGCATCTGTAAAAGAAGTAGCCGAGCATCACTACATCTCTATGGCCTTAACCACAGAACGATGCTGGCAAACACCTCCCTTTGAGGAACTCGGTCAATCAAACACTTAAAGTGTATAAAGGGCCGGTCGGGCATCAGCCTTCGCAAATCAATCGTCATCAATCAAGAGTGATCTGTTCAACAGTTCGGAAACGCAGACGTGCGGCAGGCTTCGGTCCGGATCCTTTAAAATCCGCCAGTAACTATCCGACCTATTTTTTCCTCTTTCTTCCTTATTACTCACGTTGTACTCTTTCGATCATTCTCGTCACAACAGGGCATCTACATGATTGACACTATGAAATAAAGAAACCATGCCCTTTCAAGGTCTTTATTGTATTTCTTTATCAGCATAGCTCCGGGACGATGAAGTATTTAAAAAAGATGCAATTGTGTAGTAAAGTCCGATGTATTCGGCATCCCGGATTTTTGGCTTATATGCATCAGTTTCGAACCTGGATTTCGGTCAATAGTTGGGTTGCCCGGCTCCTATGTGTACCCCTTACGTTCCTGAGGTATTCGGCTAAGGGTGTAACGGGAGAACCACTGCGATTGCGCCGCCAGGTTAATTGGCATGGCGCCTCAGTGGAGAAAGCCGAAAACTGACTATCTGGGTAAGCGCAAACTGGTCTGCCATCCGGAGACCGCGTCAAGCGATGTGACGATAGAGATCACCCGTGTCAAACGAAGGGCTTTTATTTCTAGCCGAAGTGTGCCATGACCTAGACCTCGGCCGCGTTGGCCGCACACTCCCTATGCTGGGGGCTGGTCCTCAGCCCCCACAGTCAAACTCCTACGACTAAATGAAAGATGTCAAGCCACTATAGTACGATTGCCTAGTTCCTTTAAGTCATTGACCGCCTCCGGGTACCGAGACGTCGGCCAAGGGTCAGATTTTCCTTAAGGAGCACCCTCTGTATAACCTACACTGGGGCTGAAGCCGACGACTGGCCACTCTCATTTTGAACAGTCATTTGGAGGCATAACTGAATTATAAAATAAAAACATCTGGAATTTCAAGCCATCTTCATTTAAACACGAGATAAAGTTTTTACATTATCGCACTCCGGCATTCCGAAGCCTCACTTAAAAATACAGAGTGTCCTTGGGACACATCGCCTCGGTGGTCCGAACTCCGGCCTCCACTTTGGTGAAAAACTGCTCGGCGGTCCGTGGCTTGTCGGCAGGAGGGCCAGCGGCACACGTCTCCGCATCAACCTTGCGGAAGTGAGTCTTCACGCAAGCATATGCCCTCCGCGCCCCTTCGAAGCACGCGGATCTCTTCCAACGCTCAACGCAGGGCACGACATTCTGGAGACGAGCCGTCAGGCCAAATAAACTCCTCGGCATGGCTTCAGCAGGCCATAAAGTGACGCAGAGGTCCTGGAGCGCCGGCCTTGTCATGCGGAGCAGCTCGACCAGCTGCTTCACTCGATGATTCAGCAGCTGCGCAGACGGCGATCCCGGGAATTGACCCCAGAAAGCTTTCTCCGCCTCATGGCCCGCCCGCTGGCCGAAATATGCCACCGCATCCTCCGCGCTCCACGGGAGATCCTCAAAGACCTCTGTGGAATGCCATAATTGGGTAAGCTTGACACACCCTTTGCTGCCAAATGCACACTGCAGAAAAAATTTCTTACCCGAGGTGATCTGCTCCACTTGCTGGAGCACCTCGCGGTCTGCTCGGGCCGAGGTCTTGAGCTCGGAGTAGGCATGCTGCAGCTTCTCGATCTCCTCCTTCGTCCGCTGCCCCTCCTCCTGAAGTTTGTCGCTTGCCTCGAACACGCCCTTCAGGGTCTCCTCGACCTCTAGCACCCTTGCCTGGTGCTTCTCTCCGGCCGCCTTCTCGGCAGCCCGGGCCTTCTCGGCCGCAGCGGCAGCATTCTCCTGCTGCTGCACCTCTTGCCGAGCTCTATCCAGCTCGGCCTTGAGCATCTCTAGCTCCGCTGTCAACACAGTTCGGCCTTAGTTGTTTTCCTTCACACACGTTACACATATATAGCAAATATGCATGGCAAGATTCAACTTGCTTACCTTGAGACTGCTCAAGTTTCCGGTTGATCTCCGCCATCTCCTCGGAGATGGAGTCCGGGGTCGAGGTCGCAACCTGGAACAAAACGGATCCTTTTTGTAAAGGGAATAATTACGATCACTTATCCGGTCCTACTACGTCAAGCGATCCCGATGCCGGTTTCTTGAAACCGACTTCGGGCTCGGGGGCTACTCACTCACTATGCCGTTTAGAAGGCTATACTCTTATGTCTTCAGACAAAACCAACAAAAATAAAAAGCTTAAATAAACAACATCAATACGCATTAGGCGTACCTCGAAACCTGCTATGAGGTTCTTAAAAACCTCGTGCAGGCCGGCCCCTGCGGACCGGTAGCCTTGCAGCGCCGTGCCTATCAAGGCATGGTGCTCCTCCTTAATGGAAGAGCCCTTCAAGGCGTCCTCCATCTCCTCGGTCCATCCCGTTCAGGCCCGTCCTTGGACAGGGGGCTCAGGTGGAGGGAGGATCTCGGGTGCCTCCACCCGAGCAGCCTCCGCCGGGGGTGATAGTGCCGAGGTAGATGCCGGCTGGACCAGTGATTGGCCCAACCCTCCCTCGATGACCTCGGGGTGCCTCGTCCCCAGGTCTTGTTGGGCCGAGGAATTGACCTCGGCCATGCTCGCCACCTCGTCTGTCCCCGTCAAGTTGACGTCGGGGACCATGGTGGATGTCACCTCCCCTAGCCCGTAATGCTTCGGGGGAGAAGCGGCGGGCTCTGGAGTCCCGCTAGCGGAGGGCATCCTGCTCGAAGAGCCACTGGGGATTACCCTCGGCGGACTGTGTGTGAAAGATTACTACTGTAAGATCTCCCTTACTAAAAGAAAGTGACTCAAGGAAAGACGATAGAGACAAGGGCTTACCCTTGAGGTGTCGGTTTCTTCCTCCCCGTTGCGAGGGGGTCTTCCTCTGAGTCACCAGAGAGCTCGGCCCTCTCCGATGACTTGTTGGCGGCCTCAGATGAGGCTCGCCTCGGCCTCTTTGAGCCCTTCGGCGGCAGGACCATGTCGGCGTCTTCTTGCGCCGACCTCTTCCCCTTTGGAGGAGGAACCTCCTCCTCCTCACCCTCCTCGGCGCCGCCGTCTTGAGCGGCGGAATGGTGGGTCTCTTCGGACCGTGTGACCGAAGTCCCTCGGGTCCGAGCACTTGACCTCCCCGTCTGGGACTTCGTCCCTTTGGAGGCCACCACATGTGGCTCCTCGGTTAGAAGCGCCGAGAGCAGGGGAGTTGGGGGATGCTCCGGCAGTGGGGCTGGGCATCTTACCCCTTTCACCCAGGCCGACCATTTCTGGGAAACATCATAACACGATAGTTTAAGCAAAGACTTAGCTCCTCGTCACAAGGAGCGAACAAAACAAATATTGAAGGGCGAGACTACTTACCGGGGGGGCTTCGTACTCATGTTCGAGACCGCGGTCCTCCCCCGCAGGAGGAATCTTATCCTTGGCTAGCTTCATGAGCCTGGACCACATGGCTGCCAAGGTGGAGCGGAAGAAAGTGTGGATGGTGTCCATGTCCTCGGGCTTTTGCGCCCACATTGGGGTAGCCCGAAATTGGAGAGGGAGTATCCGGCGGTTGAGCATGACGTTGATGACGTCGGCCAGCTCAACCTTCCCCGCCGTGGACCACCACAGGATCCTGTCGACCAGGGTCTCTGCCTCTTTTGGATTCCCCCAAGCAACGCTCTTCTCCTTCTAGGACTTGAGTTTCTTGGGTGGCCCGGCCAAGAAGGCCGGGACTTCGGTTTGACCAAGGGCAAGAGGTTCAGTGATATAAAACCACTCCCTTTGCCATTCCTTCACCGTCTTGATGAAGGTACCCTTGAACCAGGTGGCTCCCTGGTTCTTGCTGATCATGGCCCCTCCGCACTCCGCGAGCTCCGACCCACTTGACTTTGGTTTGATCCCGAAGAGCTTCAGCCATAAGCCGAAGTGCGGCTCACAGCGGAGGAAGGTCTCGCAGACCGTGATGAAAGCGGTGAGGTGGAGAATGGAGTTAGGGGCCAGATGGTGGAAATCTAACCCGTAATAGTACATTACCCCGCGCACAAAGGGGTGCAGCGGGAACCGCAGGCCTCGGAAGAGGTGGGGGACGAAAACCACCCGTTCCCCGGTGTTGGGAGCGGGCACCAGCTGGTTGGCCTCTGGAGCGCGGGCAGCGATGGTGGGGGCTAGATACCCCGCGTCACGCAGCTCGGCGATAGTCGCCGCTGTCACCGTGGAGCCGCCCCAGTGCCCCTTGAGGGTGTCGGCCATGGCTGGTTGAGACGCTGAGCTCGTGAAAAAGATGGGCATGCTAGTTGGATCTGGGCGCTGGAGCTAGACGGCGTAGCAGTAGGGAAGGAATGGGAGCATGCGTCATTGCGTTGCTCTCCCTTTGGTTCTTATAGACCTGTAAAAGGCCAAAAGTCCCCCTGCTGCGCCGATAAATTCGCGGCCGCTATCAAAAATGCCGTTGAAACATATGGGGGGAAACAAAATCTTGATGATCTCCCTGAGAAAGCGGGCACAATCTCTGTTTTGAAGGGACGTGCCAGTAAACAAGTTACCTCGAATCATGATTTGAGGATGAGGCAGTAACTGCTCGACCCATCATGGAGCGAGCCTCTCCGATAAAGTTGTCAGGCAGGATTGGATTGTTCATACATGTACGACCAGCCTTCGAGGCTAAGATACTTACACCCCTCGGGCAGGGTACCAGCTCGGTTGGACCACGGATATCGATGTCCTGTCAAAAAGAATCCGAAATGTAAAGTGGAACTCGTCTGTCAAGCCAAAGACTCTGGATCCAAAGTGATATTTGTCGACCATCGTCCTCGGCGTAGAAGACTAGTTCGGGGGCTACTGACGGTGTCCTGGATTAGGGGGTGCTGACCGAGCCGACCCGTCTCCTCGGTTGGGCTGATGTACCCCCGTACGTGACCAAGATGGACTCCGGAGGCTGTACGTGGGAGGCGTGATCAACGTTGTTTCTGCCGAAGACTTGCAGTACACTTCAAGATTTGTCCAGCCGCCTTATTCCCAGATACCGCCATTGTAACCCTAGGTACCCTCCCTGGCATGTATATAAGCCATAGGGTTTAGCCCGTAGGGGGAGAGGAACGCAATATTGCTTACCTAGCCACAGAAGTTCGACTCATATTACAATCTCGAGGTAGATCAACTCTGTACTCGATACATCTTCATCAATATAACAGAAGCAGGACGTAGGGTTTTACCTCCATTAATAGGGCCCAAACCTGGGTAAAACATCGTCTCCCTTGTCTCTGTTACCATCGATCCTAGATCCGCAGCTCGGGACCCCCAACCCCAAGGTCTGCCGGTTTTTACACCGACATATGGTGTGACGCCCCGAGACTGATGCTCTAGATTCCTTTCATTTCTTTTTCCGTCATTGCCGTGTGAGTCATTTGCTTGTTGCACCTTGCCATTTCATCATGTGCATTTCATCCGCATGTTTTCATAAAACTTGCATTCGTTCATAGTTGTCGGCTTCTCCCCGTCCCTTCCATTGTTCGTTTCGAGTCCCGACACACTCGCACGCGCCCGCGGCGCCTCCAAAATATTATTTTATAAGTGGGATAAAAATGTTCTCGGAATGGAGTGAAAGTTGGCGTGCGGTCTTATTATATTATAGGTGGACCGCCTGCCAAATTTCGTTCCATTCGGAGGTCGTTTGATGCCCCAACGGATAACCTATAGCGGCACTATAGTCGGTCAAACGTCGGACGTTTTCGGTGTTCGGAAAACCATGCCGGGCTGCCATCCTCCCTCTCTTCTCAGCTCACACCTCTCCACACAGCCCACTAGGCCCAGCCTACCCCCTCTCGACCGGAGCCGTCGGATCGTGATCGGAGGGCTCCGAAGCCACCCAAAAACTCTCCTCCTAGCCCCCCTTTCCTATTTAAGCAGCTCCCCCTCGTCCAAATCGGGGTAAAACCCTTGCCTAGCCCCTCCCCTAACCTCCAGCTGCCTCCTCCTCGTTTTCCAAGCGCGGTCAGCCTCCCACCGCCACTTGGCGCGCCGCCACTCGCCGCGCCACCACCCAGCCGCCGTCCGAACCAATCCCCGCGCGCCACGTCACCTCCCCCGCGCCTCCGGCCCTTCCGGCCCTCTCGGCCCAGATCGGGGCCCGCCTAAGCCCATCTGCGCCCGGACGAGCCCGCACTGCCGCCCGCAGCCACGGGAGCTCCCTCGAGCTCCAGCTTCCGCGCGCCCCACGCCGTCAGCGCCTCGGCCCTGGACTCCCGCGTCCACCGATCCAAACACCGCACGGCCTGCACCGCCTCGTCCCCGATCTTCCCCGTCCCGTTTTCCCGCGAGGTCAAATTTTTCCTCAGATTTTCTGCAGCATATATGCATCTTGTGTGGGCCATATCTTTGCACCTGTGCATCCTATGAACATGATCCTTATATGTAAAATGATCTACTCTTCGTGCTCTACATGATGGTTGTTGTTGCATTCATATTAGGATCCATCTACATGTCATAATCTCTGTTCCAAAAGTGCATCATGTAGTTAACTGCAGAAAACTGTTAATGTGTCATTTTGTCATTTTTGTGTGATTTAATGCATATGTCATATGAGCATCTTGTCAACATGTCTTTGGAGCTTTTTTCATGTCTTCTTGCTGTTAGTATTTATTTCGTGCCATGATAAGCCATGATGTGACTGCCATGAGCTTGTAAACATGCCTAGTCAACGTTGCTGTTTTAAGTTAAAGTTGTCTGTGATAAAACTTGCCAACTTTGCTTGATGGTTGCCACTAATCTAGAGCTCCTATGTATGTGATTCCTTCATGTGTTTTGGTCTATGTAATGTCTACTTTGATTCCATGCTTTTGGTTGCCATGTAATATTGCTATAGCATGTCTCTTTGTTACTCTCAAGTTGCCATCATGTTAAATCTGTCCACCTGTAAACAGAATGTTCCATTTTGCAAAAATCATAGTAATTAATCTGTTGCTCCTATGATTATGCCCATGTTGTATGTTTTGAGCTCCATGCTATGTACTTCCATGAGGTTCCATTTGATGCCATGTTTTCGCACTGTAGCATGTAGTTTCGATGCTTGCAAAGTGCTATGTTGCTGTTTTGGGGCAGGTTGCTATTATAACTTGTGTTGATTGTAATTGTTGAACCGTTGCTCCGTTTTAATCATGTTCTATATGAAACTTGCTTAGATTTGTGTGTAGAATCACATTGTCATGCTGCGTCCTTGATTTGTGTGTTCGTGGTTGATGTTTGCATGCATTTTGCATCCTTGTCATGTTAAACTTGTTTAGCTCATATCTTCTAGCCCGTAGCTCCGAATTAAATGATCTACATATGTAACTTGATTAGAAAAACGGGTAGATCATCATGGTGCATGTTAACTTGTTGTTTAACCACTTTAACATTGTGTTTAATTCAGATCAGTACCAATTTCGAAATTTTACATATGGGGATTTACCGGAATTGTTACTTGTGTTTCCGGCCTCATTTAAACTTGCCTAGTTGTATGGATTGCTTATGCTTCATCTCTTGCCATATTTAACAACATTTAATCTTGTCATGCATCATACTTGGTTGTGCATCATACCATGTTTATACTTGTGTGTTTACCATATTGTTTGCTTCTTTCCGGTTGTGCTTCTTCTCGATAGTTCCGGTTTTGTTGCGATTGTGAGGATTCATTCGACTACGTTGGTTCGTCTTCTTCATGGACTCATTCTTCTTCCGAGTGGGATTTCAGGCAAGATGATCATGACCTTGGATACCTCTACTATCTTTGCTTGCTAAGTTGTCTCGTTGCTATCGCTATGTCGCGCTTCCTACCACATATATGTCAGCCTCCCATATGCCATGATACAGCCTCTAACCACCCTTACCCAGCAAACCATTGTTTGGCTATGTACCGCTTTGCTCAGCCCTTTCATATAGCGTTGCTAGTTGCAGGTTGTTCCATGTTGGGACATGGATATCATGGGATATCACAATATCTCTCTATTTAATTAATGCATCTATATACTTGGTAATGGGTGGAAGGCTCGGCCTTTTGCCTAGTGTTTTGTTCCACTCATGCCGCCCTAGTTTCCATAATACCGGTGTTGTGATCCTTGATTAGCGTTCCTAACACGCTCAGGGGAATGGAACCCTCTTGACAGTTTGCTTTGAATAAACGCTTCCAGCAAGGCCCAACTTTGGTTTTAACATTTGCCAACATAATAATACTGAATCAATTAATTAATTTTGCATAGGGCGTCATGAACCCGAGGATTCTTAATTCAACATAATACAGGTGGGCCAGTGCTGATGGTGTTGGTCCAAACCGGGCGATGTCCGGCGCCCCCTGGGCAACCAGGGTCTCTGCTAACCCGACGTCTTGCCCATCCGGTGTGCCCTGAGAACGAGATACGTGCGACTCCTATCAGGATTGTTGGTATACCGGGAGGTCTTGCTGGACTTGTTTACCATTGTCGAAATGTCTTGTGCACCGGGATTCCGAGGATACTTCGGGCTATCTCGAGGTTGAGGTATTTCCACCGCAGCTTGTGTTGGTCTATGATGGACCAGGTTGGAACACCCCTGCAGGGTTAAATCTTTCGCAAAGCCGTGCCCGCGGTTATGTGTTGACTTGGAAATTTATAACCTCCGGTTGTAGAGAACTTGACACCAATTCTAATTAAAATACACCAACCGCGTGCGTAACCGTGATCGTCTCTTTTCGAGGGAGTTCGGGAAAAGAACACGGTGGGGTTATGTTTGACTCGTAAGTAGGTGTTCAGGATCACTTCTTGATCATTATTAGTCTGCGACCGTTATGCGTAGTTTACTCTTCTTATTCTGGTACTCGTAAGTTAGCCACCATACAATGCTTAGTGCTTGCTGCAACCTCACCACTTTACCCCTTCCATACCCATTTAAGCTTTGATAGTCTTGCTACCCATGGTTATGGGATTGTTGAGTCCTCATGGCTCACAGATTACTACAACAACAGATGCAGGTACAGGTAAAGCGATGATCTGACCTGAGAGCGATGCATGTTTGCTTTTGGAGTTCTTCTTCTGCTTCTTCCTCTTCGTCAATCTTGGGATAGGTTCCTGTTCGGCAGCCTGGGCTAGCAGGGTGGATGTCGTTCGTGTTTTTCATTTGTGTTTCATCCGTAGTCGAATTTTGCTCTTCTGTATGGTGTTTGCTATGTATTGATGTATTCTTGTGATGACTATATGTATTTGTATGTATCCCCATCTATTCTGTACATGGTACGATGTAATGATATCCACCTTGCAAGCGTCTTCGATATGCGCTTCTATCCCTGGTGGGGCTTCCGAGTCCCTCGAGGATAGGATCGCATATTGGGCGTGACAAGTTGGTATCAGAGCTAGGTTCCGACCATAGGAGCCCCCTTGATTGATCGAACCGTTGACGAGTCTAGAAGAAAAACTATTTTGATTCTAGCTATATCAGAGAGTAGGAATTCTTTTTACTCCTTATCCCCTTCGTCGCTCTGGTGAGGAATTGTGACGTAGGTATTTTGATTCTACTACTCTTCTCACTCAAAAAAAAAATTTAGGGTCACGCGGGTATTTTGGAATCGTTATGATGTCGTTGTGACGGGAATTCTGTCTTGGTGCCTCCTGACCATATGGATTGGACCCGAGGAGTTGAGCTCCAAGGGGTTCTTGTCACATTCGCTATCGTTTCAGTTCCTGAATACCAGAGGACACCGACATCAAAACGCTTATACTTTTTGTGGTGGCAAATAGTGCCGTGACTTATCCCCAGTACTGGAGGAGATAGCGCGGACGATCCACCATGACTAGTATTGCTATGTTTTCGAAGGTCTGAGGTAGACGAATTTGCGAAGTTTCTCGATTGTGTGTTAAGGGTTGCGGATGCAGTTGCAGCTGATTAGGTTGTTGATTGCTGAGTAGGTTCCTGGACCCGCAACCTGATCGCATAACCAAGAAGTTTCGGGAGTTCTTAGGTGGGAATTCAAGTAGTTACCTAGGATTATCCTTCTGACAAATGCATGAGGGGTTATGTATTTGTTTCCGGCTTATTCTCCAAGCCCAATCCTTTGTTTTGTTTTTGTTGTGGTATTTGAGTTGCTTCGAAGTTAAGTGTTGATTCCATACCTTTCCTAAGCGGTGTTCTCATATTTCTATGGGAGTGCTAATCCTTCTTGATCATCGAGATTGTCATGTAAATTATTTTTCTACCGATGTGCTTCTCTTCAAGTTAATCCGATCCTTTCAACATTGCACGATCAATTCTCAGTTTTCTCAATGGAGTTCATTTCATCCATCTAAGTTGTCTTTATTTTCCCCACCCTCCCACCCTTTTCTTCGCGGTGTCAAAATTCTCAAATCATGTATCCATTTTATTCGTGAGAAGTCTTTCTATTCTTTTCCTTCAATGTTCTTAACCGATGATTCTCATGAAGATGCTTAGGAGCTACAAGTTCATCATTCTTCGTTCTCGTTTCTTCTCCGGTGGATGTAATTCAAGCTTCGGTGTTGATCATTTCCCTTTCTTTGATTCAAATATTTTCCCATGTTGGAAGTTCTTATCCAAAAATCGCGTGTTCATTCATCTTTCTCTATTTTCCCCGGAGTGCCGAAATTATCTCAGAAGATTCATGTTTCCATTCAAGATCCGCTCGAGCTATTTCGAGGTTGTCATTTCATTCAAGCCATTTAAATCAACCGGTGCAATCCCTATTTCAAGCAATCATTTCCAACGGTGCTTCTTTTGAGTGGGCCCTAACCCACAGGTCTTTTCCCAGGATCTTACCTGACTCTTCTAATTTTTCCGGTGCTATTCTCAAATTCTTTCAAAGTTTGACGTAAGAATGGAGTCCATCAGTCAATTGCCTTCTCCAAGATCGCTTTCAAATTCTTTTCATCTTTGGCTTAACCTTTCTATTCTCCAGTGTTCCGGAGTGTCTCAATAATTTTGGTGGTGTTCATCGTCATCATTCTCAGCATTCAAATCAAAGAAGAGTTTCTCTTTAATCCTTATCCGTTCTCTTGAAGATTCGTGGTGCAAGCTTGTTGCCATCCTCTCAATTGTTTTCATTCCTGAGAACGTCCTTTCATACCCATCCGAAGCATTTCATGAGTTTTTTTTCATTTTGATCCTCCGAAGGCCATCATTTCAGAATTCTTCATTCTCAACGTTCTTCTCTCATTCTATAATTCTTCCAGTGCATCGTTCAAGTATTCTAGCTCATGATCTCTTCGTTCTCTAGTATATAAATTCACTCAACTATGTTCGTTCGTTTCAAATTCTTTCCGTCGATTCGTTCTCTTTTTCTTCGTTCGTTTTCAATTCTTACGGTGGTTCGCTCAAAATTCTTCTTCCATTGTTATCGTATCCATTCATTCATTCATCCTAAAAATCCTGCCAGTGGTTCGTTGAAGACCTTCCCAAGTTTGTCCTATATCTCTGTTCAATCTTTTCAAGAAAAATAAGTAGTATGCAAAATCCATTGCTTTTCATCAATTTAAGTTGATGAAGGATAAGCATAACGTAATTCTTATTCTTGTTTCATCGAGGTGATTTAATTCCTTCTTACGGAGATCGTTCTTGATATCAATTCTCGGTTCCAAGTTGTTCATCTTTTCTTTTTCGGAGTTCTAAGTTTTCTTGGTTGTCTCGTCACGAAGCTCCATCTAAAATCATTGCAAGGCTTCATCATGTTCTTCAGCCTTCACTTCTTTTCTAGCAACTTTTCTATCCGGAGTTCTTCGAGAGTTTCTTCATGGTGGTTCGTTAAGGCTTTAATTCATTCTCGAAGTGTTCTTCAAGATTCTTGTAGAAGCTTCAGTATTCTTCATCTTGCTTTCCGAAGTGCTATTCCTTCTCCCATGTCTTTTGAGGTGGTATTATGTCCTTCTTGACAATTTGTCTTCGTGTTTCATGATTCATAGTTGTCAAGAATGAGATATTTTAAACCCATCAACCTCTTCATTGGAGTTATCTTGGTATAGATTTCACCTAAAGCCTTTCCGAAGGATTGTTGCTATTTGTGGTACTTATCAATGATCTAAGTTTCTCCTTCTCTTCTCGGTGAAAGAGGTTTTCATCTCTTCGAGATCTCAAGTAATCAATTGTTTCTGTTAGTGGCCGGTTGTCACCTCATAATTTTGAGATGTTTTCCATAAGCCCACAACAAGATTATTCTTTCGTTGTTGATTTTCCAACAACTCCGTCCAATCCTTCTTTATAAGGATGCTTTTCAAATTCAACGGTGAGAGAAGTTGTCATTTTCTTCCCCGTTCTTTCTTTCCAACGACCTAGCTTCTATTCTTTCGTTCCGGAGGCATTGTGGTGTTGCTCTCTTCGACCCATTATCTCGTTTCGCCAAGATCATATTATTTCCTTGCTTATCCATTTTACCGGAGTGTTATGTCATCGTTTCAAGTCCTTTTCTTCTTATCAAGCTTTGCTTCTCTTTTCTACCAGAGTACTGCCCAAATTCTTTTTGTTCTCATTCCTTATCTATCTCGTTTCAACTAGTGTGGTTTCGAATTCTTACTTATTCCTTAGGACATTCTTCAACTCTTTGCAGCCTCTCAAGGTTCTTTGGTTTCACTCGTTTGTCCAAGAAGCAACTTTCTTTTCCCTCTTCATCTTCCCCTTCCATTTCCTTCCTAAGATCTCGGGTCGAGATCTCTTGTAAGTGGGGGAGAGTTGTGATGCCCCGAGCCTGATGCTCCAGATTCCTTTCATTTATTTTTCCGTCATTGCCGTGTGAGTCGTTTGCTTGTCGCACCTTGCCATGTCATCATGTGCATTTCATCCGCATGTTTTCATAAAACTTGCATTCGTTCATAGTTGTCGGCTTCTCCCCGTCCCTTCCGTTGTTCGTTTCGAGTCCCGACACACTCGCACGCGCCCGCGGCACCTCCAAAATATTATTTTATAAGTGGGATAAAAATGTTCTCGGAATGGAGTTAAAGTTGGCGTGCGGTCTTATTATATTATAGGTAGACCGCCTGCCAAATTTCGTTCCATTCGGAGGTCGTTTGATGCCCCAACGGATAACCTATAGCGGCACTATAGTCGGTCAAACGTCGGACGTTTTCGGTGTTCCGAAAACCGTGCCGGGCTGCCATCCTCCCTCTCTTCTCAGCTCACACCTCTCCAAACAGCCCACTAGGCCCAGCCTACCCCCTCTCGACCGGAGCCGTCGGATCGTGATCGCAGGGCTCCGAAGCCACCCAAAAACTCTCCTCCTAGCCCCCCTTTCCTATTTAAGCAGCTCCCCCTCGTCCAAATCGGGGTAAAACCCTTGCCTAGCCCCTCCCCTAACCTCCAGCCGCCTCCTCCTCGTTTTCCGTGCGCGGTCAGCCTCCCACCGCCACTTGGCGCGCCGCCACTCGCCGCGCCACCACCCAGCCGCCGTCCGAACCAATCCCCGCGCGCCACGTCGCCTCCCCCGCGCCTCCGGCCCTCCCGGCCCAGATCGGGGCCCGCCCGAGCCCATCTGGGCCCGGATGAGCCCGCACCGCCGCCCGCAGCCACGGGAGCTCCCTCGAGCTCCAGCTCCCGCGCGCCCCCGCCGCCAACGCCTCGGCCCTGGACACCCGCGTCCACCGATCCAAACACCGCCCGGCCTGCACCGCCTCGTCCCCGATCCTCCCCGTCCCATTTTCCCGCGAGGTCAAATTTTTCCTCAGATTTTCTGCAGCATATATGCATCTTGTGTGGGCCATATCTTTGCACCTGTGCATCCTATGAACATGATCCTTATATGTAAAATGATCTACTCTTCGTGCTCTACATGATGGTTGCTGTTGCATTCATATTAGGATCCATCTACATGTCATAATCTCTGTTCCAAAAGTACATCATGTTGTTAACTGCAGAAAACTATTAATATGTGTCATTTTGTCATTTTTGTGTGATTTAATGCATATGTCATATGAGCATCTTGTCAACATGTCTTTGAAGCATTTTCATGTCTTCTTGCTGTTAGTATTTATTTCATGCCATGATAAGCCATGATGTGACTGCCATGAGCTTGTAAACATGCCTAGTCAATGTTGTTGTTTTAAGTTAAAGCTGTCTGTGATAAAACTTGCCAACTTTGCTTGATGGTTGCCACTAATCTAGAGCTCCTATGCATGTGATTCCTTCATGTGTTTTGGTCTATGTAATGTCTACTTTGATTCCATGCTTTTGGTTGCCATGTAATATTGATGTAGCATGTCTCTTTGTTACTCTCAAGTTGCCATCATGTTAAATCTGTCCACCTGTAAACAGAATGTTCCATTTTGCAAAAATCATAGTAATTAATCTGTTGCTCCTATGATTATGCCCATGTTGTATGTTTTGAGATCCATGCTATGTACTTCCATGAGGTTCCATTTGATGCCATGTTTTCGCACTGTAGCATGTAGTTTCGATGCTTGCAAAGTGCTATGTTGCTGTTTTGGGGCAGGTTGCTATTATAACTTGTGTTGATTGTAATTTTTGAACCGTTGCTCCGTTTTAATCATGTTCTATATAAAACTTGCTTAGATTTGTGTGTAGAATCACATTGTCATGTTACGTCCTCGATTTGTGTGTTCGTGGTTGATGTTTGCATGCATTTTGCATCCTTGCCATGTTAAACTTGTTTAGCTCATATCTTCTAGCCCGTAGCTCCGAATTAAATGATCTACATATGTAACTTGATTAGAAAAATGGGTAGATCATCATGGTGCATGTTAACTTGCTGTTAAACCACTTTAACATTGTGTTTAATTCAGATCAGTACCAATTTTGAAATTTTGCATATGGGGATTTACCAGAATTGTTACTTGTGTTTCCGGCCTCATTTAAACTTGCCTAGTTGTATGGATTGCTTATGCTTCATCTCTTGCCATGTTTAACAACATTTAATCTTGTCATGCATTATACTTGGTTGTGCATCATGCCATGTTTATACTTGTGTGTTTACCATATTGTTTGCTTCTTTCCGGTTGTGCTTCTTCTCGATAGTTCCGGTTTTGTTGCGATTGTGAGGATTCGTTCGACTACGTTGGTTCGTCTTCTTCATGGACTCGTTCTTCTTCTGAGCGGGATTTCAGGCATGTAGTTTCGATGCTTGCAAAGTGCTATGTTGCTGTTTTGGGGCAGGTTGCTATTATAACTTGTGTTGATTGTAATTGTTGAACCGTTGCTCCGTTTTAATCATGTTCTATATAAAACTTGCTTAGATTTGTGTGTAGAATCACATTGTCATGTTACGTCCTTGATTTGTGTTTTCGTGGTTGATGTTTGCATGCATTTTGCATCCTTGCCATGTTAAACTTGTTTAGCTCATATCTTTTAGCCCGTAGCTCCGAATTAAATGATCTACATATGTAACTTGATTAGAAAAATGGGTAGATCATCATGGTGCATGTTAACTTGCTGTTTAACCACTTTAACATTGTGTTTAATTCAGATCAGTACCAATTTCGAAATTTTGCATATGGGGATTTACCGGAATTGTTACTTGTGTTTCCGGCCTCATTTAAACTTGCCTAGTTGTATGGATTGCTTATGCTTCATCTCTTGCCATGTTTAACAACATTTAATCTTGTCATGCATTATACTTGGTTGTGCATCATGCCATGTTTATAGTTGTGTGTTTACCATATTGTTTGCTTCTTTCCGGTTGTGCTTCTTCTCGATAGTTCCGGTTTCGTTGCGATTGTGAGGATTCGTTCGACTACGTTGGTTCGTCTTCTTCATGGACTCGTTCTTCTATCGAGCGGGATTTCAGGCAAGATGATCATGACCTTGGATACCTCTACTATCTTTGCTTGCTTATCCATTTTACCGGAGTGTTATGTCATCTTTTCAAGTTCTTTTCATCTTATCAAGCTTTGCTTCTCTATTAAACCGGAGTGCTGTCCGAATTCTTTCTTGCCCTTGTGCCATTCTTCATCTTTTTGCAACCTACAAGGCTCGTTGGTTTCGCTCTTTTGTCAAGAAGCAACTTTGTTTTACCTCTTCTTCTTCATCTTTCGGCTCCTTCCTAAGATCTCGGGTCGAGATCTTCTGTTAGTGGGGGAGACTTGTAACGCCCTGGACACACCCATCGGTGGTCGTTACTCCTGGCGAGATCTAGACTGACCCCACAGATCAATACTAGTCTTTCCTGCGGACTTTGTCCTCACTCGTGCGCACCCGGGAGCAACTTCCCGGTCGGTCACTCATCCTAAAATTACTCCAAGCTGAGCACGCTTAACTTTGGAGTTCTGTCCGAATGGGCTCCCGGAAAAGAAGGAATTCCTTATTGATATGAGTAGTCTATCATCCCTAATAAGCCAGGCTATCACATATGGTTAACAATGTCAACTAAGTAATACAAATTATACTCGCCAACATTGTAATACAATAAAAATACACTTAAATGAGTACAAAATTTTGGTATAATTTCTTTTATTTAATTTTCCACGGGTCTCAAGCATGTTTGGACCGGCCCTGGATCTCGCGTGGGATGAGGACGTCGGACACCTGGCGGGCAATCCGACGTGCGCCGCGGGAATGCCTGGCAACGCGCTTGGGCGAGAGGAATGTTGTGGGATCCATGGGAGGCGCTAGGGCGTGGGAGGATTGAGCTAAAGTGGGAGAGAGGGGGGTTAGTGGGTTTCCTTGGCTTGCTAAAGCGCAAAAGCAGAGTGCTCTTCTACGGGAGGGGAGAGCGGTCTTTTTATAGCAGTAGGTGGTGTAGGATGTCGGATCTTCATGGGACCCTCAAGAAATGTCGGTAGCTTCTACTAGTTCGTAATGTGTTTGAAAACCAGGAGTGCACAATGCGCCATTAATGTTGTTGTAGCTTTTCACCATCCAGCATGGGTGAACACATGGCACGTCATGTCATTCACACCATCAGCCACCGGGAAAAAGAACCAGCCTCCACCCTGCATGTACGCTCCATGCCTTCATCCACAAGGCAGCCATGCCACGAGAGGAGCCCTAGAAGGTTTACAGCAGTGACGGCGGCATAGAGCTATCTACCCTAGGCGAGATAGCACACGCTTCATTTGCGTTCTGGCAGACAACCTTGCATTTTAGTTCCAGGATACTTTATTGAACCATGCTAATTCATACTTCCTCTGCAAAACAAATATAAGACATTTTAGATCGCTAGTAGATCATTGCGAATTTTCCACAAAAACATTTTTGATTACAAGATGATACAGTGGACTTACATGTAATTTAACTAATTAGCACACGTGTTACTTAGCTGGGATATTAGGCCATGTACAATGGCTAGTGCTTATATGTAGGTGCTTAAAGTGAGAGAGTAGCATCGTGTCTCAGAATTTTTGTTTCTTACAATGTTGGGTGCTTGGTTCCGATGCTTAAATTACTTTAATTAAGATAGAGCAAAACCTAACTGCAGTTTCACCTGAGGGTGAGCACCGGCTAGCACGGGAAGCCTGACTTTGCTTCCGTCTCTCTTTCTAAGCACCGGTGCTCACCTATCTCATAAAGAAAACTGGGTTTTTCTGTTGAGGCACCTGCTGAAGCACCTGCGTTGTACAGGGCCTTAAGGGCATCTACAATGCAGAGTGCTTGCGGAGGCACTTGAGGGTGTCCGAAGTGGGGCTCCGAGGACCCTGGTTCGAACTCTGGGGGCCTGCCCGCGACCCTACGACCAGACGACGACTTCGGCGAGGCTACGGTGAGCGGAGCACGATGAGAGCACACACAAATGCAAGGCACGGTAGGGACACATGGAGCTACCCAGGTTCGGGCCACCGAGCGATGTAAAACCCTACTCCTGCTTGGTGCGGTCTTGCTATGGTGGAAATGCACCTATGTACAAGGTAGAAGAGGGTGAAAATTCATCCCCCCCCTAAGGTAGCAGCACTGCCCCTTTTATAGCTGCCTTGGTCCTCTTCCCCCGAAAATATTGGCGGGAAGGGTTGCCACACAATGGCAGTTCAAAGGGGGACAGGCGCTCAGTCTCATCCTGACAAAAGCGGTCTTCGCCTGCAAAGAGGCCGTCCATGACGCGCTGGTGGGTTCGGCGATGACATCTGCCCTAGCGCGCCTCATCACCGTGGTCTTCATACACCAAAGTGGTAAGCTTTGGGAGTCGCTTTGGGGGGAGGCAGCTGCAGCGGCTCCCTTATCACCAAAGAGGAAACTTCCACCGACCGCGCTTGCTGGCGCGACCCCTGTCGCTGTCATCTTGTGCAAGCGCGTCACCCACGTGGTGGGCACGCAGCCGCGCGGCTGGCGTCACGCGGCTCCCCCGCGCGGAGGGCCTCACGGGAAGCCGTCTCGCGAGGCTGCCTGCCGCGAAAGGTTGTTTTCAGTAGCGCCTCCCCTGGTGGAGAGGGCCCTCGTGAGGCCGGAGCCTCGCAAGGCGTCTTGCTTCGCGGCGCCCACGGCTAGGCCACCTCTTGAGCTCATCGCCAGGTGTCGCTTCCTGGGCAGCAGGCAGATGGCCCGTGGTACCCTGGTTTCCACTGGGCCGACAGTAGCCCCCGGGCCCTTGACGCGCACATTTCCGCCCGTTTGGGACGAAACGGCGCGGGGCCTAAGTAGACTGCCGGGCCCAGGCAGGGACGCATGGCGCACGATGGAACGTGGGACGCCGTCACTTCCCCCACTACGCCTGGGTAACCGCCCGCTGTGCCATAAAACTGACCCGCGCGGGGCGCGGTATCATCATTGCCTTCCTTCTGCTCCATTCGCCTCCCTTGCGCACTGCCCCTTGCAGCCCTTCTCCTCTCACTCCCACGCTTCCTTGCATCCATGGCTCCCGCTGACAAGAAGGGCAAGGCTGCGGCTGCGGTCGCAGCTACGGCGGATTTGGAGTCGGCCCTGCTGCTATCCATCATCCTCAACGAGGAGGGGCTGGACAAGGTGCGCCCCATGACCGCCTGCGACCACAACGAGTGGAAGGCGACGAAGATCTGGCCGGCCTCGCGCACGACCGGCAACCTAGAGGCGACGACCTTCCCCTTCTTCCTCCACTCCGTCTTCGCCGGCCTGGTACCTCCCTTCTCCGACTTCTTCTGCTCCATCCTCGCCCACTATCATATCCACACACTCCATCTTCAACCCAACTCCATCCTCCTCCTCCTCGCCATCTTCACCTACCTCTGTGAGGGCTTCCTGGGCATGATGCCCTCCTTGGCCCTCTGTGATAGCCTGGCTTATTAGGGATGATAGACTACTCATATCAATAAGGAATTCCATCTTTTCCGGGAGCCCATTCGGACAGAACTCCAAAGTTAAGCGTGCTCAGCTTGGAGTAATTTCAGGATGGGTGACCAACCAGGAATTTGCTCCCAGGTGCGCACGAGTGAGGACAAAGTGCGCAGGAAAGACCAGTATTGATCTGTGGGGCCAGTCTAGATCTCGCCAGGAGTAACGACCACCGATGGGTGTGTCCGGGGCGTTACACCCTCTTCCGCACCTTCTACAGCTTGCGGGTGTCCACGGGGAACCAGCGCTCTGGATGTGTCTCGTTCCGCATGGTCGACGGGATGGCCGGCAGCATCATCCCCATGAAGATCACGAAGAAGGTGGAAGGCTACCGGGCGCGCTGGATCTACATGGACGTAGGGCAGTTCAGCCCCCTCTTGCTGATGCCGGCCGCCCCCGCCATGAAGAGCTCTGAATGGGAGCACGTGAAGCTCTCCGACGATAGGCTGGCACCGCTCGTCGAGATGATGAGGGAGCTGAAGGCCGTGAGGCTCACGGGGGCGATGGTCGCCAGGAAGTTCATGCGCCGGCACATTGCCCCCCTCCAGAAGCGCTCGCGCCCGGTGTGGACTTGCACCGGCGCCCAGGACCGAATGAGGCTGAGCGTCGACAACCTCACCGCACTGGTGTTGGAGGAGGTCATGAAGATCATGTTTGCCGAAGAGGTAGGGAACGTGTCTGAGGCCGCGTATCCTCTGTACCTCTACACCAACCGGGACAAGATCATCAACGAGATGTTGCAGTTCGACCAATGGGGCCTGGTCCCTGAAGCCCACGAGGGGCCTCGCGACAACCCCCTTGAGGATGACGACGTCGGCTACCTGGACTTCTTCACCAAGCTCGTGAAGAGGGTGGAGGATGGAGCTGCGCGGATGGACGACATCATCAAGGAGGAGTGTCGTGACCTTCTGAGCCAGGCGGCAACGCGGGTCTTCATCAACCTCTTCCGCGCTGACGCCGCCTTCGACTTCGACAGGGTGATGAGCCCTGTCCCGCCGGAGCTTTGCGATGGGCTTGAGAAGGAGGTGCGGGAGCACGTGAAGGCCCTGGTCCAGAAGTTCTCCCACGGCAGCGAGAGCTCCGGCGAGGGCGCCGGCGACGACGACGAAGAAGGCGACGATGACAGCGGCGACACCGCCTCGTCAGCTTAGGCCCCTCCTTTCCTTTATCCTATATTAGAGTAGGTGCAGCCCCATGGGAGTGTGAAAACATTGCTTTTGTAATCGTGTTTAGTACTTAATGCTTGCTACAATTCCTGCTCCTCGTGAGGCCTGTCTTTCCTTTTTGCATGCTTTCATGCTCAACGTCGCTAGGACCCAGCCCCCGAGTGTGCTATGACCGTCACTGGTATGTTAGGACACATGCCTAGACAAGGCCTGAGGGTGTAGGGCTCCGCGAGGTGGTAAGGGTTCCCGAGGCGCGATGCTCAGGAAGCCCCCCTTTAATGTGCAGGCGGCTTGCGCAAAGGAAAAAACACCAGCACTCAATGAGATTGTGAGGAAGAGAGAGTTTGAGAGGCGTTGAAGAGAGCTCGCGAGGTGTTTAGACTTAGCTTTTTCGCGGAGCATGAGGCTTGGCATGCCGTAGCTTGCGGGGTGCGCCTCGCGAGGCACTCACTCGTGAGGCCTCCCGCTGGCACTTGGCGGAGATGGGCGCCGCAGGCTGCCTCGCGAGGCAATGCTCGTGAGGCTTCCTGCGGGCTTCTTGAAGAGGCGATGCGCCATGGGTCGCCTCGCGAGGCAACGCTCGCGAGGCCTTCTGCACGCCCTGTTTCTGTGACAACCACATTCAACAAGTGATACATCCAATTTGCATCATGATTTCCTACTATTATTTATAATGTATTTGATCATTATTTCACTTTATGATGCAATTCTTATGCCTTTTCTCTCCTAATTTGCAAGATTTATATGAAGAGGGAGAATACCGGCAGCTGGAATTCTGGACCTCAAATAGCTACAGCAGAGATACCTATCTTACAGAGCTCCAATTGACTTGAAATTTCACGGAGATTTTTTATTGAATATATAAAATATACTGGAGAAAAGAGATACTGGAGGGGACCCACCAGTTTCCCACAAGGCAACAGGGCGCGCCCCCCCTGGGCGCGCCCTGATGCCTTGTGGGGCCCCTGGCTGGCGTCTGGCCCCCTCCTTCTGCTATATAAGCTCATTTGCCCTAAAAAAAGTTAAAGAGAAGACTTTCGGGACGAAGCGCCGCCGTCTCGAGGCGGAACCTGTGCAGGAGTAATTTTGCTCTCCGGCGGAGCGATTCCACCGGGGATACTTCCCTCCGGGAGGGGGAAATCGAAGCCATCGACATCACCAACGATCCTCTCATCGTGGGAGGACCAATCTTCATCAACATCTTCACTAGCACCATCTCATCTCAAACCGTAGTTCATCTCTTGTATTCAATCTTTGTCTCAAAACCTCAGATTGGTACGTGTGGGTTGCTAGTAGTGTTGATTACATCTTGTAGTTGATGCTAGTTGGTTTATTTGGTGGAAGATTATATGTTCAGATCCTTAATGATATTCAATACCCCTCTGATCTTGAATATGAATATGATTTGTGAGTAGTTACTTTTGTTCTTGAGGACATGGGAGAAGTCTTGTCATAAGTAATCATGTGAATTTGGTATTCGTTAGATATTTTGATGATATGTATGTCGTTGCTTCCTTTAGTGGTGTCGTGTGAACGTTGACTACATGACACTTTACCATCTTTGGGCCTAAGGGAAGGCATTGTGGAGTAGTAATTAGATGATGGGTTGCTAGAGTGACAGAAGCTTAAACCCCAGTTTATGCGCTATTCCGTAAGGGGCTGATTTGGATCCATATGTTTCATGCTATGGTTAGATTCATCTTAATTCTTCTTTCGTAGTTGCGGATGCTTGCGAGAGGGGGTAATAATAAGTGGGAGGCTTGTTCAAGTAAGAACAGCACCCAAGCACCGGTCCACCCACATATCAAATTATCAAAGTAGCGAACGTGAATCAAACAAACATGATGAAAGTGACTAGATGAAATTCCCATGTGTCCTTGAGAACGCTTTGCTTATTATAAGAGATCGTTCCGGCTTGTCCTTTGCTATAAAAAGGATTGGGCCACCTTGCTACACCTTTGTTACCATTACTACTTGTTACTTGTTACGAATTACCTTGCTACCAAACTATCTGTTACCTACAATTTCAGTGCTTGCAGAGAATACCTTGCTGAAAACCGCTTGTCATTTCCTTCTGCTCCTCGTTGGGTTCGACACTCTTACTTATCGAAAGGACTACGATTGATCCCCTATACTTGTGGGTCATCAAGAGTCTTTTCTGGCGCCATTGCCGGGGAGTGAAGCGCCTTTGGTGAGTGGAATTTAGTAAGGAAACATTTATATTACGTGCTGAAATTTACTGTCACTTGTCACTATGGAAAGTAATCCTTTGAGGGGCTTGTTCGGGGTATCTTCACCTCGACCGGAAGCATTGAGAGTTGCTGCTCAACCTACTGAACCTTCTAAAAATATTTATTATGAAATTCCTTCGGGTATGATAGAGAAACTGCTAGCTAATCCTTATGCAGGAGATGGAACGGTGCATCCTGATGTGCACTTGATATATGTGGATGAAATTTGTGGATTGTTTAAACTTGCAGGTTTATCCGGAGATGGAGTTAAGAAGAAAGTATTCCCTTTATCTTTGGGGGGAAAGGCATTGACATGGTATAGGCTATGTGATGATACTGGAACATGGGATTGGAACCGGTTGAAGCTGGAATTCCACCAGAAATTTTATCCTATGCATTTGGTTCATCATGATCGGAATTATATATACAATTTTTGGCCTCGTGAAGGTGAAAGTATCACTCATGCTTGGGGGAGGCTTAAGTACATGTTGCACACATGCCCCAATCATGAGCTCTCAAGAGAAATAATTATTCAAAACTTTTATGCTCGGCTTTCTCATAATGATCAATCCATGCTCGATACTTCTTCTACTGGCTCCTTTGTGAAGAGAACTATTGAATTCAGATGGGATCATCTGGAAAGAATTAAACGTAACTCTAAAGATTGGGAAATCGACAAAGGTGTAACACCCTGGTTTTTGCCTTTTTCTTTTATTTGGATTTATTAAGTATTTCATTTGCATTTGAGGGTTTTCTGTCAACTCTTTTGGACTTACCACTTGGATTTATTTTTGATTTTCTTCCAAGTGGACTCTATCATCCTTAAACCCACCCTAGACCTCATCCCTCTCACAATAATGCCATTGGGTATTTTTATTTCATGGCATTATCTTCATTTTCTCTCTGAAAATGCTCCTCCTCTCACTTAGCTATGAAGCAACCCCTATTTTTATTGCTCTAAAAATTCCAAGAAAATTCCCAAATATTCTTTGGATCATTCCTCACCTTCCTATGCAAAAATATCCCATGGTCATTTGGAAAATTTCAGCCAAGGAAAATGTTTTTGCTTCTGGTCAGAAAGAGCACTTTGTGAAGCAAGTATATTTTTCCTTGATCCTTTTAAGCTGAAATTTTTACCACTTGATTACCCTCCTAGGTGATGCTTAAACACCTAATCTCAGCCTCAGATTCCTAGCCATTTGTCCCCAGCTCTTGGAGCAAGTTTCTGTCCAGAAACTTGGCAGCAGGCTCAAGTCATTTCCAGTGAGCCAGATGGCAAGCCAAGCACATTTCTAGGCAAAGCATTGAGAGGACTTCACGTTGGACACGGTTTGGCAGCGCCGAAAGCACCCCACGTGCCAGTGCACGCGTTGACCGCGTGCGGGCAGGGTGCAATGCACGCGCTCTGTGTGCTCTGCACGTCGGGTTCGATCGGCCGCCGTCCAGCCTCTCCCCTCGCGCCACCACAGTGTGTCTAGTCCCCTCAGCACCCTCCCATTCTTCTCCCCAGCCCCTCTCTGACCCTCCCCGATGCCGGTAGGAGGCACAGTCGGACGCGGCCACGGTGCTAGCGGCCGGTACAATGGACCGCACGCGCGCCCCTGCCCCACTTAGTGCGCCTGCGCTCGAGCCCGCGTGCGTGCACTATGCTTGGCCTCGCCCGCATCATCTCCTAGCTCGCCCGAGTCCTCACCGTCCCCGGTTCGCCCTGCCGCTCAGCTCCGGCGGAGCCCGAGCACTGCCTCACCTCCTCCTATAAATAGAGCCCCTCCCCGATCGTTCTAGCCATCCCAAACCTCACCACTGACCTCAAATCGAGCCCTAGTATCTGCTGGCAACGCCGGGAAGGCCTCTGGCCTTCAAACCTCGCCGGAGATCGGCCGCGGTTCTCCCCGGCCAACCTCGCCCTCTGGAGCCCCTCAACCTCGCCCTCTTCTTCTGGTGTGCTCGTGGTGATCCACTGAAGACGCCCAGGCCGCTAGTTCACCAGATTGAGGCCGTCTTCCTCAACTCCGACGAGCTCCGCCGCCCGCCGTCTCCGGAGAGGATCTCCGCGACGCCGTCAGACCATCTCAGCTCGTGTTTCGGGTACGTGCGTGACCGTCTTGCCGAGCTGGTCCCATTCCCCCTCTCTCCGGTGATCGCCGACGTCTCCTCGCCGGATAAACGCCGGCGACAGAGCCTCCAGGCCCTGTTCCCTCTCTCTCTCGTTTAAAACAGAACCAGGGCCCCACCTGTCATTCTCTCTCTGGCACGAAGGGTATCTAAGTGGAAGCATATTTCCAAAATACGTCTTCGACGTCAGCCCCTCTGGGATTTCCTGAGAATTGATTTAATTCATTTTAATCCAGAGTTTGACCCTAACTTTGACCAGCCATAACTTTTTATCTATAAGTCCAAATGAGATGATTCTTTTTGCTGCTGCTGGTTTATAAGATTCCAAAGTTTCTGTATGCCAAGTTTCAGAATTTTTCTTGCTGTTGAGAATTTTTGGTGCAATAAACAGTGTTATGTGACATTTTCTTTTTGCATTTAAAATATTTTCAGAGGAACCTAGTTGTGTTGGAGAAGGCCAGGAGTATTGTGACACTCCTCTGAACCAAGGCAAGCCACAACATCCATATGCAAGGATGGCATTGCAATAACTTTGGTTAAATTAAATTAAATCATCATATATTCATCATTTTAAAATAATTTACTTTATAACTCTCATTGCATGGACTTTGTTCTTGTCATGTTAATCTTGTGCAGTAGGATACATGATTCCTGGTTAGTGTGCAGTAGGTATCATGACATATACTCATATGATAACACGATGCATTTGTTATTCATGATCGTGACCCGTGCATCCATTCATATACTATGGCTCGAATCATTTTTCCTTTCAAGTTAAACCTGATAATAATCCAACTTGAACATGCTGTTGATCGAGTCATGGTGCCACCGAATCGAGCTCACCAGTGCAACCACACTTGCCTGGATGGGGAGGCCCTAATGCGGTCTATTGTCATGCCT
The DNA here is from genome assembly GCA_039707655.1 of Elymus sibiricus. Classification (NCBI taxonomy): domain Eukaryota; kingdom Viridiplantae; phylum Streptophyta; class Magnoliopsida; order Poales; family Poaceae; genus Elymus; species Elymus sibiricus. The sequence goes on from CM077666.1 coordinate 404,374,336, forward strand.
CTCGCCGGTACCTCCTACGAGGGAAGGTTGTGCTCTGGCGCTACCCTGGCCCGGTAGGCAATCATAACCTTGAGGACCCGAGTTTTGATGGTACCGAGGTCCCCGTTTGGGACAATGTTTATGTTTGGCCACGACGGTGGTGGCCACAGAGGTGGCGGATGTCACATGTTGGCATCGGTGTCACCCAGGACATAGCCCAAAGGGGAGTTTGTCGGAGTGGCCGGGAGAGTGTCATGCAATAGATTGGTTTTGTCGGGATGTCGTTGGTCCACCCGAATGGGAGCACGAGGCCATGAGTTCCGTAGTGTGGGTACAGTGTACTAACCTCTGCAGAGTGTATAATCTATCGATAGCCGCGTCCTCGGATATGGACACAGTTCGTAGTAGGTCACACCGTGGGTCAACAGATATAATTAACTTGCACACTAAGATTCACAAGATGGCACATGCAGAAGTGGTGATCGAGTAAGGATCACTATGAAAGGTATGTTTGTGATCAAGTGAGAATCACGGTGGTAAGTTGAGAACGGTGGTTACGCGGTAACCCCGAAATGGTAAGTTGCTCCCCAAGACCATGGAGATGTTTCACACACATCTCATGTGACGTAGTATCATGCTCATGCATTAAATCTGCTAAATGCCTTGTTATTGTTTGTCGCACTTGTTTTGTTTGCTGTGAGCTTGCGAGTACATTCAAAGTACTCACCTGGCTTATCATGCCAGATGCAGGAGAAGCCGTGCATGGTGTGGATGTCGAGCAGTATGTCGCGCTCTAGGCCGTGTCCCAGCAGTGTCCCTGTGGAATGGATTTCCGCTACCCCGTCGTTCCACTGCCGCTTAGTAGTTCCCTTATCATTGAGGCCCTTGCTATGTCCACTAAATAATGTACATAAGTGCAGCCGCACCGTGTGTGCCGCTTGGCCTCGCTCATCATGTAATATGTAACCCATGTTCCCGCTAAGAGATCAATAAAGCGGTTATTTTCTATGCCAAGTTGTTGTGTATTGCCAGAAGACTTTATCTCTGGGCTGGCAATGCATGGTAAACCGGTTGCTGTGAGCCGGGGTGCCACAACGCTTGGTATCAGAGCCGCGCTGACTGTAGGACGCCCTAGACCCCCGACGCGTTAGAAAACGGTAGTTTTAGCCTTTGAAGTGGTTTGAGGTTAGACTCTGCACTTGGGTGTTGCATGGCATGCATATAGCTTAGTATTAATACTGATCAGCTAATATTGTGAGTGTACATGGCACCAGTCCCTTATCCGTATCAGCCCGAGCCGGCACCTTCCACCTTTCCGCATCTGCTTAGCAATGTGTGGCGCCGACTCTACCCCGATGGCGATGAACCCATATATCAGATGTACCGAGAGCAGCTTGCTGATGGCGTTTACGAGTATCACGCGGAGGTCGTCATGCACAATGGTACCGTGGTGGGCACTTACACTCGCTCCACCATGGGCGGGACTGCTTCTACACCCGACCAGGCGGTCCAGTTTTCCGCATTTGAGGCTCTCACTGACTTGCGCTATAACGAGATTCAGATGCAGACTCACCCAGGTTTCTACTTCTATCCGTCCTTGTATGAGTCAGGACAGATCCGCTTCCCTTACATTGATCCGGAGTGTGACCGGTCAGCTAGTCACCTGTCTCGCTACATAACGGCGGGATACTTTCTGATCGTCGGCCTAGCCCAGGAGCTGAACCGCGTTCGAAACGAGCTAGCTGCCGCTCGATCTACCTTCGCTCCACCTCTACTTATCCACACATAACTTGTCCCTCCAGTTACTTTACCTCCACCCACCCCAGTAACCCCCACACCTTCTCAGAGTAACTCAGGCACTTCGGTAGTGACTCCTCATGAGTCCCCAGCCCAGTGAGCTATGCTTCTCGCTACTCCCGCCGCTCCGATGCTGCGGAGTCACCCTGCTCCCGACCCTGAGGGAGAGTCTTCCTGCCAGCGTCGTCGTGTTTCCTTTGCTTCAGAGGTATCCGTTATCAGTTCCGATTCGGAGTCCGACACGGAGGAGACACCAGCAGGACCGTTAGCGTGCTAGTGCGATCCCAGTCGTCGCATGTAGACGAGGATGATGTGGTGTTTGGTTGTATGCGTGTAGTAGTACTAGCTATGCTGTTGTCCTGCTATGTATCCTGGATGATGTATTGTATAATTATGTACTTTCTGTGATTTGCTTTGGCTTTTCTCGATTTCTCTTCCGGGTTTATTGCTTCACCTCCCTATTTTTTTGTTTTCCCCTTATGGATGTTGCTCATCTCGATGCTTCGTATTGGGAAACATATATAGGATGACAAGGTGTGGCAGTAACTGTCATGGTGGCGACGATACTCCAGTTCGTCGATCCGCCAGACAAGCACGACATTCTCCAGAACCATATCAGCCACCACCTCCTCCACCTCAAGCACCCACGACAGAGCAAATTATGCGGATGTTTGAGGAGAAAAGAAACCAAGACCTGATGGAATTCCCGAGAGGCATGCAGACTATGGTTGGGCAGAATAATCACAATGGTAATCACTCCAAGCTGTCGGATTTTCAGAGGACCAAACCACCAAGTTTCAGTCAAGCAGTGGATCCGATGGAAGCCGATGATTGGTTGAGGACCATTGAAAAGAAGCTGGAAATGGCTCGCACTGAAGATGCTGACAAGGTACCCTTCATCACTCATTACCTAGAAGGACCAGCTGCTATATGGTGGGACAATGCCAAGATGATATGGCCTGTTGAAGATGAGATTACTTGGGACAAATTCAAAGATAAATTCCGCAAGTATCATATTCCTGCCGGTATCATGAAGGTCAAGCAGCGAGAATTTCTCACTCTTACCCAAGGGACCTCGACTGTAGGTGAATATTTAAACAAGTTCAATCACTTGGCCCGCTATTCCACACATGATGTGGCCACCGAAGAACGGAAGATATATCGATTCCTCGGAGGACTCAACCTTACCCTCCGATGTGCACTCAGCATGCTGGATTTCCTTGATTTTCAAACTTTGGTGAAGAAGGCCCTCATTGCCGAAAGGGAACACAAGCTGATTAATGATCATAAGACTGCCAATGGGGACCGCAAACGCAAGTTTGAACCCAAGAAGGAAGGGCAAGTCTTTCAGAAGGTTCGTACTTGGCAGCAACCTCAGTTTGAGTTCAAGCCAACCTGGCAGCAGGGGAATATCAAGAATGAAAGTTAGATCAAGACTGTGGTCGCCAAGCCAAACAAGGAAGACTGTGAGCGCAACAATGCTTGTTACTCATGTGGACAAACTGGGCATTACGCTAGGCAATGCCCCAAGAACGGCAAGACAACAGCCAACCTGAAGCCTCAAGTCAATTATGTGGGACAATTCCCTAAACGGAGGTATATTCAAGGGCAACTCCATCACATCTTCGCCGAAGAAGCCTCAGAAGTTCCCGATGTGGTCATTGGTATGTTTCCTGTTAATGACATACCTGCAACAATTTTATTCGATTCCGGGGCTTCCCATTCTTTTATTTCGCGGAGTTTTGTTGCCCAACATCGCCTTTCCTATACTCTTTTGGACAAAGCTATGGTGGTACAATCCCCCGGATCCAGGCTCAGGACAAATATTGTATGTCGTGGATTGAAAATATCAATCTATGGAGTCATCTTCCCCGCATCACTGGTATCCATTGAGTCTCCCACATTGGATATTATTTTGGGGATGGATTGGTTGACAAGACACCAGGTTTGCATCAACTGCACAACAAGAGAAGTCACGCTTATAAACCCCTCCGGTCAGTCCACTCGATTTTATGTTGGTTGAGCCATACCAAAGAAAGGGATGGTTTATGCTGCCATTGCTACAGAGATGAATCTAGTCCCAGTGGTCTGTGAATTCCCAGATGTATTTCCAGATGAATTACCAGGCATGCCTCCTGATCGAGAGCTGGAATTTTCCATTGAGCTTGTGCCCGGAACAACACCAATTTACAAGAAATATTATCGAATGCCTTCGTCAGAACTAGTGGAGTTGAAAAAGCAATTGGATGAGATGCTCCAAAAAGGATACATTCGCCCCAGCTCATCTCCTTGGGGTGCACCTGCAATATTCGTGGGCAAGAAAGACAACAGTCTTTGGATGTGTGTTGACTACCATGCTCTCAATGATGTCACAATCAAGAATAAATATCCGCTGCCCAGAATTGATGATTTGTTCGATCAACTCAGCGGAGCTCAAGTGTTCTCCAAGATCGACTTGCGCACCGGGTATCACCAGCTGAAAATCAGAAAAGAAGATATCCCCAAGACAGCATTCACCACCAGATACAAGCTGTACGAGTATACGGTCATGTCATTTGGGCTGACCAACGCCCCTGCATTTTTCATGCACATGATGAACAAGGTGTTCATGGACTTCTTGGACAAGTTTGTAGTGGTGTTCATTGTTGACATCCTCATATATTCCAAAAGTGAAGAAGAGCACAAGCAGCATCTCCGAGCAGTGTTGGAACGATTACACGCTCATCAACTCTACGCCAAGTTCAGCAAATGCGAATTTTGGCTTAAGGAAGTGGGATTCCTTGGGCATACTCTTTCCGCTCAAGGGGTGGCAGTGGATCAAAGCAAAGTCACGGAAGTCCTGAAATGGAGGACACCTGTTTCAGTAACAGAAATCAGGAGTTTCTTGGGTCTAGCAGGCTATTACCATCGCTTCATCGAAGGCTTCTCAAAGATTGCCAAGCCAATGACTGAATTACTCAAGAAGAATCAGAAGTTTATATGGACGGAAGCATGTGAGCACAGTTTCAATGAGCTCAAGACCCGGTTGACCACCGCTCCAGTATTGACTCTACCAGATATCTACCGGAGCTTCGACATCTATTGCGACGCATCCAGGCGTGGCATTGGGTGTGTTCTTATGCAAGTTGGAAAGGTCGTGGCCTATGCATCAAGACAACTCCGACCCCATGAGGAAAATTATCCTACCGATGACTTAGAGATGGCAGTTGTGGTTCATGCCTTAAAGATTTGGAGGCACTACATCATTGGAAAACGATGCCAAATCTACACCGACCACAAGAGTCTCAAATATATATTCACGCAACCGGACTTGAACCTCCGACAGCGAAGATGACTTGAGTTGGTCAAAGACTATGACCTGGGTATCAACTACCACCCAGGGAAAGCCAATGTGGTCGACGATGCCCTCAGTCGCAAACCGGCTACCACAAACTCATTAATCGCGCGTCTGCACCCAACCCTTCAAGAAGAAATAACTCAGCTCAATATGATCTTGTTTGAAGCAATTTGCTTGGTCACCCTGGAAGTAACCCCTACTCTGGAAGACGAAATCCGAAAGGCTCAACCTGGTAACCCAATGTTACTCAAGAGAATGGCACAAGTACGAGAAGGGAAGACGCCAGATTTCAACATTGATGACAAAGGTACACTCCGATTCCGGGATCGAGTCTGTATACCGGACCTCGGAGAATTAAAGTAGTAGATTCTGAAGGAAGCTCATGAGTCCGCATACTCTATACATCCTGGGGCACTAAAATGTATCAAGACTTAAAGCAAACATTCTGGTGGGAAGGTATGAAGAAAGATATCGCTTATTACGTCGCCTGTTGTGATATATGCAACAAGGTGAAGGCTGAACACCAGAAACCAGCCGGTCTACTTCAACCCTTACCCGTTCCACAATGGAAGTGGGATGATATCTGCATGGACTTTATCGTGGGATTACCCAGGACCCCACGAGGTAATAACGCCATATGGGTCGTGGTCGACATGCTTACCAAGGTAGCCCACTTTATTCCAATCAGGACCACCTACCGCGCAGATCAACTCTATGTGTCCAGGATTGTCAGTCTGCATGGAGTACCCAGGACCATCACTTCAGACCGAGGATCTTTGTTTACCTCGGCATTCTGGCTATGTCTACACCAAGCCTTGGGAACCGCTTTAAAGCATAGCACCGCTTATCACCCTCAGACCGATGGGCAGACAGAGCGGGTAAATCAAATCTTGGAAGATATGCTTCGAGCATGTGCTCTTGCTCATGGACCCAAATGGGAAGACAGCCTGCCATACGCTGAGTTTTCGTACAACAACGGCTATCAGACTAGCCTCAAGATGTCACCTTTTGAGGCTCTATATGGACGTAAGTGTCGTACCCCGCTGAACTGGTCTCAGACAGGAGATAGCCAAATCTTTGGGACAGATTTAATGATGGAAGCAGAAAAGCAAGTCAAAGAAATTTGAGACAGGCTGCAAGTGGCAAAATCTCGTCAGAAGAGCTACTATGACTCAAAGCATAGACAGATCAGCTTCAAACCAGGTGAATATGCATATCTCCGAGTTACCCCCATGAAAGGATTTAAACGGTTTCATACTCGGGGAAAGCTTGCACCAAGATACATCGGTCCGTTTCCAGTTATGACCCAAGTTGGTAAAGTGGCTTATCAGTTAGAATTGCCTCCCGATCTATCCGAGGTTCATGATGTGTTCCACGTGTCTAAGCTACGAAAATGCATCGCACCACCCGCAAAACAGACAGATATGACAGAACTAGAGCTTGCCAAGGATTTAACCTACAAGGAGAAACCCTTGAGAATCTTGGAAGAGATGGACAGAGTCACCCGCAGCAAAACCATAAAGTTTTACAAGGTCCAATGGGAGCACCACACCGAGGATGAGGCCACCTGGGAAAGAGCGGATTACTTAAGGACTGCATACCCATATTTGTTTCCTGAGCAACCGAATCTCAAGGACGAGATTCATCCTAAGGGGGGAGGTTTGTAACACCCTGGTTTTTGCCTTTTTCTTTTATTTGGATTTATTAAGTATTTTATTTGCATTTGAGGGTTTTCTGTCAACTCTTTTGGACTTACCACTTGGATTTATTTTTGATTTTCTTCCAAGTGGGCTCTATCATCCTTAAACCCTCCCTAGACCTCATCCCTCTCACAATAATGCCATTGGGTATTTTTATTTCATGGCATTATCTTCATTTTCTCTCTGAAAATGCTCCTCCTCTCACTAAGCTATGAAGCAATCCCTATTTTTATTGCTCTAAAAATTCCAAGAAAATTCCCAAATATTCTTTGGATCATTCCTCACCTTCCTATGCAAAAATATCCCATGGTCATTTGGAAAATTTCAGCCAAGGAAAATGTTTGTGCTTTTGGTCAAAAAGAGCACTTTGTGAAGCAAGTATATTTTTCCTTGATCCTTTTAAGCTGAAATTTTTACCACTTGATTACCCTCCTAGGTGATGCTTAAACGCCTAATCTCAGCCTCAGATTCCTAGCCATTTGTCCCCAGCTCTTGGAGCAAGTTTCTGTCCAGAAACTTGGCAGCAGGCTCAAGTCATTTCCAGTGAGCCAGATGGCAAGCCAAGCACATTTCTAGGCAAAGCATTGAGAAGACTTCACGTTGGACATGGTTTGGCAGCGCCAAAAGCACCCCGCGTGCCAGTGCACGCGGTGACCGCGTGCGGGCAGGGTGCAATGCACGCGCTCTGTGCGCTCTGCACGTCGGGTTCGATCGGCCGCCGTCCAGCCACTCCCCTCGCGCCACCACAGCGTGTCTAGTCCCCTCAGCACCCTCCCATTCTTCTCCCCAGCCCTTCTCTGACCCTCCCCGACGCCGGTAGGAGGCACGCCGGACGCGGCCACGGCGCTAGCGGCCGGTACAGTGGACCGCACGCGCGCCCCTGCCCCACTTAGTGTGCCTGCGCTCGAGCCCGCGTGCGTGCACTATGCTTGGCCTCGCCCGCGTCGTCTCCTAGCTCGCCCGAGTCTTCACCGTCCCCGGTTCGCCCTGCCGCTCAGCTCCGGCGGAGCCCGAGCACTGCCTCGCCTCCTCCTATAAATAGAGCCCCTCCCCGATCGTTCTAGCCATCCCAAACCTCACCACTGACCTCAAATCGAGCCCTAGTATCTGCTGGCAACGCCGGGAAGGCCTCTGGCCTTCAAACCTCGCCGGAGATCGGCCGCGGTTCTCCCCGGCCAACCTCGCCCTCTTCTTCTGGTGTGCTCGTGGTGATCCACTGAAGACGCCCAGACCGCTGGTTCACCGGATTGAGGCCGTCTTCCTCAACTCCGATGAGCTCCGCCGCCCGCCGTCTCTGGAGAGGATCTCCGCGATGCCGTCAGACCACCTCAGCTCTTGTTTCGAGTACGTGCGTGACCGTCTCGCCGAGCTGGTCCCATTCCCCTCTCTCCGGTGATCGCCGACGTCTCCTCGCCGGAGAAACGCCGGCGACAGAGCCGCCAGGCCCTGTTCCCTCTCTCTCTCGTTTAAAACAGAACCAGGGCCCCACCTGTCATTCTCTCTCTCTCTGGCCCGAAGGGGTATCTAAGTGGAAGCATATTTCCAAAATACGTCTTCGACGTCAGCCCCTCTGGGATTTTCTGAGAATTGACTTAATTCATTTTAATCCAGAATTTGACCCTAACTTTGACCAGCCATAACTTTTTATCTATAAGTCCAAATGAGATGATTCTTTTTGCTGCTGGTTTATAAAATTCTAAAGTTTCTGTATGCCAAGTTTCAGAATTTTTCTTCCTGTTGAGAATTTCTGGTGCAATAAACAGTGTTATGTGACATTTTCTTTTTGCATTTAAAATATTTTCAGAGGAACCTGTCGGGCCCATGGAACCCGGGGTATCCAAGCCCGTCTGCCTTCGGCCCAGGGCGCGACGCCTGGAGTGTGCCCGGCGGGCTGTCGCCACCAAGTGTCTCGCCATGCCCCCTCATGGGGCCCTAGCCTCCTGAGGCCCCCTCCTCAGGGAGTAGCAGGCAACGCTCAGCACCACCATAAACGGCCTCGCGAGGTCCCCTCATGAGGCGGCTTCCCAAGTCCCCTCACGAGGCGGCTTCCCGAGTGGCCTCACGAGGCGGTTTCCCGAGGTGGCCTTCCGAGGCCCCCTCCCGTAGGCGCTCGAGGAGAAGACCGTTCGGCGTGTCGCGCGGACTGGAGCCCATCACGTGGGTGACGCGCGCGGCGACGAGCAGCAGCAGAGGCCGCGCCAGCAGGCGTGGATGCAGATGGTTTCCTCTTTTCTGCTAGGGAAGCAGGGCCAGCTATCTACCCCCCAAAGCAACCCCAAAGGTTGCCCGATCGGCGAAGAAAGACCAAGACGGCGGGCGCGCAGGGCGGAGGTCATCACCGAGCCCACCGGCGCGTCATGGATCTTGCTTTCGCAGGCGAAGACCACCTTTAGTTAGGATAGCCTGAGCGCCTGTCCCCTTTCAAAACCGCCAAGTGTGGCAACCCTTCCCGCCTAAGTTTCGAGGGGGAAGAGGACCAAGGCGGCATAAAAGGGGCAGTGCAGCCACCGTAGAGCGAGATCGATCATCTAAGAGAGAGGGAAAAGAGAGAGAGGGGGGAATCCATCATCTTCAACCTTGTACGCAAGAACTCTCTCATCCACGATAATCTCAACCACAAAGCAGGAGTAGGGTCTTACACCACAAGGTGGCCCGAACCTGGGTAAACCGTTGTGCCTTTGCCCGTCCTACGCTAGCGCGCTCTCGTCGTAGTCTCGCCGTAGCACTGCCGTGGTAGGGGAAGAAATAGTAGAACGAGCTCACCCCAGTGTTCGAACCTTTGGGTCCCCGGAGCCCCACCTCCGACATTTGGCGCGCCAGGTAGGGTTGCGCTACTGTTCCCCTGCTCGACCTTCAGCTCCACCAGTCCCATGGCGGACGCACGTCGCGAGCGCGCTGAGCGCAAGGCTGGTCGCGTGGCCCAGACGGAGCCGGTCGCCCGCGGCAATCGCCGCCGCCCCGACGCCGAGGCTGCCGCTGCCACCGACCCCGCTGCCCGCGAGCAGCTGGCCTCCTCCTTGCACCCCTCCGTGCGGGCGGACGCCCACACCGCCACGGCCTCCTCCCTCGCCAACCGTGGGCCGCCGAACCCGTAGGCCGCGCTGCTCATGGCGCGCGAGCTACTCCACTACCGTCCTAATGACGCCGGCTACGACGCCTGGCTTGGTCGCATCACCGAGCTCGTCAACGTCGCCGGGGACACTACGGCGCCTTCTCACTCGCTCCGCCCTCCACCGTCTCATGCTGGGGACCCGGCGTACGGCGCCCCCCCCCCCCCCCCCCCCCGCCGCCTCCTCTGTGTGATGAGCACGCCGGGCCCTAGCGCAGCGCGCGGGCTCGTGAGCCGTCCCGCGGCGCGTCTTCTCCGGACCATTGCGAGCCCAGCTGCCAGATCATCCGCCGCGCGCCCCCCGACGCACGAGTGCTCCTCGAGCGCCAGCACCAGCGCCAGGACCAGGCCGTTCAAGACGTTGCAGCGGCCGGGCATCAAAACCGCGCCGCCCTCGCTGGCGGCGTCCCCTCAAGCGGCATAGGCTGCCGTGCCTTCACCCGCGAGCTGCGTCGCGTGGTCTGGCCCGCGAAGTTCAAGTTTGAGCTGCCTCCGCGCTACGATGGCACCCCCAACCCCACGGAGTTCCTCCAGCTCTACGCGCTGAGCGTCGAGGCGGCGAACGGCGACGACAAGGTCATGGCGAACTGGTTCCCCATGGCCCTCAAGGGCGGCCCGCGCTCCTGGCTCATGAACCTCCCCGAGGCTTCCATCTCGTCGTGGGCCGAGCTCTGCAGCCAGTTCATCGCCAACTTCAAGGGCACACAGGACCGCTCCCTCACCATCAACGACCTTCGGCGCGTTCGACAGCGCCCAGACGAGACCCTCCGTAAGTACATCCAGCGCTTCGGCCACGTGCGCAACAAGATCCCGCGCGCTTCCGACGCGGCCGTCATCTCCGCGTTCTCCACCGGCGTCACGGACATCAAGATGCGCGAGAAGCTCGCCATCAACGGTGAGCTCGACTCCGTGCTCGAGCTGCTCGACCTCGCCGACAAGTGCGCCAAGGCTGAAGAAGGCCGCCTCTTCGTCCACAACGACCCCGACGCGGCGCTCGACGGCACCAAGGCCAAGAGCAAGGACGTCAAGCGCAAAGACCTTGCCGTGCTTGCGGCGGAGCTCGAGCAGAAGCGCGGCCGCGACCTCGACGAACCCAGGAAGGACAACCGGCCACTCTGCGCCTTTCACAATGTCCGCTCCCACAGCACCGAAGACTGTCATGAGCTCAAGCTGCTCCGCGACGAGCGCCAGAGCCGCCGAGACGACCGCAACGGCCGTGGCGCCGGCCGCGGAGGTGGCCGCAGCAGCAACCGCTAGGACAGCCACAACAATAACAGCAACTACCGCCAGGGCTGGCGCGATCAGCCTCGTGAGGCCGCCTGGCGCGACCAGCCTCGTGAGGCGAATCCTCAGGCTAATGCCGCTCTCCCGCCGCTGCCTCCGCCTCCTCGGAGGAACGACGTCAACCAGCCTGACGAGGGCGCTGGGGGCTACCAGGAGCCTCGCGCGGTCGCCCGCATCTTTGGCGGGTCCCAAGCCCCCACGTCCGTCCGCCACTTCAAGCAACTCTCTCGCGAGGTGTACGCCGCCCTCCCGAGGCCTGAGGTCACGCGGCCCCTCAAGTGGTCGCAGTACGCCATCACCTTCGACTCCAAGGACCACCCCAAGTCCACGGCCTCCACAGGCGCGCTCCCCATGTTGTGCACTCCCACCATCAGCAACGTCGCGGTCACCAAGACCATCATCGACGGGGGTGCCGGCCTCAACGTGCTCTCCATCGAAACCTTCGAGACGCTCCAGGTGCCCTACGACCAGCTGATGCCGACCAGGCCTTTCTCCGGAGTGACTGATGGCTCCACCATTCCGCTGGGGCAGGTGCGCCTCCCCGTCACCTTCGGCACCCGCAAGAACTACCACACCGAGCTCATCGACTTCGACGTGGCGCACATCGGCCTGCCCTACAATGCCATCTTGGGCTACCCAGCTCTCACCAAGTTCATGGCGGCCACTCATCACGCCTACAACGTCCTCAAGATGCCCGGCTGCAGCGGCATCATCACCGTCGCCTGCGACGAAAAGGACGCGGCCAGCACCCTCGAGCACGCCTACAAGGCTGCCGCTGTCGCGCACCCAGCCGACGAGGACGCGGCCGAGCCTTCCGAAGCCGCGCCCGCGAATAAGAAGCAGCTGTTCTCTCAGGACCGCGTCGAGACGAAGAAGGTGTCGGTGGACGGCAGCGGCCCCGGCCCCGCCTTCACCATCGGCACAGGCCTCCCTCCTGCATAGGAAAGCGTGCTCGTCACCTTCCTTCGGGCAAACTTGGATGTTTTCGCCTGGAAAGCATCCGACTTGACCGGTGTGCCGAGGGAGGTGATCGAGCACCACTTAGCAGTGTGCCCCAATGCACGCCCGGTCAAGCAGAAAGCGCGGCGCCAGGCGCCAGAGAAGCAAGAGTTAATCGTCAGTGAAGTTCAGAAGCTCCAAGAAGCCGGAGTTGTTCGTGAGGTGCGCCATCCTGAATGGCTCGCCAACCCAGTCGTCATCCCCAACAAAGGCGGCAAGGAGCGCGTGTGCGTTGACTTCACCAGCCTCAACAAGTCCTGCCCTCGTGACCCCTTCCAGCTGCCGCGAGGCGGTCAGGGCGTTGGTCCCACCGTTGGCGGCACGTGCATGCCCTTCGGGCTGAGGAACGCCGGCGCCTCTTTCCAGAGGCTGGCGCCCTTCGCACCAGGGCCTCGTGAGCCTCCCACTCCTCGCGAGCTCCCAGCGCCTCGCGAGCCCCCTGGCTCCGAAGGAGCAGACTCCCTTGGCGCGCCGCGCCGAGTGGTCTGACGTCACTACAGTGCGGTCCTGCCGGGCGCGCCTGGCGCATCGCCCCGCGCGACCCGCACTCCTTCCCGCTGCGCCTCTCGAGCTTCGCTCCCGGAACCTTATCCTTTTGGTCGTGTAATGGATTTTACTGACTTTTACTTTGATGAATTATATTACCTACTCAATTGCCTGCTAATTTCTATGATAAATTCGATGCCGCCCGAGAGCGCCTCACGCTCGCGACCCCTCCCCTGACCAATCCCGTGAGCAGGGGCTAGGCACGGTGCCTGTGCTCGGGTCCGTCCCTGCAGCGCTACCAAATCCATGCGACTGAGCTCTGGCTCGCGGGCCTACTCCCGCGCACGTCACCTCACCAAGGTCCTTGGTGCCTTATCTCCTCACGCAATGGCCACGGGTGAGTTAGCAAGCGCGTGCCGCTCCCCCTATCGTGAGATTTTTCGACATACAGCCCTTCAGGAGGCGAGCTGCGCGAGGACCTCACGGGCAGCCTCTCACGAGCCGGCTTCGCGAGGCAAAGGCACTTCGAACGCCGAGCCTTGTGCGTGCATCTCGCGAGCGCGCCTCATGGGCGCAGCTCGGGAGCGGCAAGGGTTGGCTCGGCGAGTGGCGGTCCGTGCCATGTCCATCCGCGCGGCGACAAGCGAGCCCACCGGCGAGACCCCCGTCTTCCTCGTCTACGGCATTGGCACGGTTCCCCTTTGAAGTTAAGCACGGTCCCCCATGAGCCCCTGCCTTCGACAAGGCGCGTCAGGATGGCTCGCGGGAGGCCGACCTGCCACCCATTGAGGAGGGCCGCCGCCAAACCGGCCTCGCGCCCCCATTACAGCCGCGGCGTCCGCCCTCGCACCCTCGAGGTCGGTGACCTTGTCCTGCGCAGGATCCTCTCCAGAGAGGGACCACACAAACTCCCACCTATGTGGGAAGGCCCTTTCAGGGTTACTCATGTCTCCAGGCCCGGCTCAGCCCGGCTAGAGACGGAGGACGGAGTTCCTGTGCCTAACGCCTGGAACATCCAACACCTCCGCAAGTTCTACCCGTGACCCTCACGAGTACGAATGAAACGGGGCTGTACATGCCCCGGAGCCTCTCATTGCGTTCGCCTGATGGGCCCGCGAGAGCTCCCGCCCACGCCCCAGTGGAAGCCCCATGCTTTGCGCTGGCAGAATGATCGACCCACGATCATGCCCACACCCTTGTGGAAGCCCCATGCTCCGCGCTGGCGGAACAATCAACTGAGGGCGCCCCACGGGTTGCACCAACCTCAAGCTGACCCATGCCGGACACGGCAGCCGCATCTCGTTTTAATTATGTAACGGGTCACTATCTTGCTTCAGCAAGCTCAGTTTTCTGCATGGCATTCCGCCTTGTTCTTGCCTCACGAGCCCCGCGCGCTCACGACGTCCCTCATGAGCCTCACGCGAGCGGGGGCTGGACACGGTGTCTGTGCCCGGATCAGTCCCGGCAGCGCCGAAAAGCCCAAGCAGCAGGCTCCGGCTAGGCTCTAGCTCACGGGTCTGCTCCCCACGCACGCCACCTCGCCAAGGTTCTTCGCGTCTTATCTCCTCGCGTGATGCCCATGAGCGAATCGACAAGCATGCACCACTCCCCTGTCGTTGAGTACGCTACATGCAGCTATCGCAGGAACAGGTTCATGGAGGGGCCTCGCGAGGTGGCCCCGCCAGGCCCCCAGCATGCATGCAGGCCCCGCCTCGGGAGACCGTGCGAACGGAGCCCTCACGACCCGTCATACCGGCAGCGATTATGGCCCGCTCGGGGGCTAGGTCCTAACAGCGCAGAGCGCCGTGATGAGCAGAAAGAACAAAACGAGCTACGAGGGCGCGGGCGTTCGATACAGTCAAGAACAAAGCACTTAAAATGCAAAAGGACTGTCCTCACGCCCCCACGGGGTCACAATCAGCTATATGCAGGATATGGGGAGGGACCTAAAAAGATATGTCGCCATCGCCGCCGCTGCCACCGTCATCGTCACCCTCCTCGGCTCCGCTCGAGCTGTCGCCAGGAGCGAAGTGCTCGTGCAGGGCGTCCACATAGTCCTCCACCGCCTTCCCAAGGGTGTCACGGACCTCCTCGGGGACAGGGATTATCACCTTGCCGAAGTCAAAGTTGGGGTCGGCGTTCAGAAGATGGCTGAAGATGCGCGTCGCGGCCTGAGTGAGGAGGTCGCGGCTCTCCTCCTCGACGATCCCGCCTACCTTCTTGGCACCCACCTTGAGCCGCTCCATGAGCTTGGTGAAGAAATCGAGGTAGCTGCCATCATGGGTCTCGAGGGGGCTGCTGATGTCCTCCTTGCAAATGGAAACCAAGGCGCGGCGGGCCCGGAGCTCGAGGGCGCGGAACATCTTAGAGCGCTGGAGTTGCCGCCCCCGCGCGTGGGCCGCCTCGTCCCGCGCTTGCTCCACGACCGCAGTGACACCCCCCACCTACTGTCGGAGGGAGGAAAGCTTGGCCTCGGCGTCGGCCTGGGCCTTCAGAGCAGTCTTCCACCGCCCTTCAGCTTCGGCTAGCATTTCCTTAAGGCCCGCGATCTCATGCCGGAGCTCCTCGCGCTTGGCCTTGAAGCGGTCCTCCTGCCATTTCAGCTTCTTGCCGTTCTCGTCCGCAAACGCTTCGCGGCTCTCCGCGACCCTCCTGTCGGCGTCCTCCTGGATCTTCTCCGCCGTGGCCGCCAATTTGGCGTTGGCCTTGTTTAGGCGCTCGGCGTAGGAGTTTTGGGCAGCGGACACCTCTCGCTCCAGCGTCTCCAGCCGCTCGCGCTCCAGGTCCTGCGCGGATGCCGAGCGTGCGAGCTCCCGCTCACAGATGTCAAGGTCCGCCTCGCGGGCCGCCAGCCCCTCTTCGAGGGCGGAGATGGCGTCCCTTCGTGCCTGGAGTTGTCGCTCCAGTGAGGCGTTCTGGTCCTTGAGCTCCTTTTCGCGGGCCTCCACCGCCTCGCACCGCCTGTCGGCCTCGCTAGCCTCCCGGACAGCGTTCTCAAAGATCTCCTTCGCGTCCTGGGCGGCCTTCTCGCGCTTCTCCCGCGCGGTGTTGTCTTGGCGGCGGCTCAGTTTGATGGCCACATCAAGCTGGTGCCATCTCTCCGCGAGGCGCTGATGCTCCTCGATGATGCACGCTTCTTCCGCCCGAAGGTCTGCTTCCAGCTGGTCAAGGGCAGCCATGGCGCCTTGCAGGGCCCCGCGCTTGAGCACGGTGCTGCCGCTCACGACCTGTAGGGCCCAACCGGTGTGCGCCCGAGCGCTGTCCTCTCGCGAGGGCCCGCCGCTGCCGGCCGGGAGCGAAGGGCTTGCAGGGGTCCCCTCTTCGTTCCGACGAGGCGACGCGCCCCGGGGGCTTAGCGACCCTCTGGCCTGCGGGGTCCCGCGTGCTGGCAAGCCCGGTTGACCTCCCGCGACACCGCCGTCGACAACGTTCCGGGGGGTGGAAATCGGCGCCTCCGCTTCCGTCGCCGCATTTTTCGCCCCGGCGGTGGGCTCCCCAGGGATGGCGGAGCCATCCCTCGACGACGCCTCCGACGGCTCGCTGGCTTGGGTCCCCCGAGCCGCGTCCTCCTGCGGGTCAGGAGGCGCCGCCTCCTCTTCAGCCCCCGCGAGGTCGGCCCCGGCGGCGAGGCTGCTGGTGCCCTCCGTGCGCCCCCCGGTCCTAGCAATCGGCGGTGAAGCTCCCGCCAGGACGGGGGGCCCCTCCTCCTTCTTCTTCTTCTTGCTCGAGGAAGTCCTGGAGACGGAAAGAAAAACAAGGACTCAGATGCGCGCATCACACAGGGCGCAAGAGAAAGGAAAGCGAGCGCTTACTGGTCCCTGGCAAACCACCTCCTCTTCTTCAGCAGCCACGGAGGCGCGTTGCTGCCACCGCCTTCGCCGGGCCCTCCTTCGCGGTTGACCCCCCTTTCGGGAGGGCCGTGGGACCCGCCTCCACCACCGTCTCCGGGGCCCCGCGACTTCGCAGCTGCCGCGCGGGGGCTTCCCGCGCCCTCCGCCCGGACGGACGCGGCAGGCAAGGCCGCAGGCGGGGTGGTACCATCGTCGTTTCCGAGCTCGCGGATGAGTTGGCGGCGGGCCGGACGAACCAGGTGGCCTCCGCCCCCCGCTGTGCCGGCCGAAGCCGCGGCGCTGTCGTGCTCGCCTGAGCCGGGGACCGCCAGAAAAGGGTTGTCACGGGGCCCTTCGAAGCCCTCTGGGAGCGGTCCCCACTGGTCGAAACGCGGCATTGAGCCCGCCAGCGCCTCCTTGTTCCTGTAGCGATACAAAGGAAGCCCATCCCTTGGTGGCTCACTCGCTTCTTCGCCGGTCAGAGTATGAAGCATCCCGTTCAGCACCTCCGGCAGCAAGCTGTCCACGCTCAATCGCATCGGATCCTGTGGGCCGGTGAAGGCCCACATCGGGCGGGAGTGTCGCTGCAAGGGGGCTATGTGGCGCCAGAGGAACTCCCGCACGATCATGACCACCGTTACTTTCGCGACCCTCAGCTCGGCCAACTTCTTCCATACCCGCGCCAGCCGTGGGTCGGCGAGCCTTTCGTGCCCCCACCCGGAGCTTCTCACGGCCGGGGATGTCGGCAGCTGCAACAAGGGGCTGAATTGGGCCGCGTCCACGTACAACCATTGCCGCCTGAAGCCCTCGACTTCTTTGGTAAGCCTCATGTCAATACCGTCGCCTGTCGCGTCGCCTGCGACGCGAAACGAGACGCACCCGGAGCACTGGTTCGCCGCGGTCAGCCGCAGACTGAAGAAGTGACGGAAGAGCGCCACCGAAGGCGTCACGTCCAGGAAGGCCTCGCATAAGAAGGCAAAGGCGGAAAGAAGGAGGACGGAATTCGGCTCGAGATGCAGCGCATGGACCTGGTAGTGGGAAAGAATGGCGTTGAAGAAATCGGAGAATGGAGGCAGCAGGCCCGCGAAGAGCGCAGGAAGGAAGAGGACAGCGGAGGTGGCATCGAGGTCAGCGATTGGGCGCGAAGCCGGCCAGATGCGAGTGGCCCCCCACTCGTTGGAAGCGGCCGCGGTCATCGGAAGCACCTTGTCGAGCCCCTCGGCGTTGACGATTGTGGGCCTACCCAGAGCAGGCTCTGGCACCACTTCCGCGATTGCCGTGCCCGCCTCTTCTTCCTCCCTGCCGGCGGGTGCCATGGCGGCACAGCAAGGGGTTAGGGCGGCGGAGCTTGGGAGAAGTAGAAGAAGACGTGCGCAGGAAGGAAGGCGCAGGGAGGCGGAATGTGCAAGGGAAGGCAATGATGGTCTCGCGCCGCCCGCGGCAGATTTATGTCAGCGCGGTAGTTCCCGAGGCGTCGCCCGTCACATCGTGCGCCACGCGTCACGCCTGGCCGCAGGCAGTTAGGGCCCGCGCCGTTTCGCCCCTCCGTAGGCGAGAACGTGCGCGCCGCGGGCCCAGGGGCTACTGTCGGGCCCATGGAACCCGGGGTATCCAGGCCCGTCTGCCTTCGGCCCAGGGCGCGACGCCTGGAGTGTGCCCGGCGGGCCGTCGCCACCAAGTGTCTCGCCATGCCCCCTCATGGGGCCCTAGCCTCCTGAGGCCCCCTCCTCAGGGAGTAGTAGGCAACGCTCAGCACCACCATAAACAGCCTCGCGAGGTCCCCTCACGAGGCGGCTTCCCGAGTGGCCTCACGAGGCGGTTTCCCGAGGTGGCCTTCCGAGGCCCCCTCCCGCAGGCGCTCGAGGAGAAGACCGTTCGGCGTGTCGCGCGGACTGGAGCCCATCACGTGGGCGACGCGCACGGCGACGAGCAGCAGCAGAGGCCGCGCCAGCAGGCGCGGATGCAGATGGTTTCCTCTTTTGTGCTAGGGAAGCAGGGCCAGCTATCTACCCCCCAAAGCAACCCCAAAGGTTGCCCGATCGGCGAAGAAAGACCAAGACGGCGGGCGCGCAGGGCGGAGGTCATCACCGAGCCCACCGGCGCGCCATGGATCATGCTTTGGCAGGCGAAGACCACCTTTAGTCAGGATAGCCTGAGCGCCTGTCCCCTTTCAAAACCGCCAAGTGTGGCAACCCTTCCCGCCTAAGTTTCGAGGGGGAAGAGGACCAAGGCGGCATAAAAGGGGCAGTGCAGCCACCGTAGAGCGAGATCGATCATCTAAGAGAGAGGGAAAAGAGAGAGAGGGGGGAATCCATCATCTTCAACCTTGTACGCAAGAACTCTCTTATCCACGATAATCTCAACCACAAAGCAGGAGTAGGGTCTTACACCGCAAGGTGGCCCGAACCTGGGTAAACCGCTGTGCCTTTGCCCGTCCTACGCTAGTGCGCTCTCGCCATAGTCTCGCCGTAGCACTGCCGTGGTAGGGGAAGAAGTAGTAGAACGAGCTCACCCCAGTGTTCGAACCTTTGGGTCCCCGGAGCCCCACTTCCGACAGAACCTAGTTGTGTTGGAGAAGGCCAGGAGTATTGTGACACTCCTCTGAACCAAGGCAAGCCACAACATCCATATGCAAGGATGGCATTGCAATAACTTTGGTTAAATTAAATTAAATCATCATATATTCATCATTTTAAAATAATTTACTTTATAACTCTCATTGCATGGACTTTGTTCTTGTCATGTTAATCTTGTGCAGTAGGATACATGATTCCTGGTTAGTGTGCAGTAGGTATCATGACATATACTCATATGATAACATGATGCATTTGTTATTCATGATCATGACCCGTGCATCCATTCATATACTATGGCTCGAATCATTTTTCATTTCAAGTTAAACCTGATAATAATCCAACTTGAACATGATGTTGATCGAGTCATGGTGCCACCGAATCGAGCTCACAAGTGCAACCACGCTTGCCTGGATGGGGAGGCCCTAATGCGGTCTATTGTCATGCCTCTCGCTGGTACCTCCTACGAGGGAAGGTTGTGCTCTGGCGCTACCCTGGCCCGGTAGGCAGTTATAACCTTGAGGACCCGAGTTTTGATGGTACCGAGGTCCCCGTTTGGGACAATGTTTATGTTTGGCCACGACGGTGGCGGCCACAGAGGTGGCGGATGTCACATGTTGGCATCGGGGTCACCTAGGACATAGCCCAAAGGGGAGTTTGTCGGAGTGGCCGGGAGAGTGTCATGCAATAGATTGGTTTTGTCGGGATGTCGTTGGTCCACCCGAATGGGAGCACGAGGCCATGAGTTCCGTAGTGTGGGTACAGTGTACTAACCTCTGCAGAGTGTATAATCTATCGATAGCCACGTCCTCGGATATGGACATAGTTCGTAGTAGGTCACACCGTGGGTCAACAGATATAATTAACTTGCCCACTAAGATTCACAAGATGGCACATGCAGAAGTGGTGATCGAGTAAGGATCACTATGAAAGGTATGTTTGTGATCTAGTGAGAATCACGGTGGTAAGTTGAGAACGGTGGTTACGCGGTAACCCCGAAATGGTAAGTTGGTCCCCAGGACCATGGCGATGTTTCACACACATCTCATGTGATGTAGTATCATGCTCATGCATTAAATATGCTAAATGCCTTGTTATTGTTTGTCGCACTTGTTTTGTTTGCTATGAGCTTGCGAGTACATTCAAAGTACTCACCTGGCTTATCATGCTAGATGCAGGAGAAGCCGTGCATGGTGTGGATGTCGAGCAGTATGTCGCGCTCTAGGCTGTGTCCCAGCAGTGTCCCTGTGGAATGGAGTTCCGCTACCCCGTCGTTCCGCTGCCGCTTAGTAGTTCCCTTATCATCGAGGCCCCTGCTATGTCCACTAAATAATGTACATAATGCAGCCGCACCGTGTGTGCTGCTTGGCCTTGCTCATCATGTAATATGTAACCCATGTTCCCGCTAAGAGAGCAATAAAGTGGTTGTTTTCTGTGCCAAGTTGTTGTGTATTGCCAAAAGACTTGATCTCTGGGCTGGCAATGCAAGGTAAACCGGTTGCTCTGAGCCGGGGTGCCACAAAAGGTAAAGTGTCAGGTATAAATCTTGAGTTTGATTGTGTTAAATCTTTTATGGAAACTGATGCTTTTCATAAATTTAGTACTAAATATGGACTCGACTCTGAGATAGTAGCTACCTTTTGTGAATCTTTTGTTGCTCATGTCGATCTCCCTAAAGAGAAATGGTTTAAATATCATCCACCTATCGAATTAAATAAAGAACATGTTAGTGTTAAAGAAGAAACAATTGTTTACAATGTTGATCCAGTTGTGCCTACTGCTTATATTGAGAAACCTGCTTTCCCTGTTAGGATTAAGGAACATGCTAAAGCTTCAACTGTGGTTAACAAAAGTAACATAAGAACGCCTAGACCTTTTAAACAAATTAAAGTTGAACCTAATATTGCAATGGTCAAAGATCTTTTGGTTGATGATATTGATGGGCATGTTATTTACTTTTGTGATGAGGCTGCTAGAATTGCTAAACCTGTTAGAAATGAACGAGATATGCTAGACAAGAACATGCCCGTAGTTGGCATGCCTGTTGTTTCTGTTAAGATTGGAGATCATTGCAATCATGGTTTGTGTGATATGGGTCCTAGTGTGAGTGCTATTCCATTTTCTTTATATCAAGAAGTAATGCATGATATTGCACCTGTTGAGATTGAAGATAATGATGTCACTATTAAGCTTGCAAACAGGGATACTATTACACCACTTGGGATTGTTAGGGATGTTGAAGTTTTGTGTGGTGAAATCAAATACCCTACTGATTTCTTAGTACCTGGGTCACAACAAGATAATTTATGTCCCATTATATTTGGTAGACCTTTCTTGAATACCGTTAATGCTGAAATTGATTGTGTTAAAGAAAAGGTTCGAGTTAAGTTTGGTGATATATCTCATGAATTTAATTTCTCTAAGTTTAGTAGACAACCGTATGATAAATAATTACCCAATAAAGATGAAATTGTAGGTCTTGCTTCTATTGCTGTGCCTCCTACTGATCCTTTAGAACAATATTTGCTAGACCATGAAAATGATATGCATATGAATGAAAGAAATGAAATAGATGAGTTGTTCTTTAAGCAAGCACCTATCCTCAAACATAATTTGCCTGTTGAAACCTTGGGAGATCCTCCTCCACCGAAGGGTGATCCTGTGTTTGAATTAAAGCAATTACCCGATACGCTTAAATATGCTTATCTTGATGAAAAGAAGATATATCTTGTTATTATTAGTGCTAACCTTTCAGAGTATGAAGAAAAGAGATTACTTAAAACTCTGAAGAAGCATCGTGCTGCTATTGGATATACTCTCATTGATCTTAAGGGCATCAGTCGCACTTTATGTCAGCATAAAATTCATATGGAGCCCGATGCTTAACCCGTTGTTGATCATCAAAGAAGGTTGAATCCTAAAATGAAGGATGTGGTAAGAACTGAAATATTAAAGCTTCTGGAGGTAGGTATAATTTATCCCATAGCTGATAGTAGATGGGTAAGTCATGTTCATCATGTTCCTAAGAAAGGAGGTATTACCGTAGTTCCTAATGATAAAAATGAACTTATTCCACAAAAAATTGTAACTGGCTATAGGATGGTAATTGATTTCAGAAAATTAAATAAAGCTACTAGGAAAGATCATTACCCTTTGCCTTTTATTGATCAAATGTTAGAAAGACTATCTAAGCATACACACTTTTGCTTCCTAGATGGTTATTCTGTTTTCTCTCAAATACCTGTATCACCAGAAGATCATGAGAAAACCACATTTACTTGCCCTTTTGGAACCTATGCTTATTGTCATATGCCTTTTGGTTTATGTAATGCACCTGCTACCTTTCAAAGATGTATGACTACTATATTCTCTGACTTTTATGAAAAGATTGTTGAGGTTTTCATGGATGATTTTTCCGTTTACGGAACTTCTTTTGATGATTGCTTAAGCAACCTTGATCGAGTTTTGCAGAGATGTGAAGAAACTAATCTTGTATTGAATTGGGAGAAGTGCCACTTTATGGTGAATGAAGGTATAGTCCTTGGGCATAAAATTTCTGAAAGAGGTATTGAAGTTGATAAAGCTAAAGTTGATGCAATTGAGAAAATGCCATATCCTAAAGATATCAAAGGTATAAGAAGTTTCCTTGGTCATTCTAGTTTCTATAGAAGGTTTATAAAAGACTTCTCTAAAATTTCTAGGCCTCTCACTAATCTCTTGCAAAAATATGTTACATTTGTTTTTGATGATGATTGCGTAGAAGCCTTTGAAATACTTAAGAAAGCCTTAATTTCTGCACCTATTATTCAACCGCCTGATTGGAACCTACCCTTTGAAATTATGTGTGATGCTAGTGATTATGTTGTTGGTGCTGTTCTAGGTCAAAGAGTTGATAAGAAATTGAATGTCATTCATTATGCTAGTAAAACTCTAGACAGTGCTCAAAAAAATTATGCCACTACTGAGAAAGAATTTTTAGCAGTTGTGTTTGCATGTGATAAATTCAGATCTTACATTGTGGATTCCAAAGTTACTATTCACACTGATCATGCTGCTATTAAATATCTTATGGAAAAGAAAGATGCTAAACCTAGACTTATTAGGTGGGTTCTTTTGCTACAAGAATTTGATTTGCATATTGTTGATAGAAAGAGAGCTGAGAATCCCGTAGCAGATAATTTGTCTAGAATGGAGAATGTTCTTGATGACCCACTTCCTATTAATGATGATTTTCCTGATGAACAATTAGCTGCAATAAATGTTTCTCGTAACACTCCTTGGTATGTAGACTATGCTAATTACATTGTTGCCAAATATATACCACCTAGTTTCACATACCAACAAAAGAAAAAGTTTTTCTTTGATTTAAGGCAATACTTTTGGGATGACCCACATTTATTTAAAGAAGGAGTAGATGGTATTATTAGATGTTGTGTACCTGAGCATGAACAGGAACAAATCCTATGGAAGTGTCACTCCGAGGCATACGGAGGTCACCATGCGGGAGACAGAGCTGCACATAAGGTACTACAATCTGGTTTTTATTGGCCTACTCTCTTCAAAGATGCATGTAAGTTTGTCCTTTCTTGCGATGAATGTCAAAGAATTGGTAATGTTTGTAGACGTCAGGAAATGCCTATGAATTATTCACTTGTTATTGAACCATTTGATGTTTGGGGTTTTGATTATATGGGACACTGTTTCCTAAATCCAACGGGTATACACATATTTTAGTTGCTGTTGATTACGTTACTAAGTGTGTAGAAGCTATTCCAACTAGTAGTGCTGATCATAACACTTCTATCAAAATGCTTAAAGAAGTTATATTCCTGAGGTTTGGAGTCCCTAGATATTTAATGACTGATGGTGGTTCACATTTTATTCATGGTGCTTTCCGTAAATTGCTTGCTAAATATGATATTGATCATAGAATTGCATCTCCTTATCATCCTCAGTCTAGTGGTCAAGTTGAATTGAGTAATAGAGAAATAAAATTAATTTTGCAAAAGACTGTTAATAGATCCAGGAAAAATTGGTCTAAGAAACTTGATGATGCATTATGGGCTTACAGAATTGCCTATAAGAATCCGATGCGTATGTCTCCATATAAAATGGTTTATGGAAAAGCATGTCATTTACCTCTTGAGTTGGAACATAAGGCATATTGGGCAATAAAAGAACTGAACTATGATTTCAAACTTGCCGGTGAAAAGAGGTTATTTGATATTAGCTCTCTAGATGAATGGAGAACCCAAGCTTATGAAAATGCCAAGTTATTTAAAGAAAAGGTCAAAAGATGGCATGATAAAAGAATCCAAAAATGGGAATTCAAAGTGGGTGAGCAAGTTCTATTGTACAACTCTCGTTTCAGATTTTTTGCAGGAAAACTTCTCTCCAAATGGGAAGGACCCTATATCATCGAAGAAGTTTACCGCTCCGGAGCTATTAAAATCAACAAGTCCGAAAGCACCAACCCGAGAGTGGTGAATGGACAAAGAATTAAGCATTATATCTCAGGTACTCCCATTAATGTTGAAACTAATATTATTCAGACAATGACACCGGAGGAACACATCAAAGAGTCCTTCCGGAATGCTCCAGAACCCTGAAAAGGGGTAGGTATGTGATACGGTAAGTAAACCGACTCCAAATATTCCATAAAAATTATTTCTGTCCATTTTGGAATATTAGAAAAATTACAAAAATAAGAAACAGCCGAGGGGACCCACGAGTCGCCCACAAGGCAACAGGGCGTGACCCCCCCGGGGGCGCGCCGTGATGCCTTGTGGGCCCCTCGTGTGCCCTCCCGACTCCGTTTTCCTCTCGTATGCTTGTTTTGCAAGATAAAAATTCTTTACATATACTCATGGGTGTTTTGACCACCGCATCGCAAGTTTCCCTTCTGTTCTTGTTTCATGCTATTTTCTGTCAGGATCTCGAGGTCAAGTGCCATGTCATCTCAGGATTCGGACGGGGAAAGCTATGTCTCTCATCTTATTGCAAACCCTAGAGTCTATGGGGATACTGACCCCTACGGTTGGACAACTGATGAAGAGGAAGATGTCGATTTGAGGGAGAAGCAAGGTCTTTCCAGTGAGGAGGACGAGGATCCCCCATTGCCTCAACCAGGAGATATGCACATTGAATTCAAGAGGTCCAGCTTACCTAACACGGTGAAGGTTCCTAAAGTTCAGTTCACTCCTTTTCGTCATGTGCAGGAAGATTCGGATAAACTACGTCGCAAACTCTCGGATCTCGAAAGAGAGAATGACAAATTGAAAGAAGAAATTCATGTTCTCAAGTGGGAGGCAAAGGACAAGCCCATCACTTCATCACCACCATCACCGAAGAAGGAGACTTGAGTACATGGGTATGGGCACCACCCTTGGATTGTGCCAAGCTTGGGGAAGGTGCCCTGGTATCGTATCACCATCACTTTTATCATCATTATCTATCTTAGTTCGATCCTTAGTTCTTTCGTGATTTAGGAGAATAAAGTTTTAGTGTGATCTAGTTTCGAGTGTTTGCTTTATGGTCTATCTATCTATGAAATCGTGTGTGAAAGTAATATAATAAAGAGTAGTTTGAGTTGAGTGTTTTGCTTTTGCCGATCCAATCTTGGAAATAAAATAAAGAGAATAAAAAGTAAGATCATAAGCTAATCCCATGGGGAGTGATGACTTCACATAAAAAAAGTATAATTGATAAAACTTGTTGGAAGTTGACAAACATAGCATTGGTCATTGTTGCAATTCATGAAAAAGTAATAAAGGAAGAGAGGTC
The DNA here is from genome assembly GCA_039707655.1 of Elymus sibiricus. Classification (NCBI taxonomy): domain Eukaryota; kingdom Viridiplantae; phylum Streptophyta; class Magnoliopsida; order Poales; family Poaceae; genus Elymus; species Elymus sibiricus. The sequence continues at coordinate 404,400,213 of CM077666.1, forward strand.
TCACATATAAATATACTATCTTGGACATCTTTTATGATTGTGAGCCCCCATTAAATATTCTATGTCAATTATTCGACGTTGGACAAGGAAGACAACGTAATGAGTTATGTTTGCTTATATTCACATAGAAGTTATATTGTTTTGGATCCTCCAGCATGTGGTGTTTGACCCCTATCTTTTGCTAGCCAAAAATTATGTACTAAGTAGAAATACTACTTGTGCATCCAAAAACCCTTAAACCTAGTTTCATGCCATGAGAGTCCACCATATCTACCTATGGATTGAATAAGATCCTTCAAGTAAGTTCTCATCGGTGCAAAAGCAATAAAAATTGCTCCTAAATATGTATGATCTTTTATTGTAAGGGAAAATAAGCTTTGTACGAACTTGTGATGGTGAAGAAATAAAAGCGACAGACTGCATAATAAAGGTCGCTATCATAAGGGGCAATATAAAGTGACGTTTTTCCTTTACATTAAGAGTTTGCACATCCCAAAACGAAAAGCGCATGACAACCTCTGCTTCCCTCTGCGAAGGGCCTATCTTTTACTTTATGTATTTACTTTCATGAAAGAGTCAATAGTATTCTCCCCTATTCCATTTTTTATTTTCTCTCTTAGCAAGCATCATGTGGTGGGGTAGATCCAGGCATATATATCCAGTTGGATGTAGGTGATCATGAGTTATTATTGTTGACATTACCCTTAAGGTAAATACGTTGGGAGGCGAAACTATAAGCCCCTATCTTTCTATGTGTCTGGCTGAAACTTTTGCTCCATAAGTATGCCGTGAGTGTCAGCAATCATAGAAGACTAAATGATAGTTGAGTATGTGAACTTGCTAAACAAAGTTCTTACATAGACTCTTCCTGATAATATGATGAATTGCAATTGCTTTAGTGACTGAGATCACAGTTTGTTAGTTTTCAATCCGGTTTATGGTTCATACTTTAACTTTTTTAGATAAGAGGCATCTGCCCGGCCTTAGAATAAGACCCTTAAGAGTACAGGAAGTTCCGACGAAAGCAAGTACGAACGGTAGCGAGGATACAAGGCTGTGGCCTACTTTAACTTGTGAATGAATTGTTACTTTTTCATGAGAAGTTTTATGATGCTATATTGCTGTTATAATAAAGATCATGATGCCTTCATGTCCGTATTTTATTTTTTATCGACACCTCTCTCGCTAAACATGTGGTCATGATTATCGATTTCGGCTTTCACTTGAGGACAAGCGAGGTCTAAGCTTGGGGGAGTTGATACGACCAATTTGCATCATGATTTCCTACTATTATTTATAATGTATTTGATCATTATTTCACTTTATGATGCAATTCTTATGCCTTTTCTCTCTTAATTTGCAGGATTTATATGAAGAGGATAATACCGGCAGCTGGAATTCTAGACCTGAAATAGCTACAGCAGAGATACCTATCTTACAGAGCTCCAATTGACTTAAAATTTCACGGAGATTTTTTATTGAATATATAAAAAATACTAGAGAAAAGAGATACTGGAGGGGACCCACCAGTTTCCCACAAGGCAACAGGGCGCGGCCCCCCTGGGCGCGCCCTGATGCCTTGTGAGGCCCCTGGTTGGCGTTTGCCCCCCTCCTTCTGCTATATAAGCTCATTTGCCCTAAAAAAGTTAAAGAGAAGACTTTCGGGACGAAGCGCCGCCGTCTCGAGGTGGAACCAGGGCAGGAGTAATTTTGCTCTCCGGCGGAGCGATTCCACCGGGGATACTTTCCTCCGGGAGAGGGAAATCGAAGCCATCGACATCACCAACGATCCTCTCATCGTGGGAGGACCAATCTTCATCAACATCTTCACCAACACCATCTCATCTCAAACCCTAGTTCATCTCTTGTATTCAATCTTTGTCTCAAAACCTCAGATTGGTACCTGTGGGTTGCTAGTAGTGTTGATTACATCTTGTAGTTGATGCTAGTTGGTTTATTTGGTGGAAGATTATATGTTCAGATCCTTAATGATATTCAATACCCCTCTGATCTTGAACATGAATATGATTTGTGAGTAGTTGCTTTTGTTCTTGAGGACATGGGAGAAGTCTTGTCATAAGTAATCATGTGAATTTGGTATTCGCTTGATATTTTGATGATATGTATGTTGTTGCTTCCTTTAGTGGTGTCGTGTGAACGTCGACTACATGACACTTCACCATCTTTGGGCCTAAGGGAAGGCATTGTGGAGTAGTAATTAGATGATGGGTTGCTAGAGTGACAGAAGCTTAAACCCTAGTTTATGCGCTATTCCGTAAGGGGCTGATTTGGATCCATATGTTTCATGCTATGGTTAGATTCATCTTAATTCTTTCTTTCGTAGTTGCGGATGCTTGCGAGAGGGGGTAATCATAAGTGGGAGGCTTGTTCAAGTAAGAACAACACCCAAGCACCGGTCCACCCACATATCAAATTATCAAAGTAGTGAACGCGAATCAAACAAACATGATGAAAGTGACTAGATGAAATTCCCATGTGTCCTTGAGAACACTTTGCTTATTATAAGAGATCGTTCCGACTTGTCCTTTGCTATAAAAAGGATTGGGCCACCTTGCTGCACCTTTGTTACTGTTACTACTTGTTACTTGTTACGAATTACCTTGCTACCAAACTATCTGTTACCTACAATTTCAGTGCTTGCAAAGAATGCCTTGCTAAAAACCGCTTGTCATTTCCTTCTGCTCCTTGTTGGGTTCGACACTCTTACTTATCGAAAGGACTACGATTGATCCCCTATACTTGTGGGTCATCAACAAGTTTCACAAGTAGCGGAGCAGCGCGCGCTTGCTAGTTCACTCGTGGGTGTCACGCGAGGAGACAAAGCACCAAGGACCTTGGTGAGGTGACGTGCACGGGAGCAGGCCCGCGAACCAGAGCTCAGTCACTTGGTTTAGCGGCGCTGCTAGGACTGACCCAAGCACAGGCACCGTGTCCAGCCCCCGCTCGCGTGATACGCAGGAGGGAAGTCGCGAGCGCGCACAGCTCCTGAAGTAAGTTGCATACGGAGCACACATAATACTTAGGAAATAAAACTTTACTGCTGCATGAGAAGGATTCATTACACAACCAAAAAGATAATGCTGCCGTGATGCGCACGGAGCAGCTTGAGGATGTAGTGGCCAGGCGGCGCCCTCAGGTAAACAGTCCGCCATGTCTGAGCATGGGGCCCCACTGGGTTGTGGGCGGGAGCTCTCGCGGCCTCAGCAAGCACCACAAAAAGAGGCTCCGGAGCGTGTACAGCTCCACTTCATTCGTGCCCGTGAGGTCACGGGTAGAACTTGTGGAGGTGTTGGATGTTCCATGTGTTTGGTACGGGAACACCCTCCTCCGTCTCCAGCCGTGCTGCACCAGGTCGGGAAACATGCGCGACCCTGAACGGGCCTTCCCACATGGCGAGAGCTTGTGGAGTCCTTCTCTGGAGAGGATCCTTCGTAGAACAAGATCGCCATCTTCAAGGGTGCGGGGGCGTATGTTGCGGCTGTGGTAGTGACGCAGCGCCTGCTGATACCGGGCGGCGCGGATGGCGGCCCGGCAACGTGCCTCCTCGAGGAGGAGCGGATCAGCCTCCCACGGTCCATCCTAGCGGGCCTCGTCGAAGGCGAGGACCTGCGGGGACCCGTGCTTGAGCTCAGTAGGAAGGACCGCTTCCGCCCCGTAGACGAGGAAGAAGGGTGTTTCACCGGTAGGCTTGGTCGCTGTTGTGTGGATCGACCATAGCACGGACTGGAGTTCGTCGAGCCAGCCTTTGCCGCAGGCTGTGAGCTTTTTCTTGAAGGTCCGTGTCTTGAGGCCCTTGAGGACCTCTGCGTTTGCACGCTCGGCCTGGTCGTTGCTTCGTGGGTGCGCCACGGAGGCGTAGCAGATCTGCGTGCCAAGGCTGGCGCAGTATGACTTGAAGAGGCCGCTGGTGAACTGTGGGCCGTTGTCAGTGATGATGCGGTTGGGGACGCCGAACCGGCACACGAGGCCCTTGATGAACTTGACGGCTGGCCCTGCCGGGATGGAGCGGACGGGCTCCACTTCCGCCCACTTGGTGAACTTGTCGATGGCAACATAGAGGCTGCGCGCGAAAAGGGGCCCAGGATGTCCAGCCCCCAGACCGCGAAGGGCCACGAGAGGGGGATGGTCTGGAGCCCTTGTGCCGGCTGGTGGACTTGCTTGGCGTGGAATTGGCAAGCTTCGCATGATTGGACGAGCTCAGTGGCATCTTGAAGCGCGGTGGGCCAATAGAAGCCGCTGCGGACACCTTGTCGGCTAGAGTGCGCGATGAAGAGTGATGGCCGCAGTCTCCACCATGTATGTCGGCGAGCAGCTCGCGCCCTTGCTCCTTGGAGATGCACCACGGCGCGACTCCATTGGGGCACCTGCGGTAGAGGTCGCCATCCCTCAGGCAGTAAGATGCGGCCTGGCGGGCCACGCGTTCCACCTCTGAGTCTTTCTCCGGGAGGGTGCCGTCCTCCAGATAAGCCTTGAACTTGGCGGCCCAGCTATCAGCTTGTGGCTCCAGCGCTAACAGCAGGCGAGTGCCTGAAGGTGGGCCGCAGTCTGGTGCACCTGTGGGAGGTGCGGGAGGGAGTTCCTCATGAGGCGCCACGGTGCCGGTGGTGGGTGGTATTGCTGATGGCCTCAGGAGCCTCTCCTCGAAGACGCCAGGGCTTTGAGGCTCGCGGCAAGACACCCGCTTGGCGATGTCATCTGCTTCCTTGTTGGCGCCGCGAGGGACGTGCTGGAGTTCCATTCCGAGGAAGCGCTTCTTGAGCCTGCGCACCTCCTCCAGGTAGGCGGCCATGTGCTCGTCCTTGGGCTTGTAGCTCTTGTTGGAGAAGTTGATGAGGAGCTGCGAGTCTCGCTTGATGAGGATGCGCTTGATGCCAAGAGCGAAGGCGGCCTTGAGCCCGGCGATGAGGCCCTCGTACTCGGCAATGTTGTTGGAGACCTTGTCGTCATGCTTGAAGTAGAGTTGTACGGCGTAGTAGAGCTTGTCTCCCGTTGGCGAGGTGAGCACGACGCCAGCCCCCACGCCCTGCCGAGAGAATGCACCATCGAAGTGCATTGTCCAGCCGCCAGGGGTGTCCTTCCCAAGCAGGAGGGATTCGTCCTCACGAGGCTCCTCTTGGTGCGGATCCGTCCATTTCACCATGGAATCTGCCAGGGTTGCGCCCTTGATCGTCCTTGTGGTAAGGAATTCTAGCTCGAAGGCCTGCATCTCAATGTTTCATTCGGTGACGCGGCCCGTGTCGTTGGGGCTGTGCAGGACTTGCTCCAGGAGATAAGATGTGATCACCTTGATGGGGTGGCCCTGGAAGTAGTGGCGCAGGTTCCTGGAGACGATGAGGAGCGCGAGGAGGAGCTTCTGCTGCATGGGGTACCGCTCGCACGCATCCCTCAGCATCGTGCAGACGAAGTAGACGGGGTGCTCGACGAGATGCGTAGTCGTGATAGTGGCAGCTTGCTCTTCGGGAGGCTCGGGAGGCGGCTCGTCAGGGGCCTCCTGAGGAGGGCCCTCGACAGGCGAAGGTGCTGCCTCCGGAGGCGCTGGCGCGGCCTCAGCAGGCGCGGGCGCGGCAGGCTTCTTCTTGGCACAAGTGGGCTCTTCCCGTTCCGCCACAAGGGCTGCGCTGGCCGTCTGGGGGTGGCTGCCAAGTATAGGAGCAGAGGCTCGCGGGGACACGGAGCAACCATGACGGGAGGGCTCGTCAGATATCTCTTGAGGTCCTCGAAGGCTGCGTCACCTTCGGGAGTCCACTTGAAGGGGCCCGATCTTTTCATGAGCTTGAAGAACGGCAGGGCCCTTTCACCAAACTTGGAGATGAAATGCCCAAGCGAGGCCATGCATCCTGCCAGGCGTTGCATTTCCTTGAGGTTTAGGGGAGGCCGCATCTGCTCGATGGCCTTGATCTTCTCGGGGTTGGCTTCGATGCCGCTGTGGGAGACCAGGAAGCCAAGCAGCTTGCCGGAAGGGGCTCCGAAGATGCACTTGGCGGGGTTGAGCTTGAGGTTAACCTTGCACAGGTTGGCAAAGGTTTCTTCGAGGTCCGCGATGAGGGAGCATGACTTGCAGCTCTTCACGACGATGTCGTCGACGTAGGCCTCTACACTTCTTCCCATCTGGGGCCCCAGGGCGATACGCATCAGCCTCTGGAAGGTAGCCCCCATGCTCTTCAGGCTGAAGGGAATGCAGATGTAACAGTACACTCCGCAGGGGGTGATGAAGGCCGTCCTTTCTTCGTCTTCCTTCGCCATCTTGATCTGGTGGTAGCCTGAGAAGGCATCCAGGAAGCAAAGCAACTCGCACCCAGTGGTGGAGTCCACAATCTGGTCGATTCGCGACAGCGGGAAGGGGTCCTGGGGGCAGGCCTTGTTGAGGCTGGTGAAGTCGACGCACATCCGCCCCTCGCCGTTGTGCTTGGGAACCACGACAGGGTTGGCGAGCCACTCGGGTTGGCGCACCTCGCGGATGACTCCTGCCTCTTGCAGCTTTTGAACTTCTTGAACGATGAACTCTTGCTTCTCGGGCGCCTGGCGCCGTGCCTTTTGCTTGACGGGGCATGCGTTGGGGCACACCGCTAAGTGGTGCTCGATCACCTCCCTCGGCACACCGAACAAATCTGATGATGTCCATGCGAACACATCAGCATTTGCCCGGAGGAAGGCGACGAGCGCGCCTTCCTATTTGGGAGAGAGACCGTCGCCGATGATGAAGGCGGGCCTGGAGCCACTGCCGTCCACCGACACTTTCTTCGTCTTAGCTGCTTCTTCTTCGCGGGCGCGGGCTCAGCAGGCTCGACGTCGTCCTCGTCGGCAGGGTGAGCGGTGGCGGCAGCGTTGTAGGCGCGCTCGAGGGAGCGCACCGCGTCCTTCTCGTCATAGCGGACGGTGATGGTGTCGCTGCAGCCCGGCATCTTGAGGACATTGTAGGCGTGGTGGGTCACCGCCATGAACTTGGCGAGCACGGGGTAGCCCAAGATGGCATTGTAGGGTAAGCCGATGTGCACTACGTCGAAGTCGATGAGCTCGGTGTGGTAGTTCTTGCGGGTGCCGAAGGTGACGGGAAGGCGCACTTGCCCCAGAGGAAGGGTGGAGCCGTCGGTCATGCCTGAGAAGGGCCTCGTCGGCATCAAGCGCTCATAGGGCACCTGGAGCTTCTCGAAGGTCTCTATGGAGATCACATTGAGGCCTGCGCCGCCGCCGACGAGCGTCTTGGTGATGGCGACGTTGTTGATGGTGGGCGTACACAGCATGGGGATGGTGCCCACAGCCTTCATGGACTTGGGGTGGTCGCTGGAGTCGAAGGAGATCGCGTACTGTGACCACTTGAGGGGCTGAGAAGCCTCGGGCCCCGGGAGGGCCGCGTTCACCTCACGAGAGAACTACTTGAAGTGGCAGTTGGATGAGGGGGCCTGGGCCCCGCCGAGGATGCATGCCACCTCGCGAGGCTCCTGGTAGCCCCCATCGTTCTCGTGAGGGAGATTGTCGTTGTTCCTGCCAGGTGGCGGTGGAGCGGCATTGGCTTGAGGGTTGGCCTGCCACGGCTGGTCGCGCCCGCCCTGCCGGAAGTTGTTGTTGCCGTTGTTGTTGCGATCTCCCTAGTGGTTGCCGTTGCAGCCGCCTCCACGGCCTAGGCCACGCTCGTTGCGGCCACCGCGCCCGTCCTGGCGGCTGTCGCGAAGCAGCTTGAGCACGTGGTAGTCCTCGGTGCTGTGGGAGTGCATGTTGTGGTAGGCGCAGAAGGGGCGGCCATCCTTCTTGGCCTCGCCGCGGTCACGATCGCGTTTTTGCTCAGGCTCTGCCGCAAGCACGGCGGAGCCCTTGCGCTTGGCGTCCTTGCTCTTGGCCTTGGCAGTGTCGGGCGCCACGTCTGGGTCATTGTGGGCGAAGAGGCGGCCCTCTTCAGCCTTGGCGCACCTGTCGGCAAGATCGAACAGCTTAACCGCGGTGTCGAGCTCGTTGTTGATGGCTGAAGCACTGGATGTACTTGCGGAGGGTCTCGTCAGGCCGCTGGCGCACGACACGCAGGTCGTTGAGCGTGAGAGGGCGCTCGTACGTGCCCTTGAAGTTGGCGACGAACTGCCGGCATAGTTCGGACCACGCGGAGACGGAAGCTTCGGGAAGGTTCATAAGCCACAAGCGCGTGGCGTCCTTGAGGGCCATGGGGAACCAGTTTGCCATGAACTTGTCGTCACCGCACGCAGCCTCGATGCCCAAGGTATAGAGCTGCAGGAACTCCATGGGGTTGGGAGCGTCGTCGTAGCGGGGAGGCAGCTCCGGCTTGAACTTCACCGGCCACACCACGCGGCGTAGCTCGCGAGTGAAGGCACGACAGCCCCCGCTGCTGGAGGCGATGCCACCAGCGAGAGCGGCGCAGTTCTGGCGCCCGGCCGCGGCGACGTCCTGGATGGTGCGGTCTTGGTGCTGGCGCTGCTGCTCGAGGATCACGCGCGCATCTGGCGCCGTGCGCCGGACGATCTGGTAGCTGGCGTCGTCGTGGTCCGGCAAGGACGCGTCGTGGGACGGCTCCCACGCACGCGCACCACGACGGTGCCCCGCACTGTCGCCGAGCGGAGGAGGTGGGGGAGGCGCGCCGTGCTCGGCCTCCGCGCCACGCGGTGACGGAGGTGGGAGCAAGCGAGAAGGCGCCGGGGCATCTGCAGCAACGTTGATGAGCTCGGTGATGCGCAAGCCAGGCGTCGTACCCGGCCTCAATGGGACGGTAGCGCAGCAGCTTGCATGCCAAGAGCAGCGCGGCCTGCGGATCCTGCGGGTCGCGATGAGCAAGCGAGGATGCTATGGCGGTGTGGCCAGGCGGCAGCACGGACGGGTGGAGGGAAGAGGCTTGCTCCTCTCCCGCCGCGGGCTTGGTGGCGGCGCCGGCGCGCCCACGGCTGTTGTCGTTGGCGACGGGCTCCGTGCGGACCATCCCGGTGGCCCTGCCCAGGGCACGCTTGCGTCGGGCGTCGGCCATGTCGATGTCGAGGTCGAGGACGCGGAAGCCGGCCCCCCTACCTGGCGCGCCAAATGTCGGAAGTGGGGCTCCGGGGACCCTGGTTCAAACTCTGGGGGCCTGCCCGCGACCCTACGACCGGACGATAACTTCGGCGAGGCTAAGGCGAGCGGAGCACGACGAGAGCTCACACAAACGCAAGGCACGGCAGGGACACAAGGAGCTACCCAGGTTCGGTCCACCGAGCGGTGTAAAACCCTACTCCTACTTGGTGCGGTCTTGCTATGGTGGAAATGCACCTGCGTACAAGGTAGAAGAGGGTGAAAATTCGTCCCCCCTAAGGTAGCAGCACTGCCCCTTTTATATCTGCCTTGGTCCTCTTCCCCCGAAAATATTGGCGGGAAGGGTTGCCACACAATGGCAGTTCAAAGGGGGACAGGTGCTCGGTCTTATCCTGACAAAAGCGGTCTTCGCCTGCAAAGAGGCTGTCCATGACGCGCTAGTGGGCTCGGCGATGACATCTGCCCTAGCACGCCTCGTCATCGTGGTCTTCATACACCAAAGTGGTAAGCTTTGGGAGTCGCTTTGGGGGAGGCAGTTGCAGCGGCTCCCTTATCACCAAAGAGGAAACTTCCACCGACCGCGCCTGCTGGCGCGGCCCCTGTTGTTGTCGTCTTGTGTAGGAGTGTCACCCACGTGGTGGGCACGCAGCCGCGCGGCTGGCGTCACGTGGGACGCTATTGACTTTCATGAATAGGTGCATACAACTTGCAAGATAGGATCAAGAACACAAATATATTCATGAAAACATAAAGGGTTCAGATCTGAAATCATGTCACTCGGGCCCTAGTGACAAGCATTAAGCATAGCAAAGTCATAGCAACATCAATCTCAGAACATAGTGGATACTAGGGATCAAGGCCCTAACAAATTGACTCGATTACATGGTAAATCTCATCCAACCCATCACCGTCCAGCAAGCCTACGAAGAAATTACTCACACCCGGTGGTGAGCATCATGAAATTGGTGAAGGAGGATGGTTGATGATGACGACGGCGTCGAATCCCCCTCTCCGGAGCCCCGAACGGATTCCAGATCAGCCCTCCCGATGAAGAACAGGAGGTGGCGGCGGCTCTGTATCGTAAAACGCGATGATTCTTTCTCTCTGGTTTTTTTGGACGAATAGGTACTTATAGCGTTGGAGTTAGGGTTGCCGGAGCTGCCAGGGGCACTACAAAAAAAACACTTCCGTGATGATACGTCTTTGTCACAGTAGGTCAAGTTTTCTGTTATGCATGTACATCTGTGACGATTTTATGACGGAATCAAGATAGTCATACCTGTGCTGTCGTAGAAGTGTTGCGTGACAATACTGAAATTATCATCACGGAAGTGTCCACTTCCATGACGATAAATGTCGCGTCATGGAAGTGTTTTCATCATGGGTGACCGACACGTGGCATCCACCGTAACGGGTCGCCGTTAATCTATTGGGTTCCGGTTTGGATCCGATAACCCGTTAACAGCTCAGACCAATGGGGATTTTCCACGTGTAAAATTCTCATTAGCCCAAGGAACCACGTGTTAGCTCGGCGTGGCGACAGATGTCATTCCTCCAATGGACGAGATGGGCCTATGGAAATGTTACACATGGCATGGCCCAACAGTGACCCATTGAGGTTTAAAAGGCCGGCACAGCCAAAATAAGCGGGCCGGCCCATTTACGGCCTACTTTTGTCTGGCCCATTTACAAAAATGACCCATAAGAGATATTCCAATTCGGCCCGTCAATGACCCGTTAACGATTTGACACCATTGCGGCCCATTGTCTGTTCTAGCCTGTTAACAGCCCGCTATGTCTTTGGGCTCATTTGCCAGCCGAGGTTCTTTTGGCCTGTTAGAGGCCCATTATAGAGATGGGCCAATTTCCAGGATGTACGACTTTCGGCCCATTATAGGCCCATTATAGGCATGGGCCAATTTCCTGGTGGTACGTACTTCGGCCTTTTAGCGGTCCATTAGGGATTTGGGCCAACTTCCAGCCCGATGTACCTTTCGGCATGTTAACGGCCCACACCGTAGTTGGGCCATTTACATTCTGACCAGACTTTCGGCCTGTCAGTGGCCCATGTTCTCCATGGCCCAATTCCAGCCCGACATGACTTTCGGCCTGTTAAAGGCCCGTTTTGTATATGGGCCCACTTATGGCCCGAATGGCTTTCGGCCTGTTAACAGCCCGACATCGAAATGGGCCAAGCAGTAATTTTGATCAATTTCGGCCTGCTAACGGCCCATAGGCCCGTTTCCACTATTGGAGCCCAATCGAGGTTTCGACCTGCTAACGACCCGTCAACTAATTGGGCGTACTTTAGATTTGGGCCTACTAAGGGCCCGTCAAATAATTAGGCCTACCTTTCATTTGGGCCTTCTAACGACCCATCAATTAATTGGGCCTAACTCACATTTGGGCCTGCTAAATTTCCTGCATGGCTACATGCCCATTGAATGACAGGGCCAAATACAGTCCATCAAAGGCCCACGATGATTTAGGCCCAGCTATTACTTTCAGCCCATTAAGAGGAACAATTATGGCCTGTGGCAAAGCCCATCTAGTAACTGCAAGCCCACTACGGGGCCATTACAGGCCCTGGGCCGTTCCCTTAGAAGAAGGGCCCACGTCGCTTTGTTCCAGTTATTAATTTCACGGCATATTTTGGCTTGTTTGCCGCCAGTTGAGGTTTCGGCCCAGAAAGCTCGGGTGCAACCCCGTGCTAAGCAAATATACACATAAAAGGAAAAACGTAGCACATCGAAGCATATCTTACATGAAATTACATCCACTGGGCAATCAAAGATTGATGCCAGTGCAAATAAATGAACAGAGCTTAACGATCGACAACCTCACAATCTGCAACCTCAGCGCGGATGACGCCCATAAGCATGTGAGCAAGTTCTTTCTTCTTTGCTATACTAACACTGAAATCATCGATCAGTTGTTGTTGCGCAAGAATGTGCACCTCTGATTCCTCCACGATTTCCATCATTGCTTCAGCCAGTAATTGGTTCACAAACGTACATCTTTTTGTTGGATTCGAGACAGAGGAAACTGAACAGATTCATATGGGGATTTTGGAAGGCCTGTATCAATGATAGTGGAAAGTGTCTCGACCACTACATCATAACTTAAATTAGAGGGGAAACTGAACAGATTAATCAAGAGTTATTGCCATATTACCTTCATTAGATTTATTGGAGAGAAACAATGGGATTGCCTTGTTGTCTTGAGATTTTATCGTATTATCTTCAGTAGCCTGAACCAAATCATCGGCCAGGTCAGTTAATACTTAATAGGAAAGCAACATTGACACAATGAACGTTTGGGCATCCAGACCACACCAGCCTACACCGAATTAACACAACATGGCACTGCTATCATTAGCCAGGTAAGTTAATAGGAAAGCAACATTGACACAATGAACGATTGGGCAAACAGACCACACCACTAGATTTTAGTAATGTGCAATATATGAGATAGTACAATCATGCAGCTCAATATGCAAAACTATCAGGCAGTTTCCCTTACAAAAATCTACATTGCTCGAGGAACCACCATGGAACATCTTCCTAAACATTTTCTTCCTCTGAAAATTTCTAAAAAAAATTAGAGACTCAAAATAAAAGTGAACGAAACTCAACAAAATTGATAGCACCTACTCCCACAAGTATCTAGAGGCTATATCATGCATCAAAACTACTTTGGACCATACAAATTCAACATGCAAGCTCATAAACATGGTCACCACAGCAGCAAAAATTTGCAAAGTATAAAGCACTAGAACAAAAACTAATTGGAGCATTGGAGGAGTCACATACCAAGGAGTAATTATTCAAAACAGTTTTGGAAACGGAGTTCCGAGCAAGGAGATCGAAAATCACAGCAAGATGAGCAAGAACACGGGCTTGGGAGCAAGTTTGATTTTTTCTGGAGGAAGAAGAAGGCAATGGGTGGCTGACATAAGTGAGTGGGTCCCTGTGGGACCCACAAGCCTGCTTGGCGCGCCCAGGGGAGGTGGGCGCGCCCTGTGAGCTTGTGGCTCATAGGTGCACCTCCGTGGGGTGTGTTCGGTGCCAAAAATTCTTAAATATTCTGGAAAAAATCATACTAAATTTTCATGGCATTCTGAGAACTTTTATTTTTGGGCCATTTTTATTGCACGGATAATTCAGAAAATAGGATAATCATGGCATTTTATTTTATTGAACTACAAATAACAGAGAGCAAAAGGTGGGTACAGAAAGTTGTGCTTACTAAATTCATCGACCACATGCCCCTCAAAAAGAATCCATTAATAAGGTTGATCAAGTCTTATTAACGAACTATTTCTGAATGGCATGAAACCAAAGAATCTTCGTATAACACTAAGTTACCTCAATGGGGACATGCATTTCCCCAACGATAAGAATTTCATATTTCTTTTTGACAATAGGAAGAGGAAATTTGAAACCTCCAATAGTAATTGTCGAAACCTTTTCAATATAATTGATACCATTCACCGAACTTTGTTTCTTCGGAAAATAAACTGTATGCTCATTACCATTGACATGAAAAGCAACCTTGCTTTTGTTGCAATCAATAACAGCCCCTGCTGTATTCAGAAAAGGTCTACCAAGGATAATCGACATGTTGTCGTCCTCGGGCATATCAAGTATAACAAAGTCTGTTAAGATAGTAACATTTGCAACAACGACGGGAACGTCCTCACAAATTCCAATAGGTATAGCAGTTGATTTATCAGCCATTTGCAAAGATATTTTAGTAGGTGTAAGCTTATTCAAATCAAGTCTTCTATATAAAGAGAAAGGCATAACACTAACACCGGCTCCCAAATCACATAAGGCAGTTTTAACATAACTTCTTTTAATGGAACATGGTATAGTTGGTATTCCTGGATCTCCTAACTTCTTAGGTACTCCACCCTTAAAAGAATAATTTGCAAGCATGGTGAAAATTTCGGCTTCAGGTATCTATCTTTTATTTGTGACGATATCTTTCATGTATTTAGCATAAGGAGGCATTTTCAACGTATCAATCAAGCGAGTGCGCAAAAAGACAGGTCTAAGTATTTTAACAAAGCGCTCAAAGTCTTCCTCATCCTTATTTTTAGATGGTTTAGTGGGAAATGGCACGGGTTTCTGAACCCATGGTTCTCTTTCTTTCCCATGTTTTCTAGCAACGAAATCTCTTTTATCATATCTTTTATTCTTAGGAGGTGGGTTATCAAGATCAACAGCAGGTTCTATTTCTACATCATTATCTGGTTGAGCATCATCATGAACATCATTATCATTCTCATTATTATTATCATTATCATTATCACTAGGTGGATGTTCATTACCAGATTGTGTCTCAGCATCTGAAATAGAAACATCATTTTGGTTCTCAGGAGGTTTTCTATCTCAGGTTCACTAGAAGCATGCAAAGTCCTATCATTTTTCTTTTTCTTTTTCTTCTTAGATGGACTAGGTGCATCAATATTAATTCTTTTAGAATCTTGTTCAATTCAGGATACAGAGGCTCCTGAGTCATTCTACCTCCTCTAGTAACAACTATAACAACACGATCATTCATTTTATTATTCATCTCATCAAGTAAATCATTTTGTGACTTAGCAATTTATTCTAACTGAGTCTGGACCATAGAAGCATGTTTACTCAAACCCTTAACATCATTAGCAATTCTAAACATCAAATCACTCAAGCGATCAATCATGATGGCATTTCTTTTTAACTGATTGCTAACATACATATTGAAATTCTCTTGCTTAACAATGTAATTATCAAATTCATCCAAGCATTGACTAGCAGATTTATTATAGGGAATATCACCTTCATCGAATCTATAAAGAGAATTTACCTCTACTACCTATGTCGGGGTGTCGAGCCCATGTATTTCTTCAATAGGTGGTAAATACTTAACATCTTCAGATTTAATACCCTTTTCTTTCATAGATTTCTTTGCTTCTTGCATATCTTCTGGACTGAGGAATAGAATACCTCTCTTCTTTGGAGTTGGATTAGGTGGTGGTTCAGGAAGTGTCCAATCATCGGTATTTCTCAACATATTATTCAACAGTTCATTCCCTGAAAACAGAACCAGCACAACTATCTAGGTAGCCCCTAGAAGCATCGGTTAGTCCATTATATAAGATATCAATCATTTCATTTTTCTTAAGAGGATGATCAGGCAAAGCATTAAGTAGTTGGAGAAGCCTCCCCCAAGCTTGAGGGAGATTATCTTCTTCAGTTTGCACAGAGTTAAATATTTCCTGTAAGGCAGCTTGTTTCTTATGAGCAGGAAAATATTTCTCAGAGAAGTAATAAATCATATCTTGGGGACTACGCACACAACCAGGAGCAAGAGTATTAAACCATTTCTTAGCATCACCCATTAATGAGAAAGGAAACAACTTAAGAATGTAGTAATAGCGATTTTTTTCATCATGAGCAAATAGGGTGGCTATATCATTTAATTTAGTAAGGTGTGCCACAATAGTTTCAGATTAATAACCATGAAAAGGATCAGATTCAACCAAAGTAATTAACTTAGGATCGATAGAGAATTCATAATACTTATCAGTAACAAAGATAGGAGAGGTAGCAAACTTAGGATCATGTTTCATTCTCTCCCTCATAGATTTTTCTTTCAAGTTAGCAAGCAATTTTCTAACATCATCTCTATCATTACAAGCAAGAATCGCCCTAGCAGTCTCTCCATCGAAAACATAACCATCAGGTGTCTTAGGCATTTCAACTCTAGTAGGAGGACTAGGCATAATAGGTGAATCATAATTTTCAAGAGTTTCATCAATTTTAGCATTCTCAATTTCTTTAACTTTAGCAAGTTGTTCATCAAGAAATTCACCTAGTGGCACAGAATTATCAAGCATAGTACTACCATCATCATGAGTATCATTTATAGCAGAAGTAGTATCATCAATTACTTGCGACATATCAGAATGAATAACAGGTGGTGGTGTCGCAAGCCTACTCAAAGCAGAAGGTGAATCAAGTGCAGAGTGTGATGGCAGTTCATTACCTCCTCTAGTCATAGAGGGGACGATCTTAGTCTTAGCGTCTTTCAGATTCTTCATAGTGAGCAACAGATATAAATCCCAAGTGACTCAACAAATAGAGCTATGCTCCCCGACAACGGCGCCAGAAAAAGGTCTTGATAACCCACAAGTATAGGGGATCGCAACAGTTTTCGAGGGTAGTATTTCACTCAAATTTATTGATTCGACACAAGGGGAGCCAAAGAATATTTGTGAGTATTAGCAGTTGAGTTGTCAATTCAACCACACCTGGAGAACAAATATCTGCAGCAAAGTGTTTAGTAGCACAATAGTATGATGGTTTTGATAGTAGTAGTAACAGTAGCAGTAGTAACAAAGACAGTAACAATAGCAATTTTGTAGTGATTGTAACAGCAGCAGCAACGAAAGTAACTTAGCAAAGATCAATATGCGAAAAGCGTAGGCATTGGATCAGTGATGGATAATTATGTTGGATGACATTCATCATGTAACAGTCACAACCTAGGGCGATACACAATAGCTCCAATTCATCAATGTAATGTAGGCATGTATTCCGTATATAGTCACACGTGCTTATAGTAAGAACTTGCATGATATCTTTTGTCCTACCCTCTCGTGGCAGCGGGGTCCATAAGGAAATCTAAGGGATATTAAGGCCTCCTTTCAATAGAGAACTAGAACAAAGCATTAGCACATAGTGAATACATGAACTCCTCAAACTACGGTAATCACCGGAAAGAATCCCATTTATTGTCACCTTGGGGTATGCGGATCATAACACGTAATAGGTGCATACAGCTTGCAAGATAGGATCAAAAACACAACTATATTCATGAAAACATAAAGGGTTCAGATCTGAAATCATGGCACTCAGGCCCTAGTGACAAGCATTAAGCATAGCAAAGTCATAGCAACATCAATCTCAGAACATAGTGGATACTAGGGATCAAGCCCTAACAAAATTGACTCGATTACATGGTAAATCTCATCCAACCCATCACCGTCCAGCAAGCCTATGAAGAAATTACTCACACCCGGTGGTGAGCATCATGAAATTGGTGATGGAGGATGGTTGATGACGATGACGGCGTCGAATCCCCATCTCTGGAGCCCCAAACGGATTCCAAATCAGCCCTCCCGATGAAGAACAGGAGGTGGCGGTGGCTCCGTATCGTAAAACGTGATGATTCTTTCTCTCTAATTTTTTTCTGGATGAATAGGTACTTATAGCGTTGGAGTTAGGGTTGCCAAAGCTGCCAGGGGCCCACAAGCATGCCAGGCGCTGCCCCTGGGCTTGTGGCGCCTGGGTGGGCCCCCTCTGGTAATTCTCTTCGCCAGTATTTTTTATATATTCTGAAAATATTCTTCGTAAATTTTCAGGTCCATCCGAGAACTTTTATTTCTGCACAAAAATAACACCATGGCAATTCTGCTGAAAACAGCGTCAGTCCGGGTTAGTTCCATTCAAATCATGCAAATTAGAGTCCAAAACCAGAGCAAAAGTGTTTGGAAAAGTAGATACGTTTGGGACGTATTGA
Organism: Elymus sibiricus; assembly: GCA_039707655.1. Classification (NCBI taxonomy): domain Eukaryota; kingdom Viridiplantae; phylum Streptophyta; class Magnoliopsida; order Poales; family Poaceae; genus Elymus; species Elymus sibiricus. The sequence goes on from CM077666.1 coordinate 404,417,808, forward strand.
TACGTCTCCGTCATATCTATAATTTTTGATTGTTTCATGCCAATATTCTACAACTTTCATATACTTCTGGCAACATTTTATATTATTTTTGGGACTAACATATTGATCCAGTGCCCAGTTCCTGTTTTCTGTTTGTTTTTTGTTTCGCAAAAAATCCATATCAAATGAAGTCCAAACGCGATAAAATTTTATGGAGAATTATTTTGGAATATATGTGATTTTTGGGAGGTGGAATCAACGCAAACAGACAAAATTTCAGCCCAATCGGAGTTACGGATCTCTGGGAATTTAAGAAACAGTTTTCGGCCAGAAAACGGGAACGCGAAACAGAAGAGAACAGAGAGAGAGATCCAATCTCGGAGGGGCTCCTCCCCTCCGGGAGCCATGGCAGCCATGGACCAAAGGGGAAACTCTCCTCCCATCTAGGGGGGAGGCCAAGGAAGAAGAAGAAGGAGGGGGGCTCTCTCCCCCTCTCTCCCGGTGGCGCCGGAACACCGCCGGGGCAATCATCGTGACGGCGATCTACACCAACAACTTCGCCGCCGTCATCACCAACTCTCTCCCCCTCTATGTAGCGGTGTAACCTCTCTATTCCCACTGTAATTCTCTACTTGAACATGGTGCTTAACGCTATATATTATTATCCAATGATATGTGGCAATCCTATGATGTTTGAGTAGATTCGTTTTGTCCTATGGGTTGATTGATGATCGTGATTGGTTTGAGTTGTATGTTTTATTTTGGTGCTGTCCTATGGTGCCCTCCGTGTCGCGCAAGCATGAGGGATTCTCGCTGTAGGGTTTGCAATACGTTAATAATTCTCTTATAGTGGGCGGCTAGAGTACCCGAGTAAGGGGGTTGTTGCGTATGGGAGTAAAGGAGACTTGTTACTTGATGCTATGGTTGGGTTTTACCTTAATGATCTTTGGTAGTTGCGGATGCTTGCTAGAGTTCCAATCATAAGTGCATATGATCCAAGTACGGAAAGTATGTTAGCTCATGCCTCTCCCTCATATAAAATTGCAATAATGATTACCGGTCTAGTTATCGATTGCCTAGGGACAAATCTTTCTCTTTGTGTTACAAAAAGTTCTCTACTAAAACAAACTAGCTTTTATTATCTTGCAAATTACTCCTGGTTTTATTCTTGCAAAGTAGTTCTAGCATTACACCTACAAAGTACTTCTAGTTTCATACTTGTTCTTGGTAAAGCAAACGTTAAGTGTGCGTAGAGTTGTATCGGTGGTCGATAGAACTTGAAGGGAATATTGATTCTACCTTTAGCTCCTCGTTGGGTTCGACACTTATTTATCGAGAAAGGCTACAACTGATCCCCTATACTTGTGGGTTATCATGTATCATGCTTCAAAAGATAGTCTCCTCAACACTCAATCACTCTCTCACAAATTTGGCATGATGGTGGGAGAAGGATTGGAGTGGAAAGCAACTTGAGGGGGCTAGAAATCAAGGATCAAATGGTTGGAGTGCAATCCCTTGATCTCAACACAAGTGTAGGTGGTTCTCTCTCAGGAAACGGATATGGGGAGTGTTGGCTTCATCCTAAATGCTCTCTCTGAGAGTAGGGGGTGTGGGTGGGGTATATATAGCCATCACCAAAGATCTAACCATTACACACCTTTATGCACAACTCGATGGAACCGGGTGAAAAACTCGGAGGGACCGATTAGTGCAAAAGGTTTGAACTTCAGACGCTTCGGTGAGACCGGATGAATCCACTCAGTGGGACCGATTAGTGATGACCTAAGCACTTTCATCATTTCGGTAGTTCCGATCGGTTTCACTCGTAGATTCTGAAATGAACACGATGGGTTACAGAAAGTTTGCCAGTGCACTTCGTTGGGACCAAGTGTCATCTCGGTGAGACCGAGTTTGTAGGGTTTAGGCAGTGGCTATGTCTGGTGTATCTCGGTGGGTCCGGATGTGAGTGTTTCGGTGGGACCGAGAATAACTTTAGGGTTTTGGACAGATTGGAATGTGAGGGTGTGGCTAAGGGTTTTGGAGCAATATCTTCAAGCACTTAAGCAAATGACTCATGATCAAAACCTCATCCCCTTTTAATAGTATTGGCTTTCCTATGGACTCAATGTGATCTTGGATCACTTAACCAAAAATGTAGAGTCTAGAAGCTTTTGCCAATGTATGTCCTTTGCATTTTGAGGGGTCCACATTCATATATCCTTGCCATACCTACATTGAACTTTCCTGAAATATTCTTTGAATAGGCATTAATTCAATGATGTATATGTTGTTATTAATTACCAAAACCACCGGGGATTAGTTGCACTTTCACGTCTCCATCGTTCGTCCGCAGGTGACGACAAACCAAAAATTCTAAATCAGTATCCGTGACTTCTTCGTGTTAGAGATTACATTGGCGCTTGCAGTTAAAAATTTATGTCAATTTCCATGTCAGCTATTCCCCCTTTTCTACCGATCACGTTATCGCGTGTCCGAAACACGACACCGGGGACGTGGAACACCCCCTTTTTGGTTCGGTGTTGGGGCGCTAACACACTGAAATCTCTTATCTAAGTCATGGTGGTATTTTACATAGGTTCGTGCCACAAAGAAGCATAATACCCTATGTCCTGCTGGATTATATTCTCTGGAAGCGATGAACTGAATGTTGTAGCGATGAACTTTCCTTGCCGGGGCTTGCAGGGCCTTGGAAAGTTGCTCTCGCATGCGTGTGTTGTAAACTTTCTAGGAGTCGAACCCCTATCTACGTAGTCGGGGCCTCCTTTTATAGTCACAAGGGGTCACCACAGTGGCTACAAGGTAATGGGTACAATGGATGTACAGTGAAATACCTACTGGATTTAATGCGGGGGGTATGTGTCTTCATATCCCGTTGTCGGAGTTGGACATTTGTCTTGTCGAAGCAAGCTTTTACTGGCGTAGCCCTTTTACCGCGACACGTTGCCAACGAGGTGCCGCGTCCATGGTGAATGGGGTGCTGAATCACCGTGCATGCCACCTAACCCTCTCGGGTGCATGCTCTCCTCGTGACAACTTGCCATGCATCATCGTAGGCTGCGGCAAGCCTATACTTAGCCCCACCATTGTAGCCCTGCGCATAACAGCCTCTGACTGGTCATTGACGGGGTGGAAGCTGTTGGCAGGATGCTGGAGCTGATGGAGCTATTGCCGGGAGGCAAACCTCTTCCAAGGAGATCGTGGACTTGACATTGTCAGTGGTGTCAGAGGATTCTTCCTCGAGTGTGATGGTATGCATCTTGAGGCGAAGTCTTGACAAATATCTGCATACCACCACATTGCCGGGAGGCAGGGTCGAAGTATGGATTCGCGTGATGGCTTTCCGCTTGCAGCTTTGGCGGCCACTTAGCCGCCCCCAGGATCGAGACTCCATCAACACCATCATCGCTGATCTTCGCGCGATGGCTCTCCGCTTGTCGCCGCTGCTTCCTCCGCCACCCCCCGAGCCGGATTAGCTTCTTCGTCGGATGTGCTGCCTCCTTTGTTTTTTATTTTCAGGGCTTGTTGTGCTGTGCCCTCAGCAGAACCCTCTCGTACTTTATTGTGTGCTACTTTGCGTGCGTGTGCGGTGTGAACATTTGTTGGACCTTGTGGGTCTGGTGGTTTGCTTTATATATAAAGCGGGGCGAAAGCCTTTTTCGGTAAGTATGCATTCCTTCTGGATGTTGTAGTCAGCAAGGGTGCGACCATCCTCGAGCCGCATGCCAGCAGCAAGGTGTTCACCTATTCTTTTGAGGTAGGTTTCCCCTGTCATGGATCTTGACAAAGATCTGCATGCCACCTTAGAAGGAGCATGCAACAGCGCTGCCGGGAAGCAATTGGCATTGCCCCGCCATGAGACCGACACACGTTAGTACGTGACTTGTGAGACCCTGGTCTTCATGAGACCGACACACGTTAGTACGTGACTTGTTGATCCACGTTTAATCACTACGTCAGATTTAGCGCCATAAGATGCGAGTGCATAATTAGCGATTCAGAATACACGTATCATCTCAAACTTGGTCACTTGGCGTGGGTATGCAATGATAATCCCTCTTTGCAAATTATAATGCACATGTAATATTTTTAGAGTCAACATTTGTAAATTTTAATCAAGTTTGTAGAAAAAATATGAACATTCACAATATCAACTGTATACTATGTGAAAAATAATTAGATATATATATATATATATATATATATATATATATATATATATATATACAGCCCGTCTATTCTGCCAATATTGGCAGAATAGTTATTCTGCCCACACTTCCGAACTGCATGCTCAACGCGAGGGCACTGCACTTTCTGAAGCAAGCGCACTGCAATACAGAGATTAGTGAACTTCTCGTCGAAAAAACTGCACGCGGTGTTTTTTCGGTACTGTTTTCGAGCCAGTTTTTAAACCGTTTGTCGGAACGAGGCGTGTAATATACCGTTTGGAAAGCTATGGATTAGGCGCAACTTCGCCATGTTGAAATTTTTTCGAGATTCCTCGCGGTTTAAGAGCAGTTTCGAAAACGGTGAGCGCCCGACGAGTGGCAGCGAGCGTATTTTCGCGTTTTTTCGCAAACCGCTTGTCGGAATGAAGCAAATGATACGCCGTTGGAAAGATATCATCGAGGCGCAACTTTTTCATATATATTACTTTCTCTAATTCATTACGGTTTAAGAGCAGTTACAGATTTACTAAATCGCGGAATTCTGTTTTTTCAAATTTTTGTAATTTTTTGGTACTGTTTTCGGTCCAATTTTTTAACCGTTTGTCGAAACGAGGCATGTGATACGCCGTTGGAAAGCTACGGATGAGGCACAACTTTCATATGTAGAAATGTTTTTGAGATTCCTTACGATTTTAAATTAATTTTGAAAATGGTGCGGCGGACGACGAGTGGCAGCGGCCGTTTTTTCACGAATTTTTACAAACCGCTTGTCGGATTGATGCTAATGATACGCCATTGGAAAGATATCGACGAGGCGCAACTTTTTCATGTAGAACACTCTCTCTAATTCCTTACGGTTTAAGAGGAATTTTTAAATTAGCGAAATGCAGACACTCTGTTTTCCGCGACAACCAAATTGACGAAGTGAACTCCATCGGACAGAAAAGCGCATTGCTTCAGATAGGAAAACCGCACTGCATCAAGCAAGTGAACCGCATGATTTCTTCTGTCCCTTTTCTAACTTTTGTATGAACGAGAGTGGACCGCAGAGACAAGGGCAAGTGAACCGCGACGTATATCAAAGTGAACCGCATTACTATTTTGTTGTTTCGCTAAAAAAAATCGCCCTTCCACGCTGTGCGCAAGTGAACAGCATCACTCTCAAAAGTGAACCACATCGAGGACCAAACGCACTGCAGGTGTTTTTGTTCTGTATCCTCGTACAAAAACAACGGAACTCGAGTACAAAACAGCATCGAAAATACAAACGAACTGCACGTTGGCTGAAAATGAGCCACTAAAATACAAAGGAACTACATGCTGGCCGCAATTACAATGAACTGCATCAGTCTTCCAACTTTTTTTTACAAACAAAACCCCTGAGCAGTGAACCGCCGGGGTGGCAATCTTTTCCTAAAAACTAAAAAACAAAGAACTGCACACATATAGGGGAGCTAACTGCAAGGCCCCCAGTGTTATGTTGTGGACAACCTCGAGGCCAAACAAAACGAACTGCAGCCTGGAGGGGGTGTCGCCGGTGCACTGCAATGTTGGAAAACAGATTATGTACTGCAGGTGCAGGCAACACTGCACTTCACAAAATCGCTATCGTTGGTGGTACTGCAAACCGTCGTTGGTCGCACTGCACGGCGTCATTGGATGTACTGCGGGTGCAGGCAGAGAGTGCTCTAGGCCAACACGGCTCTGGCGGCGCGCAGGAGGTTCAACGACGGATCCTGGCGATGCAGCGACACCGGAAGTAGTTGCTGGTGGAGCTTGGATGGGGATGGGAAGAGGCGCGCGCGTGGTGCTGGCCCTCCTCTCCTTGCTCGCCGACGTGGGTGGGGTGAGAGGCTGGGCGGGCTATGTTTGCCCGCCGACGCGCGGATCCTCTCGTGAAGGTCGACGGCAGAGGTCGGAGTGGATCTATCGGGCTGCCGCGCTGGCGTACTGCAAGCATGCGCCTGCTGCACTGCACCCGCACACGCCACAAACTGCAGAAGCTTCGCGCCTCCACCGTTGGGGAAGGGGGCCCGTTTAGTTGCCGGGGTTGACCACCGTCGAAGGATAAGGTTCGGGGAAGAAGCGAAGCCTTGGATCCGACGGATCCGCATACGTGGCGCGGTGGTCGGCGGGTTGGGGTGCCGATGCGCTGGATCCGAAGGTGGCTGGCAGCGGTGGTTGAAGGTGTCCGTGCTGGTTGCCATGGAGGAAGCCACGGTGGTGGACCAGAGGGGAGGAAGCTGGTTGAGCGGGGAGGCGGCGGATCTGGGACAGGGCGTACTCCGTGGTGGGTCATGGCAGGTCGGCGGCACATCGGAGGCGGCCGTGGTTGCCAGCGGCATTGGAGGAAGGTTGGGGGCGCGGGGGCAGAGGAAGGAGGAGCGGGGCGCCAGGGAGGGTCGCGGCTGCTCGGGATCCAGCGCATGCGCCGCGTGCGGAGCGCCTAGCTCGCGGGGGTGGGGATTTGGGGGTGGTGGCGCTGGGGCGTGGGTTGCGGTCGGGAGGTGGGCATCGGGGAGAGATGGGTGGGGGCTTGACCGGGAAAGAAGGTGGGTTTGGTGGGGTGGGGTGCGTGGGGCTGGGACTGGGGCGGGTTTTTTCTTTCCGTTTTTGCAGTTCGGTGGGGTTCCGGCGCGCGCGTGGGGTGTTGACAGAATAAGCATTTTTTGGGTAGAATAAAGTCTTAAGGGTATTGTTAGAATAGACACACCATATATATATATAGGAAAATGGTTATGTACTCCTGGGAGTACGTACTCCCACTGCTCATATACCACATAGATGAATTTTTTATACCTCTTTATTATTTTTAATATACTTCATTAATAATTACTAGATACCCCAAAATGAGTTTCATGAAAAAAAAATCATGTGAGTCTACATATTTTTAAAGGTTTACGTATATACTGATTTGTTCATACATGAAAAATGTATATTACAAAAAGTACGTCGCAAATAATATTTTTTCCACAAAATTCGTATTGAGGTATCTTAAAATATTTAATGAAGTATATTAAAAATGATAAAGAGGTATAATCAATGTGAATATGAGGTATATTGAAGATGGGAGTACATACACCCAGGAGTACAGAAAAGTAGTATATATATCGTTTTATAAGACTTTCTCTCATTTTCCTTCCCTATCCTTAGGCGGCTAGGGCAAACTCTCCCCTCTACACTTCATCGGCGAGCCTGTGGATTCACCTCCCCTCTGCCTGTCGCTCCAGCAGCCGATGGCGAGGAAGGGAAACCTGGTGCCTCCGATCCGGTGAGTAGTTTTGGTTAGGGTTTTTTAGTCCTCGCAGGTGCGACGCTCGCGCGGATGGTAACGCTTCTTCTTCGAGTTTGTCTTCCGGGCTTTGATCCTCCTCAAGTTTGTCGGTCTGAACATAGTCGATGGAGCTCCGGCGCAGATTCTTGATGTATCCTTGGGGCGGTGAGGTTAGGGTTTCTCGTCATGTGACAAGATTTAGTGTCTGGTCACTACAAAAAAAAGACACTTCCCTAACATTATGGCCCGAACGAAAACATTTTCTGTCATGGATGTGACACTTCTATGACGATAATTGTGACAAAAACACGTATCCTCATAGATGTGGTGGGCTCCTACTTCCATGACAAAAAATATGACAGAAAATGGGCTTTTCGTCCTGGGCTGGCCGGAGGCGCACCTGGATGACATTCTTTGGGCCGTCCATGTCGTAAAAAATTGTGGTAGAAGTGAGGGCGAGGAAATTTTCGGGAGGTTCCCGGTATACGGTGGGTGGTCGGGGCCGAGCGATGTAGTGGTTTTGCGCGTTTCACTCATACGCGTGCGTGTGTGCGCGCCGTGTTCGCTAACTGAACCCGAGCGATTGATTGATCCCTCGCACTAGCTACGTACTAAACACGAGCGATCGATCCCACTACATACTGAAGCCGATCGATCCCTTCGCTGCTAACTGAACCCGAGCAATTCCTTCGCTGCTAACTGAAGCCGATCGATCCCTTCGTTGCTAACTGAACCCGAGCGATCGATCCCTTCTCGCTGCTTATTGAAGCCGATCGATCAATGTGTTGCACCGAGCCCCCGCGCGAGACGTAGCCGATTGTTGCCTTTCGATGAATAGTGTCCGTTGCTGCCGCGCGCGTGATACACGTAGAACGAGTCGAGACTTGCATCGATCGAGCCCCTTGTGCGACACGTGGTGAGTTGACTGATGGCCTGCAAGTTCACAGGGTTTAGTTGTAGCCTTTTCAAAGTAAGAGTATCGATCCCACAGGGAGCACAGGAATCAGACTTTTGCCTCTTGTAGAGAATTATGTATTTTTGTGCCTGCAAATAATTGTAGACTTAAAGCAGAGTGAGGGAGAATATAAATGGTTGTTGAGTAATATTGTAACTTGCAACTAAATGACATAAAAGTACTAGTGAAACAACAGAATAAAAAGGTGTTCTTAGGGAGTACGGAATCCCCATTGGTATGTATCTAACACACATATGCATTAGCATAATATAAACCGAATACTTGAGCCACTGTTGACGATTATGCTGGGCGGAGCCGGGTACAGTACACGTTCTACTCGTGGTAGACTTCGTGCCACGCACGCCACCATCATAGTCTCCCCCAGAGGGTTACAACTCATGATAATTAAGGGTTTCCCTGTGGACGTGGCCTCTCTAAGGGTTCTCTGTTATTCCCCGGTCAATTGCAAAGGTTATGAGGAGTAGGCTTTTACTGTCACCTCGAATTACCTCCACATCCTAAACCTTTACAACGACAGTGATATACTTCGTGGCCATAAGGCACAAATGTTGAGTGGGGCCCCTTCACAACATTCACGAAGTTATTAAACTAAGCATTCAACAGGGGATCTCATATCCACAATAATATTTCAGATCCTACACATACCAAGGTTCATCCATATCCCCAGGAACTAGGGGTCTACTCACACATGAGGACAACAAACATCATAGCAATGGTAATGAAATACATGGATGAGTGGTCCAAATGATACACCAAAGGATCCACTAGGGTTCTTGATGTTGCAGATGATAAGGATGTGGATGACGATGACGATGATAGTAGTGATGATGAAGCGAATGACGATGACAGTGGTGATGATGTTGTCCCCTTCCTCGCGGTGGGAAGGATCCCCTCCTTCTCCTTGCCAATCCCCCCTCCGGATGAACTCCGGAGGCTAGGGTGATGGAAATATGCCCTAGAGGCAATAATAAAGTTGTTATTATTTTATATTTCCTTGTTCATGATAAAGGTTTATTATTCATGCTAGAATTGTATTGATCGGAAACTTAAATACATGTGTGAATACATAAACAAATACCGTGTCCCTAGTGAGCCTCTACTAGACTAGCTCGTTGATCAAAGATGGTTAAGGTTTCCTAACCATAGACATGAGTTGTCATTTGATAACGGGATCATATCATTAGGAGAATGATGTGATGGACAAGACCCATCTGTTAGCTTAGCATATGATCGTTCTGTTTATTGCTACTGCTTTCTTGAATGTCAAATACATGTTCCTCCGACCATGAGATCATGCAACTCCCGGATACCGGAGGAATACCTTGTGTGCTATCAAACGTCACAACGTAACTGGGTGATCATAAAGATGCTCTACAGGTATCTCCGAAGGTGTCTGTTGAGTTGGCATGGATCGAGACTGGGATTTGTCACTCCGTGTTTCGGAGAGGTATCTCTGGGCCCTCTCGGTAATGCACATCATAAGAAGCTTGCAAGCAAAGTGACTAAGGAGTTAGTTACGGGATGATGTATTATGGAACGAGTAAAGAGACTTGCCGGTAACGAGATTGAACTAGGTATGGAGATACCGACGATCGAATCTCGGGCAAGTAACATACCGACGGACAAAGGGAATTACGTATGTTGTCATTGCGGTTCGACCGATAAGATCTTCGTGGAATATGTAGGAACCAATATGAGCATCCAGGTTCCGCTATTGGTTATTGACCAGAAAGGCGTCTCAGTCATGTCTACATCATTCCCGAACCCGTAGGGTCCGCACGCTTAACGTTCGTTGACGATATAGTGTTATATGAGTTATGTGAATTGGTAACCGAATATTGTTTGGAGTCCCGGATGAGATCCCGGACGTCACAAGGAGTCTCGGAATGGTCGAGAGGTAAAGATTTATATATGGGAAGTCATATTTTGGGTTCCGGAAAAAGGTGCAGTTTTTTCGGTATTGTACCGGGAAGCTTCCAGAAGGTTCCGGAGGATTCCGGAGGGGTCCGGAAGTCCACAAGTGGGTCCACCACATCCCAAAGGGCTGGCATGGGCTAAGGGGAGGCGCCCTGGCCTTATTGGGCCAGGCGCACCAAGTCCTCAAAAGCCCACGCTGCTAGGGAAGGAAAAAAGGGAGAGTCCTAGTAGGAATAGGATTGGACTTTGGAGTCCAAGTCCACGTGTGTACTATTCATGGTTACTGTTCACGTGGCACTATTCCTTCTACTCCAAGCCCCTACACATATATAAATAGAGGAGAGGGGGCGCCCCAAAGGACACAACATTGTCTTAGCCGTGTGCGGCGCCCCCCTCCACAGTTCCGTCCCTCGGTCATATTTTCGCCGTGCTTGGGCGAAGCCCTACGGAGATAGCATCACCATCACCGTCACCACGCCGTCGTGCTGCCGGAACTCATCCACTACCTCGCCGTCTTGCTGGATCAAGAAGTCGAGGACGTCACCGAGATGAACGTGTGCTGAACGCGGAGGTGCCGTACGTTCGGTGCTCGGTCGGTTGGATCGTGAAGTTGTTCGACGACATCAACCGCGTTGTTCTAATGCTTCCGCTTACGGTCTACGAGGGTACGTAGACACACTCCCCCCTCTCGTAGCTATGCATCTCCATGGATAGATCTTGCGTGTGCGTAGAATTTTTTTTGTTTTCCATGCAACGTTCCCCAACAGTTGCATCATGAGCCAGGTCTATGCGTAGATGATATGCACGAGTAGAACACAAAGAGTTGTGGGCGGTGATCGTCATACTGCTTACCACCAACGTCTTATTTTGATTCGGTGGTATTGTAAGATGAAGCGGCCCGGACCAACCTTACATGTCCACGTACATGAGACCGGTTCCACCGACAGACATGCAACTTGTTTTGCATAAAGGTGGCTGGCGGGTGTCTGTTTCTCCTACTTTAGTTGAATCGAATTTGACTGCGGCCGGTCCTTGTTGAAGGTTAAAACAGCAAACTTGATAAATCACCGTTGTGGTTTTGTGCCGTAGGTAAGAACGGTTCTTGCTAGAAGCCCGTAGCAGCCACGTAAAACTTGCAACAACAAAGTAGAGGACGTCTAACTTGTTTTTGCAGGGTATGCTGTGATGTGATATGGTCAAGACATGATGTGATATACGTTATTGTATGAGATGATCATGTTTTGTAATTTATCGGCAACCGGCAGGAGCCTTATGGTTGTCTCTTTATTGTATGAAATGCAAGCGCCATGTAATTGCTTTACTTTATCGCTATGCGTTAGCAATAGTTGTAGAAGCAATAGTTGGCGAGACGACCACGGCACAACGATGGAGATCAAGGTGTCGAGCTGGTGACGATGGAGATCATGACGATGATTTGGAGATGGAGATCAAAAGCACAAGATGATGGCCATATCATGTCACATATTTTGATTGCATGTGATGTTTATCCTTTATGCATCTTATTTTGCTTAGAACGACGGTAGCATTATAAGATGATCCCTTCACTAAATTTCAAGATAAAAGTGTTCTCCCCGAGTATGCACCGTTGCTAAAGTTCGTCGTTTCGAAGCATCTCGTGATGATCGGGTGTGATAGATTCTACGTTCACATACAACGGGTGTAAGCCAGTTTTACACAAGCAGAATACTTGGGTTAAACTTGACGAGCCTAGCATGTACAGACATGGTCTCGGAACACTGGAGACCGAAAGGTCGAACATGAGTCATATAGTAGATATGATCAACATGGAGATGTTCACTATTGATGACTATCCCATCTCACGTGATGATCGGACATGGGCTAGTTGATTTGGATCATGTAACACTTAGTTAACTTGAGGGATGTTAATTTAAGTGGGAGTTCATTAGTAATTTGATTAATTGAACTTAATTTATCATGAACTTAGTCTTGATAGTTTCTTTGCATATCTATGTTGTAGATAAATGGCCCGTGCTACTGTTCCGTTGAATTTTAATGCGTTCCTAGAGAAAGCTAAGTTGAAAGATGATGGTAGCAACTACACGGACTGGGTCCGTAACTTGAGGATTATCCTCATTGCTGCACAGAAGAATTATGTCCTTGATGCACCGCTAGGTGATGGACCTACTGCAGGAGCTGCTGCAGACGTTGTGAACGTCTGGCAGGCTCGATCTGATGACTACTCGATAGTTCAGTGTGCCATGCTCTACGGCTTAGAACCGGGACTGCAAAAGCATTTTGAACGCCACGGAGCATATGAGATGTTCCAAGAGATGAAATTGATATTTCAAGCTAATGCCCGGGTTGAGAGATATGAAGTCTCCAACAAATTCTTTAGCTGTAAGATGGAGGAGAACAGCTCTGTCAGTGAACACATACTCAGAATGTCTGGGTACCACAACCACTTGACTCAGCTGGGAATTGATCTTCCGGTTGAGAGTGTTATTGACAGAGTTTTTCAGTCACTGCCACCAAGCTATAAAGGCTTCGTGATGAACTATAATATGCAAGGGATGGAGAAGACAATTCCCGAGCTCTTCGCGATGCTGAAATTAGCGGAGGTAGAAATCAAGAAGGAACATCAAGTGTTGATGGTTAACAAAACCACTAGTTTCAAGAAAAAGGGCAAGGGAAAGAAGGGGAACTTCAAGAAGAACAGCAAGCAAGTTGCCGCTCCCACGAAGAAACCCAAAGCTGGACCCAGGCCTGAAACAGAGTGCTTCTACTGCAAAGGAACTGGTCACTGGAAGCGGAACTGCCCCAAGTATTTGGCGGATAAGAAGGATGGCAAAGTGAACAAAGGTATATTTGATATACATGTTATTGATATGTACCTCACTAGTGCTCGTAGCAGCGTCTGGGTATTTGATACCGATTCAGTTGCTAATATTAGTAACTTGAAGCAGGAGCTGCAGAGTAACGGAGACTAGCTGAGGGCGAGGTGACGATATGTGTTGGAAGTGTCTCCAAGATTGATATGATCAATATCGACGCGCTCGTAATACCTTCAGGATTAGTATTAAACCTAAATAATGGTTATTTGGTGCTTGCGTTGAGCATAAAACATTATATCTGGATATTGTTTATTGCAAGACAGTTATTCATTTAAGTCAGAGAATAATGGTTATTCTGTTTATATGAATAATATCCCTCGTGATCATACACCCTTGTGAATGGTTTATTCTTGTTGAATCTCGATCGTAGTGATACACATATTCATAATATTGATGCCAAAAGATGCAAAGTTGATAATGATAGTGCAACATACTTGTGGCACTGCCGTTTAGGTCATATTGGTGTAAAGCGCATGAAGAAACTCCATGCTGATGGACTTTTGGAATCTCTTGATTATGAATCATTTGATACTTGCGAACCATGCCTCATGGGCAAGATGACTAAAACTCCGTTCTCCGGAACAATGGAGCGAGCTACGGATTTGTTGGAAATAATACATACCGATGTATGCGGTCCGATGAATGTTGAAGCACGCGGCGGGTATCGTTATTTTCTAACCTTCACAGATGATTTGAGTAGGTATGGGTATATCGACTTGATGAAACACAAGTCTGAAACATTTGAAAAGTTCAAAGAATTTCAGAGTGAAGTAGAGAATCATCGTAACAAGAAAATAAAGTTTCTACAATCCGATCGCGGAGGCGAATATTTGAGTTACGAGTTTGGCTTCATTTAAGAAAATATGGAATTGTTTCACAACTCACGCCACCGGGAACACCACAGCGTAATGGTGTGTCTGAACGTCGTAACCGTACTTTATTGGATATGGTGCATTCTATGATGTCTCTTACCGATTTGCCACTATCGTTTTGGGGTTATGCATTAGAGACAACTGCATTCACATTAATTAGGGCACCGTCTAAATCCGTTGAGACGACACTGTATGAACTGTGGTTTGGCAAGAAACCTAAGCTGTCGTTTTTTAAAGTTTGGAGATGCGATGCTTATGTGAAAAAGCTTCAACCTGATAAGCTCGAACCCAAAGCGGAGAAGTGTGTCTTCATAGGATACCCTAAAGAAACAATTGGATACACCTTCTACCACAGATCCGAAGGCAAGGTCTTTGTTGCCAAGAATGGGTCCTTTCTAGAGAAGGAGTTTCTCTCGAAAGAAGTGAGTGGGAGGAAAGTAGAACTTGATGAGGTAATTGTACCTTCTCTCGAATTGGAAAGTAGCTCATCAGAGAAAACCGTTCCCGTGATGCCTACACCAATAAGACAGGAAGATAATGATAAAGATCATGAAACTTCAGATCAAGTTACTACTGAACTTCGTAGGTCGACCAGAGTACGTTCCGCACCAGAGTGGTACGGTAATCCTGTTCTAGAAGTCATGTTGTTAGACAACGGCAAACCTACGAACTATGAAGAAGCTATGATGAGCCCAGATTCCGACAAATGGCTTGAGGCCATGAAATCTGAGATAGGATCCATGTATGAGAACAAAGTATGGACTTTGGTGGACTTGCCCGATGATCGGCAAGCCATTGAGAATAAATGGATTTTTAAGAGGAAGACAAACGCTGATGGTAATATCACTGTCTACAAAGCTCGACTTGTCGCGAAAGGTTTTCGACAAGTTCAAGGGGTTGACTACGATGAGACTTTCTCACCCGTAGCGATGCTTAAGTCTGTCCGAATCATGTTAGCAATTGCCGCATTTTATGATCTGGCAAATGGATGTCAAAACTGCATTCCTTAATGGTTTTCTCAAAGAAGAGTTGTATATGATGCTACCAGAAGGTTTTGTCGATCCTAAGGGCGCTAACAAAGTGTGCAAGCTCCATCGATCCATCTATGGACTGGTGCAAGCATCTCGGAGTTGGAATATACGCTTTGATGAGGTGATCAAAGCATATGGTTTTGTACAGACTTACGGTGAAGCCTGTATTTACAAGAAAGTGAGTGGGAGCTCTGTAGCATTTCTAATATTATATGTGGATGACATATTGTTGATTGGAAATGATATAGAATTTCTGGATGGCATAAAAGGATACTTGAATGAAAGACCTCGGTGAAGCTGCTTATATATTGGGCATCAAGATCTATAGAGATAGATCAAGACGCTTGATAAGACTTTCAATGAGTACATACCTTGACAAGATTTTGAAGGAGTTCAAAATGGATCAGTCAAAGAAGGAGTTCTTGCCTGTATTGTAAGGTGTAAAGTTGAGTAAGACTCAAAGCTCGACCACGGCAGAAGATAGAGAGAGAATGAAAGTCATTCCCTATGCCTCAGCCATAGGTTCTATAATGTATGCCATGCTGTGTACCACACCTAATGTGTGCCTTGCCACGTGTCTGGCAAAGGGGGTACAAGAGTGATACAGGAGTGGATCACTGGACAGCGGTCAAAATTATCCTTAGTAACTAAAGGACTAAGGAAATGTTTCTCGATTATGGAGGTGATAAAGAGTTCGTCGTAAAGGGTTACGTCGATGCAAGCTTTGACACCAATCTGGATATCTCTGAGTAGCAAACCGGATACGTATAATGGAGCAGTCATTTGGAATAGCTCCAAGTAAAGCGTGATAGCATCATCTACAGTATGACATAAGGATTTGCAAAGTACACATGGGTCTGAATATTGCAGACCCAATGACTAAAATTCTCTCTCATGAGCAAAACATGATCACACCTTAGAACTCTTTGAGTGTTAATCACATGGTGATGTGAACTAGATTATTGACTCTAGTGAACTCTTGGGTGTTAATCACATGGCGATGTGAACTAGATTATTGACTCTAGTGCAAGTGGGAGACTGATGGAAATATGCCCTAGAGGCAATAATAAAGTTGTTATTATTTTATATTTCCTTGTTCATGATAAAGGTTTATTATTCATGCTAGAATTGTATTGACCGGAAACTTAAATACATGTGTGAATACATAAACAAATACCATGTCCCTAGTGAGCCTCTACTAGACTAACTCGTTGATCAATGATGGTTAAGGTTTCCTAACCATAGACATGAGTTGTCATTTGATAACAGGATCACATCATTAAGAGAATGATGTGATGGACAAGACCCATCTGTTAGCTTAGCATATGATCGTTCTGTTTATTGCTACTGCTTTCTTGAATGTCAAATACATGTTCCTCCGACCATGAGATCATGCAACTCCCGGATACCGGAGGAATACCTTGTGTGCTATCAAACGTCACAACATAACTGGGTGATCATAAAGATGCTCTACAGGTATCTCCGAAGGTGTCTATTGAGTTGGCATGGATCGAGACTGGGATTTGTCACTCCGTATTTCGGAGAGGTATCTCTGGGCCCTCTCGGTAATGCACATCATAAGAAGCTTGCAAGCAAAGTGACTAAGGAGTTAGTTACGGGATGATGTATTACGGAACGAGTAAAGAGACTTGCCAGTAACGAGATTGAACTAGGTATGGAGATACCGACGATCGAATCTCGGGCAAGTAACATACCGACGGACAAAGGGAATTACGTATGTTGTCATTGCGGTTCGACCGATAAGATCTTCGTGGAATATGTAGGAACCAATATGAGCATCCAGATTCCGCTATTGGTTATTGACCGGAGAGGCGTCTCAGTCATGTCTACATCATTCCCGAACCCGTAGGGTCCGCACGCTTAACGTTCGTTGACGATATAGTGTTATATGAGTTATGTGAATTGGTAACCGAATATTGTTCGGAGTCCCGGATGAGATCCCAAACGTCACGAGGAGTCTCGGAATTATCGAGAGGTAAAGATTTATATATGGGAAGTCATATTTTGGGTTCCGGAAAAAGGTGCAGTTTTTTCGGTATTGTACCGGGAAGCTTCCAGAAGGTTCCGGAGGATTCCGGAGGGGTCCGGAAGTCCACAAGTGGGTCCACCATGTCCCAAAGGGCTGGCATGGGCTAAGGGGAGGCGCCCTAGCCTTATTGGGCCAGGCGCACCAAGTCCTCAAAAGCCCACGCAGCTAGGGAAGGAAAAAAGGGAGAGTCCTAGTAGGAATAGGATTGGACTTTGGAGTCCAAGTCCACGTGTGTACTATTCATGGTTACTGTTCACGTGGCAATATTCCTTCTACTCCAAGCCCCTACACATATATAAATAGAGGAGAGCGGGCGCCCCAAAGGACACAACATTGTCTTAGCCGTGTGCGGCGCCCCCCTCCACAGTTCCGTCCCTCGGTCATATTTTCGCAGTGCTTGGGCGAAGCCCTGCGGAGATAGCATCACCATCACCGTCACCACGCCGTCGTGCTGCCGGAACTCATCCACTACCTCACCGTCTTGCTGGATCAAGAAGTTGAGGACGTCACCGAGCTGAACGCGTGCTGAACGCGGAGGTGCCGTACGTTCGGTGCTCGGTCGGTTGGATCGTGAAGTTGTTCGACGACATCAACCGCGTTGTTCTAACGCTTCCGCTTACGGTCTACGAGGGTACGTAGACACACTCCCCCTCTCATAGCTATGCATCTCCATGGATAGATCTTGCATGTGCGTAGAATTTTTTTTTGTTTTCCATGCAACGTTCCCCAACATAGGGTTCTGCCTTCTGGATGAGTTTTTGGTGTCTCTGCGCGTCTGATCCCCGATCCAATTCGAGGGGGTGAAAGTAGTCGATCCAGCGGTGGCGGCGGCGCGCCATACGACCGCTCATACGGGCGCTTGCGGTCGTATGGAACGCCGTCTTTGGTTCTGGAAGCGCGGTGACGTCCATTCTTCAGGCCTTCTTGCTTGATTCTTTTATGGAAAGTGAGTACCACCTTAAATACGTGATTCCACTACCATTTCTGGGGATTTTCTCCATTAAATGATAATTGATCCAAAAGACGTTACCTGCGGGATTATCAACAAAAAGAAGTGCGCGAACGCGGTAAAATTCCACAAAGCCTACCATGTAGGCACAAAATACATAGTAAAATTGTCACATAAATTGGACTCATCAACTCCCCCAAGCTTAAGTCTTGCTCATCCCCGAGCAAGTACCGTGGCTTGTAAAAACAAGGTCAACCTTGTGTTTATGAGATACGGATATGAAAAAGCATGAGTCCATCACTGTTCTAGAGGAACAATTTAAGATAAAAGGTTTGTAGCAAATGATAGCTCATAATCACTATGATAATGATCATGCAGGCATCCACAATCTGTTACTTAGTTTTGTTGTGAACAGGTAACAACTTCATACCCTAGTTCATCGTCGTTTCAACTGGGCAAGCAGTTATTCTTTTCCTCTTGTTCTTTTCGAGACCTTATGTTCTTTATGTGATTTAGTCTCCTGTCATGGAGACATGTTAAAGGCTCATTTCATCTTTTTGGTATGATATGCAAGCCAAACATGAATCTCGGAAAGACTTATGTCACCAGAGCACCTTTTTTAGGAGAGTTAATTTCTTTGCTTGCCCTTTGTGAGTTGAAACCATCAATGAACTAGCATATATAGTTATTTCATCTCCTTTCACAAACCTAGCAACTGCAATGTGGAGGACTTATAATCATTATAAAGTAATCATGTGCTATTATTTAGACCACATCCATCATCAAGTACGTTCTCAACTAAACAATAATGATCTCACACATCCAGATATGCATATACTCATTGGAAAGGATCATCCCTTATTCAAGAGAAAAATGATAGTTCAACTTTATTTAAAGTAAACCCTAATTTCAACTTGCGGAAAGGAAATGCATAAAGGTAAGGATACAAAGTGCACGTGAATCTTCCCCAAGCTTACAATCAAGCCGGGGAGATCCAGGCACTAAGCGTTATATGCTCACTCCTGGGAATCTTGGAAGGCGACACATATGCTCTTGAGTTTCTTTTTCATCCCCTCGATCTGGGTCTGCCGATCATCTACAACCTGGGTCAGAAACTCAAGTTGTGCAGTATTGTTGTTAAGAGAATCAATCATAAGATCGGTCTTGTGGAAGAGCCCATCAACTCTTTCTTCCAGCTCTTTACTCATCAACCAGTAAGAGTCAATCCCATCTCCGATTACACTAACACAAGCTTTTGAGACTTTTTCCAATTCCCTGATCTTTTCCTTCACCTCCTCGGGGGTCGGTGGCTTCTTTCCCCACTCAGCTTGAGGAGGCCCCAGAGGAAATAATGGAATTGATCCACGGATATTGAATTGGTAGGGTTAGGAGGATACTCATCTAGAGTTGTGTCATCATCCCCTTCTTTTGCTTGTTCTTCCTCTTGGATCTCCACCACCTCGACCTTCTCATCAAGGTCCTTCTTCTCTAGACGCGGTTCCTCCTTCAGGCTCAGCTTCCTCAAGTCTTCCCATCCTGAAGGCATGACATCATCTAAGTTTGGGAAGGGGATGATGCGAGCACAGGTGGATGAGG
This sequence comes from Elymus sibiricus, assembly GCA_039707655.1. NCBI lineage: Eukaryota > Viridiplantae > Streptophyta > Magnoliopsida > Poales > Poaceae > Elymus > Elymus sibiricus. Next base: position 404,437,512 of record CM077666.1, read on the forward strand.
TCTTGTTGCTCATGGTGGCGGCCGGACTTGTGATCTGCAACTAAAAGCTCTTTAGTGGAGATGGGAAGCAAAAGAGATGTGATATTAGATGGTTTAGGGCTTAATGACGTGCCCCTTCCCTCCTTATACAGGCTAAGCTCACAGGTAATCACGAGATCAAGAATAAAAAGTTAGTTAGAAAGAAATCAAAACAAAATCGGGAAAGGATCGCGGGAACAGACCAAAAGATGCCCTTCCATACGGGCGCTTGCGGTCGTATGGTCGGTCGTTCGGTCAGCTACCGAGACTCCTCTTTTTTTTCACACGGCGACAAAATCATGTGAGCGCTTATATGGGCGCTCACGATCGTTTGAAACGCCGTCGTTTGCTCTGTGGTTGTCCTCTGATATGTCTCCAATGTATCTATAATTTTTTATTGTTCCATGCTATTATATTATCAATCTTGGATGTTTTATATGATATTTTATATCATTTTTGGGGACTAACCTATTAACCCAGTGCCTAGTGACAGTTGCTGTTTTCTGCTTGTTTTTGGTTTTCCAGAAAATCGGTACCAAACGCTACGAAACTTTTTGACGATTTTTTTCTGGACATAAGAGACCCTAGAAGCTTCGGGAGGAGACCAGATGGCAAACGAGGAGATGGCAAGGCAACAGGGCGCGCCCTGGGGGGTAGGCGCACCCTGTTACCTTGTGGGCCCCATGTGGCTCCGTTTGACCTAATTTCACTTCTATAAATTCTCAAATATTGGGAAACCAATAGAGAGCCACCCGAAATAACTTTTCCGCCGCCACAACTTCTGTTCTTCCACGATCCCATCTGAAGGCCTTTTCCGGTACTCTGCTGGAGGGGGAATCGATCACGGAGGGTTTCTACATCAACCTTGTTGCCCTACCGATGATGCGTGAGTAGTTCACCACAGACCTACGGGTCCATAGCTATTAGCTAGATGGCTTCTTCTATCTCTTTGATCTTCAATACAATGTTCTCCTCGATCTTCTTGGAGTTCTATTCGATGTAATCTTCTTTTGCGGTGTGTTTGTCGGGATCCGATGAATTGTGAGTTTATGATTTGAATATTCATGAGAAGTAATTGAGTCTTTTCTGAACTTTATTATGCGTGATTGTTATAGCTTTGTATTTATCTTCAATCTATCCGTTTGGTTTGGCCAACTAGATTGATTTATCTTCAACGGGAGAGGTGCTTTGTAATGGGTTCAATCTTGCGGTGCTCTATATCCCAGTGACAAAGTAGGGGACAAGACACGTATTTGTATTGTTGCCATTAAGGATAAAATGATGGGGTTTATTCATATTAGTTGAGTTTACTTTGTCTACATCATGTCATCTTGCTTAAGGCGTTACTCTGTTTTTATTAACTTAATACCCTAGATGCATGCTGGATAGCGGTCGATGGGTGGAGTAATAGTAGTAGATGCAGGCAGGACTTGGTCTACTTGTCTCGGACGTGATGCCTATATACATGACCATTGCCTTGAATATCGTTATAACTATGCGCTTTTCTATCAATTGCCCAACAGTAATTTGTTTACCCACCGTATGCTATGTGTTCGAGAGAGAAGCCTCTAGTGAAAACTATGGCCCCCGGGTCTATCTTAAATATAAAAATAAAACTAAAATATACTTGCTGCAATTTATTTACTTTTATTTTGTTTTGCAATTTATCTATCTACCACTACAAGATTGAATCCTTGTAAGTAACGAGTTCAAGGGGAGTGATGACCCTCTTGCTCGCGTTGGGTGCAAGTATTTGCTTCTGTGTGTGCAGGTGCTGTTCACAAGGCTTTGCGTGATTCTCCTACGGGTTCGATAACCTTGGTTCTCACTGAGGGAAATACTTATTGTTAGGACCGAGAGTATATCGACTAGAGGGGGGGGGGTGAATGGGAGATTCAAAAATTCTTGCGAATGTTTTGAACTGATCCCAAACACAGCAGCGGAAATAAGGTTCGGTAGAACTGTACTTAATCAAGCTCGCTATTGAGGAACATGTCTATTGATGTAGGACGCAATAATAGTTTGAGCATAGAGTATCACAGGTTTGATGATTATGATGGTAATGCAATATATGAACAGATGCAGAAGCATGAGGGAAAACAAGGTATGAACTGCGATGGAAATGCAAGGAGAGTATTGACGAGGTGAATGGTTACGGCACAGAATGAAATCACACTAACATGCAGAAGTGCGAAGAGAAATAAATTAGATTGAGATGACAGAAATGAATGATGAGAAAGCGAAAGATAAGTAACGAACTATGATAGATCAGATAAAACTATCGACACAGAGCACGAAAGTAAACTGCTGAAGCAAATGCAGTAATGTAGAATGAACCAGTGGTGCTCGATGGCGACAGATGAATTTGGTAGACCAATTCGCCCTTCTGCCAAAGGACTACGTCTGGTTGGAGGGGTTGTGATTTAACACAGAAGATAAACTCTCTTCGCCCTATTCTCCTTCAACTAGGAGCTGATCAGACTCCAGTTGATTTCACTCGTGTTAGATACTTGTCGGCGATCTCCAAACCTTCGATAGACCTCTTCGCAAACCACAATGACTCTTGGTTGCTGAAGATCTTGCTCGGTGAAGACAACAACTCTTCAACACTCGAGCCGACACCTATCCGTCTAGAGAGTGCGCAGCTCTCAAGAGTAATAGGTACAAGAACTCTAACTCAGAACTACTGTGATGCTCAACCACTGTCTAAGTTTTGGCTCTTGATTTTCTCTCGGTGGATCTTAAACTCAAATCACTCGGAGAGGGGATGCTCAATCAATCTTCTCAGAAATCTTAAGCGGAGCAGCCAACTGGCAACGTTGGAGCGGGGTGGCTATTTATAGCCGCAGCCTTCCCTGATGGGAAAAGACCAAATTGGACATGTGGAGCAGCCAATGACCGAACGACACGAGTCCAATGGTCGGAAATTGAGCACAACGGTAACATTCCTTGCGGAGCAAGTAATGCTAACTCCTCAGTTCGAAAGATATCTCCTGCAGCACCGAAGAACAACGTCTTCTGCTGGCAGGTAATCATTCGAAGCATAAAGAGATTTCTCTCAGTCTCACATAGGTTTGGGCTAAGCATCACAGCGGATCTAAGCTTCGAGAACCTATACCCCTCTTAATAGTACGGAGGTCCTATGACTCAAATGAATGAAAGAAGAACAACGAGATGAATGCTACGTCTTCACTTCGTCTTCGACTTCCATCGCTGCAGTCAATTTTCTTCGAACAGAATCACCGAACCAATTGCTTCGCGTCAGCAATAAATTTCGAGGGGTTAACTCCTTCATATCAATCTTCTCGCCTACATAACTTCAATGGATGTAGCTCATTCTTCTCTGCTGTACAGATATTCTTCGGTGAAGTTCCTCGAACTTGACATCGGAGACAACATTCTCTTCGGCACTGCATGGACTATTTCTCTCTGTGTGCACTAGCAAACAAATCAGTCCATGCCTGTTTCTGTCAACAATCTCCAAAACACAAGAGGGCAAATGTTGCACCAACACTTATCTCTACTGTACTGCATCTTCTCTCCTCTTTGGGGAAAATCCCAACGCAGCTCACAAGTAGCAGGAAGAATTTCTGGCGCCGTTGCCGGGGAGACATCATCAAAACCTATCAAGTACCTTCACACAAACTATCATCTACTTGCTCTACTTTTTATTTGCCTTTGCCTCTTGTTTTCATCTCCCCCACTTCTCATAAAAAATACAAAAACACAAACATATTTTTGTTTGCTCGTTTGCTTGCTTTGCCACTATGGCTAGTTCTTCAATTGTTGCTTATACCCCTGAAATTGAAGTGCTTAATTTTAAACAAAGGGGAGGAGAAAGTTTAAAATATGCTTGGTATAGGATTTGCGATGCTCAAAATAGGTCAACTCGTAAGCAATCCACTACCGTTCTTCTTTGCAATTTTTACATGGGTGTCACTACTTGTTATAGATTTGTGCTAGACACTATCACCGGAGGGAATTTCTTAAGTAGTAACCCTATGGATGCTTTCAATGCTATGGGAAATTTAGTGGGATCACCACCTATTACTATTAATGAAACAACATTGACCTTAGAACATGTTATGCAAAGGCTAGAAGCTATTGAAAATAAAATGCCCACTATTGAACATATTGAGAATCTAGACAAGAAGGTTCATAATCACGTTACTCAATTTGGCTCAAAGGTAGGAAATACATTAAAGATGTTAAAAGAAAAAGAACCAATAGTTAATGAGAGAATAGAACAAAGTCCTTCTAGAATTGATAAGTTGGGAGAAATTATTAATAACTTGGGTTCCGCCTTTTCTTCCGCTAAAACCATTGATAGGACTCCTCCTAATAAAAATTGCAAGTTTATGTATGTTCCTAAGAATAAGTGTGCCACATCTAGTAATGGGAACAAAGACATTAAAATGATTAGTGTGCATCCCAATTTCATGGATTTGATAAAGGAACCTGTTTACAAAAATAAATTCCTCAACTTTATCCCTAACAAACAAGATGAGGACGGACAAGTTGTTCGCAACAAGGCTCACCTAGTGGCACAAGGCTACACACAATTAGAAGGTATATGGACCGTGGTGAGACATATGCTCCCGTCGCTAGACTTAAGTCCATTCACATTCTTCTTGCTTATGCCAATCATAACATCACCCTCTATCAAATGGACATTAAAAGTGCTTTCTTGAATGGTGAAATTAAGGAGGAAGTGTATGTTAAACAACCCCCCTACTTTGTGAACCTAAGAAACCTAATCATGTTTACAAACTTCGTAAAGCTCTATATGGTCTCAAACAAGCACTTGGAACTCGGTACAAATGCTTGATGAAGTTTCTCATTAAAAGAGGTTTTGAGATTGGTAAAACTAATCTAACTTTACTCACTAAGAGAGTTAATGGTGAATTATTTGTGTACCAAATTTATGTTGATGATATCATATTTGGATCTACTAACCCTCATTTTAGTGAAAAGTTTGAAAGTTGATGTCGGAGAAGTATGAGATGTCTATGATGTGTGAACTTAAATTCTTCCTTGGTTTACAAATCAAACAAACACGTGAAGGTACCTGCTACTTGTAGACTGCGTTGGTATTTCCCCGAAGAGGAGAGGATGATGCAGTATAGTAGAGATAAGTATTTCCCTCAGTTAAGAACCAAGGTTATCAATCTAGTAGGAGAACCACATAGAACCTCGTTAGCAGCACCTACACACACAAAAGCAAACACTTGCACCCAACGCAAATAAGAGGGTTGTCAATCCTCTTAGCGGTTATTTGCAAGGATTAATTCTGATAGTGATAGATAGATAAAGTAAAATACTAAATAAAATAAAAGTAAATAAATTGCAGCAAGGTATTTTTGGATTTTTTTAATATATGATAAAAGTAGACCCGGGGGCCATAGTTTTCACAAGAGGCTTCTCTCTCGAACACATAGCATACGGTGGGTAAGCAAATTACTGTTGGGCAATTGATAGAAAAGCAAATAATTATGACGGATTCATGGCAATGATCATGTATATACGCATCACGTCCGAGACAAGTAGACCGACTCCTGCCTGCATCTACTACTATTACTCCACCCATCGACTGCTATCCAGCATGCATCTAGGGTATTAAGTATAAAACAGAGTAACGCCTTAAGCAAGATGACATGATGTAGACAAAGTAAACTCAAGCAATATGATTAAACCCCATCTTTTATCCTTAATGGCAACAATACAAATACGTATCATGTCGCTTTCTGTCACTGGGATTGAGCACCGCAAGATTGAGCCCATCACAAAGCACCTCTCCCATTGCAAGATAAACCAATCTAGTTGGCCAAACCAAATCGATAGATCGGAGAGAAATACAAAGCTATAAAAATCATGCATAAAAGAGTTCATAGAAGACTCAAATATTTCTCATGAATAATCTGATCATAAACTCACAATTCATCGGATCCTAACAAACACACCGCAAAAGAAGATCACATCGGATAGAACTCCAAGAACATCGAGGAGAACATGGTATTGAAGATCAAAGAGAGAGAAGAAGCCATCTAGCTACTAGCTATGGACCCGTAGGTCTATGGTAAACTACTCACACATCATCGGAAGGGCAGCAAGGTTGATGAAGAAGCCCTCCGTGATCGATTCCCCCTCCGGCAGAGTACCGGAAAAGGCCTCCAGATGGGATCGTGGAAGAACAGAGGCTTGCGGCGGCGGAAAGGTTTTCTCTTCTGTCTCTCTGGTATATTGGGAATATTTGGGAATTTATAGCGCTAGAATTAGGTCAAGAGGTGCCACGAGGGGCCCACAAGCCTGGGAGGCGCGCCCTACCTCCCAGGGCACGCCTCCCGAGTTTGTCGCTCCCTCGTGACTCTTATGGTCTTCTCCCAAAGCTTCGTGGGTCCCTTCTGGTTCAGAAAAAATTAATCCAAAGTTTTTTCTCCGTTTGGACTCTTTTTGATAATGATTTTCTGAAAAGACAAAAACAAGCAAAAAACAGCAACTGGCACTGGGCACTGGGTTAATAGGTTAGTCCCAAAAAACGATATATAATTGCATATAAAACATCCAAGATTAATACTATAATAGCATGGAACAATAAAAAATTATAGATACGTTGGAGACGTATCAAGCATCCCCAAGCTTAATTCCTGCTCGTCCTCGAGTAGGTAAATGATAAAAACAGAATTTTTGATGTGGAATGCTACCTAACATGTTTCATCATGTAATCTCTCTTACGGTATGAATAATAAGATCCGAATGATTCAAAGCAATAGTCTATAGTTTGACATAAAGACATCAATACTCAGGCATACTAATAAACAATCATGTCTTTCAAAATAAAAATGCTAAAGAAAGTTATCCCTACAAAATCATATAATCCTGTCATGCTTCATCTTCTTAACATAAAGTATTCATCATGCACAACCCCGGTTTTAGCCAAGCAATTGGTTCATACTTTTTAACGTGCTTCAGCTTTTTCAACCCCCACCCAATACATGAGCGCAAGCCATGGATATAGCACTATGGGTGGAATAGAATGTGATGGTAGAGATTAATAAGGGGAAGTCAAAAATAAGAAGATAGTCTCACATCGACGCTGCTAATCAACGGGCTATGGAAATGCCCATCAATTGATGTCAATGCGAAGAGTAGGGATTGCCATGCAACGGATGCACTAAGAGCTATAAGTGTATGAAAGCTCAACATGAAAACTAAGTGGGTGTGCATCCAACTTGCTTGCTCATGAAGACCTCGGACATTTGAGGAAGCCCATCATCGGAATATACAAGCCAAGTTCTATAATGAAAAATTCCCACTAGTATATGAAAGTGACAAAACAGGAGATTCTCTATATGAAAAACATGGTACTACTTTGAAGCACAAGTATGGAAAAGGATAGTAACACTGACCCTTCTCTCTTTTTCTCTCATTTTATTATTTTTTTTTCTTTTTCTTTTTTTCTCTTTTTTTTTCTTTTTCTTTTTTTTTCTTTCTCTTTTCCTTTTTTTCGTGGGCTCTTTTTGGCCTTTTTTTTTCTTTTTTTATTTCCTCACTAGGACAATACTCTAATAATGATGATCATCATACTTCTATTTACTTACAACTAAAAAAAAACTACAACTCGAAACTAGAACAAAAATATGACTCTATATGAATGCCTCTGGCAGTGTATCAGGATGTGCAATGATACTAGCGTAACATGTATAAAAAATGATGAACGGTGGTTGAGCCACAAATACTATGTCAGCTATATGATCATGCAAAGCAATATGACAATGACGATGTGTGTCATAAAAACGGAACGGTGGAAGTTGCATGGCAATATATCTCGAAATGGCTATGGAAATGCCATAATAGGTAGGTATGATGGCTGTTTTGAGGAAGATATAAGGAGGCTTATGTGTGATAGAGCGTATCATATCACGGGGTTTAGATGCACCGGCGAAGTTTGCACCGACTCTCGATGTGAGAAAGGGCAATGCACGGTACCGAAGAGGCTAGCAAATTGCGGGAAGGTGAGAGTGCGTATAATCCATGGACTCGCATTAGTCATAAAGAACTCACATACTTATTGCGAAAGTTTATTAGCCCTCGAAGCAAAGTACTACTACGCATGCCCCTAGGGGGAGGTTGGTAGGAGTTAACCATCGCGTGCCCCCGACCGCCACGCAAAGTAAGACAATCAATAATAAATCATGCTCCAACTTCTTAGCATAACTACAAACCATACGTGCATGCTTCGGGAATCACAAACCTTAACACCAATATTCTTACTAAACCACAATTATCTACTATCACCTCCCACATATTACCATCTTAATATCGTAAAACTATTGCAAGAAATCAAACTTATCATATTCAGTGATCTACATGAAAGTTTTTTATTATATCTCTCTTGAATACTTATCATATTAGGACCAAATTCATAACCCGTGCATATTACCATTGCTATTCATTAGACTCTCAAAAAGATATAAGTGAAGCATGAGAGTGCAACTATTTCTTTAAAATATAACCACCGCCGTGCTCTAAAAGATATAAGTGAAGCACTAGAGCAACTGCCTAGTTTAAAAGATATAAGTGAAGCACATAGAGTATTCTAACAAATCATGAATAATGTGTGTCCCTCTTAAAAAGGTGTGTTCAGCAAAGATGATTGTGACAAACTAAAAAGCAAACAAACTATAGCACAAGACGCTCTAAGTAAAACACATATCATGTGATGAATAAAAATATAGCTCCATGTGAGTTACCGATAGATTGTAGACGAAAGAGGGGATGCCATCCGGGGTATCCCCAAGCTTAGACGCTTGAATCTTCCTTAAATATTACCTTGGGGTGCCTTGGGCATCCCCAAGTTTAGGCTCTTGCCACTCCTTATTCCTTTATCCATCGTAGTCTCACCCAAAACTTGAAAACTTCAGCACACAAAACTCAACAGAAACCTCGTGAGATCCGTTATAACAAATAAATCTTAAACTCTAAGTACTGTTGTAAATTGATTCATATTTAATATTGGCATAATGCTACTGTACTCCAACTTCTCCATGACTCATACCCCCGATACGATCCATAGATTCATCAAAATAAGCAAACTATGCAACAAAAACAGAATCTGTCTAAAACAGAACATTCTGTAAAGATCTGAATTAACGTCATACTTCTGTAACTCCAAAAATTCTGAAAAATTAGTAAAACGTGGGCAATTCATATATCAATATTTTGTAAAAAATTCAGAAGGTTCTGACGTTCTGGCAAAAAATGAAAATTCCAGCACTGGACGCAAAAGTTTCTGTTTTCAAACAACATCAATTATACTATCTTCTAAATCATCCCAAAGGCATTACTTGGCACAAACACTAATTAAAAGATAAAAACACAAAGTATGAAGGATAGGAATCAATCCTACATATGAAATATGAATTTAGAATCCATTCCGAAATGATCCTAAGGGCATCTCCAACACCGACCCGCAAACCTCCCGCATGCGTCCGGACCGCGCTATCCACACCGCGGAAGCCATCCAACGCGGTCCTGTATCGGTCCGCGGCGCGGTCCGGACTCATTTTCTCCCGCAAATTGGAGACAAAGTGGGGGGAGGTTTGTGGGAGTCCGGACACCATACACGTAGGACTCCGACACCCCTGGCCCATTTTCCTTCCATTCCACCCTTTCTCCCCCCTCCCGGTCCCATTTTCCTTCCATTCCACCCTTTCTCCCCCTTACTTTGCATCTGCACCCTCCACCTCCTTCGCCGCTGGTGTACGTCTCCGGCCGCCACAGAGGCATTGCCGGACGTCCACAACCAGCACCGATGCGCCCGCTCGCCTCTACGACGGAGCTGTCCACCCTGGAGCCGTTTGTACCCAGGTACACTCCACCCCCTTGTCGACGTTCTCCATGGCGGACACCATGTCCGGCAGGTGTTCGGTCAAATGCCATTGAGTTTATTTTCAAATACTATGTCGTTTTTTAGAGTACGAAGGATGGTGAGATACTCGACCATGAAGGATGAGTTGTCGTGCGATGCGTGGTTGGCCGTATCCACAGATTTTGTAGGCAGGAGCAAATGGGAGGCCTTCTGGGAGCAAGTGCATGAAACGTTTCACGCACGAAAGCACATTGCGCCCTACGACACGTACATCATTCAACAACGCAATGTGAGGTCATTGTCGTATTGCTAGTACGCAATCCAGACCAGCGTCACCAAGTTTTGTGATGTGGTTCGCCAGCTACAGGCAAGGTGGCCATTGCACGCGGCAGAGGACGAGATCGTAAGTTTTGCTTCCTCTTGCTCAACTTGTCGATTGATTCGTTCACTCAATGTTGGTCTACACATTATATGTAGCCCGCACGCGCTGCCGTGGTGTACCACAAGACATAGGGACGGCCATTGATGTGCACACACTATTGGATGAAGCTGAAGGAGGATTATGTGTGGGATGCCCTGATCTGTTGATGAAAAACTTGTTGGACATCCGGTTAAATCTAGTCGAATTTAAGACATTGTTGTAATAGACTTAATTTGCATGCTATGTATGGATGATTTCTGCTATTTTCTATCCGAACTTTGATGAATATCGGCCGGTTTGATCGAATTTCGTCCGGTTGGTTCAAATTGTTGGCGGGATGTATGCGGCTAGCGTTGGATGGCGTCCTTCCGTATCCGTGTCAGTGGACTGGCCCTCCTGTCCGCGGATAGATGCGAGAGAAAATTTGCGGGTCGCCGCCCTAAGAAAATTTTCCTACAGGACCCCTACTTTACAGAATTTCGACAAAATTGATTCACCATCCAAGCAAATGAGCAGGACGAAACTTGGCCCAAAGGTGAACCCCAAGTGGAAGTTCAGTCAGAATCATCGGTCCACCGCAACACGGCGCTCTGCCACGACTCCCAAACACAGTGACGTACGCAACTCATACACGCCAGGGAAAGATACTCCAAAACTTTTTGGAAAAAACAAACACCACCCCTGAAAACGGCAAAATTTAACGAATCGTCCTCCTCCTGGGCGGCAATTGGCGCTCTGTTCGGCGCCGCTCCATCCTCCCCACTCTCTAGGGCCGCCAAAGTTTCCCGGCCTCCTCGTCTTCGCCCCCAATTCTCCCGCCCCCCCCGCCGCCGCCGCCGCCTCGGATCCTCGCCTACTACGAGAGCAGCACCACACCCGTCCCCCTCGCGCGCCTCACCCCGAAACCCTAGACCCCTGAGGAACCCGCAGGCCCGCAGCCGCCGCCCCGATGCGGCGGGACTTCGAGGAGATCTCCGACGACGAGTGGTCGAACCACACCTTCAAGCCCTCCCGTGTCCTCAAGCGCCCCCACCGGAGCCCCCAGCCGCCCGCGCGGCCTCCCCCTCCCATCGATTCGTTCCGCTACGACCCCAAGGCTTCCTCCGCTGTCGGCACCAGTAACGGCGCCGCCGTCGTCCTCTCCGACGACGACGACGACGACTTCGACCTGGGGAAAGGCGTCAAGGCGCGCCGCGCCGAGAATAGCTCGCGCGTGCTCAAGCGCCCCCAGCACAAAAGCCCGCCTAGGCGGGCCACGCCGTCCACCCAATCCTCCCGGCACAACCCTAAACCCTCCAAGGCCGCCATCGTCGCAGCTCTCTCCGACGACGACTTCGACCCCGAAGACGAAGATTTCGACCTCCCCGCTTCGAGGAGATCGCGGCCGCGCCCTACCACCGGTCGACGGCTGGCAACCGCCTCCATTGACCTCTCCGAGGAAGAGGAAGATTTAGAGCTCACATTTGAGGACTCCGACCTCGACGATGATGACTCTGACCTCGCAGATGATGATTCCGACCACCCTGCTCCGAGGTCATCACGGCCGCGCCGCACCACTGGTCGCCGATTCGTGATCGAGGACGATGATGACAGTGATGGCTCCGTGGCTGCTGCTGTGGTGGAGGTAGGAGATGAAGAAGAGGATGATGGGGTGAACTGGTCGGAGTTGGAGAACGAGGATGATGAAGATGGGGACTACAATGGGCAGAGTAGTGTGAAGGCAGAGGAGGTGGAAGGGGATGTGGTGGGGAAGGCATTGCGCAGGTGCTCACGGATTTCGGTTGATCTGAGGCAGGAGCTGTACGGTTCTTCAGCACGGAATTGCGAAAGTTATGCTGAGACAGATGCCTCCACCGTCCGGATTGTCACTCAGGTACAGTTATCAGTTTTGATGCACTTTATAGGTCTTGAAGGATCTAGTTTTTGTCTTTTGATGCAATGGGATATGAGAACAGGAAGACGTGGATGCTGCCTGCACAAGCGAGGATATGGAATTCAACCCGGTGCTAAAGCCATACCAGCTTGTGGGGGTCAATTTCCTTCTACTGTTGCATCAGAAAGGCATCGGCGGAGGTGATTTTCTGTGAATTAAAATTTTGAACCCGATCATGCTTGTTGCATTGGAAAGGCATCTGCCAATGAAGTGGTCTTTGCTCAAACAATTGCTTCCTTTTTATCTGAATTAACAACTAGCAATGACATCAAACTGATGGATCTGAGTTCACCCCACTTGTTTATGATCAGTTGCATTTAGTTCGCTAATACTCCCTCCGTATCAAAATATAAGACATTTTGTAGGCTAGTTTAGTCTACAAAAACGTCTTATATTTTGGTACGGTGGTAGTAGTAAATACATGAGAACATGGCACTTCTCACTGAGCATCCTATTCTTTCAATCCTTATGCAGCCTTTGTCTTCTAAAACAAGCAGTTGATAGTCTTCTTGTTGGATCATTACATTTGTATTGTGTGAATTAGAAACTAACTTGATGTAGATCACTTGGATACTAGATCACCATTTGGTTCATAGAATTTAGGTACAGGTATATTCCAATTTACTGTAAAGGTACACCGAGTAAAAATGTTTACATTGTAACTATCAGGATTTTCATACGGTACAGAAAACCTTGTCTTATCATGTGCTAATGTACCGTGTTAGAGCTTGCTGGTCTGAAAGACTGAAACAATGTTGTCTTGCATTCAATGTTTTAAATAGCGGGCTATGGCAAATAGCGGCGGACCTCCAAAAAGGCTATAGCGGAGCTATAGCGGGCTATAGCGTTCATTTTGTACATGAGACCATTTAGCGGCACCCTGCTGAAAAGGCTATAGCGGGGCTATAGCGGGCTATTTAAAACTATGCTTGCATTACATATAATTATATTTGTGAGGTTATCAGAGTAGTACCAGTCAACGGTCATACTGTTTCTTTCCAGTTTTTCTTATCCTGTTCTAACTTTCCCCTGCTCAAAAGAATTCATGTTAACCTTCTCTCCTTTTTTCTACAGCAATTTTGGCTGATGAAATGGGTCTCGGCAAGACAGTCCAGGCAAGCAGCTTACAGTGTTTTACGTAAAAATGAAAATAACCAATCATCGTAATATGGTAGTACTAAAACATGATAAGTTAGCTTGTTCAAATTTGATGTTTTTGCGCCCTGTCCATTATTATTGTGTCCTAATGGACTGTTTGTTCATGTGTTTTTTGGTCATTATGCACACATACTATAAAATGTAACTTAATTGTATCCTGTTGTGACATGTCCAAGAATAAACTGATTAGTAGGATTTGCCCTATACTTGTGCCGGTTCATTTTTCATCTCTTAATGTTTGAATTTGGTCTCATTCTTTACAGGCTGTGACTTACCTTAATCTCTTGCAACATCTATATGACGACCCGGGTCCACACCTGATAGTTTGCCCAGCTTCAGTGTTGGAAAATTGGGAAAGGGAACTTAAGAAGTGGTGTCCTTCGTTTTCGATCATCATGTTTCATGGTGCTGGAAGGACTGCCTTCTCAAAGGAGTTAAGTTCCTTAGGCAAAGCAGGTTGTCCAGCTCCATTTAATGTCCTGCTTGTTGGCTACTCGCTCTTTGAAAGACGGAGGTTTGTAGTTCCTTAATGTGGAAAAACAGAATATCTTAAGGAGATTCACTAATGATTCTGCATATTTTTAGAAGATTTATGTGCTGCTTTGATCCATAATGCAGTGCTCAACAAAAGGATGACCGCAAGGCACTCAAAAGATGGAAATGGAGTTGTGTATTGATGGATGAAGCACACGTGCTGAAAGATAAGGGCAGCTTCCGATGGAGAAACCTTATGGCTGTTGCACAACATGCTCGTCAGCGGCTAATGCTGACGGGAACTCCACTTCAAAATGATTTGCATGTGAGTCTTGAGACAAGCTTTATTTTTTCCTCTGATATCCTATGATGTCATTGTAGTTAAATATATCATGATACATCCGCCCGTGTGATACAGAAATCAAAGGACATATCAGTATAACACTATCTGTAAAAGGACTGACTATATGGATTGGTTACATTTTACCAATATCCTGCATGTCAAAGATTCACATAGGCATGGAGGTGTGATCAGCAAGTCTACTAAGGATTTGTAGCTAGCACTGTCTTTTGGTGCACAACTACCGATTAAAGTTTCTCAAGATCATGTTCTTATCTATATGAGTTAGAATCAGTATCTTAATATCTAATGCTTCTGTGTTGTACACAGTGCTTGTGGTTCAACACTATTAACTTTACATTTTTTACCATCTTATGGTTTGCTGTCTGCTGCTTACCTAGATGAATACTCATAACACTGCATTTCTGATGGCTTCTTCCAGCTGTTAGTTGAAATGTGCACCCCCAACTGCTTAAACTCAATATCATTTCAGCTGCCTTGAATTATCAGATGCTGGCCATTTTCTTACATGAAGCTGCTCTTGAATTTCATATCATCTGCAGGAGCTATGGTCATTGTTGGAGTTCATGATGCCTGATATATTTGCCACAGGAGAAGTTGATCTCAAGAAGCTATTGAATTCAGAAGACCACGAGTTAATTTCACGTATAAAGTCCATTTTAGGGCCATTCATTCTTAGGCGCTTGAAGTCAGATGTTATGCAGCAACTTGTCCCGAAGACGCAACATGTATGTTGACTTATCCCTAGTCATCAGTTGCATGTTCTTGCTGATCTTCCCTGTTTGAACTTACATTGATTGCGGGTTGCAGGTTAACTTTGTCTCCATGGGATCAGAGCAGCTTAAAGCTTATAATGGAGCCGCAAATGAGTACCGTGCCATTTGTGAGGCTCGTACTGCAAAGTCTTCTGGCCAATTTCCTCAAAATGTTGTTGGATTAATCCCAAAGCGTCAAATATCAAACTATTTTATGCAGTTGCGTAAGGTGAGCATATCCTGTGATGCAAAATTCAGGAAGATGTTTATTTCCATATTAAAGGGTTTTTCATTGCTCCCACAGATTGCCAATCACCCTTTGCTTATAAGGCGCATTTACAGCGACAAAGATGTTGATCGAATCGCAAGGTTGACGTATCCTAAAGGCGCATTTGGCTTTGAATGTTCCTTGGACAGAGCAATCCAAGCGCTAAAGAACTACAATGATTTTGCTATCCACCAAGTATTGTTATTTTTCTTTACCTGGTTTTTCCTAATCAGCTGCTTCACCTCCTATTGACTTTGCTTACTAAATTATAATGAGTCTTATTTGCTTTCTGATTTTCGCTATCCTGCTTGTTAGCTTCTTCTGCCATTCCGCATGCCAAATAATTAATTGCGACAGCAAAGTAGTATGCATTTGTTGTTACTTGTCAATAGTTGTACTGTGCAGAGCATGGTTTTGCTGTTGAAACACATCCCTTATGCCCTAAATTAGCTTGTTCTTAGTATATTTTTTGTGGGACACTTATATCATTCAATTCTTGATTTCTCCTCCAGCTGTTGATTACACATGGTGATGCTGGTACAAAGGGTGCCCTAAAAGATGAGCACATATTTGCATCGGCAAAATGTCAGGTATATATTTTTTTCTTTATCTGGTTAGCCAGTTCCTATCCAAGAAAAGAATAACAGAAACAAATAACAGTATAATTATATATTTTTTTCTTTATCTGGTGTACAAAAATTTCCTTTATCAAGGCATATTAGGACTGAAGTGCAATTTATGATTTACCTTAATTCCAACTTTTTGTTCAGGCCTTAGCAGAGCTTCTACCTTCTTTAGCAAATAATGGTCACCGAGTTCTTATATTCAGCCAGTGGACCACAATGCTTGATATCCTTGAATGGGCACTGGAAGTAATAGGAATTACATATAGGCGTCTCGATGGAGGGTTAGTTCTTTCCTCAGCAAGTTTCTGAATTAAGTTGTATTATAATTCTTAACTGGTAAAATCCTTTTGTTTCAGCACCCCAGTAATAGAAAGGCAGACTATAGTGGACACTTTCAACAATGATCTTTCGATAAATGCATGTTTGCTTTCAACTAGAGCTGGAGGTCAGGGGCTGAATCTAATAGGAGCTGATACAGTCATAATACATGACATGGATTTTAACCCTCAGATGGACCGGCAAGCTGAAGATCGTTGCCATCGTATTGGACAGCAGAAACCTGTCACTATCTATAGGTGCTACTCAAATTATGATATTTGTATTAATTTTTGCTGCTTCTATTTTTGCTGGTTCTGACCATATGACTACAACAACAAAACAACAACAAACAAAGCCTTTAGTCCCAAACAAGTTGGGGTAGGCTAGAGGTGAAACCCATAAGATCTCGCGACCAACTCATGGTTCTGGCACATGGATAGCAAGCTTCCATGCACCCCTGTCCATGGCTAGTTCTTTGGTGATGCTCCAATCCTTCAGGTCTCTCTTTACGGACTCTTCCCATGTCAAGTTCGGTCTACCCCGGCCTCTTTTGACAATATCAGCATGCTTTAGCCGTCCGCTATGTACTGGGGCTTCTGGAGGCCTGCGTTGAATATGTCCAAACCATCTCAGATGATGTTGGACAAGCTTCTCTTCAATTGGCGCTACCCCAACTCTATCTCGTATATCATCATTCCGGATTCGGTCCTTCCTTGTGTGGCCACACATCCATCTCAACATGCGCATCTCCGCCACACCTAACTGTTGCACATGTCGCCTTTTAGTCGGCCAACACTCAGCGCCATACAACATTGCGGGTCGAACCGCCGTCCTATAGAACTTGCCTTTTAGCTTTTGTGGGCATATTTTGAAGTATTCATATTTTTCTTATTCCGACAATGGTTCACTTCTCTGCAATATTCGTTCTAACGTGGGAGCATGTGCATGTTAAAAGGTCTTGAATGGTATTTTTGTAGTACGAGCTACACTTGTTCTGGGTTATAGTTTTTTTCTTTTACCCTTGTTGGGATTCTTTGGTCGTATGCAGTTAGAGAATATGATCTTTGTTGGAATATATAGTTAAGTTATTATATTGTATTTCTCAAGACAAAGTTTGATTGTTTTTCTTTTGTGTTTTTGATACTACTGTTTTTGCCTTTGCATTACCCATGCAGTTCAAAGTATGGAGGTTCGTGCTGGTAGTTTTCAGAAGTATTTTTTTTCTTTTGCTTTAATAAAATGTTGGGCTCACTTGCACTATATAAGCTCGTGATATTTTTATTTTTAAAATGTGTGTCATAAACTCTGCACCTGCTTTTGCTATGTGATGTACTCTGCTAAAAAAAGATCTCATTCTCCTTTGAACATAGTCCGCTTAGTCTGTTTCCATTGGGTTTAGATGAAAAGGAAGGATACTGGTCGCTTGAACTCCAAATGATCTGAAAGTCAAAAAAGAACACTAGATGTCACATAAGAAACTTAAAAAAAAAGAATAATCAAACTCTAAGATGATAAATTGATAACAGTGAGTGTTTGTTTTATCCAGGTTAGTGACAAAGGATTCAGTTGATGAAAGCATATACGCAATTGCAAGGAGAAAGCTAGTACTAGATGCTGCTGTTCTTCAGTCTGGAGCAGACTTAGATGATAGAACTGATGTACCTGAGCAGACAATGGGAGAGATTCTGGCATCTCTTCTTCTGGTGTGAGAAACTTCATGGAGTGGCTTCAAGGTACATGGTTCCACATTTCCACCTGCAGAGATGTCCTTGGTTGGGATAATTACTTGCTTCATTCAAGCACCACTCAGGTTTATCCATGGGGTCTTAAGCTTCTTTGCATGATGATGCTGGTGCCTTTTTGCATTAGATCTCTCAGTTTGTTGGCATCTACATTATCTACTATTAGGATCTACTGATGATCTTCTGCAACCTACTGGTTAGCCGCACTGCTTCTCTTCGCTGTGCTTGATCAGGGTGACATACTGTATAAGTTTAGCATAGCTCGAAGTAGGGTGTAGATTTCTAGAAAGTGCTGAAACCAGAAGTCTCAGAACAGACATCCTACTTTTGTACTGGATGAAATGTTGGAAGTACATCCTGGTATTAATGAAAAGGAGAATAGCTGAAGTTGAAACTGTATGGTAGAGATTTTATTAACGTTTTAACATTTTGTCCACACTTGAGATTTAAGCTATACAAGTATCCAACTCTATATCGGTAACAAAAGTGAATCTGCAGCCTGCTGTACCTCTGTTAAGTACTTCGTTGTTTCTGACTGTGTACGGAATTTCTGCTGAATTAGTCACTGTAATTTAAGAGGTAATACACGAAACAAGATTATGCTCAGCCCTCAAATTATCAGTCACTGTAAAATTACCAAATAGTTTTATCAGTTAGTGACTAGTTTCAGACCGAGCCACCGAGAGAGGAAATGGGTTGAACAACTTCGCTCCCTTATGTGTTCTCTGCAGAGTTACCATGTTAATTTACTACTCCCTCCGTTCCTAAATATAAGTCTTTTGAGAGATTCCAATATGGACTACATACGGATGTATATACATCCGTATGTAGTCCATATTGGAATCTCTCAAAAGACTTATATTTAGGATATACATCCGTATGTAGTCCATATTGGAATCTCTCAAAAGACTTATATTTAGGAACGGAGGAAGTACATGGAGAACCAAAAAATATAAATGACCAGCACAAGTATTATATTTGATTGTATGGTATATTTGATAGCTAATGTGTTGTGCTGGAGGCAATGGGGGAACTGTTTTTGCA
Source organism: Elymus sibiricus (assembly GCA_039707655.1). Classification (NCBI taxonomy): domain Eukaryota; kingdom Viridiplantae; phylum Streptophyta; class Magnoliopsida; order Poales; family Poaceae; genus Elymus; species Elymus sibiricus. The sequence goes on from CM077666.1 coordinate 404,456,498, forward strand.
TTGCTTTTTGAAAGGAACTGAGCCCAAACATTTCTTCTCGAAAAGAACTAGCTTGATTTCTTGGTTAGTCTTGGATCATATTTTGGTCACAGTAGTCCTAGGTCTTCTTTCTGCATAGACTCTGAAGCTTCATTTATGTGAGGTTTGCCTGACTCCCGAGCATGGTCTATCATTTTGCCCATTTGTTGGGTCCAACATTTGCCTGGCTGTTTGCTGTGTAGATGGAATGCCGTATAATATTATGGGTGCTGAGTGCTGACCCCAGTGTAGATGGAATCCCGTCATGATTTTGTTAAAAAAACTTATTATTCTTATAATGTCTTCTCTGTGATGTCACTATCCATGTCCCTTTGTAACAACAAGGATGTCTTTCACTAGGTGCTGATTAGGGCACGTCCAATGCAGGCGCTTAGGCCTGGGCGTCAGGGACAGTTATCGAGTGGATCCCGATTCATTTCCTGGCATCGAGACGCTTGTGCATGCGCTCCTGCCCAGGAAGTTCGCTCCTGCGTTTTTCCTACTTTGATCCTTTGGACTTCACCTTGAATTTGCTTCGCGCATGATTCCCAGCATGACTCCAAGTATGGTTCTGTTCAGACACAGCACGTTCTGGGCAAGCGCCGCTGCCGACGCCAAACCGTCGTGCGTATCCCGGCCGCACGGCGTACTGGTTCTGGCAAGCCTGGCCTGGCGCCATGATGTGTGCAATCAAAGAGAAAGGCTGCATCGCGGCCTGGCTCAGAAGTTGCTGTTTAGCTGCACAGCACGCATATGATCCGGTGAAATCATTTGGGGCGGAGGGATTTGTCTCCGGACGATGGAAATGACTTCTCGTGGATGGATTTGATTTTGCTGTCCGTCCTGTGGGCTCGGTCCTCGGTGCTGGGCCATTTGTTGCTCCCCCGCGTGCCTTTAAGCCTCTCTCCTTCTGTTCATCACAGTAGTGGTCCGGATGTCTTGAATCGTTCGGGCCGGCCTGTGTACGCTTCTGGCGGCTCGCGTACCGGTGTGGTCGGGATACATCAGACGGGAAAGGTGAGGGGAGCGTTCAAACGAGTCAACTGAACACTCCTGTCTTTTGGGAAAACCGAATGGGAAAGATTCAATCTGATTTCGCAACGATGCGCGCTCAGTAGGACGTTTCTGCTACGGATTCGCTTCGAAATGTCAGGTACTCCCTCTGGAGTACGTCGCACTGTCGACTTTGATGCGCTCAGAATGGGATCAATGTATGTAATATACATTTTTTTTTTGCGAATTTGTATGGAATATACATTGAACATTTAACTTTTTAACCTTTCTGGGAACTTACAAGTTGCATCGCGGCCACGGGGACCAGAGTTTGAGAAGCGAAATGCCCCGGCCCCTCTCCTTGTCGTGCCCATGTTGCCATGTCACACCGAGAGGGGAATCTTTGCGTTGTGCCTGTGGGCGTGCGTGGGGGCCGGCGTCGCGGAGGGCCGGGTGGCACGGTGAGTTGGAGGCGTCCCGTGAACCCTCTTCCCTTTTGTCCCGGCGTTTTTATCGATCTCGCGTTGGCAACGTCGGTATCATACCCCCATACGTACGGAGGCGCCGGTGAAAGCCATGATACATGCCTGTCTTCTGGACCTGTCGTCGGTGACATCTATCATGCATTTGCAGCAGCATGGTTCTCGTGGTTACGTGATTTTTCACTTCGTCGGTTTTACATGTTGTCCTACCGGTCGACGAAACATGACGTGTCGTCCTAGCACTGGACGAAACCTGACGTTTCATCCAACCGTTGGACAAAACGTGACGTGTCGTCCATCCGTTGGTCGAAACATGACTTGTCGTTCAGCAGTTGGACGAAACGTTGGACGAAACATATGTTTCGTTTTACCACTGGCCGAATCTTCCATGCATTCGGCTACGAAGCTAGTTTCGTTTTTCTGGACAACGAAAACTCTATTTTTTTTCCTCGCTTTTTTTCCCGCCATTTTCGTTGCCGCCAATATTGTTCCCTCCATTTTATTTTTCACCTTTTTCTTTGCCGCCAATATTATTTCGCGCCTTTTTTTGCCGCCAATATTATTTCGCGCCTTTTATTTTTTTGCCGCCAATATTATTTCGCGCCTTTTTTTGCCGCCAATATTATTTCGCGCCTTTTATTTTTTTGCCGCCAATATTCTTCCCGCCTTTTTCTTTCCCGCCATTTTCGTTGCCGCCAATATTCTTCCCGCCTTTTTCTTTCCCGCCATTTTATTTACCGCCAATATTCATCCCGCCTTTTTTTTCCGCCATTTTCCTTGCCGCCAATATTGTTCCCGCCATTTTATTTTTCGCCTTTTTCTTTGCCGCCAATATTCTTTCCGCCTTTTTCTTTCCCGCCATTTTCGTTGCCGCCAATATTCTTCCGCCTTTTTCTTTCCCGCCATTTTCTTTGCCGCCAATATTCTTCCCGCCTTTTTCTTTCCCGCCATTTTCGTTGCCGCCAATATTCTTCTCGCCTTTTTCTTTCCCGCCAATATTCATCCGGCCTTTTTCTTTCCCGCCATTTTCGTTGCCGCCAATATTCTTCCCGCCTTTTTCACCCCCGCCATTTTATTTCCCGCCAATATTCTTCCCGCAATTTTCTTTCCCGCCATTCTCTCCCGCCATCTTCTTTCCCGCTATCTTCTCTTCTCAACCTATAAAACCCCCTCCACACTAAGGAGGGTAAGCAGGCCAGTGTAGTCTCGTCAAGATGTCCGGTTATCCTTTCGATCGTAGTTGTTTTCACCCTAGTATGTCCAAATGTCTTCTGAGCTTAGCCACCGATTTCAAGATAGACAATAGGATAGTTCCATGGGACGAACTCCTCAGTAGTGACACCTTACTGAATGAGTTGGCTCACGCATTAAGTAGGTGCGGGTGGCCTGCAAGGACCTTTGTGGAGATACGAAAAGAACTTCTCAGGTTGCATGGAAGGTGGAAGAAGCAACAACAGAAGGGTGAAGCATTCCTAAAGGCTACAGCAGAACATACTTATTTATGGACCCAAGACAGCGAGGACGAAGACGATATTTTCATGCCGAGCACGAAGGCCAAGACACCTTCATCGTCGAAGTCCAAGAGTACCGCATCGTCGAAGGGCAAGAGTGTTGCATCGACGAAGGGCAAGAGTGCTGCATCGACGGAGGATGACGATGATGCCTTCGTGTAGTTTGTAAGCTGTATTTTTTAATTCAGCCCTACCGTTTAATTCAGATGTACCTGTATCTTAATTGTAGGAGCATTATGTTGTATCTTAATTTCCCGTTGTAGTTGTTGCACGACGTTGTAGAATTAGTTTGTAGTGTCTTTTTGTAGAAGCATTATGTTGTATCTTAATTTCCTGTTGTAGTTGTTGCACGACGTTGCAGAAATAGTTTGTACTATCAGAATTATCATATGCATTATGTGTCTCATACATAGATAATGGCTCATACATAGATAAAAGTCAGAAAAAAACATAGATAGAAATATGTCTCATACATAGATAAAAATCGGAAATAAACATAGATACAAATATGTCTGATGCATAGATAAAAGTCTGAAACAAACATAGATAGAAATATGTCTTATGCATAGATAATAGTATCACTCGGCTCTATGAGGACGCGTACGCGGTCTCTGCCGAGGACCGGAAAGCGTGAGTGGGATCCTCGGATGCACGTGACGTAGACCTGGGCCGTACAACGGCTCGTCAACCTCTGGTTGTGTCTCCTGCGTGGGAGGTGGTGGCGGAGTCTGATATGCTTGCTGAGACCAGCCGGTGTAGGCTTGCGGGTCTCCCAAGACATCTGAATGGACATCTGATGAGCGGTCAGAAAACGCGGCAGTGTGTCCCCCAGGCGAAGCCATGTACTGTCCCTCAGTAGTGTCTGTGGTATGAACGACGTCATAGTGAGTTGCATATTTATAATCAATTACTAACAAGAATGATGAATTATTACCTTGCCACATATGTTGTTGCGGCTGCCACACCTGTTGATGAAGCCAATCCTCTTCCTGTTGCGACCCCTGTTGCTGCTGCCATGATGAACTTCCGGGCTGGAAAGGAGGTGGTGGCCTGGGAGGAATCTGAGGCGAAACATGTGGTCGCGGATCCTGACGGTGCAAAGAGTGCCGAGGGGCCGATACCTGTGGGCTCGATTCCTGACGGCGCAAAGAGTGACGAGGGGGCAAAACATGTGGCCGCGGATCGTGAAGGTCCAATGAGTGACGCGTGGGGCGTTGTGCTGCTCGACGAGGCACAACGTTAGACGAGCGCGTACACGAAATAGCCTGCTTGATACCTCGTAGCTTCTCTTCAAGACGCCTCCACCAGGAGACGTGCTCCTCCTTGGGGAGAAGAGGCCCAGTCTCAACCCGGTGAATAAAAGCAGCAACATCCTCCTGAGCCTGTTCAGTCAACTCACCCTGAAAAGAATAAACAAAAAGTTATATACGTATTCAAGTGCGTGCACGCAATTAAGCGACATGATACTTACAGCGTGGTGTCTGATCCCCGCCATAGACTCAATTGGGTACATCTCCGACGTGCCAGGGGGCTGCATCTGGCTAGGAATTGCCGTCGGTACCAAGTATAGACGAGTCGAGCTTCTGTACATATGGAGATACGCGGCGAATTCCTGTGGCTTAAATGGGACATTCTCAACCCAGACTTGTGCCTCCGCCGCGTGCCACGAGTCAACGTACGGTCGAAGGGTCCGCATCCAGGCACTAAGAGCCTTTTCTCCTCCTTTGCGGCTTAAACTAAGATTGAGATATGTGTTGGATAATCAACAAACAAAGAAATATGGACACATGCGTTAGATAAGTTAGGAATGAACTTACTCGTGGACATGCGACGGGAGGGGACGATCCGGGCGAACTGGGTTAGCCAATTGGCGCCTACCAAACTGTCTCATAACCCTCTGTTGGGAAATCTCCTCCACGAAGATGTCAAAAATAATCTTTACTTTGATCATCCAATATATGTGATCTCTGGTGCACAAGTTAGAAATCCTGCGGGGGTATCTGTGAGCCATCTCCTCCGCCGTGTACGACTGCCAAATGACCTTATCCTCGTGCAAGGTATCAAACTGCGCCGTGAAGGACGGGTAACAACGACTCACTTGTTGATGTGCATACTGTCTCTGCAGATTAAAAAAAATTAGTTGTGAGCAACAGGTTTGTCAACATAGAATAAAAAGTACCGGGCATAATGAAAAAACATACCGCTCTACGTGTCCACACGGTACCAAAAGTAGGCAAGTCGATGAGATTTGCATCCATCTGTCTAACATCATATGGATCCTCAACATTGATGTTAGGTCGTCCGATAGGGAACCTCTCGTAAGACCATAATTGCAACAACAGTGGGCATCCTATCAATGCTGAAGTTTCAACGCGTCGTAAGCAAGCCTTGCACATACCTCTGTATGTAGCTGCTAAGACGACATAACCAAAACTCCTCGGCACGATGTCATGAGCATAACGTGCGTCCGCGATCTCTCTTGCAATACTGATGTACCGGGCATCAACAGTGTTGACGTGGTTATCCGTGAACATCACTTTGCCAAACAGCCACAAGATATATGCCTCTAGGCATCGATCAATCTGTGGCCTCGACAAGTCTATGTCTGGATATCCTAGAAGGCCAATCTGCATGAAACAAAGAACATGTGAAGCTAAATAATGAGAAGATGTATGTCCAAACAGATAAGAATATAAAACTATTGATTTACCTGAAACTGGCTCAACCATAAAAACCGAGGTCCGTGTGGATCAGGCACTAAGTTCACCATCCCATCGGCTGGCCCAAGACCTGCGAAACGTGCCTGCATGTCCTCCCGCCAATTATCTGGTACCTCCAACGGGCCTATGGCCTGGCCCGCCAAAGGTAGTCCCAACAAGTAGGACACATCCTGGAGAGTAGGCGCCATCTCTCCCCAGGGAAAGTGAAACGTGTGAGTCTCAGGCCTCCATCGGTCCACTAAGCATGTGAGCAGTGACCTGTCGTAACCAAAACGTTTGTGCTTCTATCTGTACTCATCGAGGTCCTCACCGCCCACCTCAGATGCTGGGACGCGAACCCACTCCTCTGTAGTGGCCTCAACCATACGTGCCAAAGGTAAAAGTCCAGCCCAAGCCAGCCTGCAAAATAAGAATGCAAAATTCAATTAGTGTGAGCATATTTTCAGGTACTACTGGAATAAGAACGACACATACCTATCAGCCCAATCAGGGTGTATCATCCAGTCAGACTTTGGAGTGCGAGTGACCAACACAGGGAGCTCATGACCAGCCTCCATATGTTTAGCCCGATGTTTTACATCAATCGTAAGATTGAGCAAAGGATACGGAGCCATTTCCGCACATATTACAAAGTAAAACATAGTCCGCACATGTTACAAAGTAAAACATAGTCCGCACATATTACAAAGTAAAACATAGTCCGCACATATTACAAAGTTAAATATAGTCCGCACACTTCAAATGCTGGGAGCTCTCTCTCCCTCACCCTCTCCCTCCCCGTCGTCCTCGACTGCCTCGGCCACGTCCACGCCTTCCTACTGACGTTGCAGCCACTGGCGTTGTAGCCGTCGATGTGGACGCACCAGCAGTATCACCACCAACGGTAAGAGTGGGACAATATTTCATCCTGTGGCCATATCCAGCGCATAGCAAACATTGTCTAGTACACCCACCGGCTTCAGATTCGTCCATATCATTACAGATGCGACATACCTTCCTTCTACCTCTACTTGTCCGCATCATATCTGGGTCTGGGATGTATTGCCTGTCATCCGGGTTAACCGTTTTGAAGTTACCCATAACTCTAAATCCAACCATCTCACCGGTCCAAGTATTCTGCACTGACTCTTTTAGATAATATTCAGACACGAAAGAGATCGCGTCCATTTTTAACTGGCCACATGCAGCCAACACATGTGAGCAAGGCAAGTGGAGCAGCTTCGGTTTGTTGCGTGTGCACTCACATGTTGGCCTGACTCCACTTCCAATTTTCACCTCGTGCGTCTTCAACTCATTTGCAGAACCGAATCTATCGGTAGGTAGGCGCACCTCATACCTCCTTTCTTGATTACCAATGGCTGTGACAGTGTGCAACTTTGCTTTTTTGAGCTTCTTCGCCATGTACCGCATAATCTTTTCACAGTAAGGTGTTTCGGGATTCTTCTTCATATGCTTCTCAGATTTCAAGCGCCTATCTCTGAAATACCTCACCGTGCCATGAAAAACACCCTCGACAATTGCTGTTAGTGGCATACCCCTATTCCCTCTGAGGACAAAGTTATAAACCTCAGCAAGGTTGGTTGTCATGGTACCATACCTCGCTCCATGGGTGTCATGAAGCAAAGACCACTTCACGGGAGGCTCTTTCTCTATCCACTGTGAAAAATTCTTTATTGCCCTCCCCTTCTTTCTCTTCGTATCGGGCGGGTCAAATGCTGGCAAGTCACAAAGCTCCATTGGCTCTAGCTCTGTGTTAGTTGGTTGCTTAGCCTGTGCAGCTCTCCTTTCCTTAACCTGTGCCTTCGTGAACTCATCGAGCTTCTTCCACAAAAAAATCATACTTCTTTTGTTGGTTTTGTGCGCACAGCTTTTTGAACATATTCATGAGGCGCTTATTCTTGAACTGGGAGTAAAAATTAGCCCCAAGATGGCGCATGCACCATCGGCTCTGCATGTCCTGCCATGGTGCTGGTTCGTTCGAACCTAGCGTCTGCAGTGCCCGAATGGCCGCTAGTATACCCGGATGCCTGTCATGAAGGATGCACACATTTGGTCGGTCCTTCACAATTGCAATTTTTAGCCGCCTGAAGAACCATAGCCAACTCTCCAAATTCTCACCCTCCACAAAGGCCATAGCAAGTGGGAGGATCTGATTGTTGCCGTCCACACCTATAGCGGTGAGGATCTGACCCTTGTACTTACCAGTGAGAAACGTACCATCCACACACAACACAGGCAGGCAATGACTGAAAGCTTCGATGCATATAGCGAAAGAGAAGAACACTCGATGCAGCACCTTATAATCTGGGAATTCGGGCAGCGTAAAGTGCTGGATGTCGACATGTGTGCCAGGATTCCTCGCGTGCAATGTGTGCAGGAGACGGACAACATTATCATACGAGTCGATGAACGTCCCAAACCTCTTCTCCATCGCTCTCTGCTTGGCCCTCCAAGCCTTCCCATACGGAATTTCGTAACTATATCTGCTCTTAATTGTATTCTGAATGTGTTTCGCTTCCATGTCTTTCTTGTTCACTATCTCACTGAACATGAGTTCTGCAATGAGAGTTGAAGTAAGGTTTGGATGATCCACCAGCGGATATTTCATCACACAATTGTGGGGCACAACCTTCGTCACGACCCAAGTCACGTCCCACTTTGGAACGTGGGCGTGCACCTTCGCGGGACAACTATTCATAATACATGATAAAGTCAAGTATTTTTTTGTTGATACGTCTGTTTGAAAAATCCTTTACGTGGACATTGCCCACTCTGTCACGGCTGCCTTCAGATTTTTCTTTGTGGCATACATACCCCCTATTTCGACTTTGCTCTGATGATACTCCTAGGAAGATTCATGACCATCGTTCACGGTCATTTCGGTCGAGAGGTTCTGATTCCATGAAGCAGGAATCGGTACCTCCTCGTCGTTCTCTTCACCATCTTCTTCATTTGAGTTCTCGCTATCAAGATCCTCCGCCAATCCATCCTCGTCTTCCTCTTCCATCAGGTTCTGCATTTCCGATCCTTCCTCATCCCCATCAGCCTCGCCACTATCAGGATCTCCTATGTTCTGACTACTCTCCCCTGCATCATAGTCCCCTCCAACGTGTGACACATAATCCGACTGACCCTCGAGTTCAGTACCACCCATATGTTCTGACCCAGCTACATCCATCTCATCAATCGGCTGACTGACCTGGCCAGGCTCGTAACCACCGCCGCCTTGTACCAGAGGATCCTCCATGGGGATGGGGAGCACTAAGGCAACGGGGTGAGTCCTCTGGCGTTTGCAAGATTCTAACCAGGTCACCCATTTATGTGTCCTATCTATCGGAACCAACTCCCAAAAATTTTTTGTACGGGATTTCGTCCACACTGACTGAATACTGACGGTGCACACATTGGGATCAAGCGAGAAATTTGTTGTCAACCAGTGTTTCAACTGACTAATGTTCACTTTTTCTGGATCGGTCAGTTGCAACTCCACATATGCAAACTCAGTCAGATCAACCCCAGTCTCGTTTGATCGGACATTACCAGGACCATAGTAAACAACAAATTTGACTGATTTAGACATGTCTCCTGCCATAAAAATTCATACCCGTCAACCACTAAGTACCACATAATTTTTTATACAATAACCGGAATGTCTGCCACATATACATGACTACCACTAAGCAAACAATCGATCAAACGAACTAAAATTTCAGACATGTCTCCCGCAATTAAATTTCATATTCCCGTCAACCACTACATACCCATAATTTTTTTTTACACTAACAGAAATGTCTACCACATATACATGACTACCACAAAGTAAATAACCGATCTAACGAACTAAAATTTCAGACATGTCTCCTGCAATTAAATTTCATATTCCCGTCAACCACTACGTACCCATAATTTTTTTTACACTAACAGAAATGTCTACCACATATACATGACTACCACAAAGTAAATAACCGATCTAACGAACTAAACAATCGTCATTTATATTATGAACTAAACAATTTTTTTTACACTAACAAAAAAGTGAAGCTCATTAAACCTAAAATAAAAATGCACTAAACAAAAATGTGAGGTTATACCTTTGACGCGTGCTTCTCCGGCGAGCTCCTGCCCTCCGTGCTAATCCGACCACCGAGCTGCCCACGGCCAACCCGCACGAGCACGGCCACCACAGACGGCTGCCCCTGCCAAGAGCTCCTCCAATGGCCGCCCCTGCCTCACCCCCGCCCCTGCCAAGCTCCAATGGCTGCCTCCACGACCGGCCTCCCTCCTCTACCCTCTCCCCCACACGCGGCTCCCGGCTTCCCTCCTCTACCCCATTGCCGGATCGGGTTACTAGCAGCCGGTTTCTAGCTCCATCTACTAAATTTAATGGCTAAATGGCCTGGAATCTGAAGAAATACGCGAAGGAAAGGAAGAACAGAGAGAGAGAGCCGGGAGAAAGGGAGGCAGGAGGAAGAAGCTGGCCTGCGGCCGGCCTTATCCCGTAGCGTTTCGTCCGGTGGTAGGACGATTCGTCCAACGGGCGGACGAAACCAACCAGGCCGTCGGTGCGGTGGGCCGTTTCGCAGCCCAGTTCAACGAAACCCAGTTTTCGTCCAACAATAGGACGAAACATCTGTGTTTCGTCCAACGGGAGGACGACACGTATGTTTCGTCCAACGGTAGGACGACCGTGTGCTATTTTTGCAATATCTGATTTTTGGATCTTATTTTCCGAATTTGTTCAAAAAAAAGTACTATTTCCAAAAAAAATCCGTATGATTGGACACTGTCTCGTGTTGCATGTGTAGCTAGCACCCCTGGCAGAGTTTAGACCGCCTCTGCTGTATATTACCTAAACGTAGCAGCTGCATGAACCTGGTAAGAAAACAGTGCAGAGACCTAGGCGGAATTTTCATTTGTACTGATTTGTTGCACCATCTTGATAGAGCAAGCAGAAATCAATACATAAGAATTTTGATATAAAAATGGTTGATGCATGCCTCCATACTCCACCGACGAGCCTATGGATTCATCTCCCCCCTGCCTACCGCTCCGGCGGCCAGTGACTGGCAAGAAATACCGGTGCCTTCGCTCCGATTAGTAGTTTAGGTTAGGTTTTTTTTTAGTCCTCGCGGGTGCGGCGCTTGGCGGATGGCGGCACTTATTCTTCGAGTATGTCTTTCGGGTTCTGATTCTTTTCGAGTTCTTCCGTCTGGACGTAGTCGATGGAGCTCCGGCGTAGATTCCTGCCGTCTCCTTGGGGCGGTGATGTTAGGGTTTTTCATCATGTGACGAGATTTGGTGTCAGGTGCTTCAGATCTATGTAAGGATTTAACGGCGACGACTGCAGCTCCAGGGTGCTGGTCCTTAGGGGCACGTGCACGAAGACTTCCCGGCTCATCAACAAGATCAAACTGGCTCCGGTAGAGGGGCGGCGACAGCGGTGCGTTTTGGCGGCAGTAGTGGTCGTTCGATGGTCTTGAAATCTTGATGTAATTTTTATTATGTTTGAGATGTTCTGTACTTCCGATGAACTTTTATAATAGATCTGATTCTTTTGTGATTTTTTTTTGTCGGTGCATGCATAGCCTCGTAGTCCAGTCCATGGACGTCGCTGTTGTCGCAGAAATCTTCAACCTTTGCGTCCGTACTTCCGCTTTCATTCATCAAAATCCTAAAGAGAGAAATTCCCCGCTGACAGATCTCGTCAGCGCAGAGTAAGCGCCAATTAATGCAACCTTGGACTACATTGCCGGAGAACAGAGTACGAGCTATATGCATAGTCTTGGACATTCCTCTCGTTGTCGGGTTTCATCTTTTCGCTGATCCTGCCGCGGCTTGAATGCGGTGGTTTGTCTCTGTATACAGTAGCTACGTACGAGGGGCTAAACACGTAGCCTTTGGAACTGAACAAGCAGAAATTGGCCGCTGGTTCTGTCGCGCAGGAGGCTAAACTAGTGCACCACTAGCACTAGCTAGGCTCAGGGGTAGAAAATTCTCCTCTGCGAATCGATCGCATCTTGGAAATGGCTTGCTCGTTTCTATGCGCGCGTCTACCCTGCAGGCGAGGGAACTGGTGGAAAATATACCCGATTGATTGGGACGGCTGACGGCACAGGGAGCACACAGATGATCTTGGCATGCCCGGACTCGGGACAGACACTTGTGCACGTGTCCGTTCTCGCTTTCAACCTCTATGAACTTGTTGCGGGTGTGAGAATGTCTTGTTGTAGATAATACCGGATTGACTTCTACTCCATCCGTAAAGAAATATAAGAGTGTTTAGATCACTACTTTAGTGATCTAAACACTCTTATATTTCTTTACAGAGGAAGTAGATGACAAGGATGACAATAAATTGCGTCGTCACCAGAGGTTTCAATTATGATTGACTGAAGGTTTGCTACCACAGAAACCCTAGTAGCCACGAAGAAATGAAAACTTCTACTGTTGTGCTCGGCCCATCGCACACGTCAGCGGCCCTTGTGCGATATGGGCTTCATCACACACAACTGGCATGTCACAGCCTTTTTGTGATTACACACAGTGCACGATGTGACGTGTTCTATTTATAGGGCTTTTTTGCGGGTGAAAAACTTGTATTACTCAATGAAAGCAAGATTACAATCAGCTATAAGGCTAGGACTTGTATCATAGAAACAAAGTCGACGGAAACATGGGAAGGACCCCTGCGTCGCCCCCGCTAGGGCGACACGGGCGGCGCCCAAACCCTAGCCGCCGGGGCGCGAGCTCCCTCCTCCCCTCCCTCCGCCACCGCCGGGGGACGCCGCCAGGCTAAGCCCGGGGGCCGACGGCGGTGGCGGAGGACTCCCTCTCTCCCACGTCATAGGGGTGCTGCGGGGCCCCAAAACGTGTGGAGGCGCGGCCGATTCGTTCTAGGCGGCGCGGCGGCGATGGCTGCGACAGGCGGCGGCGGCGGCTGCAAGCGCGGCGGGCGGCCCGGCCACGGGCGGCGGCATGGGCTGCGGGCGCGGCAGCCGGCCCTGTTTGGGCGGCAGTGCCTGCGGTCGGCGATGACGGCCGGTGATGCAGCGGCGCACCATCTGGTTTCGGATCAGCGGCGGCGCGCGTGGAGGGCCTGGTGGACAAGTCGGCGGCATGCGTGCTATGGCCTCCGGTCAGATCTGATCTGGCCGGTGCGGCCTGCATGCTGCGCGGAGGCAGAGATCGGTGGCGGCCCGTGCACACGTTGCTAGATGAAGGTTCATCGAGCAGATCTGGATGAAAACCTTCCTCTGGGCTACTTGTCAAGGCCGGCGATGGCGGCGCTCTTTTGTGTCGTCACCTTCCTGAAGGCATCGCCATGGAGAAGCTCCACACTTCTATCTGCTACCTCTGGGGGAAACCCTAGATCAGTTGATCGGATGACGGCGGCGCTCTTGTGTCGTTCCCCCCTTGGGGGCGTCATTCTTGGAGGTGTGCATTGGCTCGAGGGACCAATGACGGTTTCTGCAGTGGAGTGGTGGTTCAGGTAACACATCGACGATGTGGAGTCTCGGTGGCGTGGCGCAACAGGGTCTCATCGACGGATGTGTGATGTTGGACGCGCGTAGGGAGGTGGCGTCGACGGCAGGCCTGGCAAGGTGGATGCGTCAGTACCTGCTCTGAAGATGGATCGGTGGAAGACGGCGGCGGCGGCCTCTGAGAGTGCGTAGGACCGGTGTGTGCCCCAGACCCGGCAATGCGGCTTGGCTGGGGACTCCGGCTTTAGATGTTAGGCTTTGGTGCGAGGTCTGTTTGGTATTTGGCTTGGACTTTCGGCACCCCTTCATCAATTTGATAGGAGTAGCGACAGATGTTGCCAAGATGACGGCTTCAGACTTACTGATGTATTACTTTGTAAGGTCTTTGTGAATAATTAATAATATGGTTGTATGCATCGTCCAGATGCAGAGGCCGGAGGTCATCCTCCTTTTCAAAATAAAGCTATAAGGCTAGCTCCACGTCAACGGGAGGGCCAGAACCAAGCAAGTTAGGGTTCTACCTTTAGTTCTGGCAAAGTTCGCTAGGCTATCGCTAACTTTATTCTGGTTTTGACTAGTGATATGTCTCCGACGTATCTATAATTTTTGATTGTTTTATGCTATTATATTATCATTCTTGTATGCTTTATATGACATTTTATATTATTTTTATGGACTAACCTATTAACTTAGTGCTCAGTGCCAGTTCCTGTTTTCTGCATGTTTTTTTGTTTCGCAGAAAAATCATACGAAACGAAGTCCAAACACGATGAAACTTTTTGACGATTTTTTCTGGGCAACAAGAGACCCTGGATGCTTCGGAAGAGGATCAGAAGACCCACGAGGCGGCCACAAGGCAGGGGGCGTGCCCTGAGGGGTAGGGCGCACCCTGGTGCCTTGTGGGCCCCTCGTGACTCTGTTTTCCCTAATTCTTGACCTATAAATTCCCATATATTCAGAAACCCCCGAAGTGAGACCCAAAACAATTTTATCGCCGCTGCAAGCCTCTGTTCCTTCGCGATCCCATCTGGAGGCTTTTTCCGGTACTCTGCCAGAGGGGGAAACCATTGGGGAGGCAATTTTCATCAACTTTGCTGCCTCCATGATGATGTGCGAGTAGTTCCCTTAGGACCTACGAGTCCATAGTAGTAGCTAGATGACTTTTCTCTCTCTCTCTCTCTCTCTCTCTCTCTCTCTTTGATCTTCAATACAACGATCTCCTTTGAGATCTATTCGATGTAATTCTCGCGGTATGTTTGTTGGGATCTGATGAATTGTGAGTTTATGATCAGATTATTCATTGATATTATTTGAGTCTTTTGAGATTTATTTGCTGCATAATTTTATAACCATGTATGCTTTCCGATCTATAAGTCTTTTTTGGCCAATTGGATGAGTAGATCTTCAGAGGGAGTGGTGCATAGTAGTGGGTTCAACCTTGTGGTTAGCCTTACTCTGTGACAGGAGGAGCCGAGGCACGTATTTGTATTGTTGCCACTAAAAATGAAACAACAGGGTTTGAACATATTGCTTGGTCTTACTTTTTCTACATTATGCCATCTTGCTTAAAGCGTTACTTTGTTATCATGAACTTAATACTTTGAGATGCATGCTGGATAGCGGTCTTGGGGTGGAGTAATAGTAGTAGACGTCAGTAAGTTTAACGGTCTATTTGTCACAGACGTAATGCCTATGTATTGATTATGCCATGAAGAACCACAATCATAACTATGCGCAATTCTGTCAATTGCCAACAGTAATTTGTTTACGCGCCGATGCTATGCTTATGAGAGAGATGCCTCTAGTGAAACTATGGCCCCGGGTCCATTTTCCTTTATTGCTAAAGAATCCTATAATTGCTCGTTATTTTTCTTTATTTATTTTATTTTGTATACCTATCACTCCCAGATTTAATCCTTGCAATTGGCGAGAACAGGAGGATTGACAACCCCCTTGCCTTCGTTGGACGCAAGCATTTGCTTTGTGTGTGTGCACGTACTGCCTATGTTGTTTGTGTGCCGTCTCCTTCTGGTTCAATAAACCTTGGTTCTTAACTGAGGGAAATACTATCTGCTACTATACTACTTCACCCTTCCTCTTCAGGGAAGCCCAACAACTCAACAGAGAGTAGTAGAAGAATCCGTTGCCTGGAAGGCTTCACCAAATAAACCATGTGCCTTCGCTCACATTTATTAATTTGCTTGTTTTTATTTTCTTTGCCATGTGCTTTTTATTTGCCTTCTGTTTTTCCTCCTCCTCCTCTAAAAAATAAAAAATACCAAAAATATTTGTGTTTCCATGTGCCTTCTATTTGCTTGCATCTTCGCATGCTAATTTTTTTTATTGATATGGATCCTTCTCCGCTAGCCAGACTTTTCAAAAATTCTAATTATGATAAACCAATGGCTAGTGATGAAAATGCTATTGCTATAAGCTCTTTGAAAGAAAAGATGGAGTTGAGTGCGCTCCTTTATTTTTTATAAAGTTCTTCTTGAAAATCGTGAATCTGAAATGAAAATTGTTATGAAGAATTTTATAAAGTGATTAATAAAAGCTCTTTGAATGAAAAGCATGATTGCAATGATATTAGTATGAATTCTATGAATATTGATTGTGCTAAGGATATGCAAAGCCATAAGCTTGTGGATGATGAGTTTGATGAGCATGATATTTTTGTTCCCCCTACTAATGAAGAAGTGATAAAATGAAAAAATGATAATCTTTATGATTCAAGTGATGAAGATACACACTTGATATTGCTTTTTATGGTGACACTATATTCGTAGGCACTATTGATGATGATTTTGTTATGCCCATTACTTATTATAATGATCATGATTGGGGTGATAACTATGATGCTTCTTTTGATCTTGAAAATATATTTGAGCCTCATAATGAATATATTATTGATAATAAAAGTTGCAATAGTATTGAAAGTGGGTTTGGAAGAGCGTCAACTTTAGGTAAAAAGAATACCACTACTTTCGAGAATATTCAATCTTATGATTTTTTTGATAAAAGTGGGTTCTGAGAGGTCATGACTTTAGTTGATGTCAATCCCACTATCTTGGAAGATTATATTTTTTTATGCATGTGGATCATGGGGAGAATGTTTTACATGATGGCTATATTGTTGAATTTGATTATGATCCTACATGTAATTATTTTGAGAGAGACAAATATGGTTATAGAAATCTTCATGTTATTATATTGCCTCTCTTCATGTTAAAACTATTAATGCATTATTGTTTCTTGCATATGCTAGATATTGCTTGCCATGATAATTTGTTTATTTATAAGATTCCTATGCATAGGAAGTATGTTAGACTTAAATGTGTTTGTTACATGCTATATGATGCTCTCTTTGTGCTTCAATTCTCGTCCTTCATGTGAGCATCATTGAAATCTCAAGTCTATCTTAATGGCTATAAAAAGAGAGCTACTTGCGTGGCAACCCAATAGTTATACTTTATTTTTTCTTTTTTCTTTTTGCGTGTCTACATAATTATTGGTACTGTAATAAATGTGTTTGTATCTTTTCTTTTGATTTTGTGCCAAGTTAAGACTTTAGGTTGATATGGACGATTGTTTATGTGGTTCTGTGCAAAAACAGAAACTTTTACATCCAGTATATGAATTATCATTCCTTACTGGAACGTGGTAAACTTCTGAAAGTTTTACACATTATTGATACACAAATTGTTTACGTTGTTCTATTTTTTCCAGAATTTTTAGAATTACATAAGTATGATGATTAATTAGATACTTACGTGTTGTTCTGTTTTAGACAGATGTTTTTATTGCATAGTGCACTTATTTTAAAGTTTCTATGAATTGTATCGGGGGGTATAAGTGATAACCCACAAGTATAGGGGATCGCAACAGTCTTCGAGGGTAGTATTTCACCCAAATTTATTGATTCAACACAAGGGGAGGCAAAGAATATTTGCGAGTATTAGCAGTTGAGTTGTCAATTCAACCACACCTGGAGAACTAAATATCTGCAGCAAAGTGTTTAGTAGCACAGTAGGGACAACAGCAATAGGAACATAAACAGTAACAATAGCAGTTTTGTAGTGATTGTAACAGTGATGTCTACTACGCAACTTTATTCTTGTAGACGTTGTTGGGCCTCCAAGTGCAGAGTTTTGTAGGACAATAGCAAATTTCCCTCAAGTGGATGACCTAAGGTTTATCAATCCATGGGAGGCGTAGGATGAAGATGGTCTCTCTCAAACAACCCTGCAATCAAATACAAGAAATCTCTTGTGTCCCCAACACACCCAATACAATGGTAAATTGTATAGGTGCATTAATTCGGCGAAGAGATGGTGATACAAGTGTAGTATGGATAGTATATATATGTTTTTGTAATCTGAAAATAAAAAAACAGCAAGGTAGCAAGTAACAAAAGTGAGCACAAACGGTATTGCAATGCTTGAAAACAAGGCCTAGGGTTCATACTTTCACTAGTGCAATCTCTCAACAGTGCTAACATAATTGGATCATATAACAATACCTCAACGTGTGACAAAGAATCACTCCAAAGTTCCTATTAGCGGAGAACATAAGATAGAAATTGTTGTAGGGTACGAAACCACCTCAAAGTTATCCTTTCCTATCAATCTATTGAGCCATCCCTATAAGTGTCACAAACAGCCCTAGAGTTCGTACTAAAATAATACCATATGATACGCATCAACCAACTCTAATGTCACCTAGATACTCCAATGTCACCACAAGTATCCGTGAGTTGATTATTCAATATGCATCAAACAACTTCAGATTCATAATATTCAATCCACACAAAGAACTTCAAAGAGTTCCCCAAGATTTCTACCGGAGAAAGTAGGACGAAAACGTGCATCAAATCCTATGCATAGATTACCCCAATGTCACCTCGGGAATCCGCGAGTTGAGTGCCAAAACATACATCAAGTGAATCAATATAATACCCCATTGTCACCACGGGTATTCATATGCAAGACATACATCAAGTGTTCTCAAATCCATAAAAGTATTCAATCCGATAATAGTGAAACCTCAAAGGTAAAAACTCAATTCATCACAACAACATAGAGAGGGAGAAACACCATATGATCCAACTATATTAACAAAGCTCGCGGTACATCAAGATCGTGCCAAATCAAGAACACGAGAGAGAGATCAAACACATAGCTACTAGTACATACCCTCAGCCCCGAGGGTGGACTACTCCCTCCTCGTCATGCAGACCACCGGGATGACGAAGATGGCCTCCGGTGATGATTCCCCCCCTCCGGCAGGGTGCCGGAACAGGGCTCCAGATGGTATTTCTTCGGTACAGAGGCTTGCGAAGACGGAGTCCAAGTTCTAGGGTTATTTCTGGTGGTTTCTCTATTTATAGGATTTTTCAGCGTTGGAATCACGCGAAGATGGGCCCACGAGGTACCACGGTGCGACCCCCCAGGGCGCGCCGTGATGGCTTGTGAGCATCTCGTGAGGCTTCTGGTCCTTCCACGAAGCTTCGGGGGTCTCTTTTGGTCCAAAAAAAATCGTCAAAAAGTTTCGTCCAATTCCGAGAACTTTTATTTCTGCACAGAAAACAACACCACGGTAGTTCTGCTGAAAACAACGTCAGTCCGGGTTAGTTCTAATCAAATCATACCAAAACCATATAGAATTATTATAAACATGGCATGAATACTTCATAAATTATAGATACGTTGGAGACGTATCAGCATCCCCAAGCTTAATTCCTGCTCGTCCTCGAGTAGGTAAATGATAAAATAAATAATTTATGAAGTGTGAATGCTAGCATAGTGCATAAGTTTGATCAATGATAATTTCAATCACTTTTCCTAGCATCATAACAGCAACTCTTTCTCATAAAACTCATCATGATAAAGTAGCAATCAATTCACATGTTATGGTTCAAACAATGCATTCTCTTGAAACTTAACAACCTATGTTCTTAGTCACCAAACAATTGCAATTCAACTTAATTTCAACAAAGTCTAAGTAAGAGCTCCACATACTCAATTATCATATAGTCTTCTATGATTGCTAGTACTCAAAGCATATTTTTAGAACAAATGGCATCCATCGAACACAGAGAAAGATAGGGGCTTAGTGTTTCGCCTCCCAACTTATTTATCATAGAGATAATTGTCAACAATAATAAACCATGATCAAATATATTTGACTGGCCATATATGCCTGGATCTTTCCCCACCACATGATACTTGCCAACTAGAGAATAATTGAGGTTGAAATGAGAAGGAATACTATTGACTTTTGCATGAAAGTAAATACTAAAAAGTAAAGGATAGGCCCTTCGCAGAGGGAAGCGTGGATTTGCAGAGGTGCCAGAGCTCATTGCTTAAAACAGAGATGAATATAATTTGAGAGGCATGCCTTTCCTGTCAACGTCATGACCGAGAGTTCTCAATATCTTCCATGCTAAACGCATTATAGGCAGTTCCCAAGCGGAAAGGTAAAGTTTACTCCCCCTCAACCATTCAAACACAAGCCATGGCTAGCCGAATCCTCGGGTACCCTCCATACAATCAACTTTCTAGGGGAGTTTGTTTCATTATATATGTTTTTGTTTTGCGAGACTGGGCATCCCAATTATCGCCCTCTCTCGTGCAATGACAAGTGAATAAACACTCATCATGAGAATAACTCGCTTAACATGGAAGATACTGACCACCCACTGCCGCTTCATGAGCGGTACGGGCACACAAAACAGATGCTTATTTGAATGATTAGAGGTGGCACATGCAAATTTACTTGGAATGGCAGAGTAATACCGTATATAGGAGGTATGGTGGACACTCATGGCAAGAAAATGGGTTTAAGGGTTTTTGGATGCACAAGTAGTATCTCTACTTAGTACGAATTTTTGGCTAGCAAAAGATCCTAAGCAAGCACCACATGTTGGAGGATCCATAACAATATAACTTCTATGCAAATATACCCAAACATAACTCATTACGTTGTCTTCCTTGTCCAACTTCAACTAATTTGCTCAAGTTTGAAAATAATTAATGGGTATTCACAATCATAAAAGATGTCCAAGATAATATATTTTTACGTGAAAGTTCTCTTCCTTATACTAATCATTCATGAATTGCTTGTATGACCAATATTGTGATTGTCAAGCTTCAATAGATTTTGCTTTCTAAACCCAAAGTGAAATTACTACTAAGCATGATACAAGCACATATAATTTCAACTTTATGATATTCAATTCATTCAATAATTTACTCTTAGGATATAAGTGAAGCACAAGAGTAAATGACAAACTACTCCAAAAAGATATAAGTGAAGATCAATGAGTAGTCAAACAATTAAGTAGCTATGTGAGGACTCTCTCTCATAATTTTTTTCCAGATCTTAAGTATTTTATTCAAACAGCAAACAAAACAAAATAAAATGACATTCCAAGAATAGCACATCTCACGCGAAGAAGCAAAAACTTATGCTCAACCGATACTAACCGATAATTGTTGAAGAAGAAAGGTGGGATGCCTACCGGGGCATCTCCAAGCTTAGATGCTTGAGACTTATTGAAATATTATATTGGGATGCCTTGGGCATCCCCAAGCTTGAGCTTTTGTGTCTCCTTAATTCCTCTCATATCATGGTTTCCCTAAATCTTAAATACTTCATCCACACAAAACTCAACAAGAACTCGTGAGATAAGTTAGTATAAATCAACTCAAAACCTTAACATTCTCTACTGTAGAAAATTACTAAAATTATAATTAAACATTGCATACTAAATGCCTCTGCATATTTAACACTCCTATCCACAAATGGAAATATTAAACAAGCAACATATGCAAACAATGCAACTATAACCAAAATCTCCCAAAACAGAACAGTCTGTAAAGGGTGAATAAGAATTCATACTTCCCTAACTCCAAAAATTCTGAAAAATTACCACATGACAGAGAACTCATGCATGATTACTGTGTAAAAATTTCAGATTTTATCATGTTCTGACTATTCAGGAATATTCTGGACATAACAGAAAACTTTCTGTTTTCAAACAGCAACACATGAACTTGCAAATTGAACATGGTAAAGGCTATACTTGGCATTTTATTGAAATAAAAGACACAAAAAATTATTATTAATAACAGCAAGCAAATCTTAAAAAATAATAAAATGACGCTCTAAGCAAAACACATATCATGTGACGAATAAAAATATAGCTCCAAGTAAGGTTACCGATAATGTTGAAGACGAAAGAGGGGATGCCTTCCGGGGCATCCCCAAGCTTAGACGCTTGAGTATTCCTTGAATATTACCTTGGGGTGCCTTGGGCATCCCCAAGCTTAGGGTCTTGCCGCTCCTTATTCTCCTCATATCGATATCTCACCCAAAACTTGAAAACTTCAATCACACAAAACTTAACGGAACTTGTGAGATAGGATAGTATGATAAAAATAAATCATCCACTTAGGTACTGTCAAGACAAGATTCATAATTGTTCTCACATAATTCATACTGTATTCTATCATTTCCACAATTTATATTACTCAATATAAGCTATGGAAACACTAAAACAAGCAAACTATGCACTAAAAACAGAATCTGTTAAAAACAGAACAGCATGTAGTGAACGATTTAAAAACCATACTTATGTACCTCCAAAAATTCTGAAAAATTAGTAAAACGTAAAAAATTTGTAGTCCAATACTGTTTAAAAATTTCATAATTTTCTCATGCTCCAGTACAGAATAGAAATTCCAGCACTGGATGCAAAAGTTTCTGTTTATGCACAGAATCAAATCAACAAGTATCCACACTATCCCAAAGGCTTTACTTGGCACATTATTGAAAGAAAACATATAAAACATGATTACTATAGTAGATTAATCATGTGAACACACAAAAATAGTAGGTATAAATATTGGGTTGTCTCCCAACAAGCGCTTTTCTTTAAAGCCTTTTTAGCCAGGCATGATGATTTCAATGATGCTCACATAAAAGTAAAGAACGGAAACATGAAGTGAGCATCATGAAGCATATGACTAGCACATTTAAGTCTAACCCACTTCCTATGCATAGGGATTTTGTGAGCAAACAATTTGTGGGAGCAAGAATCAACTAGCATAGGAAGGCAAACAAAGCATAATTTCAAAACTTTGAACACATAGAGAGGAAACTTGATATTATTGAGATATGTAGAAGCATATATTCCTCTCTCATAATAATTTTCAGTAGCATCATGAATGAATTCAACAATATAACTATCACATAAAGCATTATTTTCATGATCCACAAGCATAGAAATTTTATTACTCTCCACATAAGCAATTTTCTTCTCATTCATAATAGTGGGAGCAAACTCAACAAAATAACTATCATGAGATACTTGATTGGCATAATCTAAATGAAAATTAAAATCATGATGACAAGTTTCATAGTTATCATTATTCTTTATAGATAGCAACTTCGTTGTCATAATCTATTGAAACCTCTTCCAAAATAGTGGAATCATCATTAAATAAAGTCACGACCTCTCCAAATCCACTTTCATAATTATTGACATAAGATTCAACACCCTCCAAAATAGTGGGATCATTAGTACCTAGAGTTGACACTCTTCCAAACCCACTTTCATCAATATAATCATCATAAATAGGAGGCATGCAATCATCATAATAAATTTTCTCATCAAAACTTGAGGGGCTAAAAATATCATCTTCATCAAACATAGCATCCCCAAGCTTATCGCTTTGCATATCATTAGCATCATGGATATTCATAGAAAGCATACTAACAACATTGCAATCTTGCTCATCATTCAAAGGACTCACATACATTTTATTAAATTCTTCTTCTAACAATTGAGCACAATTATCGGAATCCTTATTTTCAAGAAAGACATTATAAAGATAAAGCATTTGAGGCAACCTCAATTCCATTTTTTTAAAATTTTCTTTTATAAACCAAACTAGTGATAAAACAAGAAACTCAAAGATTCAATTGCAAGATCTAAAGATATACCTTCAAGCACTCACCTCCCCGGCAACGGCGCCAGAAAAGACTTTGATGTCTACTACGCAACTTTATTCTTGTAGACATTGTTGGGCCTCCAAGTGCAGAGTTTTGTAGGATAGTAGCAAATTTCCCTCAAGTGGATGACCTAAGGTTTATCAATCCATGGGAGGCGTAGGATGAAGATGGTCTCTCTCAAACAACCCTGCAATCAAATACAAGAAATCTCTTGTGTCCCCAACACACCCAATACAATGGTAAATTGTATAGGTGCACTAGTTTGGCGAAGAGATGGTGATACAAGTGTAGTATTAATAGTAGATATAGGTTTTTTGTAATCTGAAAATAAAAAAACAGCAAGGTAGAAAGTAACAAAAGTGAGCACAAACAGTATTGCAATGCTTGAAAACAAGGCCTAGGGTTCATACTTTCACTAGTGCAATCTCTCAACAGTGCTAACATAATTGGATCATATAACAATCCCTCAACGTGTGACAAAGAATAACTCCAATGTTCCTATTAGCGGAGAACATAAGATAGAAATTGTTGTAGGGTATGAAACCAGCTCAAAGTTATCCTTTCCGATCAATCTATTGAGCCATCCCTATAAGTGTCACAAACAGCCCTAGAGTTCGTACTAAAATAACACCATATGATACACATCAACCAACTCTAATGTCACCTAGATACTCCAATGTCACCACAAGTATCCATGAGTTGATTATTTGATATGCATCAAACAACTTCAGATTCATAATATTCAATCCACACAAAGAACTTCAAAGAGTGCCCCAAGATTTCTACCGGAGAAAGTAGGACGAAAACGTGCATCAACCCCTATGCATAGATTACCCCAATGTCACCTCGGGAATCCGCGAGTTGAGTGCCAAAACATACATAAAGTGAATCAATATAATACCCCATTGTCACCACGGGTATTCATATGCAAGACATACATCAAGTGTTCTCAAATCCATAAAAGTATTCAATCCGATAATAGTGAAACCTCAAAGGTAAAAACTCAATTCATCACAACAACATAGAGAGGGAGAAACACCATGTGATCCAACTATATTAACAAAGCTCGTGGTACATCAAGATCGTGCCAAATCAAGACCACGAGAGAGAGATCAAACACATAGCTACTAGTACATACCCTCAGCCCGAGGGTGGACTACTCCCTCCTCATCATGGAGATCACCGGGATGACAAAGATGGCCTCCGGTGATGACCGGAACAGGGCTCCAGATGGTATTTCTTCGGTACAGAGGCTTGCGGCGGCGGAGTCCAAGTTCTAGGATTATTTCTGGTGGTTTCTCTATTTATAGGATTTTTCAGCGTTGGAATCACACGAAGATGGGCTAAGATGGGCCCACGAGGTACCACAGCGCAACCCTCCCCCAAGGGCGTGCCGTGATGGCTTGTGAGCATCTCGTGAGGCTTTTGGTCCTTCCACAAAGCTTCGGGGGTCTCTTTTGGTCCAAAAAAATCGTCAAAAAGTTTCGTCCAATTCTGAGAACTTTTATTTCTACAGAAAAAACAACACCACGGTAGTTCTGCTGAAAACAGCATCAGTCCAGGTTAGTTCTAATCAAATCATACCAAAACCATATAGAATTGTTATAAACATGGCATGAATACTTCATAAATTATAGATACGTTGGAGACGTATCAAACAATACCAGTAACGGAAGTAACTTAGCAAAGATCAATATGCGAAAAGCGTAGGCATTGGATCAGTGATGGATAATTATGTTGGATGACATTCATCATGTAATAGTCACAACCTAGAGCGATGCACAATAGCTCCAATTCACCAATGTAATGTAGGTATGTATTCCGTATATAGTCATACGTGCTTATAGTAAGAACTTGCATGACATTTTTTGTCCTACCCTCCCGTGGCAGCGGGGTCCTTAAGGAAACTAAGGGACAAAGCATTAGCACTTAGTGAATACATGAACTCCTAAAACTACGGTATTCATGAAAACAATTTTTGTCACCTTGGGGTATGCGGATCATAACAGGTAATAGGTGCACACAACTTGCAAGATAGGATCAAGAACACAACTATATTCATGAAAACATAAAGGGTTCAGATCTGAAATCATGGCACTCAGGCCCTAGTGACAAGCATTAAGCATAGCAACATCAATCTCAGAACATAGTGGATACTAGGGATCAAGCCCTAACAAAATTGACTCGATTACATGATAAATCTCATCCAACTCATCACCGTCCAACAAGCCTACGAAGAAATTACTCACACACGGTGGTGAGCATCATGAAATTGGTGATGGAGGATGGTTGATGATGACGACGGTGTCGAATCCCCCTCTCCGGAGCCCTAAACGGACTCCAGATTAGCCCTCCCGATGAAGATCAGGAGGTGGCGGCGGCTCTGTATCGTAAAACGTGATGAAACTTCTTCTCCTATTTTTTTTCTTGGGGAAAGAGAATTTATAGCGTTGGAATTAGGTCAGAAGGACCTCTGTGGGCCCCACAAGGCATCAGGTCGCTTTTTGCGGTTTGTTTGTTGGGATCCGATGAATTGTGAGTTTATGATCAGATTATCCATGAATATTATTTGAGTCTTCTCTGAACTCTTTTATGCATGATTATTATAGCTTCGTATTTCTTCTTCGATCTATTGATTTGGTTTGGCCAACTAGATTGATTTATCTTGCCATGGGAAGAGGTGCTTTGTAATGGGTTTGATCTTGCGGTGCTCAATCCCAGTGACAGAAAGGGACATGACATGTATGTATCGTTGCTATTAAGGGTAAAAAGATGGGGTTTATTCATGCATGAGTTTACTTTGTCTACATCATGTCATCTTGCTTAAGGCGTTACTCTGTTCTTTATGGACTTAATACACTAGATGCATGCTGGATAGCGGTCGATGTGTGGAGTAATAGTAGTAGATGCAGGCATGAGTCGGTCTACTTGTCTCGGACGTGATACCTATATACATGATCATTGCCTTGGATATCATCATAATTATTTGCTTTTCTATCAATTGCCCAACAGTAATTTGTTTACCCACCGTATGCTATTTTCTTGAGAGAAGCCTCTGGTGAAAACTATGGCCCCCGGGTCTATCTAAATCATATATTAAAAACCCTAAAAATACCTTGCTGCACTTTTAATTAATTTAATTTATTTTATATTTAACTTCAATCTATCTATCTATCACATACAATTTAATCTTGCAATTAACCGCCGAGGGATTGACAACCCCTTGTTTGCATTGGGTGCAAGGATTTGTTGTTTTGTGTGTAGGTGCTGCTAACGAGGTGTTGCGTGATTCTCCTACTGGATTGATAACCTTGGTTTCATAACTGAGGGAAATACTTATCTCTACTATACTGCATCTCCCTTCCTCTTCAGGGAATTACCAACGCAGCTCACAAGTAGCATACATGCAAATTTACTTGGAACCGCAGAGTAATACCGCATATAGGTAGATATAGTGGAGTCATCTGGAACAACTTTGGTTTAAGGATTGTGGATGCACAAGCAATATTCCCGCTTACTACAGGCGAAGGCTAGCAAATAGATTGAGAAGCGACCAACTAGAGAGCAAAAACGGTCATAATCATGCATTGAGAGTAATTAACATTGAATACTAGCATGAGTAGGATATAGACACCATGAACATAAATATCGTGAAGGCTGCATTGGTTTTGAATCAACTACATGCGTGAACATTTGCCAAGTCAAGCCACTTGAAACATTCAGAGGAGGATACCATACTAACATACTATATCATAACCATTTTAATGCATGTTGACATCCAAGATAAATCATTATCCACTCCTAGCTACTTAAGCATGGCATGAGCAACTATAATCTCTAATTGTCATCACAAACATGTTTACTCATAATATGCTGAATCATGGATACTGAGTTAAACACATTTACAAAGAAAAAAACAAGAAGAGTTCATACCAGCTTTTCCTTACCACAGTCACTTCATCAAATCATCGTCATTATTGCCTTTCACTTGCACGACCGAATGATGTGAAAATAATAATAGTGCAAGAGTGCCGTGGACTAAGCTGGAACCTGCAAACATTTTATTCAAGGGAGAAGACAAGGTAATATTAGCTCTTCGTTAGATCAACAATAAAGCATATGAGAGCCACTCAACATTTTTATCGTGGTCTTCTCCCTACGACGACTCAACGAAAAGAAAAGAAATTCAGAGAAACACACTGAAATATTTTTGGAGTTTTTGTTTTTTATGAAGGTAGCAAATTAAAGAAGAAAAATGAAAAGCGAGAAAAACTATTTACACGGGAGAACTCCCAACAAACAAGAAAAGAAGAAACGAGAAATCTTTTTGGGTTTTCTTTTAATACTACAAACTAACTAATGATAAAGAAAAACCGAAAAGAAGCGAGAAATATTTTTGGATTTTCTAAGTTTTTCAAACACACAAGAAAGCAAAAATAAAACTAACATGGATATACAATGAAAAAGGATGAACACCGACAACTGGAATCGATGTGTGAACATGAATGTAATGTCGGTGAGAAATACGTACTCCCCCAAGCTTAGGCTTTTGGCCTAACTTGGTCTACTGCCATGGATGACCAGGATAATAATCGAAGTGATAGCTCGTGGAGGCATTCTGTGCCACCTCCTCAGCGAGGCGGGTAGCCTCAGCTGCCACGTTATACTCGTGCACCTCATTCTCATGAAGAAAATATCTCTTTTTTGCTCTGTAAACCAAAGAGGACAGGAGCAGGCAAAATAACAGACACAGAACGATGTTTATCGAATATCAAGTTGTAGTCATATCTGTGAGTGTTGCGCTTAATAAACTCATGGTTCTGCATTGCCTCAAAATTCAAGTATTTATCAGGTAAAAGAGGATCATTGGGCCTGGGCGAGACCCCTAGCCTTGCAGCTACGCGGGAGGCATAAATTCCTCCATACAAATCACCATTACCCGCGTTGCGATGCAACCTACGTGCAACAATAGCCCCAAGATTATAATGTTTACTACCCGTTAAAGAAGTATGAATAAGGCTCAGGTCAGGGGCACAAAGTGCACTACAGTCTTGTTTACCAACAATGCATTTTCCATTAAAAAGTGCAAAGTACCGAATAGAGGGAAAGTGAATACTCTTTATCCTAGCTTGCGTGACCCCCCTATCCTCACCATTGTAAGGACTATTAAGAAACATTTCATATTCAGATTGTCGCGGTTCGCTAAGTGAACCCCAAAATGGAATTTTGCATGCATCACAAAACTCTTCTAGAGACATACCATAGGATCTATCATAGGGATGAAATAAAACTCTAGAAGTATGAGAGTGATACTCAAAATTTTGAGTGAATGAATGAGTAAGGTCGTAGTGCTGCGATGGCTTATCTGCGATGAAGGCGGAGAGCTCGGTGTTATGAATATATTGATCAAATTCTTCCTTAATGCCTGCACCCAACATGAACTCATTGCACGGCCATTGGCAGGATTTTGCTTCGGCACCTCTCACTGAACTTGCCCTTGGTTCAACATATGATTGGCGTGCTGGGCTCTCGCTCGATGATGCTTCAGAGGACCTCCTCCTCGAAGAACTCCTCCTGAAAAGGTTCATTTTCCTACGAACAAATTTCTGAAAAATTTTGGACACAAGAAGATGTTAACAAAACTTCACAAGATTGATAGCAACTACTCATATAAGTGCCTAGAGGCTATATCAAGCATTCAAACTACTTGGAACTCAAAGAATTTAACATGCAAGATCATTTTTAGTAGCACCAATAGCAGCAATTTATGCAAAATATAATCCACTAAAGCAAAAACTAATTGGATCAATGGAGGAGTCACATACCAAGGAGCAATCCCTCAAAACAGTTTCGGAAACGGAGCTCCGAGCAAAGAATCGAAAATCTCAGGTTTGGGAGCAAGAACACGAGAGAGAGAGAGAGAGAGAGAGAGAGAGAGAGAGAGAGAGAGCTACAACGATTTTTTTCTAGAGGTAGGAGATGAAGTGGGCTGAAGAGATAAGTGAGTGGGTTCCTGTAGGACCCACAAGGCATCTTGGCGCGCTCTGTTGCCTTGTGAGCAACAGGTGCACCCCCTGGGTTGTTTTCAGTGCCAAAAATTCTTAAATATTCCAGAAAAAATCATGTTAAAATTTTATTGCATTCTGAGCACTTTTATTTTTGGGTCATTTTTTTATTGCACGGATAATTCAGAAAACAGGATAATCATGCCTTTTTACTTTATTAAACTATAAATAGCAGAGAGCAAACTATGATTACAGAAGGTTGTGCTTACTAAATTCATCGACCACATGCCCCTCAAAAAGAATCCATTAATAAGGTTGATCAAGTCTTATTAACAAACTATTTCCGAGTAACATGAAACTGAAGAATTTTCGTATAACACTAAGTTACCTCAACGGGGATATGCAATTCCCCAACAATAAGGATTTCATATTTCTTTTTGACAGTAGGAAGAGGAAATTTGAATCCTCTAATAGTGATTGTCGAAACCTTTTCAATACAATTGATACCATTCACTGAATTTTGCTTCCTCGGAAAATAAACCGTATGCTCATTACCATTGACATGAAAAGTAACTTTGTTCTTGTTGCAATCAATAACAGCCCCTGCAGTATTCAAAAAGGGTCTTCCAAGGATAATCGACATGTTGTCGTCCTCAGGCATATCAAGTATAACAAAGTCTGTTAAGATAGTAACATTTGCAACAACAACGGGCACATCCTCACAAATTCCAATAGGTATAGCGGTTGATTTATCAGCCATTTGCAAAGATATTTAAGTAGGTGTGAGCTTATTCAAATCTAGTCTTCTATATAAAGAGAAAGGCATAACACTAACACCGGCTCCTAAATCACATAAAGCAGTTTTAACATAACTTCTTTAAATGGAGCATGGTATAGTGGGTATTCCAGAATCTCCTAACTTTTTAGGCACTCCACCCTTAAAAGAATAATTTGCAAGCATGGTGGAAATTTCAGCTTCAGGTATCTTTCTTTTATTAGTGACAATATCTTTCATGTATTTAGTATATGGAGGCATTTTCAAAATATCAGTCAAGCGAGTGCGCAAAAAGACAGGTCTAAAGCATTTCAAGAAAGCGCTCAAAGTCTTCCTCATCTTTATTTCTAGATGGTTTAGTAGGAAAAGGCATAGGTTTTTGAACCCATGGTTCTCTTTCCTTTCCATGTTTTCTAGCAACGAAGTCTCTTTTATCATATCTTTTATTCTTAGGAGGTGGGTTATCAAGATCAACAACAGGTTCTATTTCAACATCATTATCTGGTTGAGCATCAACATGAACATTATTATCATTATCATTATCACTAGGTGAATGTTCATTACCAGATTGTGTTTCAGCATCAGAAATAGAAACATCATTATGAGTCTCAGGAGGTTTTTCTATCTCAGGTTCACTAGAAGCATGCAAAGTCCTATCATTTTTCTTTTTCTTTTTCTTCTTAGATGGATGCTACTTGTAGCTTGCATTGGTATTATCCCCGAAGAGGAAGGGATGATGCAGCACAGTAGAGATAAGTATTTCCCTCAGTTATGAAACCAAGGTTATCGAACTAGTACGAGAATCACGCAACACCTCGTTAGCAACACCTGCACACAAACAACAAATCCTTGCACCCAACGCAAACGAGAGGTTGTCAATCTCTCGGCGGTTAATTGCAAGATTAAATTGTATTTGATAGATAGATAGATTGAAACAAAAATACAAAATAAAATAAATAAAAGAAAATGGCAGCAATATTTTTAGGGTTTTAGTAATATGATTTAGATAGACCCGGGGGCCATAGATTTCACTAGAGGCTTCTCTCAAGAAAATAGCATACGGTGGGTAGACAAATTACTGTTGGGCAATTGATAGCAAAGCAAATAATCATGAAGATATCCAAGGCAATGATCATGTATATAGGCATCACGTCCAAGATAAGTAGACCGACTCCTGCCTGCATCTACTACTATTACTCGACACATGGACCGCTATCCAGCATGTATCTAGTGTATTAAGTCCATAAAGAACGGAGTAACGCCTTAAGAACGATGACATGATGTAGACAAGATAAACTCACGTATGAATAAACCCCATCTTTTTACCCTTAATAGCAACGATACATACGTGTCATGTCCCTTTCTGTCACTGGGGTTGAGCACCGCAAGATCGAACCCATTACAAAGCACCTCTTCCCATGGCAAGATAAATCAACTCAGTTGGCCAAACCAAATCAATAGATCGGAGAAGAAATACGAGGCTATAATAATCATGCATAAAAGAGTGCAGCAAAGACTCAAATAATTTCATGGATAATCTGATCATAAACTCACAATTCATCGGATCCCAACAAACACACCGCAAAAAGTGATTACATCGGATAGAACTCCAAGAACATCAAGGAGAACATTGTATTGAAGATCAAAAAGAGAGAAGAAGCCATCTAGCTATTGCCTATGGACCCGAAGGTCTGTGGTAAACTACTCACGCATCATCGGAGAGGCAGCAAGGTTGATGTAGAACCCCTCCGTGATCGATTCCCCCTCCGACGGAGTACCGGAGAAGGACCCCAGATGGGATCTCTCTGGAACAGAAACTTGCGGCGGCGGAAAAAGTATTTCGTGGACTCCCCTGAGGGTTTATGATTTTTCCTGAATTTATAGTGCTGGAATTAGGTCAAACGGAGCAAAGGGGGCCCCACGAGGCACCAGGGCGCGCCTGCCCCCCCCAGGCGCGCCCTGGTGGCTCGTGGCCACCTCCTGGGTCTTCTGGCCCTCTCCCGAAGCTTCTAGTGTTTATCTTGTCCAATAAAAAATCTCCAAAAGGTTTTGTGGCATTTGGACTTCATTTGGTATTGATTTTCTGTAAAACAAAAATAGGGCAGAAAAAAGCAACTGGCACTGGGCACTAAGTTAATAGGTTAGTCTCCAAAAATGATATAAAATTGCTGTAAATGATTATAAAAACATCCAAGATTGATATTATAACAGCATGTAACAATAAAAAATTATAGATACGTTGGAGACGTGTCAGCATCCCCAAGCTTAATTCCTGCTCGTCCTCGAGTAGGTAAATGATAAAAACAGAATTTTTGATGTGGAATGCTTCCTAACATATTCATCATATATTCTTTTCTTTTGTAGCATGGATATTGGACTTGAATGATTCAAAGCAATAGTCTATAATTTGACATGAAAATATGAATACTCAAGCATGCTAACAAGCAACCATGTCTTTCAAAATATCAACGCTAAAGAAAGTTATCCCTAGCCCATTATGCTCAATCATTGATCCATTCATGAAACACACTCAAATATTAGCTACACACAATGCACAAGTATGACAATAGTGCTCTCTAGTTGGTGCTTTTGTAAGAGAAGATGGAGACTCAAGTAAAAATAAAAATTGCATAAAAGTAAATAGATAGGCCCTTCGTAGAGGGAAGCAGAGATTTGTCAAATGTGCCAGAGCTCAAAGCTGAAATTAAAGAGATAAAATATTTTGAGAGGCATGCTTTTCTTGTCAACGAAAACGACCGAGAATTCCCAATATTTTCCATGCTAGACACATCATAGGCGGTTCCCAAACAGAAAGTAAAGTTTATTTCCTTTCCACCATTTCTTTCACAATCCATGGCTAGCCATATCCACGGGTGCCCTCCATACCAACACTTTCCAAGGAATTTTGTTGTTATTAGTTTTTGATTTCATTGTGGGACTGGGCATCCCTATTACCAGCCACTCTCTCGTGCAATGACAAGTGAACAAACACTCATCGTGAGAATAACACACCTAGCATGGACAATAATGGCCACCCCCTGCCGCTTCATGAGCGGTACGGGCACACAAAACGGAAAAATTATTTTGAAAATTAGAGTTGGCACACGCAAATTTGCTTGGAACGGCATTGAAATACCGCATATAGGTCGATATAGTGGACTCATTTGGCACAACTTGGGTTTAAGGATTTTGGATGCACAAGCAGTATTTCCGCTTAGTACAAATGAAGGCTAGCAAATAGATTGAGAAGCAACCAACCAAAAAACGAAAATGGTCATAAACATGCATTGAACATAACTAACACCGAATAATGCACCATAAGTAGGATATAATTTCATTGCATAACTATTGACTTGATGTGCATGCATAGGGAATCACAAACCTTAACACTAATATTCTTACTAAATCACAATTACTCACTAACATGACTCACATATTATCATTTTCATATCGCAAAACTATTGCAAGGAATCACACTTATCATATCCAATGATCTATATGAAAGTTTTTATTTATATCCCTCTTGAATATTCATCACTTTGGGACCAAATTAATATCTTGTCCAAATTACGATTACTATTATCAACTCTCAAAAAGATTTAAGTGAAGCATGAGAGTGCAAATATTTCTTCAAAATTTCAATCTTAACAATTCTCAAAATAATATAAGTGAAGCATGAGAATTCATTTCTTCAAAATTTTAATCAACTCTCAAAATAATATAAGTGAAGCATGAGAGTTTATTTCTTCAAAATTTAGCCACCACCGTGCTCAAAAAGATTTAAGTGAAGCACTAGAGCAACTGCCTAGCTCAAAAAATTTAAGTGAAGCACATAGAGTATTCTAACAAATGATGATAAACGTGTGGCTCTCTCAAGATAGGTGTGTTCAGCAAAGATGATTGTGACAAACTAAAAAGCAAACAAAGCAAAGACTCATATAATACAAGACGCTCCAAGCAAAACTCATATCATGTGATGAATAAAAATATAGCTCGAAGTAAAATTACCGATGGTTGGTAGAAGAAAGATGGGATGCCTTCCGGGGCATCCCCAAGCTTAGACGCTTGAGCCTAGAATATTACCTTGGGGTGCCTCGGGCATCCCCAAGCTTAGGCTTTTGCTACTCCTTATTCCTTCATCCATCGTGATCTCACCCAAAACTTGAAAACTTCAATCACACAAAACTCAACAAAACCTTCATGAGATCCGTTAGTATAACAAAATAAATCACTACTTTAAGTACTGTTGCAAACCCATTCTTATTTTATTTTTGCATTATACCTACTATACTCTAACTTCACCATGGTTTATACCCCCCGATACAATCCATAGATTCATCAAAACAAGCAAGTAGTGCATCAAAAACAAAATCTGTCAAAACAGAACTGTCTGTAGCAATCTGAATTATGGTCATACTTCTGTAACTCCAAAAATTCTGAAAATTAGGACGACGTGTTAAATTCATATATCAATATTGTGTAAAAAATTCAGAAGGTTCTGACGTTGCAGAGAAAACCAAAATTCCAGCACTAGACGCAAAACTTTCTGTTTTCAAACAGCATCAATTATACTATCTTCCAAATCATCCCAAAGGCTTTACTTGGCACAAACACTAATTAAAAACACAAAAAACTCAATCATACCAGTAGCATAATTGTGAAAACACACAATAACAAAAAAAATTTATTTTATTCATTGGGTTGCCTCCCAACAAGCGCTATTGTTTTATGCCCCTAGCTAGGCATAATGCATAATTTCAAGTATTGTCATCTTTCAAGTTGATTCCATAAGTGGCCCTCATAATTGATTCATATGGTGCTTTAATTCTTTTCCTACGGAAATTCTCCATACCCTTCTTTAATGAAAATTGAAATTTTATATTCCCTTCTTTCATATCAATAACGACACCTATAGTTCGTAAGAACGGTCTACCAAGTATTATGGGGAAAGAATAATTGCATTCAATATCAAGAACAATAAAATCAACAGGAACATAATTTCTATTTGCAAGAATAAGAACATCATTAATTCTACCCATTGGTTTTTTTATAATAGAATCCACCAAGTGCAAATTAAGAGAACATTCATCTATATTGGTGAAACCTAGCACATCACATAGAGATTTTGGAATTGTGGAAACGCTAGCACCCAAATCACATAAAGCATTGCACTCATAATTTTTAATTTTAACTTTTATGGTGGGTTCCCATTCATCATATAATTTTTTAGGAATTGAAACCTCTAGTTCTAGCTTTTCTTCTAACGCTTTCATCATTGCTTCTACGATGTGTTTAGTAAAAGCCTTGTTTTGCTCATAAGCGTTGGGTGAATTTAACATGGATTGTAACAAAGAAATGCACTCAATCAAAGAACAATTATCATAATTAAAATCTTTGTAATCCAAGAGAGTGGGCACATCGCTATTTAAAGTTTTTACCTCTCCAAACCCACTTTTAGCAATTTTCTTATCAAGATTTTCACCCTCCGAATTATGGGAACGCCTACTAGCTAAAGTTGACTATTCTTCAGTCCCCTTTTCATCAAGTTTTATATTGCTAAACAAAGAATCAATAGATAAAACACCAATCATTTTAATATCCTCATCATTACTACGATAAAAATCAGGAGGAATCGCTTTTTCTAAAAATTCTAATTTAGCTTTTAGCATGATGGTTCTTTTCTTACTCTCATCCATGGAAACATATAAAGCTTTAATTGATTCACTAATATCAATTTTGGGTGGCAAAATTTTAGTCTTGAGATTTTCCACATCATGAATAATTTTATCAATGCTCCTAGACATATCATCAAGTTTACTCAATTTTTCTTCTATCGTAGTGTTGAAAACTTTTTGAGCATTAATAAATTCTTTAATATTACTTTCAAGATCAGAGGGCATCCTATTATTATTATAAGAATTGCCATAAGGATTGCCATAATTGTTAGAGGAATTTCCAGGAAACGGTCTAGCGTTGAAATTACCTCTATAAGCATTATTATTAAAATTGTTTTGCGAGACAAAATTCGCATCTACGGGATCATTATTTTGCTCAATAAAAGTGGACAATGGCACATCATTAGGATCAATATGAGCATTTTTGCTAGCAACCATTTTCATAAGCGCATCAACTTTATCACTCAAAGTATTAATTTCTTCAATAGAATTCACCTTTTTACTAGTAGGAGTTCTTTCAGTATGCCATTGTGAATAATTTGCCATAATATTATCAAGAAATTTAGTAGCTTCACCCAAAGTAATTTCCATAAAAGTACCACCCACGGCGGAATCTAAAAGATTTCTAGAAACAAAATTCAATCCCGCATAAATTTTTTGTATGATCATCCATAAATTTGAACCATGAGTAGGGCAATTTATTATCATTAATTTCATCTCCCAAGATTGGGCAACATGTTCATGATCAAGTTGCTTAAAATTCATAATTTTGTTTCTAAGTGAAATAATTTTCGCGGGAGGAAAATACTTAGTAATAAAAGCATCTTTACACCTATCCGAAGAATCGATACTATTTCGTGGTAAAGATGAAAACCAATTTTTTGCACGACCCCGCAATGAGAATGGGAATAATTTTAATTTCACAATATCATTATCCACATCTTTTTTCTTTTGCATGTCACACAATTCTACAAAAGTGTCAAGATGGGATGCAACATCTTTATTAGGACTACCAGAAAATTGATCTTTCATGACAAGATTTAGCAAAGCGGCATTAATATCACAAGTCTCCGCACTAGCGGTGGGAGGAGCATTCGGAGTACTAATAAAATCATTATTATTAGTATTGGAAAAATCACACAATTTTGTATTTTCTTGAGACATCGTGACTATGCAAACAAGATAGCAAACAAGCAAACAAGAAAAAGCAAACAAAAATTATTTTTGTATTTTTGTAAAAACATTTTAGAAGTGGGGGAGATGAAAACGAGAGGCAAATGGCAAATAAAGTAAATGCAAGGAGATGAGAGTTTATGCAAAGGTACTTGATAGATGTTGATGATGTCTCCCCGGCAACGGCGCCAGAAATTCTTCCTGCTACTTGTAGCTTGCGTTGGTATTATCCCCGAAGAGGAAGGGATGATGCAGCACAGTAGAGATAAGTATTTCCCTCAGTTATGAAACCAAGGTTATCGAACCAGTAGGGGAATCACGCAACACCTCATTAGCAGCACCTGCACACAAACAACAAATCCTTGCACCCAACGCAAACGAGAGGTTGTCAATCTCTCGGCGGTTAATTGCAAGATTAAATTGTATTTGATAGATAGATAGATTGAAACAAAAATACAAAATAAAATAAATAAAAGAAAATGGCAGCAATATTTTTAGGGTTTTAGTAATATGATTTAGATAGACCCGGGGGCCATAGATTTCACTAGAGGCTTCTCTCAAGAAAATAGCATACGGTGGGTAGACAAATTACTGTTGGGCAATTGATAGAAAAGCAAATAATCATGACAATATCCAAGGCAATGATCATGTATATAGGCATCACGTCCAAGATAAGTAGACCGACTCCTGCCTGCATCTACTACTATTACTCCACACATCGACCGCTATCCAGCATGCATCTAGTGTATTAAGTCCATAAAGAACGGAGTAACGCCTTTAGAACGATGACATGATGTAGACAAGATAAACTCACATATGAATAAACCCCATCTTTTTACCCTTAATAGCAACGATACATACGTGTCATGTCCCTTTCTGTCACTGGGATTGAGCACCGCAAGATCGAACCCATTACAAAGCACCTCTTCCCATGGCAAGATAAATCAACTCAGTTGGCCAAACCAAATCAATAGATCGGAGAATAAATACGAGGCTATAATAATCATGCATAAAAGAGTGCAACAAAGACTCAAATAATTTCATGGATAATCTGATCATAAACTCACAATTCATCAGATCCCAACAAACACACCGCAAAAAGTGATTACATCGGATAGAACTCCAAGAACATCAAGGAGAACATTGTATTGAAGATCAAAAAGAGAGAAGAAGCCATCTAGCTACAGTCTATGGACCCGAAGGTCTGTGGTAAACTACTCACGCATCATCGGAGAGGCAGCAAGGTTGATGTAGAACCCCTCCGTGATCGATTCCCCCTCCGGCGGAGTACCGGAGAAGGACCCCAGATGGGATCTCTCTGGAACATAAACTTGCGGCGGCGGAAAAAGTATTTCATGGACTCCCCTGAGGGTTTATGATTTTTCCTGAATTTATAGTGCTTGAATTAGGTCAAACGAAGAAAAGGGGGCCCATGAGGCACCAGGGCGCGCCTGCCCCCCCCCCCCCCCAGGCGCGCCCTGGTGGCTCGTGGCCACCTCCTGGGTCTTCTGGCCCTCTCCCGAAGCTTCTAGTGTTTATCTTGTCCAATAAAAAATCTCCAAAAGGTTTCGTGGCATTTGGACTTCGTTTGGTATTGATTTTATGTAAAACAAAAAGAGGGCAGAAAACAGCAACTGGCACTGGGCACTAAGTTAATAGGTTAGTCTCCAAAAATGAAATAAAATTGCTGTAAATTATTATAAAAACATCCAAGATTGATATTATAACAACATGGAACAATAAAAAATTATAGATACGTTGGAGACGTATCAATGGACTAGGTGCATCAGTATTAATTCTTTGAGAATCTTGTTAAATTCTTTTAGGATGGCCTTCAGGATACAGAGGCTCCTGGGTCATTCTACCTCCTCTAGTAACAACTCTAACAACATGATCATTCATTTTATTATTCATCTCATCAAGCAAATCATTTTGTGACTTAGCAATTTGTTCTAACTGAGTATGAACCATAGAAGCATGTTTACTTAAGCCTTTAACATCATTAGTAGTTCTAAACATCAAATCACTCAAGTGATCTATCATTAAGGCATTTCTTTTTAGTTGATTGCTAACATATAAATTGAAGTGTTCTTGCTTAATGATGTAATTATCAAATTCATACAGGCCTTGGCTAGCAGATTTATCATACGGAATATCACCTTCATCAAATCTAGTGAGATAATTTACCTCTACTACCTGTGTCGGGGTGTCGAGCCCAGGTATTTCTTCAATAGGTGGCAAATTCTTAACATCTTCAGCTTTAATACCTTTTTCCTTCATAGATTTCTTGGCTTCTTGCATATCTTCTGGACCGAGGAATAGAATACCTCTCTTCTTTGGAGTTGGCTTAGGTGGTGGTTCAGGAAGTGTCCAATCATCGGCATTTCTCAACATATTATTCAATAGTTCTTCAGCGCATCCAACAGTTCGTTCCCTGAAAACAGAACCAGCACAACTATCTAGGTAGTCCCTAGAAGCATTGGTTAGTCCATTATAAAAGATATCAAGCATTTCATTTTTCTTAAGAGGATGATCAGGCAAAGCATTAAGTAATTGGAGAAGTCTCCCCCAAGCTTGAGGGAGATTCTCTTCTTCAATTTACACAAAGTTAAATATTTCCTGTAAGGCAGCTTGTTTCTTATGAGCAGGAAAATATTTTTCAGAGAAGTAATATATCATATCCTGGGGACTACGCACACAACCAGGAGCAAGAGTATTAAACCATTTCTTAGCATCACCCTTTAATGAGAAAGGAAACAACTTAAGAATGTAGTAGTAGCAAATTTTTTCCTCATGAGCAAACAGGGTGGCTATATCATTTAATTTAGTAAGGTGTGCCACAACAGTTTCAGATTCATAACCATGAAAAGGATCAGATTCAACCAAAGTAATTAACTCAGGATTGACAGAGAATTCATAATCCTTATCAGTAACAAAGATGGGAGAGGTAGCAAACTTGGGATCATATTTCATTCTCTCCATCATATACTTTTCTTTTAGCTTAGCCAATAATTTTCTAACATCATCTCTATCATTACAAGCAAGAAATTCTCTAGCTATTTCTCCATCTATAACATATCCATCAGGTATCTTAGGCATTTCAACTCTAGTAGGATAGCTAGGAATAATAGGTGAATCATAATTTTCAGAAGTTTCAATATTTTCAGTTTCTTTAGCTTTAGCAATTTGTTCATCAAGAAATTCACCTAGTGGCATAGTATTATCAAGCATAGTACTAGCGTCATCACAAGTTTCATTTATAGCAGAAGTAGTATCATCAATTACTTGCGACATATCAGAATGAATAGTAGGTGGTGGTGTCGCAAGCCTACTCAAAACAGAAGTGAATCAAGTGCAGAGTGTGATGGCAGTTCCTTACCTCCCCTCGTCTTAGAGGGAACGATCTTGGTCTTAGGGTCTTTCAGATTCTTCATAGTGATCAACAGATATAAATCCCAAGTGACTCAACAAATAGAGCTATGCTCCCCGGCAACGGCGCCAGAAAAAGGTCTTGATAACCCACAAGTATAGTGGATCGCAACAGTCTTCGAGGGTAGTATTTCACCCAAATTTATTGATTCGACATAAGGGGAGCCAAAGAATATTTGCGAGTATTATCAGTTGAGTTGTCAATTCAACCACACCTGGAGAACTAAATATCTGCAGCAAAGTGTTTAGTATCACAGTAGGGACAATAGCAATAGGAACATAAACAGTAACAGTAGCAGTTTTGTAGTGATTGTAACAGCAGCAGTAACAGAAGTAACTTAACAAAGATCAATATGCGAAAAGTGTAGGCATTGGATCAGTGATGGATAATTATGTTGGATGACATTCATCATGTAACAGTCACAACCTAGAGCGATGCACAATAGCTCCAATTCATCAATGTAATGTAGTTATGTATTCCGTATATAGTCATACGTGCTTATAGTAAGAATTGCATGACATCTTTTGTCCTACCCTCCCGTGGCAGCAGGGTCCTTAAGGAAACTAAGGGATATTAAGGCCTCCTTTTAATAGAGAACCGGAACAAAGCATTAGCACTTAGTGAATACATGAACTCCTCAAACTACGGTAATCACCGGAAAGAATCCCAATTTTTGTCACCTTGGGGTATGCGGATCATAACACGTAATAGGTGCACACAACTTGCAAGATAGGATCAAGAAGACAACTATATTCATGAAAACATAAAGGGTTCAGATCTGAAATCATGGCACTCAGGCCCTAGTGACAAGCATTAAGCATAGCAACATCAATCTCAGAACATAGTGGATACTAGGGATCAAGCCCTAACAACATTGACTTGATTACATGATAAATCTCATCCAACCCATCACCGTCTAGCAAGCCTATGGAGAAATTACTCACACACGGTGGAGAGCATCATGAAATTGGTGATGGAGGATGGTTGTTGATGATGACGGCGTCGAATCCCCCTCTCCGGAGCCCCAAACGGACTCCAGATCAGCCCCCCGATGAAGAACATGAGGTGGCGGCGGCTCCGTATCGTAAAACGCGATGAAACTTCTTCTCCTATTTTTTCTCAAGGAAAGAGAATTTATAGCGTTGGAATTAGGTCAGACAGACCTCTATGGGCCCCACAAGGCATTAGGGTATGCCCTAGGGGGGGTCGCGCCCTGTTGCCTTGTGAGCAACAG
Source organism: Elymus sibiricus (assembly GCA_039707655.1). Classification (NCBI taxonomy): domain Eukaryota; kingdom Viridiplantae; phylum Streptophyta; class Magnoliopsida; order Poales; family Poaceae; genus Elymus; species Elymus sibiricus. The sequence continues at coordinate 404,498,009 of CM077666.1, forward strand.
GGGCCCCATCTCCAGTTGATTCTTGCGCCAATATTTTTTATTTATTCCATAAAAAATTTCCAAAAAGTTTCATCCAATTCCGAGATCTTTGATTTCTGCACAAAACAACACCATGGTAGTTCTGCTGAAAACAACGTCAGTCCGGGTTAGTTTCATTCAAATCATGCAAATTAGAGTCCAAAACAAGAGCAAAAGTGTTTGGAAAAGTAGATACGACGGAGACGTATCAATAAGTCATGGAGATGATTGAATATAGTAGGTATTATGTAAGAACAATTATGAATCTTGCTTTGACAGTACCCAAGTTAATGATTTATATTATTATACTAATGCATCTCACGAAGTTTTGTTGAGTTTTGTGTGGATGAAGTTTTTAAGTTTTGGGTGAGATGACGATGGAATAAAGAATAAGGAGTGGCAAGAGCCTAAGCTTGGGGATTCCGAAGGCACACCAAGGAAATATTCAAGGAAGTTCCAAGCGTCTAAGCTTGGGGATGCCCTGGAAGGCATCCCCTCTTTCGTCTTCAATCTATCGGTAATATCAGTTGAAGCTATATTTTTATTCGTCACATGATATGAGTTTGGCTTGGAGCGTCATGTGTTTTTGTTTTATTTGTTTGCTTGTTTCCACAATCATTGTTTTTTGATCACACCTATTATGAGAGACACACATTCATCACAATTTATGGAGTACTCATTATACTTCACTTATATCTTTTGAGTCGAGGCAATTGCTCATGTTCTTCACTTAATGTTTTGAGCACGGCGATATATATATTTTATAGAAATCATTTTCTCTCTCTTGCTTCACTTATATCTTTTTGAAAGTTAAATAGGAAGTGGTAATTTGCATGAGTTATATGTTTAGTCCAAAAACGATAGGTATACAATGTTGGTATAATAAAAACTTGGATGTAGATCACCGAATATGATATGTTTGATTCCTTGCAATAGTTTTTCGATATTAATATGGTAATATGTGGGTGTACTAGTGGATAATTTGGTTTAGTAAAAATATTGGTGTTAAAGTTTGTGATTCCCGAAGCATGCACGTATAGCCTCTAGTTTCGTGATGAAGTTGGAGCTTGATTTATTATTGATTGTCTACCTTATGAGTGCCAGTCGGGGACGAGCGACGGTCTTTTCCTCCCAATATATCCCCCTAGGGGTATGAAAGGTCATGCCTTGCTTCGAGGGCTAATAGGCTTTTGCAATAAGTATTTGAGTTCTTTACAATTAATGTGATGTTTTGGGCTTGAGCACTTCCACCTATCCATATTTTGCTAGCCTCTTTGGTACCGTGCATTGTCCACTCTCACCTCGAGACTTGGTGCAAACTTCGCCGGTGCATCCAAATCCCGTGATATGATATGCTCTATCACACATAAGCCTCATATATCCTTCCTCAAAACAACCACCATACCTACCTATCATGGGATTTCCATAGCCATTCCGAAATATATTGACATGCAACTTCCACCGTCACTATTCACATGACTTGAGCATTCACTGTCATATTGCTTTGCATGATCATGTAGAGCTCACATGATATTTTGTGGCAAATCCACCGTTCATCATTGTTATACATGTTACGCTAGATCATTGCACATCCAGGTACACTGCCAGAGGCATTCATATGTAGTCATATTTTTCAGTTTATCGAGTTGTAAGTAAATTAAAATATGATTATCATCATTATTTGAGCATTGCCCTAATAACCCACAAGTATAGGGGATCAATCTTAGTCCTTTCGATAAGTAAGAGTGTCGAACCCAACGAGGAGCAGAAGGAAATGACAAGCGGTTTCCAGCAAGGTATTCTCTCCAAGTACTGAAAGTAGCGGTAACAGATAGTTTTGATAGCAAGATAATTCGTAACAAGTATAATAAAGTGCAGCATGGTGGCCCAATCCTTTTTGTAGCAAAGGACAAGCCGGAATGAACTCGTATAATAAGCAAAGCGTTCTCGAGGACACATGGGAATTTCATCTAGTCACTTTCATCATGTTTGTTTGATTCGCATTCGCTACTTTGATAATTTGATATGTGGGTGGACCGGTGCTTGGGTGCTGTTCTTACTTGAACAAGCCTCCCACTTATGATTACCCCCTCTCGCAAGCATCCGCAACTATGAAAGAAGAATTAAGATAACTCTAACCATAGCATGAAACATATGAATCAAAATTAGCCCCTTACGGAATAGCGCATAAACTAGGGTTTAAGCTTCTGTCACTCTAGCAACCCATCATCTAATTACTACTCCACAATGCCTTCCCTTAGGCCCAAAGATGGTGAAGTGTCCTGTAGTCGACGTTCACACGACACCACTAAAGGAAGCACAACATACATGTCATCAAAATATCGAACGAATACCAAATTCACATGATTACTTATGAGAAGACTTCTCCCATGTCCTCAAAACAAAAGTAACTACTCACAAATCATATTCATGTTCAAGATCAGAGGGGTATTGAATAGCATTAAGGATCTGAACATATAATCTTCGACCAAATAAACCAACTAGCATCAACTACAAGATGTAATCAACACTACTAGCAACCCACAGGTACCAATCTGAGGTTTTGAGACAAAGATTGAATACAAGAGATGAACTAGGGTTTGAGATGAGATGGTGCTGGTGAAGATGTTGATGAAGATTGGTCCTCCCACGATGAGAGGATCGTTGGTGATGTCGATGGCTTCGATTTCCCCCTCCCAGAGGGAAGTATCCCCGGCGGAATCGCTCCGCCGGAGAGCAAAATAGCTCCTGCTCAGGTTCCGCCTCGAGACGGTGTCACTTCGTCTCGAAAGTCTTCTTCTAAATTTGTTTAGGGCAAATGTCTTCATATAGCGGAAGGAGGGGGCCGGAGGCCTGCCAGGGGCCGCACAAGCTTGGGGGGGCGCGCCCCCAGGCTTGTGGCTGCCTGGTGGGTCCCCTCCTGTTGATTCTTTAGCCAATATTTTTTATATATTCCAAAATAATTCTCCATAAATTTTTAGGTCATTTGGAGTTGTGCATAATAGCTATCTCTGTTTCACCCCTTTCAGGTCCAGAATTCCAGTTGCCGGCAATCTCCATCTTCATGTGAATCTTGCAAAATAAGAGAGAAAAGGCATAAGAATTGTACCATGAAGTGAAATAATGATCAAAAACATAATAATAATTAGTAGGAAATCATGATGCAAATTGGACGTATCAACTCCCCCAAGCTTAGACCTCGCTTGTCCTCAAGCGAAAGCCGAAATCGATAATCATGACCACATGTTTAGAGAGAGAGGCGTCGATAAAAATAAAATACGAACATGGAGCATCATGATCTTTATTATAACAACAATATATCATCATAAAACTTCTCATGAAAAAGTGACAATTCATCCACAAGTTAAAGTATGAACCATAAACCAAATGGAAAACTAACAAACTATGATCTCAGTCACTGAAGCAATTGCAATTCATCATATTATCAGAAAGCGTCTATGTAAGAGCTTTGTTTAGCAAGTTCACATACTCAACTATCATTTAGTCTTCTATGATTGCTGACACTCATGACATACTTATGGAGCAAAAGTTTCAGTCGGACACATAGAAAGATAGGGGCTTATAATTTTGCCTCCCAACGTATTTACCTCAAGGGTAATGTCAACAATAATAACTCATGATCACCTACATCCAATTGGATATATATGCCTGGATCAATCCCCAGCACATGATGCTTGCCAAGAGAGAAAATAAAAACGGAATAGAGGAGAATATTATTGACTCTCGCATGAAAGTAAATACATAAAGTAAAAGATAGGCCCTTCGCAGAGGGAAGCAGAGGTTGTCATGCGTTTTTTGTTTTTGGATGTGCAAGCTCTTAATGTAAAGGAACGTCACTTTATATTGCCCCTTGTGATAGCAACCTTTATTATGCAGGATGTCGCTTTTATTACTCCACCATCACAAGATCGTACAAAGCTTATTTTCCCTTACAATAAAAGTTCATACATGTTTAGGAGCAATTTTTATTGCTTTGCACCGATGACAATTTACTTGAAGGATCTTATTCAATCCATAGGTAGATATAGTGGACTCTCATGGCATGAAACTGGGTTTAAGGGTTTTTGGATGCACAAGTAGTATCTCTACTTACTACAGAATTTTGGCTAGCAAAAGATAGGGGGCAAGCACCACATGTTAGAGGATCCAAAACAATATAACTTCTATGTGAATATAAGCAAACATAACTCATTACGTTGTCTTCCTTGTCCAACGTCGACTAATTGACATGGAATATTTAATGGGGGCTCACAATCATAAAAGATGTCCAAGATAGTGTATTTATATGTGAGACCTCTCTTCCTTTATTACTTTTTCATGAATTGCAACAATGACTAATGCTATGTTTGTCAACTTCCAACAAGTTTTATCAATTATACTTCTTTTATGTGAAGTCATCACTCCCCATGGGATTAGCATATGATCTTACTTTTTATTCTTTATTTATTTCTAAGATTGGATCATCAAAAGCAAAACACTCAACTCAAACTACTCTTTATTATATAATTCTCACACACGATTACATAGATAGATAGATCACAAAGCAAGCACTCGAAACTAAATCATACTAAAACTTTATTCTTCTAAATCACGAAATAACTAAGGATCGAACTAAGATTGATAATGATGATAAAAAGTGATGATGATACGATACCGGGGAACCTCCCCCAAGCTTGGCACAAGCCAAGGGTGGTGCCCATACCCATGTACTCAAATCTCCTTCTTTGGTGATGGTGGTGATGAAGTGATGGGTTTGTCCTCCGTCTTCCAAGGCATAGGTTCTCCATCATAGAAGGACGAACGTGTTTCTGGAGTCCTGAAATTTGCAGCTAAACTCATACCTTTGAACTTGGCCTCATACTCAAAATTTTGGTTTTGTAGATCATATATTTGGGCCTGAAGATAATCAATCCGGTCATTGAGCTTGAAGATGACGTCCCCAATATTCTTGCCATCCACCTTGTGCTCACGGATGAACTCCGTGATCATGGAGTGGTTAGCACAAAGTCCGCGCTCCACCATCCCCTGGCACTTGAAGATCTCCTGTTCAACCGCTTCTAGCCTGTCCTTCTCGCTCCCGGTCTTCTTAGGTCCTTGAACGTCCCAGATGTGGAGCACCCCCTCACGCATCTCAATGGCTTGAGGGTGCTTCATCACCACCGGTAGGTACGGGTTGATGACCTTTTCGTAGAACTTGTCCTTGGACGAGCTTGGAGATGCCATGGCGGTCTAGATCTGTCAGCAAAACAGCCCGAAACAAGAACAGAGGAGAAACTTGCGATGCGGTGGTCAAAACACCCGTGAGTATATATAATAAAATTTTCCCGTGCAGAACAAATAATATGGAAGAAAAACGGAGTTGGGAAAGTCCACGAGGGGGCCACAAGCCTGGTAGGCGCGCCCTGGGGGGTAGGGCGCGCCCCCCAGGCTTGTCGCCTTCTCATGCACTTTTCAGACTGTTTATTATTTTCCTATTTTTTTATATATTCCAAAATAGACAGAAAGTACTTTTATGGAAGTTTTGGAGTCGGTTTACTTATAGTACCAGATACCTACTCCTTTTCAGGATTCTGGAGCGTTCCAGAAGGTTTCCTCTATGTGCTCTTCCAGTGTCATTGTTTGAATAATATTAGTTTCAACATTAATGGGTGTACCTGAGATATAATGTTTAATTCTTTGCCCATTAACAACTCTCGGATTATTGCCTTCGGGATTGTTTATTTTGATGGCTCCGGAGCGATAAACTTCTTCGATGATGTATGGACCTTCCCATTTAGAGAGAAGTTTTCCTGCAAAAAATCTTAGACGATAATTGTATAATAGAACATGATCACCTACTTTGAATTCCCGTTTTTGAATTCTCTTATCATGCCATCTTTTAACTTTTTCTTTAAACAACTTGGCATTTTCATAAGCTTGGGTTCTCCACTCATCTAGAGAACTAATATCAAATAACCTCTTTTCACCAGCAAGTTTAAAATCATAGTTAAGTTCTTTAATTGCCCAATATGCTTTATGTTCTAACTCAAGAGGTAAATGACATGCTTTCCCATAAACCATTTTATATGGAGACATACCCATAGGATTTTTATAAGTAGTTCTGTAAGCCCAAAGTGCATCATCAAGTTTCTTAGACCAATTCTTTCTGGATCTATTAACAGTCTTTTGCAAAATTAATTTTATTTCTCTGTTAGTTAATTCAACTTGACCACTAGACTGAGGATGATAAGGAGATGCAATTCTATGATTAACATCATATTTAGCAAGCAATTTGCAGAAAGCACCATGAATAAAATGTGAACCACCATTAGTCATTAAATATCTAGAGACTCCAAACCTCGGGAATATAACTTCTTTAAGCATTTTAATAGAAGTGTTATGATCAGCACTACTAGTTGGAATAGCTTCTACCCACTTAGTAACGTAATCAACAGCAACTACAATATGAGTATACCCATTGGATTTAGGGAAAGGTCCCATATAATCAAAACCCCAAACATCAAATGGTTCAATAACAAGTGAATAATTCATAGGCATTTCCCGATGACTACCAACATTACCAATTCTTTGACATTCATCACAAGAGAGGACAAACTTACGTGCATCTTTGAAAAGAGTAGGCCAATAAAAACCAGATTGTAACACCTTGTGTGCAGTTCTATCTCCCGCATGGTGTCCTCCATATGCCTCGGAGTGACACTTACGTAGGATTTGTTCCTGTTCATGCTCAGGTACACAATGTCTAATAATACCATCTACTCCTTCTTTATATAAGTGTGGGTCATCCCAAAAGTAATGTCTTAAATCAAAGAAGAACTTTTTCTTTTGTTGGTATGTGAAACTAGGTGATATATATTTAGCAACAATGTAATTAGCATAGTCTGCATACCATGGGGTATTACGAGAAGCATTTATCACAGCTAATTGTTCATTAGGGAAATTATCATTAATAGGAAGTGGGTCATCAAGAACATTTTCCATTCTAGACAAATTATCAGCTACGGGATTCTCAGCTCCCTTTCTATCAACAATATGCAAATCAAATTCTTGAAGCAAAAGAACCCACCTAATAAGTCTAGGTTTAGCATCTTTCTTTTCCATAAGAAATTTAATAGCAGCATGATCAGTGTGAACAGTTACTTTAGAATCAGCTATGTAAGATCTGAATTTATCACATGCAAACACAACTGCTAAAAATTCTTTCTCAGTAGGAGCATAATTTCTTTGAGCACTGTCTAGAGTTTTACTAGCATAATGAATAACATTCAATTTCTTATCAACTCTTTGTCCTAGAATAGCATCTGCAGCATAATCACTAGCATCACACATAATTTCAATGGGTAGGTTCCAATCAGGTGGTTGAACAATAGGTGCAGAAATTAAGGCTTTCTTAAGTATTTCAATGGCTTCTACGCAATCATCATCAAAACCAAATGGAACATCTTTTTGCAAGAGATTATTAAGAGGCCTAGAAATTTTAGAGAAGACTTTTATAAACCTTCTATAGAAACCAGCATGACCAAGGAAACTTCTTATACCTTTGATATCTTTAGGACATGGCATTTTCTCAATAGCATCAACTTTAGCTTTATCAACTTCAATACCTCTTTCAGAAATTTTATGCCCAAGGACTATACCTTCATTCACCATAAAGTGGCACTTCTCCCAATTCAAGACAAGATTAGTTTCTTCACATCTTTGCAAAACTCGATCAAGGTTGCTCAAGCAATCATCAAAAGAAGTTCCGTAAACGGAGAAATCATCCATGAAAACCTCAACAATATTTTCACAAAAGTCAGAGAATATAGCAGTCATACATCTTTGAAAGGTAGAAGGTGCATTACATAAACCAAAAGGCATACGACGATAAGCATAAGTTTCAAAAGGACAAGTAAAGGTGGTTTTCTCTTGATCTTTAGGTGAAACAGGTATTTGAGAGAAACCAGAATAACCATCTAGGAAGCAAAAGTGTGTATGCTTAGATAATCTTTCTATCATTTGATCAATAAAAGGCAAGGGGTAATGATCTTTCCTAGTAGCTTTATTTAATTTCCTGAAATCAATTACCATCCTATAACCAGTTACAATTCTTTGTGGGATAAGTTCATTTTTATCATTAGGAACAACGGTAATACCTCCTTTCTTAGGAACACAATGAACAGGACTTACCCATCTACTATCAGCTATGGGATAAATTATACCTGCCTCTAGAAGCTTTAATATTTCAGTTCTTATCACATCCTTCATTCTAGGATTTAGCCTTCTTTGATGATCAACAACGGGTTTAGCGTCTGGCTCCATATGAATTTTATGCTGACATAGAGTGGGACTAATGCCCTTAAGATCATCAAGAGTATATCCAATAGTAGCACGGTGCTTCTTCAGAGTTTTAAGTAATCTCTTTTCTTCATGCTCTGAAAGGTTAGCACTAATAATAACAGGATATATCTTTTTTTCATCAAGATAAGCATATTTAAGTGTATCAGGTAATTGCTTTAATTCAAACACAGGATCACCCTTTGGTGGAGGTGGATCTCCCAAGGTTTCAACAGGCAAATTATGTTTAAGGATAGGTGCTTGTTTAAAGAACAACTCATCTATTTCATTTCATTTCTTTCATTCATATTCATATCATTCTCATGGTCTAGCAAATATTGTTCTAAAGGATCAGTAGGAGGTACAACAATAGAAGTAAGACCAATAATTTCATCTTTACTAGGTAATTCTTTATCAAGATATTGTCTACTAAACTCAGAGAAATTAAACTCATGGGATATATCACCAAACTTAACTCTAACCTTCTCTTTAACACAATCAATTTCAGCATTAACGGTATTCAAGAAAGGTCTACCAAATAGAATGGGACAAAAATTATCTTGTTGTGAACCAAGTACTAGGAAATTAGTAGGGTATTTGATTTTACCACACAAGACTTCAACATCTCTAACATCTCTAACAATCCCAAGTGGTGTAATAGTATCTCTGTTTGCAAGCTTAATAGTAACATCAATATCTTCAATCTCAACAGGTGCAATATCATTCATTACTTCTTGATATAAAGAAAACGGAATGGTACTCACACTAGCACCCATATCACATAAACCATGATAACAATGATCTCCAATCTTAACAGAAACAACAGGCATGCCAACTATGGGCTTATTCTTATCTAGCATATCTTGCTCATTTCTAGCAGGTTTAGCAATTCTAGCAGCCTCATCGCAAAAGTAAATAACATGCCCATCAATATCATCAACCAAAAGATCTTTAACCATTGCAATATTAGGTTCAACTTTAATTTGTTCAGAAGGTCTAGGTGTTCTTATATTACTTTTATTAACCACAGTTGAAACTTTAGCATGTTCCTTAATCCTAACAGGGAAAGGAGGTTTCTCAATATAAGCAGTAGGCACAACTGGATCAACATTGTAAATAATTGTTTCTTGTTTAACAATAACGGGTTCTTCATTAAATTCAATGGGTGGATGATATTTAAACCATTTCTCCTTAGGGAGATCAACATGAGCAGCAAAAGATTCACAAAAGGTAGCTACTATCTCAGAGTCAAGTCCATATTTAGTACTAAACTTATGAAAAACATTGGTTTCCATAAAAGATTTAACACAATCAAACTCAAGATTTATACCTGACTCATTACCTTTGTCGATTTCCCAATCTTCAGTGTTACATTTAATTCTTTCCAGAAGATCCCATGTAAATTCAATAGTTCTCTTCATAAAGGAACCAGCAGAAGAAGTATCGAGCATGGATTGATCATTATGAGAAAGCCGAACCTAAAAGTTTTGAATAATTATTTCTCATGGGAGCTCATGATTGGGGCATGTGTGCAACATATACTTAAGCCTCCCCCAAGCTTGAGCGATACTTTGTCCTTCACGAGGCCAAAAATTATATATATAATTCCGAACACGATGAACCAAATGCATAGGATAAAATTTCTAGTGAAATTCCAGCTTCAACCGGTTCCAATCCCATGTTTCAGTATCATCACATAGCCTATACCTTGTCAATGACTTTCCCTCCAAAGATAAAGGGAATACTTTTTTCTTAAATCCATCTCCGGATAGACCTGCAAGCTTAAACAATCCACAAATTTTATCCACATATATTAAGTGCATATCAGGATGCACCGTTCCATCTCCTGCATAAGGATTAGCTAGCAGTTTCTCTACCATACCCGGAGGAATTTCATAATAAATATTTTCAGTAGGTTCAGTAGGTTGAGGAGCAACTCTCAATGCTTCTGGTCGAGGTGAAGATACCCCGAACAAGCCCCTCAAAGGATTACTTTCCATAGTGACAAGTGACAGTAAATTTCAGCACGTAATATAAATGTTTCCTTACCAAATTCCACTCACCAAAGGCGCTTCACTCCCCGGCAACGGCGCCAGAAAAGAGTCTTGATGACCCACAAGTATGGGGGATCAATCGTAGTCCTTTCGATAAGTAAGAGTGTCGAACCCAACGAGGAGCAGAAGGAAATGACAAGCGGTTTTCAGCAAGGTATTCTCTCCAAGTACTGAAAGTAGCGGTAATAGATAGTTTTGATAGCAAGATAATTCATAACAAGTAACAAGTAACAAGTATAATAAAGTGCAGCAAGGTGGCCCAATCCTTTTTCTAGCAAAGGACAAGCCGGAACAAACTCGTATAATAAGCAAAGCGTTCTCGAGGACACATGGGAATTTCATCTAGTCACTTTCATCATGTTTGTTTGATTCGTGTTCGCTACTTTGATAATTTGATATGTAGGTGGACCGGTGCTTGGGTGCTGTTCTTACTTGAACAAGCCTCCCACTTATGATTACCCCCTCTCGCAAGCATCTGCAACTATGAAAGAAGAATTAAGATAACTCTAACCATAGCATGAAACATATGAATCCAAATCAGCCCCTTACGGAATAGCGCATAAACTAGGGTTTAAGCTTCTGTCACTCTAGCAACCCATAATCTAATTACTACTCCACAATGCCTTCCCTTAGGCCCAAATATGGTGAAGTGTCCTGTAGTCGACGTTCACACGACACCACTAAAGGAAGCACAACATACATGTCATCAAAATATCGAACGGATACCAAATTCACATGATTACTTAAGAGAAGACTTCTCCCATGTCCTCAAGAACAAAAGTAACTACTCACAAATCATATTCATGTTCAAGATCAGAGGGGTATTGAATAGCATTAAGGATCTGAACATATAATCTTCCACCAAATAAACCAACTAGCATCAACTACAAGATGTAATCAACACTACTAGCAACCCACAGGTACCAAACTGAGGTTTTGAGACAAAAATTGAATACAAGAGATGAACTAGGGTTTGAGATGAGATGGTGCTGGTGAAGATGTTGATGAAGATTGGTCCTCCCACGATGAGAGGATCGTTGGTGATGTCGATGGCTTCGATTTCCCCCTCCCGGAGGGAAGTATCCCCGGCGGAATCGCTCCGCCGGAGAGCAAAATAGCTCCTGCCCAGGTTTCACCTCGAGACGGCGGCGCTTCATCCCGAAAGTCTTCTTCTATTTTTTTCTAGGGCAAATGGCTTCATATAGCAGAAGGAGGGGGCTGGAGGCCTGCCAGGGGCCCCACAAGCTTGGGGGCGTGCCTAGGGGGGTAGGGCGCGCCCCCAGGCTTGTGGCTGTCTGGTGGGTCCCCTCCTATTGATTCTTTCGCCAGTATTTTTTATATATTCCAAAATAATTCTCCGTAAATTTTTAGGTCATTTGTAGTTGTGCAGAATAGCTATCTCTGTTTCACCCCTTTCAGGTCCAGAATTCCAGCTGCCGGCAATCTCCCTCTTCATGTGAATCTTGCAAAATAAGAGAGAAAAGGCATAAGAATTGTACCATGAAGTGAAATAATGATCAAAAACATAATAATTATTAGTAGGAAATCATGATGCAAATTGGACGTATCATGCCCCAGTGAGGAAAAGAATGGTGGAGACTTATGAGTCATTGAAAAAGTGAGGATGAGGTCCATGAGACTATTCTAAAAAAATAAGAGAAAAAGAGAGAAGGGGCAATGTTACTATCCTTTTACTACACTTGTGCTTCATATAGAGAGTCTCCATGATTTTCACTTTCATATACTAGTGGGATTTTTTACATTATAGAACTTGACTTGCATATTCCGATGACGAGCTTCCTCAAAATGCTCGAGGTCTTCATGAGCAAGTAAGTTGGATGCACACCCACTTAGTTTCATATAGAGAGATTTCATACACTTATAGCTCTAGTGCATCCGTTGCATGGCAATCCCTACTCCTCACATTGACATCGATCATAAGGCCTCTCCAGTGCCTAACGATCTGCCTCGTCGATGCGAGACTTTCTTATACCCTTTTGTCATCCCTTATGTACCCCCATCATCATTCTCTATGCCATCAAAAGTGCCAAGTCATTGACTCACGCTCAAGTATTGTGTAAAAATTGAAAAAGTTGAAGCGACAAAAGTATGATTTGATTACTCGGCTTATCATCGGGGTAGTTTATGATTAATATCTTTGTGCAAGGAAGACTAAGCATTCTATGCTATTAAGATTTTGTAGGGATAGCGTTCTTTAGCATTTATATTTTGAAAGACAATAATTGTTTGCTAGTATCTTGTGTATTATTGTTTTGATGTCAAATTGATAGACTATTGCCTTAAATCACTCGTATCTCAATATTCATGTTGCAAATGAATTACATGATCAAATAAACATGCTAGGTAGCATTCAACATCAATTTTTTTGTTTTTATCATTTACCTACTCAAGGACGAGTAGGAATTAAGCTTGGGGATGTTGATACATCTCCGACATATCTATAATTTTTGATTGTTTCATGCTATTATATTATCATTCTCATATGCTTTATATGCCATTTTATATTATTTTTATGGACTAACCTATTAACTAAGTGCCCATTGCCAATTCCTGTTTTCTGCATGTTTTTTTTTGTTTCATAGGAAAACCATACCAAACGAAGTCCAAACACGATGAAACTTTTTGATGATTTTTTCTGGAAAATAAGCGGCCCTGGAAGCTTTGAGAGAGGACTAGAAGACCCACGAGACCACCACAAGGCAGGGGGCGCGCCCTGTGGGTAGGGTGTGCCCTGGTGCCTTGTGGGCCCCTCGTGACTTGATACGTCCATTTTGCATCATGTTTTCCTATTGTTATTTATTATGTTTTGGGTCATTATTTCACTTTATGATACAATTCTTATGCCTTTTCTCTCTTATTTTGCAAGTTTCACATGAAGAGGGAGATTGCCGGCAGCTGGAATTCTGGACCAGAAAGGGCTACAACAGAGATAGCTATTCTGCACAACTCCAAATGACCTAAAAATTTACGGAGAATTATTTTGGAATATATAAAAAATATTTGCGAAAGAAATACCAGGAAGCCACAAGCCTGGGGGGCGCGCCCCTGAGCTTGTGCGGCCCCTGGCTGGCCTCTGGCCCCCTCCTTCTGCTATATGAAGCCATTTGCCCTAGAAAAAATCAAGAGAAGACTTAGGGACGAAGCGTCGCCGCCTCGAGGCGGAACCTGGGCAGGAGCACTTTTGCTCTCCGGCGGAGCGATTCCACCGGGGAAACTTCCCTCCGGGAGGGGGAAATCGAAGCCATCGACATCACCAATGATCCTCTCATCGTGGGAGGACCAATCTTCATCAACATCTTCACCAGCACCATCTCATCTCAAACCCTAGTTCATCTCTTGTATTCAATCTTTGTCCCAAAACCTCAGATTGGTACCTATGGGTTACTAGTAGTGTTGATTACATCTCGTAGTTGATGCTAGTTGGTTTATTTGGAGGAAGATTATATGTTCATATCCTTAATGATATTCAATGCCCCTATGATCTTGAACATGAATATGATTTGTGAGTAGTTACTTTTTTGTTCTTGAGGACATGAGAGAAGTCTTGTCATATGTAATCATATGAATTTGGTATTCGTTTGATATTTTGATGATATGTATGTTGTTGCTTCCTTTAGTGGTGTCGTGTGAACGTCGACTACATGACACTTCACCATATTTGGGCCTAAGGGAAGGCATTGTGGAGTAGTAAGTAGATGATGGGTTGCTAGAGTGACAGAAGCTTAAACCCTAGTTTATGCGCTATTCCGTAAGAGGCTGATTTGGATCCATATGTTTCATGCTATGGTTAGATTTATCTTAATTCTTATTTCATAGTTGCGGATGCTTGCGAGAGGAGGTAATCATAAGTGGGAGGCTTGTTCAAGTAAGAACAACACCCAAGCACCGGTCCACCCACATATCAAATTATCAAAGTAGCGAACGCGAATCAAATAAACATGATGAAAGTGACTAGATGAGAATTCCCATGCGTCCTCGAGAACGCTTTGCTTTATTTAAGAGATCGTTCCAGCTTGTCCTTTGCTATAAGAAGGATTGGGCCACCTTGTTGCACTATTGTTACACTTGTTACTTGCTACTCGTTACGAATTATCTTGCTACAAAACTATCAGTTACCGCTACTTTCAGTGCTTGCAGAAAATACCTTGCTGAAAACCGCTTATCATTTCCTTCTGCTCCTCGTTTGGTTCGACACTCTTACTTATCTAAAGGACTACGATTGATCCCCTATACTTGTGGGTCATCAAGACTCTTTTCTGGCACCGTTGCCGGGGAGTGAAGTGATACGTCTCCATCGTATCTACTTTTCCAAACACTTTTGCTCTTGTTTTGGACTCTAATTTGCATGATTTGAATGAAACTAACCCGGACTGACGCTGTTTTCAGCAGAACTACCATGGTGTTGTTTTTGTGCAGAAATCAAAGTTCTCGGATTTGGACGAAACTTTTTGAAGAATTTTTATGGAATATATAAAAATTATTTGCGCAAGAATAAACAAAAGAGGGGCCACCTGTTGCCCACGAGGCAACAGGGCGTGACCCCCCTAGGGCACGCCCTGATGCCTTGTGGGGCCCATAGGCGGCCGTCTGACCTAATTCCAACACTATAAATTCTCTTTCCCTGAGAAAAAAATAAGAGAAGAAGTTTCATCATGTTTTACGATACGGAGCCGCCGCCACCTCCTGTTCTTCATCGGGAGGGCTATTCTGGAGTCCGTTCGGGGCTTCGGAGAGGGGGATTCGACGCCGTCGTCATCATCAACCATCCTCCATCACCAATTTCATGATGCTCACCACCGGGCAGGAGTAATTCCTTCGTAGGCTTGCTGGACGGTGATGGGTTGGATGAGATTTATCATGTATTCGAGTCAATTTGTTAGGGCCTTGATCCCTAGTATCCACTATGTTCTGAGATTGATGTTGCTATGACTTTGCTATGCTTAATGCTTGTCATGAATATATTTGTGTTCTTGATCCTATCTTGCAAGTTATATGCACCTATTACATGTTATGATCTGCATACCCCAAGGTGACAATAATTGGGATTCTTTCCGGTGATTGCCGTAGTTTGAGGAGTTCATGTATTCACTAAGTGCTAATGCTTTGTTCCGGTTCTCTATTAAAAGGAGGCCTTAATATCCCTTAGTTTCCTTAAGGACCCCGCTGCCACGGGAGGGTAGGACAAAAGATGTCATGCAAGTTCTTAATATAAGCACGTATGACTATATACAGAATACATGCCTACATTACATTGATGGATTGGAGCTATTGTGTATCGCCCTAGGTTGTGACTGTTATATGAGGAATATCATCCAACATAAATATCGTCACCGATCCAATGCCTACGACTTTCTCATATTGATTTTTGCTAAGTTACTTTGTTGCTACTGCTTTACACTTGCTACAAAACTGCTACTGTTACTGTTGCTGTTACTATTGTTACTACCGCTACTGCTATCAAAACTATCATATTACTGCGCTACTAAATACTTTGCTGCAGATATTTTATCTCCAGGTGTGGTTGAATTGACAACTCAACTGCTAATACTTGCAAATATTCTTTGGCTCCCCTTGTGTCGAATCAATAAATCTGGGTGAAATACTACCCGCGAAAACTGTTGCGATCCCCTATACTTGTGGGTTATCAAGACCTTTTTCTGGCGCCGTTGCCGGGGAGCATAGCTCTATTTGTTGAGTCACTTGGGATTTATATCTGTTGATCACTATGAAGAATCTGAAAGACGCTAAGACCAAGATCGTTCTCTCTAAGACGAGGGGAGGTAAGGAACTGCCATCTAGCTCTGCACTTGATTCACCTTCTGTTTTGTGTACACTTGCGACACCACCACCTGTTATGCATTCTGATATGTCACAAGTTATTGATGATAATACTTCTGCTATGAATGATACTTATGATGATGCTAGCACTATGCTTGATAATACTGTGCCACTTGGTGAATTTCTTGATGAACAAATTGCTAAAGCTAAAGAAATTGAAAATGTTGAAACTCTTGAGAATTATGATTCACCTATTATTCCTAGCTCTCCTACTAGAGTGGAAATACCTGAAACATCTGATGAACATGTCTTTGATAGGGAGACAGCTAGGGCAGTTCTTGCTTGTAATGATAGAGATGAGGTTATAAAATTGCTAGCTGAAATGAAAGAAAAATCTATGAGGGAGAGAATGAAATATGATCCTAAGTTTGCTACCTCTCCCATATTTGTTACCGATAAGGATTATGAATTCTCTGTTGATCCTGAGTTGATTACTTTGGTTGAATCTGATCCTTTTCATGGTTCTGAAACTGAAACTGTTGTGGCACATCTTACTAAGTTGAATGATATTGCCACCCTATTTGCTCATGAGGAAAAAAATCGCTATTACTATATTCTTAAGTTGTTTCCTTTCTCATTAAAGGGTGATGCTAAGAAATGCTTTAATACTCTTGCTCCTGGTTGTGTGCGTAGTCCCCAGGATATGATATATTACTTCTCTGAAAAATATTTTCCTGCTCATAAGAAACAAGCTGCCTTACAAGAAATATTTAACTTTGTGCAAATTGAAGAAGAGTATCTCCCTCAAGCTTGGGGGAGGCTTCTCCAATTACTTAATGCTTTGCCCGACCATCCTCTTAAGAAGAATGAAATACTTGATATCTTTTATAATGGACTAACCGATGCTTCTAGGGACTACCTAGATGTGCTGGTTGTGTTTTCAGGGAACGAACTATTGGATAGGCTGAAGTACTATTGAATAATATATTGAGGAATGCCGATGATTGGACACTTCCTGAACCACCACCTAAGCCAACTCCGAAGAAGAGAGGTATTCGATTCCTCAGTCCAGAAGATATGCAAGAAGCTAAGAAATCTATGAAGGAAAAAGGTATTAAAGCTGAAGATGTTAAGAATTTTGTGACGCCCCTGCTCGACCGTGCACTAATCATACACGCAAACGTGCACGCTCGAGAACAGAGACTCACGGGAAGAATATCACAAAACAACTCTAAACTCAAATAAAATAATACAAGCTTTATATTACAAGCCAGGGGCCTCGAGGGCTCGAATACATAAGCTCGATGTCATACAAGCATCAGCGGAAGCATTTGATATCTGAGTACAGATATAAAAGTAAAACAGACATGCCCTAACAAGCGGGGCAAAACAACAACACGGATCGAAAAGGCGCAGGCCTCCTGCCTGGGAGCCTCCTAACTACTCCTGGTCGGCTGGCTCAATCCAGTAGTACGTGTTGTCGGGACCCTCCTGGTAGTAGCCTCCTGCTGTGGCGTCTGGCTCCTGGGCTCCATCGTCTGATGCATCATCAAATGGGTATGGGGAAAAGAATAGCAGAGCAACCGTGAGTACTCATCCAAAGTACTCGCAAGTTTGACATCAGATCTATGCTAAGTATGCATCAGTATCAAAGGAATGGGGCTAAATTTGTGGACTGAACTGCAGAATGCCAGAATAGAAAAGGAGAAGCCTAGCCTATCGAAGACTAGCATCTTGAAGCAATCTTGCAGCATTAGAAGAGTGCAGATTAGCATATTATTAGTTAACAAGCATGTTGAAGCAAAGCCCAGAGATCCTTCCTCGACTCCCTGTGAGAAAGCGATCCCGGAGCTTATAATTAATTAACATGTGTCCAGTTCAAATAGTAGTAGATCGGGATACAACACTGAGCGTCCTGTTACCGTGGACACGGCTATTCGAATAGATAACTTTCCTGCAGGGGTGCACTACTGTTACCCAGCACGCTTGATTACATCTGGCCGGATACACTTGCTGGGTAATACCCGGCCTCGGGTAATCGACATGAAGCACCGTCCTACCTAAGCTCAGCAGAGAGGTCAACACGCCGGTCTAAATCCTAAGCACGAAGGGGTCTTGGGCCATCGCCCTTCGCACTCCTGCACGTTGCGAGGGTGGTCGGGACCCAGGCGCGACACTGAATTCACCAGTGACGTAACCAGCCCACCCCAACAATCAGCCCGCATCTCTGAACGGTGACATTTGAAGAGCTTTCGGGAGAAACGTACGACATAGAGGGTCCCATAACCATTATCCCACGTGGTGGTAGTGCGTTTAGGGCCAACGACCCACTCAGATCAAATACCAAAATCCGTTAGGCGTATTTAGTAACTCGCAGAGGCGATCAGACTACCTGTCGCTCCGACTTGGTAACACACGGATATCGATCAGGGAGGTCTCCGCCTTCCCTGTCGTGCCGCCACAATAATCTCTCGCGGGTGCCCTCCTGGCAAGCCCGACTTCATAATTCCCTGCGGGTACTCCTCGGGGTCGACCCGCCTGTAACAAAGGTCAAAGTAACTGTGTGTCCAAGTATCGAGACGGAATCCGAGGAATCACCCTCGATGGTTTCCCACTCGAGGAGTTGCACGACGGAAGCTTAATCGGAGGTGATGAAGGAGGAATCACCCTCGGTAACACACAACCGGATAGCTATTCTACAGAGGCATCATCGCAAGTGGGATAAGAGGTATCACCCTCGGCACCCGGTGGTAGCTCTGTAGAGACGAGCAACTTAGGGGGTGTGAGGTGTTGTGCAGGTCTCATCCCGTTCGATCACATCGATCGGGGCACCAGTACTAAAGCGGGGCAACTACAGCAAGGAAGAGGGGCCACAGATGGTTTTCCATCCAACCTATACTAAGCAGTTTAGGATAAAAGGCAGGTATCAATAACGGTTACAAGAACAGGCTATGCATCAGAATAGGATAAAACAAAACAGTAGCAATTTCAAATGCAAGCAGGAGGAAGAGAGAATAGGTGATATAGGCATGCGTCAAGGGGGGTTGCTTGCCTGGAAGCGCTGCTGAAAAGGACGGGTCGTCGGGGACGTAGTCGATCACGGAGGCAGCATCGGTCTCGGGATCTATCGGAGAGAAGAGGGGGAAGAAACAATAAATACAATGCAAACAGATGCATCACGATGCATGACATGGCAATACGCGGTGCTAGGTGTGACCTAACGCAGTACTAGATGATACAGACGAAGAGGGAAAACATCCGGGAAAGTTTTCCCGAAGTTTGGCATTTTCGGTCAGATGAAATGGAGGGGACGGTTCCATGTTTGCTATGACAGAGGCACGTGATAGATGAACGGAGTGCATATTTGGAATCGTCATATTTTTCTAATCGTTTTTCATATATAAATTATTTTAATCCGAGTTACGGTTTATTTTATATGATTTTTCAAAGTTTTAATCATTTTTTGGAATTATTTAATTATTTAAATTAACATTATCCAAAACAGTACATGCTGACGTCAGCATGGCGCCACTATGACGTCTGCAGTCAACTCTGACTGGTCAAAGTCGACCCTGACAGGTGGGTCCCGCCTGTCAGTGTCTAATTAGGCTAATTATTGTTTAATTAAGTTAATTACAGATTAATTAGGTTAATTAAATAATTAGTTTAATTAAACAGAGTTAATAGAGTTAATTAATTAATTAATTAATTATTTTAATTCTTTTTATTTATTTTTTTCTTTTCTTTTTCGTTTAAACAGAGGCGGCCCCCTGTGGTCAGTGTCTAAGGCCGGACATGTCCGCGTCCGTGCCCGTGCGAGGGCCGGACATGTCCGCGCATGGCGTGCGCGCGCGGGCACACAAGGGACCGGACGCGTCCGGCAACGCGCGTGCGCGCGCGCGGGGACGGCCGAGGCCGGCTGCGGCGAGTGGCGAGGCGAGGCCAGGCGCTGGCGAGGGCGGCCGAGCGCAGGCGCGGATGGGCAGAGGCGGGTTCGGCAACGAGCAGGTGAGCGGAGGCGGGTGAGGCAGGGGAGCGCGGCAGCGGGCTGCAGGCGGCTCGGGCGAGCGCGCGCGGAAGACGGCGGGTGAGCGCGGGCGCAAGCGGGCGGCCAGGCGGCGGAGCGCGGTGGCCAGGGCGCAGCGGGGGAGGGGCGGTGCGGCGTGCGGCGGCGACGGACGACAGAGGGGCAGAAGAGGAGGAGCAGGGCGCGGCTCACCCCCGTTGCAGGGGATCGGGGCGGCGAGGCGTGAGGTAGCGGCTCGGGGAGGAGGTCGGGGACGGCGACGAGCGACGAGGCGGCGGCGACGACGACGACGGGTCGGGGTGAGGGCGGCGGCGTCGGGGAGCAAGGGGAGAAGGGGATCGGGGAAGGGTTAGGGTTTCGGGGTGCGAGGGGAGGGCATGCCATATAGGGGGCGGCTGGGCCCTGGGCCGTGCCCCGGGGGGTTTTGTTTTTATTTTTCTTTTTAGCTTTTTTTTTGTTTTCTCTTTTTCTTCTGCTTTGCAAATAGTTAGGGCCCCATTTGAGTTAGTAAAAATATGTGAATTGGCCCAAAATTTACAGTGCAATATTACCTACCACCAGAAATTGGTTTGGAGTTAAAATAATTTCATTTGAAATTTATTTAAATAAAAAGGCATTAATTATTGCTGTATTGGATCTGTTTTGTGGATGATGGGGTCATTTATCTAATTCAATAAATGTTGATTATATTTTTATAAATGCCTCTGGATTATTCGCCATTTAATGAACATTTTAGTTTTCAGATTGGAGCAACTTTTATTTTTTACTAGAAATTTGAATTTTAATTTGAATTGGAATCTGAAATGAGATATGATCCCAATGATGATTAAGCACTGTAAATCCTGGTGACTGGGCATGATTAAGAGGTGATCACTGTGCTTAATGCATGGGGATATCACAAATTTACCACCTATTGAAGAAATACATGGGCTCGACATCCCGACACAGGTAGTGGAGGTAAATTCTCTCACTAGATTTGATGAAGGTGATATTCCGTATAATAAATCTGCTAGTCAATGCCTGTATGAATTTGATAATTACATCATTAAATAGGAACACTTTAATATGTATGTTAGCAATCAACTAAAACGGAATTCCATCATGATTGAACGCTTGAGTGATTTGATGTTTAGAACTGCTAATGATGTTAAATGCTTGAGTAAACATGCTTCTATGGTTCAGACTCAGTTAGAACAAATTGCTAAGTCACATAATGATTTGCTTGATGAAATGAATAATAAAAAGAATGATCATGCTGTTAGAGTTGTTACTAGAGGGGGTAGAATGACTTAGGATTCTCTATATCCTGAAGGTCATCCTAAAAGAATTGAACAAGATTCTCAAAGAAATAATATTGATGCACCTGGTCCATCTAAGAAGAAAAAGAAAAAGAAAAATGATAGAACTTTGCTTGCTCCTAGTGAACCTGAGATAGAAAAACCTCCTGAGAATCATAATGATGCTTCTATTTCTGATGCTGAGACACAATCTGGTAATGAACATGCACCCAGTGATAATGATAATGACAATGATAATGATAATGATGATGTTCATGTTGATGCTCAACCAGATAATGATGCAAAAATAGAACCTATTGTTGATCTTGATAAACCACCTCCTAAGAATAAAAGATATGATAAAAGAGACTTTGTTGCTAGGAAACATGGAAAGGAAAGAGAACCATGGGTTCTAAAACCCATGCCTTTTCCTACTAAACCATCTAAAAATAAGGATGATGAAGATTTTGAGCGCTTTGTTGAAATGCTTAGACCTGTCTTTTTGCACACCCGCTTGATTGATATGTTGAAAATGTCTCCTTATGATAAATACATGAAAGATATTGTCACAAATAAAAGAAAGATACCTGAAGCTGAAATTTCCACCATGCTTGCAAATTATTCTTTTAAGGGTGGAGTACCTAAGAAACTAGGAGATTCGGGAATACCTACTATACCATGCTCCATTAAAAGAAGTTATGTCAAAACTGCTTTATGTGATTTGGGAGCCGGTGTTAGTGTTATGCCTTTCTCTTTATATAGAAGACTTGATTTGAATAAGCTCACACCTACTGAAATATCTTTGCAAATGGCTGATAAATCTACTGCTATACCTATTGGAATTAGTGAGGATGTTCCCGTTGTAGTTGCAAATGTTACTATCTTGACATACTTTGTTATACTTGATATGCCCGAGGACGACAACATGTTGATTATCCTTGGAAGACCCTTTTTGAATACTGCAGGGGCTGTTATTGATTGCAACAAAAGCAAGGTCACTTTCCCTGTCAATGGTAATGATCATACGGTTTATTTCCCGAAGAAACAAACTTTAGTGAATGGTATCAATTGTATTGAGAAGGTTTCGACAATCACTATTGGGGGATTCAAATTTCCTCTTCCTACTGTCAAAAACAAATATGAAATTCTTATTGTTGGGGAGATGCATATCCCCATTGAGGTAACTTAGTGTTATACGAAAATTCTTCGGTTTCATGTCACTCGGAAATAATTTGTTAATAAGACTTGATCAACCTTATTAATGGATTCTTTCTGAAGGGCATGTGGTTGATGAATTTAGTAAGCACAACTTTCTGTAATCTTAGTTTGCTCTCTGCTATTTATAGTTTAAATAAAATAAAATGCCATGATTATCCTGTTTTCTGAATTATCCGTGCAACAAAAAATGGCCCAAAAATAAAAGTGCTCAGAATGCAATAAAATTTTAACATGATTTTTTCTGGAATATTTAAGAATTTTTGGCACTGAAAACAACCCAGGGGGTGCACCGGTTGCCCACAAGGCAACAGGGCGCGGCCACCCCCAAGGCGTGCCAAGATGCCTTGTGGGCCCCATAGGGACCCACTCACTTATCTATTCAGCCCACATCATCTCCTACCTCCAGAAAAAAATCATAGTAGCTCTCTCGCTCGTGTTCTTGCTCCCAAACCTGAGATTTTCGATCTCTTTGCTCGGAGCACCGTTTCCGAAACTGTTGTGAGGGATTGCTCCTTGGTATGTGACTCTCCCATTGCTCCAATTAGTTTTTGCTTTAGTGGATTATATTTTGCATAAATGCTGTTATTGGTGCTACTGAAAATGAGCTTGCATGTTGAATTATTTGAGTTCTAAGTAGTTTGAATGCTTGATATAGCCTCTAGGCACTTGTATGAGTAGTTGCTATCAATCTTGTGAAGTTTTGTTAACATCTTTTTGTGGTCCAAAAATTTTCAGAAATTTGTTCTTAGGAAAATGAACTTTCTTCGGAGGGGTTCTTCGAGCCGGAGCTCCAAGGGTGTCCTTGGGGATTGATGTCTACTACACAACTTGTTCTTGTAGACTCGTGTTGGGCCTCCAAGCGCAGAGGTTTGTAGGACAGTAACAATTTTCCCTCAAGTGGATGACCTAAGGTTTATCAATCCGTGGGAGGCATAGGATGAAGATGGTATCTCTCGAACAACCCTGCAACCAAATACAAGAAATCTCTTGTGTCCCCAACACACCCAATACAATGGTAAATTGTATAGGTGCACTAGTTCGGCAAAGAGATGGTGATAAAAGTGTAGTATGGATAGTAGATATAGGTTTTTGTAATATGAAAATATAAAAACAGCAAGGTAATGAAAAGTAAACTGGCATAAAAACGGTATTGCAATGCTTAGAAACAAGGCCTAGGGTTCATACTTTCACTAGTGCGATCTCCCAACATTGTTGACATAGTTGAATCATATGTAAATCCCTCACGTGCGACAAAGAGTTCACTCCAAAGTCACAAATAGTGGAGAACAAATGAAGAAATTGTTGTAGGGTATGAAACCACCTCAAAGTTATCCTTCCTGATCAATCTTATGAGCCATCCCCATTAATTGTCACAAACAGCCCTAGAGTTCGTACTAGAATAACACCTTAAGATACACATCAACCAAAACCCTAATGTCACCTAGGCACTCCAATGTCACCACGAGTACCCACGGGTTTGATTATACGATATGCATCACACAATCTCAGATTCATCTATTCAAACCAACACAAAGAACTTCAAAGAGTGCCCCAAAGTTTCTACCAGAAAGTCAAGACGAAAACGTGTGCCAATGCTTATGCATAGATCCCCAAGGTCACGGAACCCGCAAGTTGATCACCAAAACATACATCAAGTGACTCAAGTGAATATCCCATTGTCACCACAGATATCCATATGCAAGACATACATCAAGTGTTCTCAAATCCTTAAAGACTCAATCCGATAAGAAAACTTCAAAGGGAAAACTCAATTCATCACAAGAAGATAGAGAGGGGAAAACTCCATGTGATTCATCTATATCAACAAAGCTCGCGATACATCAAGATCGTGCCATCTCAAGAACACGAGAGAGAGAGAGAGAGATCAAACCCTCAGCCCCGAGGGTGAACTACTCCCTCCTCGTCATGGAGACCGCCGGGATGATGAAGATGGCCTCCGATGATACCTTCCCCCCTCCGGCAGGGTGCCGGAAAAGGGCTGTAGATGAGATCATGGAGGTACAGAGGCTTGCGGCGGCGTAAAAACTCATCTAGGTTAACTTTCGGGGGTTTATGAATATATAGGATTTTTCAGTGTTGGAATCACGTCAGACGGAGCCACGTGGGCCCCACGAGGTACCAGGGCGCGCCTGGGGGGGTGGTGCGCCCTGGTGCCTCGTGGGCACTGGGTGGCCCCCCTCCAGTGGGTCTTGGTTCCAGTATTTTTTATTTGTTCCATAAAAAATCTCCAAAAAGTTTCATCCAATTCCAAGAACTTTTATTTCTGCACAAAAAAACAACACCATGGCAATTCTGCTAAAAACAGCGTCAGTCCGGGTTAGTTCTAATCAAATCATACCAAAACCATATAGAATTGTTATAAACATGGCATGAATACTTCATAAATTATAGATACGTTGGAGACATATCAGGGATGCCCATGACCACGACCTCAACATTCCGCGCAGGACGGAGGTCCGACCGTGCGAGTGGCTGCACAACACCTTCATGAACGAAGCAGGGTTCCGTCAAGAGTTCGCACAATTTGTTGCGGACGCCGGGCTGACCGACTTCCTCGCAGATGAGTGTGACCAGCACCACATCCTTACAAATTCCTTCGTGCAAATTTTTTATTTCATGCCTAGGCTTGATATCCCCATGCTGCGTTTCGATTTATATGCTGAACATCATGAGTTAACGCTAGATGAGTTTTGTGAGATATGCTTGATCCCTTCTGATGGGGATTTGAGGGATCCTCGGCCTGAGGAGTTCGAGGCCTTCCTTCGCACTTTGACTGTGGGGGAATTTAGGGGCGTTTCAAAAGCCCGTGTTACTAGCTTGCATTTTCCTGCTGTGCACTACTTTGCTTTATTCATAGGGAAATGTTTGACTGCTAGGGAGGAAGGTGGTACGCCCAGTGCCCCTGACCTCGCCATCTTGCATCGTGCTATTTACGGCAATAACACTTTTAGCTTGGGAGCTATCATTGCACGCCGCTTACACACCAACAGAACTAAGGGTAAAATCCATGGCGGTATTTATGCTTCACGTCTTGCAAAATGTTTTAATGTTGCTATCCGCCCAAATGACTATTTGTTGCCCAAGGCATATTTAGACCAACAGTGCATGATCGATCACCACTTTATTGATGAACCTGAACCTTCTCAATATATTCGTTATAACCTGGTTTTCAGCGAGACAACTCGCGATATTATTCCGTTGCGTGCACCTTCTTTGTTTGACTCTCATGCCAGGAACGGATACACCATCATGCCGGCGGACATCACAGCTTACAGGAACGAGCTGGCAGCGGCGGAGAACGAGGTCCAGCAGTGGGATCCTTAGGTGCCTCCGCCCCAGTACTATCCGCCCGGTCCTGATGGATACTACGGGTGGTGATTGCCAAGCTGGGCCAAAAGCCTAAGCTTGGGGGAGTACGTATCTCTCACCGACATTACATTCATGTTCACACATTCATTCTAGTTGTCGGTGTTCATTACTTTTTCATTGTATATCCATGTTAGTTTTATTTTCGCTTTCTTCTTGTGTGTTTGAAAAACTTCAAAAACCCAAAAATATTCCTCGCTTCTTTTCGGTTTTCTTTCCCGTTTGTTAGTTCGTAGTATTAAAAGAAAACCCAACAAGATTTCTCGTTTCTTTTTTTGCTTGTTGGGAGTTCTCCCGTGTAAATAGTTTTTCTCGCTTTTCATTTTTCTTCTTTAATTTGCCTCCTTCAGAAAAACTAAAAACTCCAAAAATATTTCAGTGGGTTTCTCTGAATTTCTTTTCTTTTTGTTGAGTCGTCGTAAGGAGAAGACCATGATGAAAATGTTGAGTGGCTCTCATATGCTTTAATGTTGATCTAACGAAGAACCAATTTTACCTTGTCTTCTCCCTTGAATAAAATGTTTGCAGATTCCAGCTTAGTCCACGGCACACTTGCATTATTATTATTCTCACATCATTCGGTCAGGCAAGTGAAAGGCAATAATGACGATGATTTGACGGTGGCAAGGAAAAGCTGGTATGAACTCTTCTTGTTTTTGTTTTTGTAAATATGTTTAACTTAGCACCCATGATTCAGCACATTATGAGTAAACATGTTTGTGATGACAATTAGAGATTATAGTTGCTCATGCCATGCTTAAGTAGCTAGGAGTGGATAATGATTTATCTTGGATGTCAACATGCGTTAAAATGGTTATGATGTAGTATGTTAATATGGTATCCTCCTCTGAATGTTTCAAGTGGCTTGACTTGGCACATGTTCATGCATGTAGGTGATTTAAAACCAACATAGCCTCCACGATATTTATGTTCAGGGTGTCTATATCCTACTCATGCAAGTATTGAATGTTAATTATTCTCAATGCATGATCATGACCGTTTTCGCTCTCTAGTTGGTCGCTTCTCAATCTATTTGCTAGCCTTCACTTGTACTACATGGGAATTCTGCTTGTGCATCCACAATCCTTAAACCAAAGTTGTTCCAGATGAGTCCACCATATCTGCCTATATGCGGTATTACTCTGCTGCTCCAAGTAAATTTGCATGTGCCACCTCTAATCATTCAAATAAACATCCGTTTTGTGTGCCCGTACCGCTCATGGAGCGACATGGGGCGGTCAGTATCTTCCATGCTAAGCGGGTTATTCTCGAGATGAGTGTTTATTCACTTGTCATTGCACGAGAGAGGCTGGTATTTGGGATGCCCAGTCCTATGCTCAAAATCGATATATAATGCAAACAAACTCCCCCGGAAAGTTGTTGGTATGGAGGGCACCCGAGGATTCGGCTAGCCATGGATTGTGTTGGTATGGTGGAGGGGGAGTAAACTTTACCTTTTCGCTTGGGAATCGCCTATAATGTGTTTAGCATGGAAGATATTGAAAACTCTCGGTCGTGACGTTGACAGGAAAAGTACACCTCCCAAAATTATTTTTCATCTCTGATTTAAGCTTCGAGCTCTGGCACCACTGCAAATCTCTGCTTCCCTCTACGAAGGGCCTATCTATTTACTTTTATGTTATTTACTTTATGTTATTTTACTTTTATTGCTGAGTCTCACCTTCTTGCACTAAGCGCCAATCCTGAGAGCACTATTGTCATCCTTATGCATTGAGTATAGTTAATGTTGTGTGCATCATGACCGGATCTCTTCTACCCTGAATTACAATGTTTAGTCGCTGCTTGAACTTTGGAGGTGCTCTGCATTTATGTTTTGCAGTCTCAGAAAGGGCTAGCGAGATACCATGTTATCATATTATATCATGATTGTTTTGACAAATTGTTGGCATTTGAGATGTGTTATTATTGCTCGCTAGTTGATTATGCCATTGATATGAGTAAATATAGTTTCTAAGTGTTATTATGAACATGGTTAGTTCATGATCTTTGCTGAAAACCTGGGTACTATTTAAGCTTATATACGGATACAAGAGCAAAAGAGTTCATAAATGTTTTTCTTTATCACTTTCAGTTTGTCAACTGAATTGCTTGAGGACAAGCAATGAGTTAAGCTTGGGGGAGTTGATACGTCTCCGTTGTATCTACATTTACAAACACTTTTGCTCTTGTTTTGGACTCTAATTTGCATGATCTGAATGAAACTAACCCGGACTGACGCTGTTTTCAGCAGAACTACCATGGTGTTGTTTTTGTGCAGAAATCAAAGTTCTCGGATTTGGACGAAACTTTTTGGAGAATTTTTATGGAATATATAAAAATTATTGGCACAAGAATCAACAGAAGAGGGGCCACCTGTTGTCCACAAGGCAACAGGGTGTGACCCCCCCGCTAGGGCGTGCCCTGATGCCTTGTAGGGCCCACAGGCGGCCGTCTGACCTAATTCCAACGCTATAAATTCTCTTTCCCCGAGAAAAAATAAGAGAAGATGTTTAATCGCGTTTTCTGATACGGAGCTGCCGCCACCTCCTGTTCTTCATCGTGAGGACTGATCTAGAGTCCGTTCGGGGCTCCAGAGAGGGGGATTCGACGCCGTCGTCATCATCAACCATCCTCCATCACCAATTTCATGATGCTCACCACCGGGCGTGAGTAATTCCTTCGTAGGCTTGCTGGACGGTGATGGGTTGGATGAGATTTATCATGTATTCGAGTCAATTTGTTAGGGCCTTGATCCCTAGTATCCACTATGTTCTGAGATTGATGTTGCTATGACTTTGCTATGCTTAATGCTTGTCACTAGGGCCCGAGTGCCATGATTTTAGATCTGAACCCTTCATATTTTCATGAATATATTTGTGTTCTTGATCCTATCTTGCAAGTTATATGCACCTATTACGTGTTATGACCCGCATACCCCAAGGTGACAATAATTGGGATTCTTTCCAGTGATTGTTGTAGTTTGAGGAGTTCATGTATTCACTAAGTGCTAATGCTTTGTTCCGGTTCTCTATTAAAAGGAGGCCTTAATATCCCTTAGTTTCCTTAAGGACCCCGCTGCCACGGGAAGGTAGGACAAAAGATGTCATGCAAGTGATGACCCACAAGTATAGGGGATCAATCGTAGTCCTTTCGATAAGTAAGAGTGTCGAACCCAACGAGGAGCAGAAGGAAATGACAAGCGGTTTTCAGCAAGGTGTTTTCTGCAAGCATTGAAATTTTCGGTAACGAGTAGTTTGATAGCAAGATAATTTGTAACAAGTGACAAGTAGTAATAGTAACAAAGAGTGCAGCAAGGTGGCCCAATCCTTTTTATAGCAAAGGACAAGCCGGAACGATCTCTTATAGTAGGTAAAGCATTCTCGAGGACACATGGGAATTTCATCTAGTCACTTTCATCATGTTTGTTTGATTCGCGTTCGCTACTTTGATAATTTGATATGTGGGTGGACCGGTGCTTGGGTGCTGTTCTTACTTGAACAAGCCTCCCACTTATCATTACCCCCTCTCGCAAGCATCCGCAACTACGAAAGAAGAATTAAGATAACTCTAACCATAGCATTAAACATATGGATCCAAATCAGCCCCTTACGGAATAGCGCATAAACTAATGTTTAAGCTTCTGTCACTCTAGCAACCCATCATCTAATTACTACTCCACAATGCATTCCCTTAGGCCCAAAGATGGTGAAGTGTCATGTAGTCGACGTTCACACGACACCACTAAGGGAATCAACAACATACATATCATCAAAATATCAAACAAATACCAAATTCACATGATTACTTATGACAAGATTTCTCCCATGTCCTCAAGAACAAAAGTAACTACTCACAAAACATAATCATGTCCAAGATAAGAGGGGTATTGAATAGCATAATAGATCTAAACATATAATCTTCCACCAAATAAACCAACTAGCATCAACCACAAGATGTAATCAACACTACTAGCAACCCACAGGTACCAATCTGGGGTTTTGAGACAAAGATTGAATACAAGAAATGAACTAGGGTTTGAGATGAGATGGTGCTGGTGAAGATGTTGATGAAGATTAGTCCTCCCACGATGAGAGGATCGCTGGTGATGTCGATGGCGATGATTTCCCCCTTCCGGAGGGAAGTACCCCCGGCAGAATCTCTCCGCCGGAGAGCAAAAGTGCTCCTGCCCAAGTTCTGCCTCGAGACGGCGGCGCACCATCCCGAAAGTCATCTCTATATTTTTTCTAGGGAAAATGGACTTATATACCGGAAAATGGGGGCCAGAGGCTGGCCAGGGGCCCCACGAGCCACCAGGGCGCGCCTGGGGGGGGGGGGGGGTGGCGCGCCTTGGTGCCTCGTGGGCACCTGGGTAGCCCCCTCTGGTACTTCTTGCTTCTAGTATTTTTTATTTATTCCAAAATAAATTTCCGTAAAATTTCATCTGGATTCCTCACAGCATGTACCATCCAACTGCACCTCCTCCACCACCGGGGCAGCCAAGATCTCAGGCTCCACTACTTCGAGCTCCTGCTCCCCGTCCCAGTGATGGGCTCTGCTTCAAGTGTGGCCGTCCAGGTCACCGTTCTAGAGAATGCCCTCAGAATCAGAATCAGCTTGCACTTCCCTCTGCTGGCCGTGGTAACAATCAACCCCGCAACAATAATGCCAGACCTTCTTATGGTCGTGGTCAAGCTTACCATGTTGATCTAAATGAAGCTCAGGACTAGCTTGCCACTGTGAACGGTACTCTTCTTGATCAACTCAGTACCAGCTTTTGTTTTAAATTATTCGGGAGCATTGCACTCGTTCCTGTCGAAAGTTTTTGCATACACGCATGGCATTAGGAGTAAACAGTTGCACAACCCGTTAGTGGAAAATTCTCTCGCGGGCCCATGCCAAGCTTCCTTGGTATGAATACCCCGACCTTCTCCTTTCTACCTCCTGAATTCTCGGGACGAGAATTTCTTTTAGAGGAGGAGAATTGTGACATCCCCATGTCTTAAGCACAGTGATCACCTCTTAATCATGCCTAGTCACCATGCATAACAATGCTTGATCACATTAGAACCATATCTCATTTTTAAATTCCAATTCAAATTGAAATTCAAATTTAAAGTGAAAATAAAAGTTGCTCCAATTTGGAAACTAAAATGTTTATTAAATAGCAAATAATTCATAACTAAATATGTTAAGAAAAACAACATCACCTAAAATCCCTAGATGAGTCTAACATCCTAAAACAGTAGCTAAACAGCAGCATTTAACCCCTTTTTATTTAATAAAAATTCAAGTGAATTCAAATATTACCCCAAGCAATTTCTGGCAGTGATAAATATTGCCTAGTGTTTATTGAGCCAAGCCACATATTTTATAAAAGTCAATTTGTGGTCAAACATTTTGTAGAACAGAAAGAAATAAAGAAACAGAAAAAGAAAAAGAGAAAAGCTAAAACCTACTGCTACACTGGGCTCAAGTCGCACAGTGCAAATCGGCCCAGCCCGCTGAGGCCTTCTCCTTCCTCGCGCCAGGCAGAAGCCATGGCGCCCGAACGTGTGCGCGCCATCCACTCGCCGCCCTGCCTCGCTGTCGACCATCCGGCTGCTCCCCGCGCGGATAAAGATCCCCCTCGACCCCGTGGACGAACCCTAATTACCTCTCTCTCTACATCGCTCTCCTCCCACACCCGAACGGCGTCATGGCGTCGCCGTCGTAAACCGCACGGCCACCGCACTCCCCTCGACGCCCCGACCTGTCCACCGGCTTCCCCTCCCTCGCCTACGTTGGCTACGCCAACTGGTTGGGGCTTGGAGCCCCGACATCGACGCCGACGAGCTCATCCTCAATCTACGGGCGCCGGACTTCGCCTCCTCGATTCGCCGCCGTCGCGCTTCCCCGAGCCCGCCTTTGCACGTCTACGGGACCCCAGTGAGCACCGTGCCCCTCTCCCCCTCTCCCTGAGCTCTCCCCCGCGCCGTAGCCGCCACATTCTTCTCGACCGAACCCAACGCCGCGGAGCTCGTCGCCGGCGAGCCTCCGGTGACCATTTGGTCATGGGCTTGTGCCCGTTAGAATTGCTGCACCGCATATGCCTCGCCTAGCCCGTTGGTTCGCTCGCTATCGCGCTGCAACGCCATCCCCGATCGCCACCCCCAGCCGCCGAGACCACCACCATCCGACGCGCGGCTGAGTGCTCGTTCCAGAGAGCCAAACCCCGCGCAAAATGATGCACCGTAGAGCAAATCCGAGCTCGCCGGAGTTCGCCGCCGCGCTCGGGCTCGCCGGAGCGCTCTTCGGTGCCGGCGTCCGACGTGGCTGCGCTGGCCCCACCCCTGGGCCACTGACGTGTGGGCCCAGTGGGTCCGTTGACCGGGTTGACCTGGTCAACCTGCTGACTGGTTTGACCCGTGTCACTGACATGCGGGTCCCACCCGCTTAATTAGACTAATTAGGTTTTTAAATTAATCTAATTTATAATCTGACACTGACATATGGGCCCCACTAGCTAATTAGGTTAATTAGTTAAATTAACCTCTGTTTAATTAGCTGAGTCACTAACCAGTGGGACCCACTGGTCAGGTTTGACTTTGGTCAGCCGGGTTTGACCGCTGACGTCACATTGACGTCATGCTGACGTCATCATTCACTGTTTCGGATAATTCGAATTAAATAATTTCAGCAATTCCAGAAATGATTAAAACTTTGAAAAATCATATAAAATAAACCGTAACTCGGATGAAAATAATTTATATATGAAAAATGATCAGAAAAATATGAAGAATCCGAATATGTGGTCAAAATGCTTGACCATCACTCCTATCTAGATGAGCATGGGACTTTTTGCCCGTATTCGATAGATGAATAGTGCATAACCTTAATAAAATAAATCCAAATAAATTCCTAAATTATCAAAAGCAGTTAGATAGGCATTAGATCACCCTTGCATATCAATTAGGCATGTCATGCTTAGTGATTGCTTTTATTGTCGTGTATTTATTGTTTCTTCCCCCCTCCTTCTCTCCCGATAGACGCCGAGACCGCCGCCGACGCAGCTGAGTGCCACTACGCTCCAAACGAGCAGCCTTCCGATGACCAGCCCCTCTCAGCAGAGCAACCAGGCAAGCAAAACCCCCTTGACGCATGTCTATATCACCTATTCCTTCTCCCTCCTGCTTGCATTTGAAATTGCTACTGCTCTGTTTTATCCTATTCTGCTGCATAGCCTATTTTTGTAACTGTTATTGATGCATGCCTGTTATCCGAGATACTTAGTATAGTTTGGTTGATAATCCATCGGTGGCCCCTCTCCCTTGCTCTAGTTGCCCTGCTGAGTTACTAATGCCCCGATTGATGTGATCGACGGGCTGAGACCAGCACAACACGCACACCCCCCTAAGTTGTTCGACTCTACAGAGTTATCCTCGAGTGACGAGGGTGATACCTCGTAACTCTCCCCCGATGATGCCTTTGTAGCACAGCCAGTCGGACGTTTATCACCGAGGGTGATTCCTCTTCCTCCACCTCCGATGCGGCTTCTGTCGTACAACCCCCGCATGTGTGAATACCATCGAGGGTGATTCCTCCGGGTTCGCCTTGACGGGTACATCGAGTAGGAATCCAACGAGGGTGATTCCTCGGATTCCTCCTTGATGTTCTGAACACACAGTTACCGGGATTTTACTACATTTACTGAATAAAGTCGGGTCGACCCCGAGGGGTACCCGTGAGAGATGTGAAGTCGGGTTGACCGTGAGGGTACCCGCGAGATAATTACGAGGCGCCAAGCCCAGCTACAGTAAACCCGACTTCACATCTCTCACGGGTACCCCTCGGTCCTTGTTGCACTTCCTCAAGACGGGACGACGGGAGTACTGATCATCACCGCGAGCTCCTAGTAAGTCACTAACGGATTTGGGTATTGATCTGAGTTGGCCACTGGCCTATACGCACTACCACCACGTGGGATAATGGTTTAATGGGGCCCTCTACGCCGTATGTATCAGCCGAAAGCTTTGTCAGACGTCCAGTTCAGCATTGTGGCATGGCAGGATCGGCGCCATCCATGACAGAGGTGGTGCCTGGATCTAACCCTGTACACAATGACCCAGAGTGCAAAGGGCGATGGGCCCAGGACCCCTGAGCACTTAGGATGTAGACCGGCGGGGACCTCTCTACTGAGCTCTAGGTAGGACTGCGGTGTGTCGATCAGCCAAGGCCGGGCATGACCCAGGAAAGTGTGTCCGGCCAGAGTTAATCGAGCGTGTTGGGTAACAGTAGTGCACCCCTGCAGGGAAGTTATCTATTCGAATAGCCGTGTCCACGGTAACAGGACGCTCAGTGTTGTATCCCAATCTACTACAACTTGAACTGAATACATGTTACTTTAACTGTAAGCTCCGGGATTGCTTTCTCACAGGGAGTCGAGGAAGGATCTCTGGGCTTTGCTTCTACATGCTTGTTATTATATGTTATGCTACTAATCTGCACTCTTCTAATGCTGCAAGACGCTGAAGATGCTAGTCTTCGATAGGCTAGGCTTTTCCCCCTCTGTTCCGGCATTTCTGCAGTTTAGTCCAAAGATATACCCCCATTCCTTTACTACCGATGCATACTTAGTATAGTTCTGATGTCAGTCTTGCGAGTACTTTGGATGAATACTCACGGTTGCTTTGCTACTTTTTCCCCTATACCCGATTGCTGCGACCAGATGATGGATCCCAGGAGCCAGCTGCTACCGCCGACGACTGCTACTACACTTCCAGTGGAGCCTACTACTACGTGGAGGCCGATGACCAGGAGTAGATTCGGAGGTTCCCAGGCAGGAGGCCTGCGCCTTTTCGATCAGTGTCGTTGTTATGCTAGCCTTCTTAAGGCAAACCCGTTCCCTATTTATGTCTGTACTCAGATATTGTGTTTGCTTCCGCTAACGCTTGATCGCGAGCTTATGTATTCGAGCCCTCGAGGCCCTGGCTTGTAATATAAAGCTTGTACTATTTTATTTTGTGTCTAGAGTTGTGTTGTGATATCTTCCCGTGAGTCCATAGGCTTGATCGTGTGCATTTGCGTGGATGATTAGTGCACGGTCGAGCTAGGGGCGTCACAGTGGCCCCCTCTGGTACTTCTTGCTTCCAGTATTTTTTATTTATTCCAAAATAAATCTCCGTAAAATTTTAGCTCATTTGGAGATGTGTAGAATAGGTATCTCTGACATAGCTTTTTCAGGTCCAGAATTCCGGTTGCCGGCAATCTCCCTCCTTGTGTAAATCTTGCATATTAAGAGAGAAAAGGCATTAGAATTGCTTCACAAAGTGTTATATTGATTAAAAACACTATAAATAACAGTAGTAAAACATGATGCAAAATGGACGTATCAACTCCCCCAAGCTTAGACCTCGCTTGTCCTCAAGCGAAAGCCGATATCGATAATCATTTCCACATGGTTAGAGAGAGAGGTGTCGATAAAAACAAAATACGGACATAGTAGCATCATGATCATTATTATAACAGCAATATTTATTATCATAAAACTTCTCATGAGCAAGTAACAATTCACCACAATAATGAAGTATAAGGCATAAACTTTCTTGAAAACTAACAAACTATGTTCTCAGTCAACAATGCAATTGCAATTCATCATATTTTCAGGAAGGGTCTCATGTAGGAGCTATTTAGCAAGTCCACATACTCAACCATCATTTAGTCTTCTATGATTGCTAACACTCACGACATATATATGGATCAAAAAGTTTTAGTCAGACACATAGAAAGATAGGGGCTTGTGATTTCGCCTCCCAACTTATTCACCTCAAGGGTGATGTCAACAATAATAACTCATGATCACTCATATCCAACTCGATATATGTGCCTAGATCTTTCCCCCCCACATGATGCTTGCAAAAGAAAAAAAATAAAAAGGAAGTAGAGGAGAACACTATTGACTATTGCATAAAATGTAAATACATAAAAGTAAAGGATAGGCCCTTCGCAGAGGGAAGCAGAGGTTGTCATGCGCTTTTTGTTGTTGGATGCACAAGCTCTTAATGTAAAGGAACGTCACTTTATATTGCCCCTTGTGATAGCAACCTTTATTATGCAGTCTGTCGCTTTTATTTCTTTACCATCACAAGTTCGTACAAAGCTTATTTCCCTTACAATAAAAGTTCAAACATATTTAGAGGCAATTTTTATTGCTTTTTGCACCGATGACAACTTACTTGAAGGATCTTGTTCAACCCATAGGTAGATATAGTGGACTCTCATGGCATGAAACTGGGTTTAAGGGTTTTGGATGCACAAGTAGTATCTCTACTTGGTGCGGATTTTTGGCTAGCAAAGATATTGGGCAAGCACCACATGTTGGAGGATCTATAACAATATAACTTCTATGTGAATATGAACAAACATAATTCATTACGTTGTCTTCCTTGTCC
The DNA here is from genome assembly GCA_039707655.1 of Elymus sibiricus. Classification (NCBI taxonomy): domain Eukaryota; kingdom Viridiplantae; phylum Streptophyta; class Magnoliopsida; order Poales; family Poaceae; genus Elymus; species Elymus sibiricus. Next base: position 404,534,553 of record CM077666.1, read on the forward strand.
AACGTCAACAATTTGACATAAAATACTTAATGGGGGCTCACAATCATAAAAATGTCCAAGATAGTGTATTTGCATGTGAATCTTCTCTTCCCTTATTAACTTTTTCATGAATTGCATCATTGACTAATGCTATGTTTGTTAACTTCCAATAAATTTTACCACTTACACTTTTCTTTATGTAATGTCATTACTTTCCATAAGATTAGCATATGATCTTTTTCATTATTTTCATTGCTAGAATTGAAACATGAAAGTAAAGAAGCAAAAAACTCAAACTACTCTTTATTATATAACTCTCAACTCGATTACATGGATAGATAGATCACGAAACTAACACTCGAAAATAGATCGTACTAAACTTTTATTCAACTAGATCACGAAATAACTAAGGATCGAACTAAAAATAGGTAAAGATAATAAAAGTGATGGTGATACGATACCGGGGCACCTCCCCCAAGCTTGGCACAAGCCAAGGGGAGTGCCCATACCCATGTGCTCAAGTTTCCTTCTTCGGTGATGGTGGTGATGATGAAGTGGCAAGCTTGTCCTTCAGCTGTAGTAGATACATCAATCTACGGTTGATGCTCCGAAGAGCGATGTTTTGCTCTTCCAACAAAATAACTTCACGAGTGAGAGATGTATTCTGAACAGAAACTATTTCAAAGACTCTTAATGCTTCAATCACGGATGGGGAGAGATGATCATATAAGGGTTGAAGTATATCTCCCTTTTCCGCGGTCTCCTCCATGGGAATCGCTTGCCCTCCTTCCGGAGCCTGGGCTCCTGCAACTTCCTCGACCTTGTCCTCCTTATCATTATCTTCTTCTCCCGATGACAACATGTAGTAAACCTCGCTGTAGGGGCGTTTGCCCGGCGATGGTTGCATAATGCGGTGCTTGACACAGAGCTTTTGGGGAGCCATGACGATCTAGATCTGTCAGAAAAATAGCACGAAACAAGAACAGAGGAGATTTCCGCGATACGGTGGTCAAAACATACGGGAGTATATATAAAGATTTTTTTATCTTGCAAAACAAGTAATCCAGGAGAAAACAGAGTCGGGAAGGCTCACGAGGGGCCCACGAGCCACCAGGGCGTGCCTGGGGAGGGGTGGCGCGCCCTGGTGCCTTGTGGGCACCAGGTGGGTCCCCTCGGCTGTTTCTTATTTTTGTATTTTTTCTAATATTCCAAAACTGACAGAAAGTATTTTTATGGAATTTTTGGAGTCAGTTTACTTACCGTATCACATACCTCTTCCTTTTTAGGGTTCTGGAGTGTTCCGGAAGGTCTTTCTTATGTATTCCTCCGGTGTAATTGTTTCAATAACATTAGTTTCAACATTAATAGGAGTACCTGAAATATAGTGCTTAATTCTTTGCCCATTCACCACTCTCGGATTAGTGCCTTCGGAGTTGTTTATTTTGATGGCTCCGGAGCGATAAACTTCTTCGATGATATACGGTCCTTCCCATTTAGAGAGAAGTTTTCTTGCAAAGAATCTCAAACGAGAATTGTACAATAGAACTTGCTCACCCACTTTAAATTCCCGTTTCTGAATTATTCTATCATGCCATCTTTTAACTTTTTCTTTAAAAAATTTGCCATTTTCATAAGCTTGGGTTCTCCATTCATCTAATGAGCTAATATCAAATAACCTCTTTTCACCGGCAAGTTTGAAATCATAATTGAGTTCTTTAATTGCCCAATATGCTTTATGTTCTAACTCAAGACGTAAATGACATGCTTTTCCATAAACCATTTTATAAGGAGACATACCCATAGGATTTTTATAAGCAGTTCTATAAGCCCATAATGCATCGTCAAGTTTCTTAGACCAATTCTTTCTAGATCTATTGACGGTTTTTTGCAAAATTAATTTTATTTCTCTATTGCTCAATTCAACTTGACCGCTAGTTTGGGGGTGATAGGGAGATGCAATTCTATGGTTGACATCATATTTAGGAAGCAATATACGGAATGCACCATGAATAAAATGTGAACCACCATCAGTCATTAAATATCTAGGGACTCCGAACCTTGGGAAAATAACTTCTTTAAGCATTTTAATAGAAGTGTTATGATCAGCACTACTATTTGGAATAGCTTCTACCCACCTAGTAACGTAATCAACAGCAACTAAAATATGTGTATACCCATTGGATTTAGGAAAAGGTCCCATATAATCAAATCCCCAAACATCAAATGGTTCAATAGCAAGTGAATAATTCATAGGCATTTCCTGACGTCTACCAACATTACCAATTCTTTGACATTCATCACAAGATAGGACAAACTTACGAGCATCCTTGAAAAGAGTAGGCCAATAAAAACCAGATTGCAATACCTTGTGTGCAGTTCTGTCTCCCGCATGGTGTCCTCCGTAAGCCTCGGAATGACACTTCCGTAGGATTTGTTCCCGTTCATGCTCAGGTATACAACGTCTAATAATACCATCTACTCCTTCTTTATAAAGATGTGGGTCATCCCAGAAGTAATGTCTTAAATCAAAAAGAACTTTTTCTTTTGTTGGTAAGTAAAGCTAGGTGGTATGTATTTAGCAACAATGTAATTAGCATAGTCTGCATACCAAGGAGTATTACGAGAAGCATTTATGACAACTAATTGTTCATCAGGAAAATCATCATTAATAGGTAGTGGGTCATCAAGAACATTTTCCATTCTAGACAAATTATCTGCTACAGGATTCTCAGCTCCCTTTCTATCAATAGTATGCAAGTCAAATTCTTGTAGCAATAAAACCCACCTAATGTGTCTAGGTTTAGCATCTTTCTTTTCCATAAGATATTTAATAGCGGCATGATCGGTGTGAACAGTTACTTTAGAATCAACTATGTAAGATCTGAATTTATCACATGCAAACACAACTGCTAGAAATTCTTTCTCAGTAGTAGCATAATTTCTTTGGGCACTGTCTAGAGTTTTACTAGCATAATGGATGACATTTAATTTCTTATCAACTTTCTGTCCTAGGACAACACCAACAACATAATCACTAGCATCACACATAATTTCAAAAGGCATGTTCCAATCAGGTGGTTGAACAATAGGTGCAGTGGTTAAGGCTTTCTTAAGTGTTTCAAAGGCTTCTAGACAATCATCATCAAAAACAAATGGAACATCTTTTTGCAAAAGATTGGTAAGAGGCCTAAAATTTTTAGAGAAGTCTTTAATAAATCTCCTATAGAAACCAACATGACCTAGGAAACTTCTTATACCTTTAATATCTTTAGGACATGGCATTTTCTCAATAGCATCAACCTTAGCTTTATCAACTTTAATACCTCTTTCGGAAATTTTATGCCCCAAGACAATGCCTTCATTTACCATAAAGTGGCACTTCTCCCAATTCAAGACAAGATTAGTTTCTTCACATCTCTGCAAAACTCAATCAAGGTTGCTTAAGCAATCATCAAAAGATGTTCCGTAAACGGAGAAATCATCCATGAACACCTCAACAATCTTTTCACAAAAGTCAGAGAATATAGCAGTCATACATCTTTGAAAGGTAGCAGGTGCATTGCATAAACCAAAAGGCATACGTCTATAAGCATAAGTTCCAAAAGGACAAGTAAAGGTGGTTTTCTCTTGATCGGGTTGTGATACGGGTATTTGAGAAAAACCAGAATAACCATCTAGGAAACAAAAGCGTGTATGCTTAGCCAATCTTTCTAACATTTTATCAATAAAAGGTAAAGGGTAATGATCTTTTCTAGTAGCTTTGTTTAATTTTCTAAAATCAATTACCATCCTATAACCAGTTACAATTCTTTGTGGAATGAGTTCATTTTTATCATTAGGAACAACGGTAATACCTCCTTTCTTAGGGACACAATGAACGGGACTTACCCATCTACTATCAGCTATGGGATAGATTATACCTGCTTCCAAAACTTTTAATATTTCGGTTCTTACCACCTCTTTCATCTTAGGATTTAATCGTCGTTGGTGGTCGACAACTGGTTTAGCATCAGGCTCCATATTAATTTTGTGCTGACATAGAGTGGGACTAATGCTCTTAAGATCATCAATAGGGTATCCAATAGCAGCTCAGTGCTTCCTTAGAGTTTTTAGTAATCTCTTTTCTTCATGCGCTGAAAGGTTAGCACTAATAATAACAGGATATATCTTCTTTTCATCAAGATAAGCATATTTCAATGTATCAGGCAATTGCTTCAATTCAAATACAGGATCTCCCTTAGGTGGAGGAGGGCCTCCAAGAGTTTCAACAGGCAAATTGTGTTTAAGGATAGGTGGTTGATCAAAGAACATCTTATCTATTTCATTTCTTTCATTCATATGCATATCATTTTCATGGTCTAGCAAATATTGTTCTAAAGGATCAGTTGGAGGTACCGCAATAGAAGCAAGACCAATAATTTCATCTTTACTAGGCAATTCTTTATCATGAGGTTGTCTACGAAACTTGGAGAAATTAAACTCATGAGATATATCATCAAACTTAACTCGAACCTTTTCTTTAACACAATCGATTTCAGCATTAACGGTATTCAAGAAAGGTCTACCAAAGATGATAGGACAAAAATTATCTTGTTGTGAACCAAGTACTAAGAAATCAGTAGGGTATTTGATTTTACCACACAAGATTTCAACATCTCTAACAATCCCAAGTGGTGTAATAGTATCTCTATTCGCTAGTTTAATAGTAACATCAATATCTTCAATCTCAACAGGTGCAATATCATGCATTACTTCTTGATATAAAGAAAATGGGATAGTACTCACACTAGCACCCATATCACACAAACCATGATAGCAATGATCTCCAATCTTAATAGAAACAACAGGCATGCCAACTATGGGCTTGTTCTTGTCTAACATATCTCATTAATTTCTAACAGGTTTAGCAATTCTAGCAGCCTCCTTACAAAAGTAAATATCATTCCCATCTATATTATCGACTAAGAGATCTTTAACCATAGCAACATCGGGTTCAACTTTAATTTGTTCAGGGGGTCTAGGTGCTCTAATATTACTTTTGTTAACCACAGTTGAAACTTTAGCATGTTCCTTAATCCTAACAGGAAAAGGTGTTTTCTCAATATAAGTAGTAGGCACAACTGGATCAGCATGGTAAACAATTGTTTCTTCTTTAACACTAACGGGTTCCTCAATCTTTTCTTTAACAGAGGGATGATATTTAAACCACTTCTCCTTAGGGAGATCAACATGAGTAGCAAATGATTCACAAAAGGAAGCTACTATCTCAGAGTCAAGTCCATATTTAGTGCTAAACTTATGAAAAGCATCGGTGGCCATAAAAGATTTAACACAATCGAACTCAAGTATTATACCTGACTCATTACCTTTGTCGAGTTCCCAATCTTCAGAGTTGCGTTTAATTCTTTCCAGAAGATCCCATCTGAATTCAATAGTTTTCTTCATAAAGGAGCCAGTCGAAGAAGAATCGAGCATAGTTTGATTATCATGGGAAAGCCGAGCATAAAAATTCTGTAGGATATTTTTTTTTGAGAGCTCATGATTGGGGCATGTGTACATCATGTACTTAAGCCTCCCCCAAGCTTGAGCGATGCTTTCTCCTTCATGAGGCCAAATATTATATATATAATTCCGATCATGATGAACCAAATGCATAGGATAAAATTTCTGATGGAATTCTAGTTTCAATCGGTTCCAGTCCCATGTATCAGTATCATCACATAGCCTATACCAAATCAATGCCCTTCCCTCCAAAGATAAAGGGAATACTTTCTTCTTAACCCCATCTCCGGATAAACCTGCAAGCTTAAACAATCCACAAATTACATCCACATAGATCAAGTGCATATCAGGTTGTATCGTTCCATCTCCTGCATAAGGATTAGCTAGCAGTTTCTCTATCATACCCGGAGGAATCTCATAATAAATATTTTCAGTAGGTGCAGTAGGTTGAGGAGCAACTATTTTTGTTTTCGGTCGAGGTGAAGATACCCCGAACAAACCCCTCAAAGGATTACTTTCCATAGTGACAAGTAACAGTAAATTTTAGCAAGTAATATAAATGTTTCCTTACCAAATTCCACTCACCAAAGGTGCTTCACTCCCCCACAACGGCGCCAGAAAAGAGTCTTGATGACCCACATGTATAGGGGATCAATCGTAGTCCTTTCGATAAGTAAGAGTGTCGAACCCAACGAGGAGCGGAAGGAAATGACAAGCGGTTTTCTGCAAGGTGTTTTCTGCAAGCACTGAAATTGTCGGTAACGAGTAGTTTGATAGCAAGATAATTTGTAACAAGTAGCAATAGTAAGAAAGAGTGCACCAAGGTGGCCCAATCCTTTTTATAGCAAAGGACAAACCGGAACGATCTCTTATAGTAAGTAAAGCGTTCTCGAGGACACATGGGAATTTCATCTAGTCACTTTCATCATGTTTGTTTGATTCGCGTTCGCTACTTTGATAATTTGATATGTGGATGGACCGGTGCTTGGGTGCTGTTCTTACTTGAACAAGCCTCCCACTTATCATTACCCCCTCTCGCAAGCATCCGCAACTACGAAAGAAGAATTAAGATAACTCTAACCATAGCATTAAACATATGGATCCAAATCAGCCCCTTACGGAATAGCGCATAAACTAGGGTTTAAGCTTTTGTCACTCTAGCAACCCATCATCTAATTACTACTCCACAATGCATTCCCTTAGGCCCAAAGATGGTGAAGTGTCATGTAGTCGACGTTCACACGACACCACTAAGGGAACCATTCCCTTAGGCACCGTCCTGAAAGTCTTCTCTATATTTTTTCTAGGGAAAATGGACTTATATACCAGAAAATGGGGGCCAGAGGCTGGCCAGGGGCCCCACGAGCCACCTGGGCGCGCCTGGGGGGGGGGGGGGGTGGCGCGCCCTGGTGCCTCGTGGGCACCTGGGTGGCCCCCTCTGGTACTTCTTGCTTCCAGTATTTTTTTATTTATTCCAAAATAAATCTCCGTAAAATTTCAGCTCATTTGGAGATGTGCAGAATAGGTATCTCTGACATAGCTTTTTCAGGTCCAGAATTCTGGCTGCCGGCAATCTCCCTCCTTGTGTAAATCTTGCATATTAAGAGAGAAAAGGCATTAGAATTGCTTCACAAAGTGTTATATTGATTAAAAACACTATAAATAACAATAGTAAAACATGATGCGAAATGGACGTATCAGCAAGTTCTTATTATAAGCACGTATGACTATATACGGAATACATGCCTACATTACATTGATGAATTGGAGCTATTGTGTATCGCCCTAGGTTGTGACTTTATATGATGAATATCATCCAACATAATTATCATCACCGATCCAATGCCTACGACTTTCTGATATTGGTTTTTGCTAAGTTACTTTATTGCTACTGCTTTACACTTCCTACAAAACTGCTACTGTTACTGTTGCTGTTACTATTGTTACTACTGCTACTGCTATCAAAACAATCATATTACTGTGCTACTAAATACTTTACTGCTGATATTTTATCTCCAGGTGTGGTTGAATTGACAACTCAACTGCTAATACTTGCAAATATTCTTTGGCTCCCCTTGTGTCGAATCAATAAATCTGGGTGAAATAGTACCCGCGAAAACTGTTGCGATCCCTTATACTTGTGGATTATCATGAAGTGCCTTTGGTAAGTGGAATTTGGTAAGGAACCATTTTTATTACGTGCTGAAATTTACTGTCACTTGTCACTATGGAAAGTAATCCTTTGAGGGGTTTGTTCGGGGTATCTTCACCTCGACCGGAAGCATTGAGAGTTGCCCCTCAACCTACTGAACCTACTGAAAATATTTATTATGAAATTCCTTCGGGTATGATAGAGAAACTGCTGGCTAATCCTTATGCAGGAGATGGAAAGATACATCCTGATATGCACTTGATATATATAGATGAAATTTGTGGATTGTTTAAGCTTGCAGGTTTATCCGAGGATGGAGTTAATAAGAAGGTATTCCCTTTATATTTGGAGGGAAAGGCATTGACATGGTATAGGCTATTGGATGATACTGGAACATGGGATTGGAACCGGTTAAAGCTGGAATTTCGCTAGAAGTTTTACCCTATGCATTTGGTTCATCGTGATCGGAATTATATATATAATTATTGGCCTCATGAAGGAGAAAGTATCGCTCAAGCTTGGGGGAGGCTTAAGTATATGTTACACACATGCCCCAATCATGAGCTCTCAAGAGAAATAATTATTCAAAACTTTTATGCTCGGCTTTCTCATAATGATCAATCCATGCTCGATACTTATTCTACTGGTTCCTTTATGAAGAGGACTATTGAATTCCAATGGGATCTTCTGGAAAGAATTAAATGCAACTCTGAAGATCGGGAAATCAACAAAGGTAAAGAGTCAGGTATAAATCTTAAGTTCATTTGTGTTAAATCTTTTATTGAAACTGATGCTTTTCATAAGTTTAGTACTTGTTACTTGTAGACTGCGTTGGTATTTCCTCGAAGAGGAGAGGATGATGCAGTATAGTAGAGATAAGTATTTCCCTCAGTAAAGAACCAAGGTTATCAATCCAGTAGGAGAACCAAGCAAAATTCCATTAAACGCACCTGCACACACAAGAGCAAACACTTGCACCCAACGCAAATAAGAGGGTTGTCAATCCTCTTAGCGGTTATTTGCAACGATTAAATCTTATAGAGATAAATAGATAAACTAAAATACTAAATAAAATAAAGGTAAATAAATTGCAGCAAGGTATTTTTGAGTTTTTAATATACGACAAAGTAGACCCGGAGGCCATAGTTTTCACTAGAGGCTTCTCTCTCGAACACATAACATACGGTGGGTAAACAAATTACTGTTGGGCAATTGATAGAAAAGAAAATAATTATGACGGATTCATGGCAATGATCATGTATATAGGCACCACGTCCAAGACAAGTAGACCGACTCCTGCCTGCATCTACTACTATTACTCCACCCATCGACCGCTATCCAGCATGCATCTAGGGTATTAAGTATGAAACAAAGTAACGCCTTAAGCAAGATGACATGATGTAGACAAAGTAAACTCAAGCAATATGATTAAACCCCATCTTTTTATCCTTAATGGCAACAATACAAATACGTGTCATATCCTGTGACGCCCCCGACTTAATCGTGTACTAATCATACACACAAATGCACACGATCTAGCCTAAGGACTCACGGGAAGATATCACAACACAACTCTAAACAAAATAAAAGTCATACAAGCTTTATATTACAAGCCAAGGGCCTCGAGGGCTCGAATACATAAGCTTGAGTCATACAAGCATCAGCGGAAGCATCAGATGTCTGAGTACAGACATAAAGTTAAACAAGTCTGCCTTAAGAAGGCTGAGCAAAACAACGACACTAGATCGAAAAGGCGCAGGCCTCCTGCCTGGGTGCCTCCTGCCTGGCTGCCTCCTATCTACTCCTAGTCATCGGTCTCTACGTAGTAGTAGGCTCCACCGGAGGGGTAGTAGTAGTCGTCGAGTGGGGCAGCTGGCTCCGAGGCTCCGTCATCTGGTCGCAGCAATCAGGTATGGGGAAAAGGAGGTAGCAAAGCAACCATGAGTACTCATCCAAAGTACTCGCAAGACTTACATTAGATCTATTCTAAGCATGCATCAGTATCAAAGAAGGGCTGTATTTGTGGACTAAACTACAGAAACGCCAGAATAGAGAGAGGGCCTAGCCTATCGAAGACTAGCATCTTCAGTGTCTTGCAGCATTAGAAGAGTGTAGATTAGTACATAAATATAGTGGTAGCAAGAAGTATAATAGTAGCTATGCCCAGAGATCCTTCCACGACTCCCTGCGAGAAAGCAATTCCTAGCGTCCTGTTACCGTGGACACGGCTATTCGAATAGATATACTTCCCTGCAGGGGTGCACCAACTTACCCAACACGCTTGATTAACTCTGGCCGGACACACTTACTCGGTTCATGCCCGGCCTCGGCTGATCGACACGTCGTAGTCCTACCTAGGTTCAACGGAGAGGCCAGCACGCCGGTCTACACCCTAAGCGCTCAACGGTCTTGGGCCCATCGCCCTTTGCACTCCTGCGCATTACATGGGCGGCCGGGACCAGACCTAGCCCCTGTATACACACGCAGGCTTTCACGGTGCACCCGGGCGCGCGCCACTCAATCGCTGACATCTGAAGACTTCGGCTGATACATACGACGCCGAGTGCCCATACTATTCCCGTGTGGTGGTTAGTGTGACAAGGCCAGAGGCCTACTCAGATCACATATCCTAACCCATTAGTGTGTTGGGAGCTCGCGGTGACAATCAGCGATCCACGATTTGTGGTCCCGTCGCCCCGTTTCGAGGACTTGCGGCAAGGGCCAGGCCCAATTCCTCTCCTCCCTCTCCTGAGGCAATCTGCCTGCCCGGCCGTGCCTCGTAATTATCACACGGGTACCCTCACAGTCAACCCGATTTATCATATCTCGTGGGTACCCCTCAGGGCCGACCTGACTTTAATCATGGTCTGAGATAAAAGTCAAGGTATCCGTTTGTTCATAACATCAAGGGAAATCCGAGGAATCACCCTCGTTGGATTCCCACTAGATGTATCTGTCAAGGTGAACTCTGAGGAATCACCCTCGATAAGTTCACACTTGAGGGGTTGCACGACAGAGGCTTCATCGGAGGTGGTGAAAGAGGAATCACCCTCGGTAACCCACAACCGACAAGCTACACTACAGAAGTAACATCAGGAGTGAGGTAAGAGGTATCACCCTCGGCACTCGATGGTAGCTCTGCAAAGTCGTACAACTTAGGGGTTGTGCGGTGATGTGTCGGTCTCAGCCCATCAATCACATCAATCGGGGCACTGGTACTAAAGCGGGGCAACTGGGATAAGGATGAGGGGCCACAGATGGTTTACTAACCAACCTATACTAAGCATATAGGATAGCAGGAATGGTATCAACAGCAGTTACAAAAACATGCTATGCATTCGAATAGGCATTTCGGAACAACAACTGTAGCAATTCTGATGCAAGCATGAGGAAGAAAGAATAGGTGATATAGGCATGTTCAAGGGGGTTTGCTTGCCTGGAAGCTCTGCAGCAAAAGAGGGGTCGTCGACGGTGTAGTCGTACTCCGGAGCTGCGTCGGTCTCGGGGTCTACCGGAGAAGAAGAGGGGGAAGAAACAATAAATAAAGGCAAACAAATGCAACACAATGCATGGCATGGCGATATGCAGTGCTGGTGGCGACCTAATGCAATGCTACAAGTTGCAAACGAAGCGGGAAAATATCTGGGATATTTTCCCGGCTTTTAGGAAGTTAACGGTATACTGAACCGGAGGGGAAGGTTCCATGTTTTCATGGTTGTGAGCATGTGACAGGTAAACGGAGGGCGTATTCGGATTCGTATCATTTTTCTGATCAACTTTCATGTAGAAAACTTTTCGATCCGAGCTACGGTTTATTTTCTACGAATTTTCAAAGATTTAAACCATTTTCTGAAAATCCTGGAATTAAATCTAATTTGAAAAAATACCAGAAAAGGAATTTACTACGTGAGCATGATGTCAGCAAGTCAACCCCAGCTGGGTCCCACATGTCGCTGACTCAGTACTAAACAGAGATTAGATTAAACTAATTAGGGGTTAATTAGAGGGTGGGCCCCATCTGTCAGTGTCAGATTATCTATTAGATTAATTTTAATTATAAAAACTAATTAACTAAGTGGCGGGGCCCGCATGTCAGCGGCATTGTGCTCCCAGTCAGCCGAGTTGACCAAGTCAACTCGGTCAACTGGGGCCCCTGGGCCCACTGGCAGTGACCCCGGGGATGCCCACGTGGCGGCCACATCGGCGGTGGCCCGCGGCAAGTCGGCGGCGACGAAATACGCGGCGGCGCACCTTGGACCTCGCCGGAAATTGCACTCCGGCGACCATTTGGCTCGGGATTTGGCGCGTTCGAACGAGGAGGTCGAGCCGCATCCAACCGTGGTGGTGGCGCGGGCTGGCGTGGCCGGAAACGAGCGTGACGACGACGGCGGGCGGCGGCGTTCTCGGGTGCTTCGCGGGAACGGCAAAACGGCGCGCGCGCGAACGGTTAGAAAGGCCAGGCCGCACCTCTGGAGTGCCCCGAGCACAACGGCGTGCTCGGATGGCCATGACAACGACGGGAGCGACGGCGGCGAGCCGCACGGCGGAGCTGAGCTCGGCCAACCATGGCGGCGGTGCTAGACGCGGCAAAAGGAAGGAGAGGCAGAGGGGTTTCGTACCGTTGCTCACCTAGCGGCACACGAAAGGCCTGCGGGGGGTTAGTAGCTTCTGAGGCGCCGGAGTTTGCCGGAGAAGAAGCCACGGCCGAGGAAGAAGACGAGCTCGATCCGCTCGAGGCAGAGCTCCCCGGCTCTCCTTCGACGGCGTAGACGACGTAGTGGAGGGCGGCGCTCCTTCCAGACACAGTCTCCGGGCACGGGGACGCCGGTGGCCACGGGATCTGAGCGGCGCGGCGACGGCGACATTCTGGACAGGAAGAGAGAGAGAGCGCGAGAGTGAGAGAGAGAGGGGGGGAATGGCGGAGGGCGTCCAGGGGGGAGGGATGGCCTCGGCCTTATCCTCTCCGAGGGCCTGCGGCGGCAGGTGGCGGCCAGCAGCCGGAGCCACCGCGCTCTGGACATGGCGCGGCCGACAGCGAGGCACGAGGTGAGAGAAGAGAGAGGTGGGCTGGGCCGAGTGCACTGTGCACTTAGGCCCAGCTCACAGTAGCTGTTAGGGCCTTTTCTATTTTTTTTTACCGAAGGTTTTGAAAATAAAAAGAGCTGCCAAATGCTTTATGTAAAATGTGAAACTGGTCCACAAAATTACATAGCATTATTCTGCACTGCCACAAAAAGTTTGGAAGGCATTTGAATCCATTTAAATTTTTCATAATTGAAATGGCATTTAAGTTGGTGTTTTTGCACTGTTTTAAATGCTCTAGCCCAACTTAGCAAATAGGTGATGTGTTTTTCATGAGCAATAATTTGTTTTGGTATATTTGCTACAACATGAACTATTTTCCAGCAATTTTTGAGCAACTTCAAATTTCACTTATGATTTGAATTGAATTCAGTGGAGGAATTTGAAATAAGATATTAATCCACTCTGATCAAGCTTGCAAATCACGGAGACTTAGCATAATCATTATGGATCACTGTTGTTCATTACAGAGGGGTGTTACAATTCTCCTCCTCTAAAAGAAATTCTTGTCCCGAGAATTCAGGAGGTAGAAGGGAAAAGGTCGGGGTATTCCTCGCGAAGACGATCCTCGCGTTCCCAAGTGGCTTCATCTTCAGTATGATTTGACCACTGCACTTTAAGGAACTTGGTTGTCTTCTGGCAGGTCCGACGTTCAGCTTGATCGAGAATGCGGATCGAATGCTCTTTATAAGATAGATGTAACACTCCGAGTGTCATGCTACAGTGACCTCACACTAAAGGTGCCATGTCATCAAGTTTGACTAACCAAATTGCCCCTTGATAAAAAACAAAGTCAAATTCAAATTTAAATTGCAAGTGAAATTATTATTTCCTTGAACAATAAAGCTAAAATGTTCGCATTTTTCTATAAAATCCCCCTATAATTTGTCATGTTGACACTAACATCATTTGACTCACCAATTAATCCCTAGAAAATTATAAAGTGGTCCAACCGCAACTAATATAGGCATTCAAATATAAACAAATATTTAGACAATTCCAAACCACTTGAGACTTGGTGTGTTTTCTGGAAATGTTGCATTTGATTTATGTGCAAAGTTTCACATTTTACTAAATTCATTTAGTAGCAAAAATAAATAAGAAACAGTGGCTAGTTTAATTCCAGAAAAGAATAAAACAGTAGAGACACTGTGCACTTGAAGCCTAGCGCTACAGTGCCGGCCCAAGCCCAGCTAGGCCATCTTCTACCCCCGCTACAGGCAGTGGCCATGGCGTGGCCGCCATCCCGCGGCGCCACGGCCGGATGGCCGACAGCTGCTCCTCTACAGTGCCCTGGAGGGGATAAGGAGGACGTCCCCGACCCTGTAGATGAAACCCTAGCCCATTATCCCCTCGCATGCTCTTTCTCTCTGAAAATTTGTTCGTGCCCGTGCGCGCTCCTCGCTGTTGCCGTCGTCGTCGCGGCCAACGGCCTCTCCGTCGCCTGAGACCATGTCCGGGAGCTCCGTCGTCATCCACTTCGTCCCCACGTGGAAGGGCTCGGGCTGGGGCGGCCCGTACGCCGGCCATCGCCGTCGTTTTCGTCGCGTACATCGTCGGCGTCCGTCATCGACTCCCACCGTTCCGGTCCGTCCCCGGCCTCCCCGACCTCGCCATCGAGCTCGCGGTGAGCTCCTCTCCCGTTTCCCCCTCCCCTCGACGTCGAACTGTCGCTGTAGCCGGCGTCCCCGAGCTCGCCGTGGCCGGAGCTCCGCTCCCGCGCCCGCTCGCTGCTCCTGCCGCCCGCGCGCCCATGGCCCCTGCGCTGCTGCTGCTCCTCCTTGTGCGCTGCTCCTCCTCCTGCGCTGCTTGCTGCTGCCCACTGCACTGCTGCGGCTGCCGTTGTACTGCTGCCGCTGCTGATGGGCATGGCCATGGCCATGGCCGTGTGCAAGTGAGTGTGTGTTGTGTGTGCGTGTGTGAGTGTGTGGCCGACTGTGCCACAGCTGTGTGTGGCCGGCCCTGTGTAGTTAGCGTGTGTGTGTGTGTGCGAGTAGGTGTGCGGTGTGTGTGCTTAGGTTAGTCTAGCTTAGGATTAAATTAATGCTAAGTTAGTCTAGTAGTAGATGGCATGTAGGCCCCCCCATTAAATAAGTTAGATTTATTTATTTGTTTAGGTATAGCCTATGACATGTGGGCCACCCCTTCTCTATTTGACCAGTCAAATTTGACTTGGTCAAACTCGTATTAAAACAATTTCAGAAATTTCAGAAAATCGAATAAACTTCGAAAAATCATAACTAATTCATACTAATTCGGATGAAAATAATTTATATATGAAAAACGATCAGAAAAATATAACGAATCCGAATACGCTACCCACATACCTGCCACACACCGCTAACATGATGAACATGGAACTTTCCCCTCCGGATCATCTGTCCGATAATCACCCGGAGCTGGGAGAACACTCTCGGATATTTTCCCGCTCCGACCAAAATACCTAGCTCTGCATTAGAACACCCCTAGCACAGCATGTTGACATGTCATGCATCTCTGTTGTATTTATCGCCGTGTATTTACTGTTTCTTCCCCCTCCTTCTCTCCCGATAGACCCCGAGACTGCCGACGACACCGCTGAGTACGACTACGTCGTCGACGACCAGACCCCTTCAGCAGAGCTTTGAGGCAAGCAAAACCCCCTTGATCATCAGATATCGCCCACTCTTTCTCTCTTATGCTTGCATTAGAATTGCTTCTGTTGGTATTCCGATAGTTCCTATTCTGATGCATAGCCTGATTTCGTCGCCTGCTATTGATACCTACCTGCTGTCCTATGATGCTTAGATAACTATGCTGTTGTTCCATCTGTGGCCCTTCGTCTTGTCCGTATGACATGCTTGTTATCGGGCCGTGATCACTCTGGGAGATGATCACGGAAATGTTTTCATATTGCAATACTTTAAACTGTTAAAGGCGGGCCGACTCTAAGAGTGCCCGCGAGAGAATAATATTAAAGACGGGTCGGCTCCAAGAGCACCCGCGAGGATATTGTGGCGGAACGGCAGGGCAGGCGGAGACCACCTAGGAGAGAGGTGGGCCTGGTCCCTGGTCGGGTCCGTGTGTTACCAAGTCGGAGCGACAGGAACCCTGTTCGTCTCTGCGAGTTACTAAATACGCCTAACGGATTTGGGTATTTGATCTGAGTGGGTCATTGGCCCTATACGCACTACCACCACGTGGGATAATGGTTATGGGACCCTCTACGTCGTATGTATCAGCCGAAAGCTCTTGAGACGTCACAGCTCAGAGATGCGGGCTGATCGTTGGGGTGGGCTGGTTACGTCACTTGTGTATACAGTGTCGCGCCTGGGCCCCGACCAGCCACGTAACGTGCAGGAGTGCAAAGGGCGATGGCCCAAAACCCCTTCGCACTTAGGATTTAGACCGGCGTGTTGACCTCTCTGCTGTGCCTAGGTAGGACTGCGTCGTGTCGATTACCCGAGGCCGGGTATTACCCAGCAAGTGTGTCCGGCCAGATGTGATCGAGCGTGTTGGGTAACAGTAGTGCACCCCTGCAGGGAAGTTATCTATTCGAATAGTTGTGTCCACGGTAACAGGACGCTCAGAGTTGTATCTTGATCTGCTACAACTACAAATGGACACTGTCACAATATTAAACTGTTACTACTGTTCTTGGGATCACTTTCTCACAGGGTAGTCGAGGAAGGATCTCAGGGCATTAATAAAATATGATTGATATATATTATCTTGCTCTACTCTCTTCTATTGCTGCAAGAAATGCTTTAAGATGCTAGTCTTCGATAGGCTAGGCCTCTCTCCCTCTGTTCTGGCTTTTCTGCAGTTTAGTCCAAAGATATAGCCCCATTCCTTTGATACCAATGCATAATTAGTATAGATCTGATGTCAGTCTTGCGAGTACTTTGGATGAGTACTCATGGTTGCTTTGCTATCTCTTTTTCCCCATACCCGGTTGCTGCGATCAGACGACGGAGCCCAGTAGCAAGAGATCCCCGGAGGCCACTACTACTACATTGAGCCCGCCGACCAGGAGTAGTTCGGAGGCCCTAGGCAGGAGGCCTTCGCCTTTTCGACCAGTGTCGCTGTTTGTGCTAGCCTTCTTAAGGCAAACTTGACTAACTATGTCTGTACCCAGATATTATTTGTGTGTATGACTTATGTATTTGGGTCCTCGTGATCCCTGGTTTCTAATATGTAGATTTATGTTTAATTTTGAGTTTAGAGTTGTGTTGTGATATCTTCCCGTGTGTCTCTGTTCTCGAGCGTGCACGTTTGCGTGTATGATTAGTGCACGGTCGAGCAGAGGGTGTCACAAGTTAGTATCAGAGCCGACTGCCTGTAGGAAGCCCCCTTCCAATTCCTTGGTCGAAGTTGAGTCTAGTCTTTGAAAAACTGTTTTACTAACAATGTTGTGTGGCTTACGGGCCCACATCGCAAATGAATGGGATTAGTATCTTTTAGTCCTCTTCTATACTCTGGGTTCTGAACTTCTCATCCTTTCGGGTTAAAGATTTTGCTAACTCTAACTCTAGGATCTCGTGACCATTTTCTCCCGGAGAGCCACTCGATACAGATGATCTCCTGATTCGCCAGAAGTCTCCGAAGATATTCCCCGATGTTTTTGGAGATCTCTTGTGTTTACTGCCTTGCAGCTTCTTGTCGCATGAATACACCTACGAATAATTCCTCACACTTACCGGGGATTCATGCACCCCCAGTTGTTCCTCTGTTTCGCAAAATGTTTCATAATGCTATTCGATCATTCGATAATCCTCTGCAGCCTACTGCTTTTGAGATTCGTCTTACCTACCTGCACTTGTGGTTAATTCCATATGTCAAACAATCTTCGTTGTAATCCTCTGCAATAGTCGTTCTTACCCTATTGATTCGTCATGTATGCGAATACTCGCAATCATCAGTTGATCCCTAGGAATTATACTTCCGGCTCAAACATCATTCTGGACATGAGCTGGATCTAGACAAATCAAACCTTCATTGATTGTCCATATAAGTCTATTCAACTTATCCATCCTTGGTCAGAGCATCTGCTTCTGATCTCCCGAATTGGAAATCGTAGTTCCTTTGTATTTTATACCTCAATTTATTCAGATGTTACTATGATCCTATGCCTTTGCATTCTTTCTTCTTCTGGTTGTGTACCGATACTCACATCAGCTCTTTTGTGGATAGCCAGATCCTTTGTTGGGCTGTTATCCGACAGTGTCCTTCATATTCAATAACCTTGTGAGTTCTTCCCCTGATGCATAATGCCTTTGGTAAATTGTATCCTCTGTTTTTGTCAACCGTGCTCTGCATCCGAGCTTGTGTTATTTACTCCTGGAAATTTGTGGTATAGGTACCTAAAATGTCCCGATGGGTTGAACCTATGCTTTCCCCAAACCATGTGAACCCAAATGTTATGCAGGTTATACCCTACTGGCATTTCGTCAGATAAATCTTCAACATTACAATTTCTTCGAAAACGAGAAGTGAATGGAAGGTTATGCATTGGAGAAGTGGGAGTCGACCTTGAACTTTGTGTTCTTGCCCATGGAAATGATGTAGACCATCACAGAAGCTTCTTGTAAAACATTTAATCATTTGGAAAATTCCTCCGGTATCATTAAATTTGATCCATTGCAGTTATGGTTCTGATCATGCTATCCTTATTCAATATATCTGAAAGGAATCCATTCCAGTGCCTTGTCTTTTTTAGACAAGGTCAAAGCATCTGCTGTTGCAGGTCAACGATCCAGATCAGTTTCTATTCTGTTCCACCCTTGAATATTACCCTCTGGTATCTCGAGGATATCGTGCCATTGCATTACCTCTTATGAATTCTTGTTGGAATAATACTTCTCCCGTTTTAGTCACTCCGCAGGTTTGCATTGTCCGTCACTTGAGAACTCTGACAAGTGACTCGAATCCACACTGTAGTTCATTACTCCTAGTAATTTGTTGCTGGGAAGTTTAATATTCAACTTTGTCATTGCTAGCCTGTCGGCTACTTCCTTATCATGCTACCTTAGACCGTGCTACCTCGTCCTTCTTGGGTGCACGAATTCTTCAGACCGTGTGCAAAGCTTACGTCGAGTTTCAACATCATGTTGTTTTCCTTGAAAAGCAACGCCGATTCCGAGTTTGCATCTTATCTGTGGATCCAATAACTTTCCACTTCACCATTCCTTGTTTGATGCCGTCACTGTTCAATTACATCTTCATGTAACATTTTGATGAAATGTGTTGTGATCTTCGTCAACATTCTGACTCCTTCCAAAATGTGAATTGAATTCATGACGAGAATTACCATCTTTGCCCCTCGATAATTTGTGTTGTCATCGGCAACATCCTTGTTTTTCCTTTCAACACAGACTTGGTCGTGATTTGGTTATACCTTGAGTCCCTTGTTATTCTTGAAATTATTCCTTGTGTAATTCTTATGTTCTCCAAACCCAGCCTTTACTTACAACACCATATCATCGCTATTCCGAAGCATGACTGTGGTACTCCGAATATCAACTAGAACATTGGAAACGCAATGCTAAAATGTTTCTTGATCAGTTATCCAAACACCGTTGTATGGATAAACATCATGATTTTCCTTGCCCTTTTGTCTAAAGGGAAACATACTCGTTGTCCTGTCATGTATATCATGCTCTGCTTGCTCTTGAGGAGGATATACACCTAATACCTATGTATAAATACATTTTTCCTTTCCATTGGTCTGTTTTAATCTGATAATCACATTTTTCCTTTCCATTGGTCTGTTTAACCTTTCTTGTGATTTATATGATCTAAGCGGTAATAATTCCCTGCTTATGTACACACCTCAGTGTACAACTCAGTCAGAAAAACCCTGTTACTATTGTTGTTAACATTTCAGTAACCATCGATGTACAAGAACTTTGCCTATGGGTCCGCCTTGTTTTAACGAGCAGGAAAATGGTTCTCTTCGTCCCTCGCCCTAGGTACCGACGCTGTTGCCAACCTAGTGGACAAGCTGTTCTCTGACAAGCCTTGTATCGTGATTGCACAAAATGTCACCAGCCTTCCCATTCTTGATCCACCCTAACTACAGTTCCACAGGACCGAAACCTGACTCTCCTGTACATCCCTGTTCCCAAAGTTATTCCTCGCATTTGGCCTCGTATGTAATTCACGAGCCATCTACCTTGAGATATTTAATCCGGTATCAGACGCAGTGCTTATGCCTGATGCTCTGGACCCCTTTTCATCATCCGTCATAGACATCGAATGCTTGCCTATCCGCTTGAAACTTCTCGTACCTTCTTTTATTTCTCTCGATGTATTTCCCTGAGTTTCAACCCGAGAGAAACTTTATACCTTCATCCCCTGAGATAGTTACCGGATGCCAACCTTTTTAGACATTCGTCCTTATGGTTTCCCCTCCTACCCTACTCGTAAGTACGATGAAGTTCCTGAAGAAAAGATGCCAACTTCATCACATTGCGCTGATGCAGAGAAATGAAGACACCAAACCCGATGGCCTGACTTCTTCAAGAAGAGCAACCAAGACCGAGAAGACTCGTTAGAATTTCGTAACCAGACCAATACACTCTTACTCTACCTCTTAAATCTTGGGATGAGATTTCTTGTAGTGGAGGAGATTTGTAACACTCCCAGTGTCATGCTACAGTGACCTCACACTAAAGGTGCCATGTCATCAAGTTTGACTAACCAAATTGCCCCTTGATAAAAAAACAAAGTCAAATTCAAATTTAAATTGCAAGTGAAATTATTATTTCCTTGAACAATAAAGCAAAAATGTTCGCATTTTTCTATAAAATCCCCCGATAATTTGTCATGTTGACACTAACATCATTTGACTCACCAATTAATCCCTAGCAAATTATAAAGTGGTCCAACCGCAACTAATATAGGCATTCAAATATAAACAAATATTTATACAATTCCAAACCACTTGAGACTTGGTGTGTTTTCTGGAAATGTTGCATTTGATTTATGTGCAAAGTTTCACATTTTACTAAATTCATTTAGTAGCAAAAATAAATAAGAAACAGTGGCTAGTTTAATTCCAGAAAAGAATAAAACTGTAGAGACACTGTGCACTTGAAGCCTAGCGCTACAGTGCCGGCCCAAGCCCAGCTAGGCCATCTTCTACCCCCGCTACGGGCAGTGGCCATGGCGTGGCCGCCATCCCGCGGCGCCACGGTCGGATGGCCGACACCTGCTCCTCTACAGTGCCCTGGAGGGGATAAGGAGGACATCCCCGACCCTGTAGATGAAAGCCTAGCCCATTATCCCCTCGCACGCTCTCTCTCTCCCAAAATTTGTTCGTGCCCTTGCGCGCTCCTCGCTGTTGCCGTCGTCGTCGCGGCCAACGGCCTCTCCGTCGCCTGAGACCATGTCCGGGAGCTCCGTCGTCGTCCACTTCGTCCCCATGCGGAAGGGCTCGAGCTGGGGCGGCCCGTACGATCGCCATCGCCGTCGTCTTCGTCGCGTACATCGCCGGCGTCCATCATCGATTCCCACCGTTCCGGTCCGTCCCCGGCCTCCCCGACCTCGCCATCGAGCTCGCGGTGAGCTCCTCTCCCGTTTCCTCCTCTCCCCGACGTTGATCTGTCGCTGTAGCCGCCGTCCCCGAGCTCGCCGTGGCCTGAGCTCCGCTCCCGCGCCCGCTCGCTCCTCCTGCTGCCCGCGCGCCCATGGCCCCTGCACTGCTGCTGCTCCTCCTTGCGCACTGCTCCTCCTCCTGCGCTGCTTGCTGCTGCCCACTGCACTGCTGCGGCTGCTAGCTGTTGTACTGCTGCCGCTGCTGATGGGCATGGCCATGGCCATGGTCGTGTGCAAGTGAGTGTGTGTTGTGTGTGCGTGTGTGAGTGTGTGGCCGACTGTGCCACAGCTGTGTGTGGCCGGCCCTGTGTAGTTAGCGTGTGTGTGTGTGCGTGAGTAGGTGTGCGGTGTGTGTGCTTAGGTTAGTCTAGCTTAGGATTATATTAGTGCTAAGTTAGTCTAGTAGTAGATGGCATGTAGGCCCCCCCCATTAAATAAGTTAGATTTATTTATTTGTTTAGGTATAGCCTATGACATGTGGGCCACCCCTTCTCTATTTGACCAGTCAAATTTGACTTGGTCAAACTCGTATTAAAACAATTTCAGAAATTTCAGAAAATCGAATAAACTTCGGAAAATCATAACTAATTCATACTAACTCGGATGAAAATAATTTATATATGAAAAACGATCAGAAAAATATGACGAATCCGAATACGCTACCCACATACCTGCCACACCCCTCTAACATGCTGAACATGGAACTTTCCCCTCCGGATCATCTGTGCGATAATCACCCGGAGCTGGGAGAACACTCTCGGATATTTTCTCACTCCGACCAAAATACCTAGCTCTGCATTAGAACACCCCTAGCACAACATGTTGACATGTCATGCATCTCTGTTGTATTTGTTGCCGTGTATTTACTGTTTCTTCCCCCTCCTTCTCTCCCGATAGACCCCGAGACTGCCGACGACACCGCTGAGTACGACTACGTCGTCGACGACCAGACCCCTTCAGCAGAGCTTTGAGGCAAGCAAAACCCCCTTGATCATCAGATATCGCCCACTCTTTCTCTCTTATGCTTGCATTAGAATTGCTTCTGTTGGTATTCCGATAGTTCCTATTCTGATGCATAGCCTGATTTCGTCGCCTGCTATTGATACCTACCTGCTGTCCTATGATGCTTAGATAACTATGCTGTTGTTCCATCTATGGCCCTTCGCCTTGTCCGTATGCCATGCTTGTTATCGGGCCGTGATCACTTTGGGAGACAATCACGGAAATGTTTACATATTGCAATACTTTAAACTGTTAAAGTCGGGCCGACTCCAAGAGTGCCCACGAGAGAATAATATTAAAGACGGGTCGGCTCCAAGAGCACCCGCGAGGATATTGTGGAGGAATGGCAGGGCAGGCGGAGACCACCTAGGAGAGAGGTGGGCCTGGTCCCTGGTCGGGTCCGTGTGTTACCAAGTCGGAGTGACATGGGATAATGGTTATGGTACCCTCTACGTCGTATGTATCAGCCAAAAGCTCTTCAGACGTCACAGCTCAGAGATGCGGGCTGATCGTTGGGGTGGGCTGGTTACGTCACTTGTGTATACAGTGTCGCGCCTGGGCCCCGACCAGCCACGTAACGTGCAGGAGTGCAAAGGGCGATGGCCCAAGACCCCTTCGCACTTAGGATTTAGACCGGCGTGTTGACCTCTCTATTGAGCCTAGGTAGGACTGCGTCGTGTCGATTACCCGAGGCCGGGTATTACCCAACAAGTGTGTCCGGCCAGATGTGATCGAGCGTGTTGGGTAACAGTAGTGCACCCTTGGAGGGTAGTTATCTATTCGAATAGCCGTGTCCACGGTAACAGGACGCTCAGAGTTGTATCTTGATCTGCTACAACTACAAATGGACACGGTCACAATATTAAACTGTTACTACTGCTCTCGGGATCACTTTCTTACAGGGTAGTCGAGGAAGGATCTCAGGGCATTAATAAAAT
The DNA here is from genome assembly GCA_039707655.1 of Elymus sibiricus. NCBI lineage: Eukaryota > Viridiplantae > Streptophyta > Magnoliopsida > Poales > Poaceae > Elymus > Elymus sibiricus. Next base: position 404,557,785 of record CM077666.1, read on the forward strand.
ATGATTGATATATATTATCTTGCTCTACTCTCTTCTATTGCTGCAAGAAATGCTTCAAGATGCTAGTCTTCGATAGGCTAGGCCTCTCCCCCTCTGTTCTGGCATTTCTGCAGTTTAGTCCAAAGATATAGCCCCATTCCTTTGATACCGATGCATAATTAGTATAGATCTGATGTCAGTCTTGCGAGTACTTTGGATGAGTACTCACAGTTGCTTTGCTATCTCTTTTTCCCCATACCCGGTTGCTGCGATCAGACGACAGAGCCCAGTAGCAGGAGATCCCCGGAGGCCACTACTACTACGTTGAGCCCGCCGACCAGGAGTAGTTCGGAGGCCCTAGGCAGGAGGCCTTCGCCTTTTCGATCAGTGTCGCTGTTTGTGCTAGCCTTCTTAAGGCAAACTTGACTAACTATATCTGTACCCAGATATTATTTGTGTGTATGACTTATGTATTCGGGTCCTCGTGACCCCTGGTTTGTAATATGAAGATTTATGTTTAATTTTGAGTTTAGAGTTGTGTTGTGATATCTTCCCGTGCGTCTCTGGTCTCGAGCGTGCACGTTTGCGTGTATGATTAGTGCACGGTCGAGCAGAGGGTGTCACAATAGATCATCTTGAAAATCAAGCAATCCATGATCCACTGCTCGGTGCAGAGATTCCTTGAAGCAACGGCGAAGTTGCGACACACGGAAGACGTCGTGGATGTGAGAGAATTGCGGCGGCAACTCCAATTTATATGCCACATGTCCACGTCTGGCGAGAATGCGGAAGGGGCCAATGTAGCGAGGAGCTAACTTGCCCTTGATTCCGAAGCGATGAGTGCCCTTCATTGGAGTGACACGCAGATAAGCTTGCTCACCAGGTTGATAGATCGATCCCAAGTGTTTACGATCATAATTGCTCTTCTGGCGAGATTGGGCCGCTTTGAGATTTTGTCGAACAATACAGACTTGCTCTTCAGCATGTTGGATAATATCCGGACCAATGAGTGGCCGTTCCCCAGTTTCTGACCAATTTAGAGGGGTTCGACACTTATGTCCATATAATACGTCAAAGGGGGCCATTTTCAAGCTTGCTTGATAGCTGTTGTTGTAAGAGAATTCAGCATACGGGAGAGATTCCTCCCACTTCTTGCCAAATGAAATAAAGCAAGCACATAGCATATCTTCAAGCACTTGCTTGACTCGTTCAACTTGGCCTTGGGACTGGGGGTGATAAGCTGAACTCCAGGTTATATGAGTTCCCATCGCTTCTTGGAAACTAGCCCAAAACTTAGAGGTGAAAAGGCTACCACGGTCTGAATTGATCTCCTTCGGAATATCGTGGAGTGATACAATTCTGGAGATATACAGATCTGCTAACTGACTAGCAGTGATCGTCTCCTTGACTGGCAGAAAGTGTGCAACTTTGGAGAGTTGATCGATGACGACAAGAATAGCATCATGACCCTTTTGTGACCTGGGAAGACTAGTGATAAGATCCATTTGCACCTTGTCCCACTTCCATTCAGGAATAGGGAGCGGTTGCAGAATTCCAGCAGGCTTCTGATGTTCTGCTTTCACGCAATGGCAAACGTCACATTCGGCAACATAGCGAGCAATATCCTGCTTCATTTTAGACCACCAGTACCTTTGACGAAGATCACGATACATCTTGGTGCTACCCGGATGAATAGACAGTGGTGTATCATGAGCCTCCTTCTTAACTTTGTCGGTCATAAGTTCGAATCGAGGTACCACAATGCGATCTCTGAAATATAAGGTTCCGTCTTCAGCAAGCGAGAAATCCCTGGACTTTTCAAGGTCAAGATCCCTTTTCATCTGATCAACTTCAGCATCCTTTGCTTGCGCAGACTTTACAGCTTTCTCAAGATCTGGCTGTAAAACAAGGGTATTAAGAGAACCCTGTGGAACGATGTGAAGGTTCAGCTTGCGCAGTTCTTCATAAAGATAGGATTGAGCTCACTGAATCATGAGGTTGTTGCAATAGGACTTGCGGCTCAAGGCATCGACCATCACATTAGCCTTGCCAGGGGTATAAGAAATACCGCAGTCATAGTCCGTAATTGTTTCCAACCATCGTTGTTGGCGGAGATTGAGATCCGGCTGAGTAAATAAATACTTCAGACTTTGGTGATCAGTATATATCTCACATCGATTACCAAGGAGGTAATGTCGTCACAGCTTCAACGCATATATCACTACAACAAGTTCAAGATCATGCACTGGGTAGTTCTCTTCGTGAGGACGCAACTGTCGCGAGGCATAAGCAATCACTCTATGCTCTTGCATCAGGACACAGCCTAATCCTTGACGAGAGGCGTCGCAATAAATCACGAAGTCCTTGCGAGAATCCGGAGGAGCAAGCACTGGTGCAGAAGTCAGCTTGTCCTTGAGAGTTTGGAAACTTTTCTGACATTTATCTGTCCACTCAAATTTAACGCCTTTGTGAAGCAGATTAGTCAGAGGCTTGGCAATCTTTGAGAAGTTCTCGACAAATCGACGGCAATAGCTTACGAGTCCGAGAAAACTTCTGACTTGCTTGACATTCTTTGGGGGAGTCCAGTCAAGAATAGCCTGAACTCGCTCTGGGTTGACAGCAATACCATCCTTGGAAATCACATGTCCAAGGTAGGTCACTTCGGATAACCAGAATTCACACTTGGAATACTTGGCATATAGCTGATGCTCTCGAAGCTTTTCTAGAACAAGACGAAGATGTTTAGCATGTTCTTCCTTATTCTTGGAATATACCAGGATATCATACAGATAAACCACGACGAATTTGTCGAGGTAATCCATGAAGATATAATTCATTAGACGGGAGAACGTAGCTGGAGCATTAGTTAAGTCGAAAGACATGACGGTGTACTCATATGAACCATAGCGAGTAACGAAGACAGTATTGGGAATATCCTCTTCACGGACGCGGATCTGATGATAACCCAACCTCAAGTCGAGTTTAGAGAATACTGAAGATCCAGCAAGTTGATCATACAGATCGTTGATCCGAGGAAGCGGATACTTGTTCTGAATGGTTGCCTGGTTGATAGGTCGGTAATCTTGGACCAATCGGTTTGTACCATCTTTCTTCTTGACAAAGAGAGAAGGTGATCCCCAGGCAAAGGAACTTGGACGAATGAAACCCTTACGAAACGATTTGTCGATTTCCTCCTTAAGCTCGAGGAGTTCATGCGGAGACATCTTGTAGGGACGCTTCGCAATAGGAGTGGTGCCTGGTTTTTGGTCGATGACAAACTCGACAGCTCTAACAGGGGGTACTCCTGGAAGTTCTTCTGGAAAGACATCTTGGAAGTCGCGAATGACTGGAACGTTTTCGATCCCCTCAAGAGGAGAAGCGTTCAGCGCATTCAGGGCATAAATTTGAGCCTCGGCATTTTGAACAAGATGAGCATGGTAGTTTACTATATCATCCGAGGGGTGCAGAAGTTGGACGGCTTTAGTGGCACAATTGATTAAGGCAGTGTGAGCCTTCAACCAATCCATTCCCAGGATGAGGTCAACCTTGGAAGACTTCAAAATAAAGGGAAAAGCATGGAATTCCAATCCTCCAATCTCAATGGCGACATTGGGACTGAACATGGAAGTTCGACATTGGCCCGCGGGAGTGTTAACCACTAACGATTGGTGCAGTTCTTCACATTTAATGTCATGCATGCGTGCAAAATTTTCTGATATGAAAGAATGCGATGCTCCTGAATCAAATAAAACAAAAGCTGGTACTGAATTAACAAGAAGAGTACCCATCACAGTAGCTGGTTGGTCTTGGTATTCATTCATGTTGACATGATAAGCCTGACCACAACCATAAGAAGACCTGGCATTGAAGTTGCGAGGCTGATTGTTGCCACGACCATTACAACGGCCAGCAGATGGAAGTGCCAACTGGTTCTGGTTCTGACGGTAGTCTTTGGCACGGTGACCTGGACGTCCACAAGTAAAACACAGTCCATCCTCAGGACGGGGAGCAGGAGCTCGAAACGGTGCAGCTTGAGGTCTTGGCTGCCTCAGAGGTGGAGGAGGCATACGAGGTGCAACATACGATGGCCTTGGAACAGGTACAGTCGGACGGTACATGCTGTGAGGGATCCAAATACGGCGCTTCTGGGAAGACGAGCCTGAAGATAAGCCCGCTTCACGGGTGCGCTTAAGAGCGTCCTTGTGATCCTTCAGACCAGTCTCAACCTGTATAGCCTTGTTCACCAAGGTGGCGAAATCGGCAAAGTCTTGGACTAGCAGTGCAAGCTTGATATCTAGGTTGAGCCCTTCACGGAACTTCTCCTGTTTGCGCGCATCAGTAGCAATATCCTCTTCTGCATAGCGAGATAGTTCCAGAAATTCCCACTGATAGGCTTCGACAGTCTTGTTGCCCTGGGTAAGGTTGCGGAACTCACGCTTCTTCCGGTCCATGACTCCTTGCGGAATGTAACGGGCACGGAAAGCAGCTTGGAATTCCACCCAAGTGATGATTGTTCCAGCAGGTAGAGTATGCCTGTGAGTGTCCCACCATTGGGCTGCGGGACCCTTCAGAAAGTAGGATGCAAAGGTGACGTAGCTGGCAGGGGCCACATTCGCAGACTCCATCTCGAAAGTGATGTCGCGGAGCCAGTCATCAGCATCAAGCGGCTGAACTGAGTTGCGGAAGATAGTTGGATTGAGGCACACAAACTCTTGCAAGGTTATTGCGGCTGGCTGTTGGTTGGCATTGGGACAAGGAAACTGATCCATAAGTCCTTGCATGAACTGACGGTGAATTTCAAATTGTTGCATCATTGCAGCCATATAGTCAGGCGGTGGTGGATTGTTGGCACCACTGCCTCGACCTGAGGGTCTAACCATCCTGCTAAATCAACAGGGGGTAGTTTAGCAACGAGCAATGCAGTTGTATGGAATCATTCATGAAGTAACACGCACAACAAAAGGAAGTGCAATAGATACATTAACATAGTCAAACATGACATACAGATCCATACATAGATTCGGTTACAAGCCAGCGTTACAACAACAGAAAGAAAGCTAGACAACTAGGCGGCACGCAGGCACGCGGTGGAGGGATACAACAACGGGACATAGCGATAGCTACATCAACGTCGGAGAAAACCACTGAAGCCAGGCAGCTGCAGGTGACGACGCAGGGTACCCTCGATGTAAGGGTCCTGCGCTCCGTGAACACTCTGGTCCAGAACCTGGTCCCGGACTGGAAGAAGAGGACCACATGAAGGAGTACAACCTCCAACAGCAGGCCACTCAAGACCTGGTGGTAACTCCGTCCTGCGCGGGTAAAGGATGTACTCTCGATGCATCCTCGCACCGACTGCTGGTAGCAACTGTGTCAGAGCATCGTAAAGACGAACTCGAGTGGCGTACAACTCGACAGCAAGAACTCGGGTAGTGCGATCCAGAGCCTCAGTGTACTGAACCATAACCTGCGGGTCATAACGACGTCGCATGTACGGGGTACAGACAGCAGTGTAATATCCACTCTCATCCCCAGCGGGGGCATATGGGATATATCTGAAAGCAGTCTCCTCCAAGCGACTGTGCTCTCCATGGAGACGAGCAATAGCAGTATAGGCAGCATCATGGACGGCCATATCAACAGTCACTCCAACACCGTGAAAGGTGTGCAACTCAGTGATGGAGTTGTTCTGCCGATCAAAGATACTAACCACAGTGTGGTACTGCTCCTGGATAAACTCGCGGTAATCCTCGTAAACAGTGTACTCGGGGTACCAGCGATATCCCAGCCTGGTCAAGAGGTCGACCAGGATAGCAGGGAACCCAGTCGCATCAACAGCCATTGTGTGGCGTATGAGCTGTCTTGCGGGACGCATCTGAAACTGGAAAGTGCAAGATGTCAAACGACAGTGTGAGAAGCATAAGATAACTTGGAAGGAAATGACTGCAGATAATCCAGCTCTCCGGGTGAATGTGATCACGAGAACCTAATGTTAGAGTTAGCAAAATCTTTAACCCGAAAAGAAGAGAGATCAGAGTCCCAGAGTAAGGAAGAGGAATAAAATATCCTAATACCACCCATTGGCGACGTGGGCCCATAACCCACAGGTCCCAGGATCGAAACCTGCCTCTGATACCAACTTGTGACGCCCCCGACTTAATCGTGTACTAATCATACACGCAAATGCACACGATCAAGCCTAAGGACTCACGGGAAGATATCACAACACAACTCTAAATAAAATAAAAGTCATAAAAGCTTTATATTACAAGCCAGGGGCCTCGAGGGCTCGAATACATAAGCTTGAGTCATACAAGCATCAGCGGAAGCATCAGATATCTGAGTACAGACATAAAGTTAAACAAGTCTGCCTTAAGAAGGCTGAGCAAAACAACGACCCTAGATCAAAAAGGCGCAGGCCTCCTACCTGGGTGCCTCCTATCTACTCCTGGTCGTCGGTCTCCAAGTAGTAGTAGGCTCCACCGGATGGGTAGTAGTAGTTGTCGACTGGGGCAACTGGCTCCGGGGCTCCGTCATCTGGTCGCAGCAATCGGGTATGGGGAAAAGGAGGTAGCAAAGCAACCGTGAGTACTCATCCAAAGTACTCGCAAGACTTACATCAGATCTATTCTAAGCATGCATCGGTATCAAAGAAGGGCTGTATCTGTGGACTAAACTGCAGAAACGCCAGAATAGAGAGAGGGCCTAGCCTATCGAAGACTAGCATCTTCAGCGTCTTGCAGCATTAGAAGAGTGTAGATTAGTACATAAATATAGTGGTAGCAACAAGTATAATAGTAGCTATGCCCAGAGATCTTTCCTTGACTCCCTGCGAGAAAGCAATCCCGGGGCTAACATATTAAACTAGTTCTAGTTGTAGAAGATCGAGATACTTTCCGAGCGTCCTGTTACCGTGGACAAGGCTATTCGAATAGATATACTTCCCTGCAGGGGTGCACCAACTTACCCAACACGCTCGATTAACTCTGGCCGGACACACTTAGTCGGTTCATGACCGGCCTCGGCTGATCGACACGTCGTAGTCCTACCTAGGTTCAACAGAGAGGCCAACACGCCGGTCTACACCCTAAGCGCTCAGGGGTCTTGGGCCCATCGCCCTTTGCACTCCTGCGCATTACATGGGCGGCCGGGACCAGACCTAGCCCCTGTATACACACGCAGGCTTTCACGGTCCACCCGGGCGCGCGCCGCTCAATCGCTGACATCTGAAGAACTTCGGCTGATACATACGATGCCGAGTGCCCATACAATTCCTGCGTGGTGGTTAGTGCAACAAGGCCAGAGGCCTACTCAGATCACATATCCTAACCCATTAGTCTGTTGGGAGCTCGCGGTGACAATCAGAGATCCACGATCTGTGGTCCCATCGCCCCGTCTCGAGGACTTGCGGCAAGGGCCAGGCCCAATTCCTCTCCTCCCTCTCCTGAGGCAATCTGCCTGCCCGGCCACGCCTCGTAATTATCACACGGGTACCCTCACGGTCAACCCGATTTCTCATATCTTGCGGGTACCCCTCAGGGCCGACCCGACTTTAATCAGGGTCTGAGATAAAAGTCAAGGTATCCGTTTGTCCATAACATCAAGGGAAATCCGAGAAATCACCCTCGTTGGATTCCCACTAGATGTATCCATCAAGGTGAACTCTGAGGAATCACCCTCGATAAGTTCACACTTGAGGGGTTGCACGACAAAGGCTTCATCGGAGGTGGTGAAAGAGGAATCACCCTCAGTAACCCACAACCGACAAGCTACACTACAGAAGTAACATCAGGAGTGAGGTAAGAGGTATCACCCTCGGCACTCGATGGTAGTTCTGCAAATTCGTACAACTTAGGGGTTGTGCGGTGATGTGTCGGTCTCAGCCCATCGATCACATAGATGGTTTACTAACCAACCTATACTAAGCATATAGGATAACAGGAATGGTATCAACATCAGTTACAAAAATAGGCTATGCATCAGAATAGGTATTTCGGAACAACAACTGTAGCAATTCTAATGCAAGCATGAGGAAGATAGAATAGGTGATATAGGCATGTTCAAGGGGGTTTGCTTGCCTGGAAGCTCTGCGGCAAAAGAGGGGTCGTCGATGGTGTAGTCATACTCCGGAGCTGCGTCGGTCTCGGGGTCTACCGGAGAAGAAGAGGGGGAAGAAACAATAAATAAAGGCAAACAAATGCAACACAATGCATGGCATGGCGATATTCAGTGCTGGTGGTGACCTAATGCAATGCTACATGTTGCAGACGAAGCGGGAAAATATCTGGGATATTTTCCCGGCTTTTAGGCAGTTAACGGTATACTGAACCGGAGGGGAAGGTTCCATGTTTGCATGGTTGTGAGCATGTGATAGGTAAACGGAGGGCGTATTCGGATTCGTATCGTTTTTCTGATCAACTTTCATGTAGAAAACTTTTCGATCCGAGCTACGGTTTATTTTCTATGAATTTTCAAAGATTTAAACCATTTTCTGAAAATCCTGGAATTAAATCTAATTTGAAAAAATACCAAAAAAGGAATTTACTATGCCAGCATGATGTCAGCATGACGTCAGCAAGTCAACCCCAGCTGTTCCAGGTCAAACCTGACAGCTGAGTCCCACATGTCGTTGACTCAGTACTAAACAGAGATTAGATTAAACTAATTAAGGGTTAATTAGAGGGTGGGCCCCATCTGTCAGTGTCAGATTAGCTATTAGATTAATTTTAATTATAAAAACTAATTAATTAAGTTGCTGTTTTTGCACTGTTTTAAATGCTCTAGTCCAACTTAACAAATAGGTGATGTTGTTTTCCTGAACAATAATTTGTTTTGGAATATTTGCTACAACATGAACTATTTTCCAGCAAATTTTTAGCAACTTCAAATTTCACTTATGATTTGAATTGAATTCAGTGGAGGAATTTGAAATAAGATATTAATCCACTGTGATCAAGCTTGCAAATCACGGAGACTTAGCATAATCATTATGGATCACTGTTGTTCATTACAGAGGGGTGTTACAATTCTCCTCCTCTAAAAGAAATTCTTGTCCCAAGAATTCAGGAGGTAGAAGGGAAAAGGTCGGGGTATTCCTCGCGAAGACGATCCTCGCGTTCCCAAGTGGCTTCATCTTCAGTATGATTTGACCACTGTACTTTAAGGAACTTGGTTGTCTTCTGGCGGGTCCGACGTTCAGCTTGATCGAGAATGCGGATCGAATGCTCTTTATAAGATAGATGTAACACTCCTAGTGTCATGCTACATGTCCCTTTCTGTCACTGGGATTGAGCACCGCAAGATTGAACCCATCACAAAGCACATCTCCCATTGCAAGATAAATCAATCTAGTAGGCCAAACCAAATCGATAGATCAGAGAGAAATACAAAGCTATAACAATCATGCAGTTCAGAGAAGACTCAAATATTTCTCATGAATAATCTGATCATAAACTCACAATTCATCGGATCCCAACAAACACACCGCAAAAGAAGATTACATCGGATAGAACTCCAAGAACATCAAGGAGAACATGGTATTGAAGATCAAAGAGAGAGAAGAAGCCATATAGCTACTAGCTATGGACCCGTAGGTCTGTGGTAAACTACTCACACATCATCGGAAGGGCAGCAAGGTTGATGAAGAAACCCTCCGTGATCGATTCCCCCTCCGGCAGAGTACCGAAAAATGCCTCCAGATGGGATCGCGGAAGAACAGAGGCTTGCGGCGGCGGAAAGGTTTTCTCCTCGTGGCTCTTCTGGTCTTCTCCCAAAGCTTCGTGGGTCTCTTCTGGTCCAGAAAAAATTAATCCAAAGTTTTTCTTCTCGTTTGGACACTTTTTGATAATGATTTTCTGAAAAGGCAAAAACAAGCAGAAAACAGCAACTGGCACTGGGCACTGGGTTAATAGGTTAGTCCCAAAAAATGATATATCATGGCATATAATTGCATATAAAACATCCAAGATTGATACTATAATAGCATGAAACAATAATAAATTATAGATACGTTGGAGACGTATCAAGCATCCCCAACCTTAATTCCCGCTTGTCCTCGAGTAGGTAAATGATAAAAATAGAATTTTTCATGTGGAATGCTACCTATCATGTTTCATCATGTAATCTTTCTCTTACGGTATGAATAATAAGATCCGAATGATTCAAAGCAATAGTCTATAGTTTGATATAAAGACAACAATACTCAGGCATACTAATAAATAATCATGTCTTTCAAAATGAAAATGCTAAAGAACGTTATCCCTACAAAATCATATAATCCTGTCGTGCTCCATCTTCTTACCACAAAATATTTATCAGGAACAACCCCGGTTTTAGCCAAGCAATTGGTTCATACTTTTTAACATGCTTCAGCTTTTTCAACCCCCATGCAATACATGAGCGGAAGCCATGGATATAGAACTATGGGAGGAATAGAGTGTGGTGATAGAGATCAATAAGGGGAAGTCAAAAATAAGAAGATAGTCTCACATCAACGAGGCTAATCAACGGGCTATGGAGATGCCCATCAATTGATGTCAATGCGAGGAGTAGGGATTGCCATGCAACGGAAGCACTAAGAGCTATAAGTGTATGAAATCTCAACATGAACACTAAGTGGGTGAGCATCCAACTTGCTTGCTCATGAAGACCTCGGGCATTTGAGGAAGCCCATCATCGGAATATACAAGCCAAGTTCTATAATGAAAAATTCCCACTAGTATATGAAAGTGACAAAATAGGAGACTCTCTATATGAAAAACATGGTGCTACTTTGAAGCACAAGTGTGGAAAAGGATAGTAACATTGCCCCTTCTCTCTTTTTCTCTCATTTATTTTTTCCTCACTGGGACCTCATCCCCACTTTTTCGAGGACTCATTAGTCTCCACCATTCTTTCCTCACTGGGACAATGCTCTAATAATGATGATCATCACACTTTTATTTACTTACAACTCAATATTACAACATGATACTAGAACAAAAATATGACTCTATATGAATGCCTCTGGCAGTGTACCAGGATGTGCAATGATGCTAGTGTAACATGTATGAAAATGATGAACGGTGGCCGAGCCACAAATACTATGTCAGCTATATGATCATGCAAAGCAATATGACAATGACGATGTGTGTCATATTGCATGGCAATATATCTCGGAATGGCTATGGAAATGCCATGATAGGTAGGTATGGTGGCTGTTTTGAGGAAGGTATAAAGAGGCTTATCTGTCATAGAGCATATCATATCACGGGGTTTGGATGCACCGGCAAAGTTTGCACCAACTCTCGATGTGAGAAAGGGCAATGCACGGTACCGAAGAGGCTAGAAAATTGCGGAAGAGTGAGAGTGCGTATAATCCATGGACTCACATTAGTCATAAAGAACTCACATACTTATTGCGAAAGTTTATTAGCTCTCGAAGCAAAGTACAACTACGGATGTCCCTAGGGGGGAGGTTGGTAGGAGTTAACCATCGCGCGCCCCCGACCGCCACACAAAGGAAGACAATCAAGAATAAATCATGCTCCAACTTCTTAGCATAATGACAGACCATACATGCATGCTTCGAGAATCACAAACCTTAACACCAATATTCTTACTAAACCACAATTATCTACTAATACCTCCCACATATTACCATCCTAATATCGCAAAACTATTGCAAGGAATCAAACTTATCATATTCAGTGATTTACATGAAAGTTTTTATTATATCCTGATACGTCTCCAACGTATCTATAATTTTTGATTGTTACATGCTATGATAGTATCAATCTTGGATGTTTTATATACATTTACAAGCAATTATATATCATTTTTTGGAACTAACCTATTAACTTAGTGCCCAGTGCCTGTTGCTGTTTTTTGCCTGTTTTTGGTTTTCCAGAATATCAGTACCAAACGAAGTCCAAATGCCACGAAACTTTTTGGAGATTCTTTTCTGGACATAAGAGACACTAGAAGCTTCGAGAGGGGATGAGAAGATGAAGCAGTGGCCCACGAGGCACCACGGCGTGCCCCGGGGGGGGGCGCCCTGGTACCTCGTGGGGCCCACAAGGCTCCATTTGACCTAATTCCACATCTATAAATTCTCTAAAATCAGGAAACCAAGAGAGGAGTCCATGAAATAATTTTTCCGCCGCCGCAAGTTCCTGTTCTCGAGAGATCCCATCTGGAGGCCTTTTCCGGCACTCCGCCGGAAGGGGATTCGATGACGGAGGGGCTCTACATCATCCTTGTTGCCCTTCCGATGATGCGTGAGTAGTTTACCACAGACCTTCGGGTCCATAGTTAGTAGCTAGATGGCTTCTTCCCTCTTTTTGATCTTCAATACAATGTTCTCCTCGATGTTCTTGGAGTTCTATCCGATGTAATCACTTTTTGCGGTGTGTTTGTTGGGATCCGATGAAATGTTGAGTTTATGATCAGATTATCCATGAATATTATTTGAGTTTTCTCCGAACTCTTTTATGCATGATTGTTATAGCTTCGTATTTCTCTCCGATCTATTGATTTGGTTTGGCCAACTAGATTGATTTATCTTGCAATGGGAGATGTGCTTTGTAATGGGTTCGATCTTGCGGTGCTCAATCCCAGTGATAGAAAGGGACATGACACGTATGTATTGTTGCTATTAAGGGTAAAAAGATGGGGTTTATTCATGCATGAGTTTACTTTGTCTACATCATGTCATCTTGCTTAAGGCGTTACTCCGTTCTTTATGAACTTAATACTCTAGATGCATGTTGGATAGCGGTGGATGTGTGGAGTAATAGTAGTAGATGCAAGCAGGAGTCGGTCTACTTGTCTCGGACGTGATGCCTATATACATGATCATTGCCTTGGATATCGTCATGATTATTTGCTTTTCTATCAATTGCCCAACAGTAATTTGTTTACCCACCGTATGCTATTTTCAAGAGAGAAGCCTCTAGTGAAAACTATGGCCCCCGGGTCTACCTTTATCATATATTAAAAATACTAAAAATACCTTGCCGCAATTTTACTTTATTTATTTTATTTTGTATTTTTGTTCGATCTATCTATCTATCACCATACAATTTAATCTTGCAATTAACCGCCAAGGGATTGACAACCCCTTGTTTGCGTTGGGTGCGAGGATTTGTTGTTTTGTGTGCAGGTACTGCTGACGAGTTGTTGCGTGATTCTCCTACTGGATTGATAACCTTGGTTTCATAACTGAGGGAAATAGTTATCTCTACTATACTACATCATCCTCTCCTCTTCGGGGAATAACCAACGCGGATCACAAGTAGCAGGAAGAATTTTTGGTGCCGTTGCGGGGGAGACATCATCAACATCTATCAAGTACCTACGCATAAACTTTTATCTCCTTGCATTTATTTTATTTGCCTTTGCCTCTCGTTTTCATCTCCCCCACTTCTATTTTTTTTTTACAAAAATACAAAAATATTTTCCGTTTGCCTTTTTCTTATTTGCTTGTTTGCTTGCTTGCTTGCTTTTATTGCCTTCATGTCAAACACTCAAGAACAGAAAGTAAAACAAAATTTTAAGATACTATGGATCACCTTAAGGTTTTCTACTTGGATCATCTTCGATCCATTTGTGCTCGTGCTGAAACCCCAACTAGTTTAGTTGAGGGAAAATCATTAGATGAGCATGCTCATTTTGTTCGTCACCGTTTGTCTCAAAAAGGGAGACTCTTATGGAATCAAATAAATTGTTTGCTATGCTATGCTTGGAATCCATGTGAAATTTATGATTTTACTTGTTGCTCTAAGAACCCTAAAAAACACCTTCCCTACCTATGTGAGTTTAATGATAATGAAATCTTATCTTCTTATGCCAAGGGTGTTTATAGTTACTATGATATCGAAAAAATTGAAGAATTTGTTGCTTTTAAGGGTGCTTATGAAGTTGCTTCTTTAATTGAAAAGTATGATATTACTCTCTACAAATCTGAAATTTTTGACATACTTAAATATTGCTATGAAAACTATGCTCCTAATGCCTATGTTAGTGAATTCATTGGGAGAATGTCTGCTGCTTTGGAAGAGAATAATGATATGCATGAATCCATAGACAATTGTGATTCTGTTGATTCGATTGAAATATCCCCTCTTGATGAATGTGATGCTTGCTATTCTTATGGCCATGATGCCAATATTAATGATGCTTATAGAGATGAACTTGCTATAGTTCCTTATGTTAAAAATGAAATTATTGCTATAGCACCCATACTTGATAGCTCCTTGAATGAAAAGCATGATTGCAATGATGTTATTATAAATTTTATTAATGTCAATTGTGCTAATGATATGCAAAGCTACAAGCTTGGGGATGAAAATTTTGTTATGTGCACTACTTATTGCAATGATCATGATTGGGGTGATGATGCTTCTTATGATCTTGAAAATATATTTAAGCCGCATGATGAATATGCTATTTATAATAAAATTTGCAATACTATTAAAAGTGGGTCTGGAAGAGCGTCAACTTTAGGTAATAATGATCCCACTACTTTGGAGAGTGTTCAATCTTATGAATTTTTTGATGAAAGTGGGTTTGGAGAGGTCATGACTTTAGTTGATGATAATCCCACTATTTTGGAAGATTATACAACTTTTATGCATATGGATCATAGAGAGAATACTGTTTATGATAGCTATATTGTTGAGTTTGATTATGATCCTACATGTAATTATTATGAGAGAGGAAAATATGGTCGTAGAAATCTTCATGTTACTAAATTGCCTCTCGTTATGTTGAAATTATTAATGCTCCATTCTTCCTATTGGCATATGCTAGATATTGCTTGTCTTGATAATTTGTTTGCTTATAAAATGCCTATGCATAGGAAGTATGTTAGACTTAAATGTGTTTTTCACATGTTTCATGCTGCTCTCTTCGTGTTTAAATTACTATCTTTCATGTGAGCATCATTGAAATCTCAAGCCTATCTTAATGGCTATAAAGAAAGAGCTTGTTGGGAGACAACCCAATAAATTTTTATTCTGTTTTTGAGTGTTTGCACAATTATGCTACTGTTATGATTGTGTTTTCATGTTTTAATTAGTGTTTGTGCCAAGTAAAGCCTTTGGGATGATTTGGAAGATAGTATAATTGATGCTGTTTGGAAAACAGAAAGTTTTGCGTCAAGTGCTGGAATTTTAGTTCTGTACTGGAGCATCAGAAAAATCTGAAATTCTTACACAGTATTGGTATATGAATTGCCCACGTTGTCCTAATTTTTCAGAATTTTTGGAGTTACATAAGTATAGCTCTTAAATAGATCTTTACAGACTGTTCTGTTTTAGACAGATTCTGTTTTTGTTGCATAGTTTGCTTATTTTGATGAATCTATGGATTGTATCGGGGGGGGGGGGGGGGGGGGTATAAGCCATGGAGAAGTTGGAGTACAGTAGCATTATGCCAATATTAAATATGAATCAATTTACTACAGTACTTAGAGTTAAGGATTTATTTGTTATACTAACGGATCTCACGAAGGTTTTGTTGAGTTTTGTGTGATTGAAGTTTTCAAGTTTTGGGTGAGATCACGATGGATGAAGGAATAAGGAGTGGCAAGAGCCTAAGCTTGGGGATTCCCAAGGAACCCCAAGGTAATATTCAAGGAAGACTCAAGCGTCTAAGCTTGGGGATGCCCCGGAAGGCATCCCCTCTTTCTTCTACCAACCATCGGTAATTTTACTTGGAGCTATATTTTTATTCGTCACATATCATGAGTTTTGCTTGGACCGTCGTGTATTATATGAGTCTTTGCTTTATTTGCTTTTTAGTTTGTCACAATCATCTTTGCTGGACACACCTATTTGGGAGAGCCACACGTTTATCATGATTTGTTAGAATACTCTATGTGCTTCACTTATATCATTTGAGCTAGGCAGTTGCTCTAGTGCTTCACTTAAATCTTTTTTAGCACGGCGGTGGCCATATTTTGAAGAAATATTTGAACTCTCATGCTTCACTTATATTATTTTGAGAGTTGATAAGATGGAATTTTAAAGAAATATTTGCACTCTCATGCTTCACTTATATCTTTTTGAGAGTTGATAATAGTAATGGTAATTTGCACAAGATATGAATTTGGTCCCAAAGTGATGAATATTCAAGAGGGATATAATAAAAACTTTCATTTAGATCATTGGATATGATAAGTTTGATTCCTTGCAATAGTTTTGCGATATGGAGATGATAATATGTGAGTCATGTTAGTGAGTAATTGTGATTTAGTAAGAATATTGGTGTTAAGGTTAGTGATTCCCTATGCATGCGCATAAAGTTAATAGTTATGCAACAAAATTATATCCTACTTATGGTGCATTATTCGGTGTTAGTTATGTTCAATGCATGTTTATGACCGTTTTCGCTTTTTGGTTGGTTGCTTCTCAATCTATTTGCTAGCCTTCATTTGTACTAAGCGGGAATACTGCTTGTGCATCCAACTCCTTAACCTAAAGTTGTGCCAAATGAGTCCACCATACCTACCTATATGCGGTATTTCCATGCCGTTACAAGTAAATTTGCATGTGCCAACTCTAATTTTTCAAAATAATTTTCCGTTTTGTGTGCCCGTACCGCTCATGAAGCGGCAGGGGGTGGCCAATATTTTCCATGCTAGGTGTGTTATTCTCACGATGAGATTTTATTCACTTGTCATTGCATGAGAGAGTGGCAGGTAATAGGGATGCCCAGTCCCAAAATGAATTTTTTTAATGTGATGATAATAATAAATTCCTTGGAAAGTGTTGGTATGGAGGGCACCCGTGGATACGGCTAGCCATGGATTGTGAAAGAATGGTGGAAAGGAAATAAACTTTATTTTCTGTTTGGGAATCGCCTATAATGTGTCTAGCATGGAAGATATTGGGAATTCTCGGTCATTTTCGTTGACAGGAAAAGCTTGCCTCTCAAAATAATTTTATCCCTCTAATTTAAACTTTTAGCTCTGGCACCTCTACAAATCTCTGCTTCCCTCTGCGAAGGGCCTATCTATTTACTTTTATGCAATTTTCATTTTCATTTTGAGTCTCCATCTTCTCTTACAAAGCACCAACTAGAGAGAACTATTGTCATACTTGTGCATTGTGTGTAGCTAATATTGAGTGTGTTTCATGAATGGATCAATGATTGAGCATAATGGGCTAGGGATAACTTTCTTTAGCATTGATATTTTGAAAGACATGGTTGCTTGTTAGTATGCTTGAGTATTTATGTCTTCATGTCAAACTATAGACTATTGCTTTGAATCATTCAAGTCCAAATGTCCATGCTACAAAAGAAAAGAATATATGATGAATATGATAGGTAGCATTCTACATCAAAAATTCTGTTTTTATCATTTACCTACTCGAGGACGAGCAGGAATTAAGCTTGGGGATGCTTGATACGTCTCCAACGTATCTATACTTTTTGATTGTTACATGCTATTATAGTATCAATCTTGGATGTTTTATATACATTTACAAGCAATTATATATCATTTATTGGGACTAACCTATTAACTTAGTGCCCAGTGCCTATTGCTGTTTTTTGCCTGTTTTTGGTTTTCCAGAATATCAGTACCAAACGAAGTCCAAATGCCACGAAACTTTTTGGAGATTTTTTTCTGGACATAAGAGACACTTGAAGCTTCGGGAGGGGACGAGAAGATGAAGCAGTGGCCCACGAGGCACCAGGGCCCACAAGGCTCCGTTTGACCTAATTCCACCTCTATAAATTCTCTAAAATCGGGAAACCAACAGAGGAATCCACGAAATACTTTTTCCGCCGCCGCAAGTTCCTGTTCTCGAGAGATCCCATCTGGAGGCCTTTTCCGGCACTCCGCCGGAGGGGGATTAGATAACGGAGGGGCTCTACATCATCCTTGCTGCCCTTCCGATGATGCGTGAGTAGTTTACCACAGACCTTCGGGTCCATAGTTAGTAGCTAGATGGCTTCTTCTCTCTTTTTGATCTTCAATACAATGTTCTCCTCGATGTTCTTGGAGTTCTATCCGATGTAATCACTTTTTGCGGTGTGTTTGTTGGGATCCGATGAATTGTGAGTTTATGATCAGATTATCCATGAATATTATTTGAGTTTTCTCTGAACTCTTTTATGCATGATTGTTATAGCTTCGTATTTCTCTCCGATGTATTGATTTGGTTTGGCTAACTAGATTGATTTATCTTGCAATGGGAGAGGTGCTTTGTAATGGGTTCGATCTTGCGGTGCTCAATCCCAGTGACAGAAAGGGACATGACACGTATGTATCGTTGCTATTAAGGGTAAAAAGATGGGGTTTATTCATGCGTGAGTTTACTTTGTTTACATCATGTCATCTTGCTTAAGGCGTTACTCCGTTCTTTATGGACTTAATACACTAGATGCATGCTGGATAGCGGTCGATGTGTGGATTAATAGTAGTAGATGCAGGCAAGAGTCGGTCTACTTGTCTCGGACGTGATGCCTATATACATGATCATTGCCTTGGATATCGTCATGATTATTTGTTTTTCTATCAATTGCCCAACAGTAATTTGTTTACCTACCGTATGCTATTTTCAAGAGAGAAGCCTCTAGTGAAAACTATGGCCCCCGGGTCTACATTTATCATATATTAAAAATCCTACAAATACCTTGCTGCAATTTTACTTTATTTGTTTTATTTTTTATTTTTGTTCGATCTATCTATCCATCACCATACAATTTAATCTTGCAATTAACCGCCAAGGGATTGACAACCCCTTGTTTGCGTTGGGTGCGAGGATTTGTTGTTTTGTGTGCAGGTACTGCTAACAAGTTGTTGCGTGATTCTCCTACTAGATTGATAACCTTGGTTTCATAACTGAGGGAAATAATTATCTCTACTATACTGCATCATCCTCTCCTCTTCGGGGAATAACCAGTGCAGATCACAAGTAGCATATCCCTCTTGAATACCTATCATATCAGGACCAAATTCATAACCCGTGCATATTACCATTGCTAATCATTAGACTCTCAAAAAGATATAAGTGAAGCATGAGAGTGCAACTATTTATTTAAAATATAACCACCGCCATGCTCTAAAAAAATATAAGTGAAGCACTAGAGCAATTGCCGAGCTCAAAAGATATAAGTGAAGCACATAGAGTATTCTAGCAAATCACGAATAATGTGTGTCCCTCTCAACTAGTGTGTTCAGCATAGATGATTCTGAGAAACTAAAAAGCAAACAAACTATATCACAAGATGCTCCAAGTAAAACACATGTCATGTGATGAATAAAAATATAGCTCCAAGTGAGTTACCGATAGATTGTAGACGAAAGAGGGGATGCCTTCCGGGGCATCCCCAAGCTTAGACGCTTGAGTCTTCCTTGAATATTTCCTTGGGGTGCCTTGGGCATCCCCAAGCTTAGGCTCTTGCCGCTCCTTATTCCCTTATCCATCGTAGTCTGCCCCGAAACTTGAAAACTTCAGCACACAAAACTCAACAGAAACCTCGTGAGATCCGTTAGTATAACAAACAAATCTTAAACTTTAGGTTCTATTGTAAATTGATACATATTTAATATTGGCATAATTCTACTGTACTCCAACTTCTCCATGACTCATACCCCCCGATACGATCCATAGATTCATCAAAATAAGCAAACTATGCAACAAAAATAGAATCTGTCTAAAACAGAACACTCTGTAAAGATCTATTTAAAAGCCATACTTCTGTAACTCGAAAAATTCAGAAAAATTAGGAAAATGTAAACAATTCTTATACCAATACTTTGTAAAAATTTCATATTTTTCGGATGCTCCAGTACAGAATTAAATTCCACCACTGGACGCAAAACTTTCTATTTTCCTAACAGCATCAATTATACTATCATCAATATCATCCCAAAGGCATTACTTGGCACAAACACTAATTAAAACATAAAAATACAATCATAACTGAGGCTATAATTGTGTAAACACTCAAGAACAGAAAGTAAAAACAAAAAATTATTTTATTCATTGGGTTGCCTCCCAACAAGCGCTATTGTTTTATGCCCCTAGCTAGGCATAATGCATAGTTTCAAGTGTTGTCATCCTTCATGTTAATTCCATAAGTGGCCCTCATAATACATTCATAAGGTGCTTTAATTATCTTTCTAGGGAAGTTTTCCATCCCTTTCTTTAATGGAAATTGAAATCTTATATTAACTTCTTTCATATCAATAATAGCACCTATTGTTCGTAGAACAGGCCTACCAAGTATTATGGGGCAAGAAGGATTGCATTCAATATCAAGAACAATAAAGTCCACGGGCACGTAATTTTTATTTGCAAGAATAAGCACATCATTTATTCTACCCAATGGTTTTTTAATAGTGGAATCCGCAAGATGCAAATTAAGGGAACAAGGATCCATGTCGGTGACACCTAGCACATCACACAAAGACTGTGGTATGGTGGAAACGCTAGCACCAAGATCACAAAGGGCATTACATTCATAATCCTTAATTTTGACTTTAATAGTAGGTTCCCATTCATCTTGTAATTTTCTAGGAATTTATATTTCCAACTCAAGTTTTTCTTCATACGCTTTCATCATGGCTTCTACAATATGTTTAGTGAAAGCTTTATTTTCTTCATATGCATTTGGTGAATTAATCATGGGTTGCAACAAGTAAATGCACTCAATAAAAGAACAACTATCATAATTAAAGTCCTTGTAATCCAAAGTAGTGGGTGCATTACTATTTAAAGTTTTGACCTCTCCAAACCCACTTTTTTCATTTTTATCATCAAGATTATCACCCTCCAAGCAATTGGGACTCCTTCTATCTAAAGTTGACTCTTCTTCAGTCCCTTTTTCATCAAGCTTTATGTTACTAAATAATGATTCAATAGGAGAGACAACAATCATTTTAATATCCTCATCATTACTACGATAGAAACCAGGTGGAATCGCTTTTTCTAGAAATTCTCGCTTAGCTCTCAACCTAGCGGTCCTTTCTTTACTTTCATTAATGGAGACATAGATAGCTTTAATAGACTCATTTATATCATGCTTGGGTGGCAAAATTTTAGTTTTGAGGTTTTCCACATCATGAGCAATTCTATCCATGTTCCTAGCTAATTCATCAACTCTATTCAATTTTTCTTCTATCATAGCATTGAAATTCTTTTGAGAATTAATAAATTATTTAATATTACTTTCAAGATCAGTAGGTATCCTATTATTATTATTATAAGAATTACCATAGGGATTGCCATAATGATTAGAGGAATTTCCAGGAAACGGTCTAGGATTGAAATTACCCCTATAAGCATTGTTGCTGAAATTATTTCTAGAGACAAAATTCACATCAATAGCATCATTATTTTTCTCAATCAAGGTAGACAATGGCACATCATTAGGATCAATATGAGCATTTTTACTAGCAACCAATTTCAATAAAGCATCCATCTTATCACTCAAAGTATTAATTTCTTCAACAGAATTTACCTTCTTACCAGTTGGAGTTCGTTCAGTGTGCCATTGAGAATAATTTTCATGATATTAGCAAGAAGTTTTGTAGCTTCTCCCAATGTAATTTCCATAAAAGTACCACCTGTGGCAGAGTCTAGCAAATTTCTAGAAACAAAGTTTAGTCACGCATAAATTTTTTGTATGATCATCCATAAATTTAAGCCATGTGTTGGGCAATTCCTTATCATTAGTTTCATTCTCTCCCAAGATTGTGAAACATGTTCATGCTCAAGTTGCTTAAAGTTCATAATTTGATTTCTTAAAGAAATAATCTTAGTGGGAGGAAAATACTTGGTAATAAAAGCATCCTTACACTTATCCCAAGAATCAATACTATTTCTAGGCAAGGATGAGAACCAAGTTTTAGCGCGATCTCGTAGTGAGAATGGAAATAATTTTAATTTGACAATATCATTATCCACATCTTTCTTCTTTTGCATATCACAAAGCTCAACGAAAGTATTTAGATGGGATGCAACATCTTCATTAGGACTACCAGAAAATTGTTCTTTGAAAACAAGATTAAGCAAAGCAGCATTAATGTCACACGACTCCGCACTAGTGGCGGGAGGAGCAATAGGAGTACTAATAAAATTATTATTATTAGTATTGGAAAAGTCACACAATTTTGTATTTTCTTGAGACATGACGACGAAGCAAGCAAACTAGCAAACAAGCAAATAAAAATATTTTTTTGTTTTTGTTAAAAAAAATTAGAAGTGGGGGAGATGAAAACGAGAGGCAAATGCAAATAAAAAGGCAAATAAAATAAATGCAAGTGGATGATAGTTTGTGCGAAGGTACTTGGTAATTTTGATGATGTCTCCCCGGCAACGGCGCCAGAAATTCTTCCTGCTACTTGTAGACTGCGTTGGTATTTCCCCGAAGAGGAGAGGATGATGCAGTATAGTAGAGATAAGTATTTCCCTAAGTTAAGAACCAAGATTATCAATCCAGTAGGAGAACCAAGCAAAATTCCGTTAAACGCAGCTGCACACACAATAGCAAACACTTGCACCCAACGCAAATAAGAGGGTTGTCAATCCTCTTAGCGGTTATTTGTAAGGATTAAATCTTATAGAGATAAATAGATAGACTAAAATACTAAATAAAATAAAGGTAAATAAATTGCAGTAAGGTATTTTTGAGTTTTTAATATATGATAAAGTTGACCCGGGGGCCATAGTTTTCACTAGAGGCTTCTCTCTCGAACACATAGCATACGGTGGGTAAACAAATTACTGTTGGGCAATCGATAGAAAAGCAAATAATTATGACGGATTCATGGCAATGATCATGTATATAGGCATCACGTCTGAGACAAGTAGACCGCATCGACCGCTATTACTCCTGCCTGCATCTACTACTATTACTCCACCCATCGACCGCTATCCAGCATGCATCTAGGGTATTAAGTATGAAACAGAGTAATGCCTAAAGCAAGATGACATGATGTAGACAAAGTAAACTCAAGCAATATGATTAAACCCCATCTTTTTATCCTTAATGGCAACAATACAAATACGTGTCATGTCCCTTTCTGTCACTGGGATTGAGCACCGCAAGATTGAACCCATCACAAAGCACCTCTCCCATTGCAAGATAAATCAATCTAGTAGGCCAAACCAAATCGATAGATTGGAGAGAAATACAAAGCTATAACAATCATGCATAAAAGAGTTCAGAGAAGACTCAAATATTTCTCATGAATAATCTGATCATAAACTCACAATTGATCGGATCCCAACAAACACACCGAAAAACAAGATTACATCGGATAGAACTCCAAGAACATCGAGGAGAACATGGTATTGAAGATCAAAGAGAGAGAAGAAGTCATCTAGCTACTAGCTATGGACCCGTAGGTCTGTGGTAAACTACTTACACATCATCGGAAGGGCAGCAAAGTTGATGAAGAAGCCCTCCATGATCGATTCCCCCTTCGGCAGAGTACTGGAAAAGGCCTCCAGATGGGATCGCGGAAGAACAGAGGCTTGCGGCGGTGGAAAGGTTTTCTCTTCTGTCTTTCTGGTATATTGGGAATATTTGGAAATTTATAGCGCTGGAATTAGGTTAGGAGGGGCAACGAGGGGCCCACAAGCCTGGGGGCATGCCCTCCAGGCTTGCCACCTCCTCGTGGCTCTTCTGGTCTTCTCCCGAAGCTTCGTGGGTCTCTTCTGGACCAAAAAAAAATTAATCCAAAGTTTTTTTTCTCGTTTGGACACTTTTTGATAATGATTTTCTGAAAAGGTAAAAACAAGCAGAAAACAACAACTGGCTCTGGGTTAATAGGTTAGTCCCAAAAAATGATATATAATGGCATATAAAACATCCAAGATTGATACTATAATAGCATGGAACAATCAAAAATTATAGCTACGTTGGAGACATATCAGTACTAAATATGGACTTGACTCTGTGATAGTATCCACTTTTTGTGAATCATTTGCTGCTCATGTTGATCTCCCTAAGGAGAAATGGTTTAAGTTTCATCCACCTATTGAATTAAATGAAGAGCCTATTAGTGTTAAAAAGGAAACACTAATTTATAATGTTGATCCAGTTGTGCCTACTGCTTATATTGAGAAACCTCCTTTTCCTGTTAGGATAAAAGAACATGCTAAAGCTACGACTGTGGTTAATAAAAGTAATATTAGAACACCTAAACCTTCTGAACACATTAAAGTTGAACCTAATATTGCAATGGTAAAAGATTTATTAGTTGATAATATTGAGGGGCATGTTATTTATTTTTGCGAAGAGGCTGCTAGAATTGCTAAACCTGTTAGAAATGAATGAGACATGTTAGATAAGAACAAGCCTGTAGTTGGCATGCCTGTTGTTTCTGTTAAAATTGGAGACCATTGCTATCATGGCTTATGTGATATGGGTGCTAGTGTGAGTGCTATCCCTTTCTCTTTATATCAAGAAGTCATGAATGATATTCCACCTGTTGAGATTGAAGATATTGATGTCACTATTAAGCATGCAAACAGAGATACTATTTCACCGCTTGGGATTGTTCGAGATGTTGAAGTCTTGTGTGGTAAAATCAAATACCCCACTGATTTCTTAGTACTTGGTCCACAACAAGATAATTTTTGTCCCATTATATTTGGCAGACCTTTCTTGAATACTGTTAATGCTAAACTTTATTGTGCTAAAGAAAAGGTTAGAGTTAATATAAGTTTGGCGATGTATCTCATGAATTTAATTTCTCTAAGTTTCATAGAAAACCACATGAGAAAGAATTATCTAATAAAGATGAAATTGTTGGTCTTGCTTCTATTGCTGTACCTCCTACTGATCCTTTAGAACAATATTTGCTAGACCATGAAAATGACATGCATATGAATGAAAGAAATGAAATAGATGAGATATTATTTAAACAAGCACCTATCCTTAAACATAATTTGCCTGTTGAAACTCTTGGAGATCCTCTCCCACCTAAGAGTGACCCTGTGTTTGAATTAAAGAAACTACCTGATACACTTAAATATGCTTATCTTGATGAAAAGAAGGTATATCCTATTATTATTATTAGTGCTAACCTTTCAGAGCATGAAGAAAAGAGATTACTTAAAACTTTAAGGAAGCACCGTGCAGCTATTGGATATACTCTTGATGATCTTAAGGGCATTAGTCCCACTTTATGTCAACACAAGATTAATATGGAGCCCGATGCTAAGCCAGCCGTTGATCATCAATGACGGCTGAATCCTAAAATGAAGGATGTGGTAAGAACTGAAATATTAAAGCTTTTGGAGGTAGGTATAATTTATCCTATAGTTGATAGTAGATGGGTAAGTCCTGTTCATTGTGTTCCTAAGAAAGTAGGTATTACCGTTGTCCGTAATGATAAAAATGAATTTATCCCACAACGAATTGTAACTGGTTATAGGATGGTAATTGATTTCAGGAAATTAAATAAAACTACTAGGAAAGATCATTACCCCTTGCCTTTTATTGATCAAATGTTATAAAGATTGTCTAGACATACACACTTTTGCTTGCTAGATGGATATTCTTGTTTCTCTCAAATACATGTATCACAAGAAGATCAAGAGAAAACCACTTTTACTTGTCCTTTTGGAACTTATGCTAATAGACGTATGCCTTTTGGTCGATGTAATGCACCTGCTACCTTTCAAAGATGTATGACTGCTATATTCTCTGACTTTTGTGAAAAGATTGTTGAGGTTTTCATGGATGATTTCTCTGTTTACGGAACTTCTTTTGATGATTGCTTAGGCAACCTTGATCGAGTTTTGCAGAGATGTGAAGAAACTAATCTTGTCTTGAATTGGGAGAAGTGCCACTTTATGGTGAATGAAAGTATAGTCCTTGGGCATAAAATTTCTGAAAGAGGTATTGAAGTTGATAAAGCTAAAGTTGATGCAATTGAGAAAATGCCATGTCCTAAAGATATCAAAGGTATAAGAAGTTTCCTTGGTCATGCTGGTTTCTATAGAAGGTTTATAAAAGACTTCTCTAAAATTTCTAGGACTCTTACTAATCTCTTGCAAAAGGTTGTTCCATTTGTTTTTGATGATGATTGTGTAGAAGCCTTTAAAATACTTAAGAAAGCCTTAATATCTGCACCTATTCTTCAACCTCCTGATTGGAACTTACCTTTTGAAATTATGTGTGATGCTAGTGATTATGCTATTGGTGATGTTCTAGGGCAAAGAGTTGATAAGAAATTAAATGTTATTCATTATGCTAGTAAAACTCCATACAGTGCTCAAAGAAACTATGCTACTACTGAGAAAGAATTTTTAGCAGTTGTGTTTGCATGTGATAAGTTCAGATCTTATATTGTTGATTCTAAAGTAACTATTCATACCGATCATGCTGCTATTAAATACCTTATGGAAAATAAGGATGCTAAGCCTAGACTTATTAGGTGGGTTCTTTTGCTACAAGAATTTGATTTGCATATTATTGATAGAAAGGGAGCTGAGAATCCCGTAGCTGATAATTTGTCTAGAATGGAAAATGTTCTTGATGACCCACTGCCTATTGATGATAGTTTTCCTGATGAACAATTAGATGTTATAAATGCTTCACGTAATACTCCTTGGTATGCAGACTATGCTAATTACATTGTTGCTAAATATATACCACCTAGTTTTACGTACCAACAAAGAAAAAATTCTTCTTTGATTTAAGATATTACTTTTGGGATGACCCACATTTATATAAAGAAGGAGTAGATGGTATTATTAGACGTTGTGTACTTGAGCATGAACAGGAACAAATCCTACGGAAGTGTCACTCTGAGGCATACGGAGGACACCATGCGGGAGACAGAACTGCACATAAGGTATTACAATCTGGTTTTATTGGCCTACTCTTTTCAAAGATGCACGTAAGTTTGTCGTATCTTGTGATGAATGTCAAAGAATTGGTAATGTTGGTAGACGACAGGAAATGCCTATGAATTATTCACTTGTTATTGAACCATTTGATGTTTGGGGTTTTGATTATATGGGACCTTTTCCTTCCTCTAGTAGGTATACTCATATCTTAGTTGCTGTTGATTACGTTACTAAGTGGGTAGAAGCTATTCCAACTAGTGGTGCTGATCATAACACTTCTATTAAAATGCTTAAAGAAGTTATATTTCCGAGGTTTGGAGTCCCTAGATATTTGATGACTGATGGTGGTTCACATTTTATTCATGGTGCTTTCCGTAAACTTCTTGCTAAATATGATGTCAACCATAGGATTGCATCACCTTATCATCCTCAGTCTAGTGGTCAAGTTGAACTGACTAATAAAGAAATAAAATTAATCTTGCAAAAGACAGTTAATAGATCCAGAAAGAATTGGTATAAGAAACTTGATGATGCATTATGGGCTTATAGAACTGCTTATAAAAATCCTATGGGTATGTCTCCATATAAAATGGTTTATGGAAAAGCATGTCATTTACCTCTTGAGTTAGAACATAAAGCTTACTGGGCCATTAAAGAACTCAATTATGATTTTAAACTTGCCGATGAAAAGAGGTTATTTGATATTAGCTCTCTAGATGAATGGAGAACACAAGCTTATGAAAATGCCAAGTTGTTTAAAGAAAAGGTTAAGATATGGCATGATAAGAGAATTCAAAAACGGGAATTCAAAGTAGGTGATCATGTTCTATTATAAAATTCTCGTTTAAGATTCTTTGTAGAAAAACTTCTCTCTAAATGGGAAGTACCATATATCATTGAAGAAGTTTATCGCTCCGGAGCTATTAAGATAAACAACTCCGAAGGCACTAATCCGAGAGTGGTTAATGGGCAAAGAATTAAACATTATATCTCAGGTACGCCCATTAATGTTGAAACTAATATCATTCAAACAATGACACCGGAGGAACACATAGAAGAAACCTTCCGGAACGCCCCAGAACCCTGAAAAGGAGTAGGTATGTGGGACGGTAAGTAAACCGACTCCAAAAATTCCATAAAAGCACTTTTTATTCGTTTTGGAATATATAAAAAATTAGGAAAATAATAAACAGTCCGAAAAGTGCACGAGGGAGCGACAAGCCTGGGGGGCGCGCCCTACCCCCCAGGGCGCGCCTACCGAGCTTGTGGCTCCCCCGTGGACTTTCCTGACTCCATTTTTCCTCCATATTACTTGTACTGCACGAAAAAAATTCATTATATATACTCTCGGATGTTTTGACCACCGTATCGCAAGTTTCTCCTCTGTTCTTGTTTCGGGCTGTTTTTCAGGCAGATTTGGAGCGTTATGTCGTCACAAGAATCGGATGGGGAGAGCCATGTTTCCCACACTACAGCAAATCCGAGAATCTACGGTGATGTCGACCCCTATGGGTGGTCGACCGATGAGGAGGTGGAGGCTGACTTGAAGAGGATGGATTCCACTGACGTGGAAGAAGAAACCTCACTACCCCAACCTAGAGATATGCATGTGGAATTCAAGAAATCAAGCTTGTCGAATACGATTAAACCTCCCAATACCCGATTTATTTCTTACCGTAACTTAAAAAAGAGTGTTGCTTCGTCTCCTTCAGTCAAGATGCATCCTTGGGTGGATGGTGCATTAACTGTTACCGGAAAGCACCAGAAAGAAATCATGGATCTTAAGCGTCAAGTCAATAAGTTGGAAGAGGAGAATCGCATCCTTAGGGGCATCATTGCTAAGAATATTGCACCACCATCACCGAAGAAGGAGACTTGAGTACAAGGGAAAGGGCACCACCCTTGGCTTGTGCCAAGTTTGGGGGAGGTGCCCCGGTATTGTATCACCATCACTTTTATCATAATTATCTATCTTAGTTCGATCCTTAGTTATTTTGTGATTTACAAGAATAAAGTTTTAGTATGATTTAGTTTTGAGTGTTTGCTTTGTGATCTATCTATCTATGTAATCGAGTGTGAGAGTTATATAATAAAGAGTAGTGTGAGTTGAGTTGTTTTAATTTTGTTGATCCAATCCTAGAAATAAAATAAAGAAAATAAAGAAAAGAGAGATCATATGCTAATCCCATGGGGAGTGATGACTTCACATAAAAAGGTATAATTGATAAAACTTGTTGGAAGTTAACAAACATAGCATTGGTCATTGTTCCAATTCATGAAAAAGTAATAAAGGAAGAGAGGTCTCACATATAAATATACTATCTTAGACATCTTTTATGATTGTGAGCCCCCATTAAATATTCTATGTCAAATAGTCGACGTTGGATAAGGAAGACAACGTAATGAGTTATGTTTGCTTATATTCACATAGAAGCTATACTGTCATGGATCCTCTAACATGTGGTGCTTGCTCCCTATCTTTTGCTAGCCAAAAATCCGCACTGAGTAGAGATACTACTTGTGCATCCAAAACCCTTGAACCCGGTTTCATGTCATGAGAGTCCACCATATCTACCTATGGATTGAATAAGATCCTTCAAGTAAGTTGTCATCGATGCAAAAGCAATAAAAATTGCTCCTAAATATGTATGATCTTTTATTGTAAGGGAAAATAAGCTTTGTACGAACTTGTGATGGTGAAGAAATAAAAGCGACAGACTGCATAATAAAGGTTGCTATCACAAGGGGCAATATAAAGTGACGTTCCTTTACATTAAGAGCTTGCACAATCAAAAATAAAAAGCACATGACAACCTCTGCTTCCCTCTGCGAAGGGCCTATCCTTTACTTTATGTGTTTACTTTTATGCAAGAGTCAATAGTATTCTCCTCTATTCTGTTTTTATTTTCTCTCTTGGCAAGCATCATGTGGTGGGGAAAGATCCAGGCATATATATCTAGTTGGATGTAGGTGATCATGAGTTATTATTGTTGACATTACCCTTGAGGTAAATAAGTTGGGAGGCGAAACTATAAGCCCCTATCTTTCTATGTGTCTGACTGAAACTTTTGCTCCATAAGTATGCCGTGAGTGTCAGCAATCATAGAAGACTAAATGATAGTTGAGTATGTGAACTTGCTAAACAAAGCACTTACATAGACACTTTCTGATAATATGATGAATTGCAATTGCATCAGTGACCGAGATCATAGTTTGTTAGTTTTCAATGCGGTTTATGGTTCATACTTTATCTTGTGGATGAATTGTCACTTATTCATGAGAAGTGTTATGATGTTATATTGCTGTTATAATAATGATCATGATGCTTTCATGTCCGTATTTTGTTTTATCGACAATTCTCTCTAAACATGTGTTCATGATTATTGCTACTTGTAGTCTGTGTTGGTATTTCCCCGAAGAGGAGAGGATGATGCAGTACAGTAGAGATAAGTATTTCCCTCAGTTAAGAACCAAGGTTATGATTCCAGTAGGAGAACCAAGCAAAATTCCGTTAAGCGCACCTGTACACAAAAGAGCAAACACTTGCACCCAACGCAAATAAGAGGGTTGTCAATCCTCTTAGCGGTTATTTGCAAGGATTAAATCTTATAGAGATAAATAGATAAACTAAAATACTAATTAAAATAAAAGTAAATAAATTGCAGCAAGGTATTTTTAGGTTTTTTATATATGATAAAGTAGACCGGGGGCCATAGTTTTCACTAGAGGCTTCTCTCTCGAACACATAGCATACGGTGGGTAAACAAATTACTGTTGGGCAATTGATAGAAAAGCAAATAATTATGACAGATTCATGGCAATGATCATGTATATAGGCATCACGTCCGAGACAAGTAGACCGACTCCTGCCTGCATCTACTACTATTACTCCACCCATCGACCGCTATCCAGCATGCATCTAGGGTATTAAGTATGAAACAGAGTAACGCCTTAAGCAAGATGACATGATGTAGACAAAGTAAACTCAAGCAATATGGTTACACCCCATCTTTTTATCCTTAATGGCAACAATACAAATACGTGTCATGTCCCCTTCTGTCACTGGGATTGAGCACCGCAAGATTGAACCCATCACAAAGCACCTCTCCCATTGCAAGACAAATCAATCTAGTCGGCCAAACCAAATTGATAGATCGGAGAGAAATACAAAGCTATAATAATCATGCATAAAAGAGTTCAGAGAAGACTCAAAGATTTCTCATGAATAATCTGATCATAAACTCACAATTCATCAGATCCCAACAAACACACCGCAAAAGAAGATTACATGGGATAGAACTCCAAGAACATCGAGGAGAACATGGTGTTGAAGATCAAACAGAGAGAAGAAGCCATCTAGCTACTAGCTACGGACCCGTAGGTTTGTGGTAAAATACTCACACATCATCGTTAGGGCAACAAGGTTGGTGAAGAAGCCCTCCGTGATTGATTGCCCCTCCGGCAGAGTACCGGAAAAGGCCTCCAGATGGGATCGCGGAAGAACAGAGGCTTGCGGCGGCGGAAAGGGTTTTTCTGTTGGCTCCCTGTTGGTTTTGGAATATTTGGGATTTATAGCTGTGACATCCCCATGCATTAAGCACAGTGATCACCTCTCAATCATGCCAAGTCACCAGGATTTACAGTGCTTAATCATCATTGCATCATATCTCAATTCAAATTCCAATTCAAATTGCAAATTCAATTATAAAGTGAAAACAAAAGTTGCTCCAATCTGAAAACTAAAATGTTCATTAAATAGCAAATAATCCAGAGGCAATTATAAAAATATAACCAACATTTATTGAATTAGTTAAATTACCCTAACATCCTAAAACAGATGCAATACAGCAATGATTAATGCCTTTTTATTTAAATAAAATTCAAATGAAATTCTTTTAACTCCAAACCAATTTCTGGTGGTAGATAAAATTGCACTGTTGATTTTGGGCTAGGTCTCCTATTTTACAAAACTACATTTAGGGCTAAACATTTGACTAAACAGAAACTAAAATAAAAACAAAAGAGAAAACAGAAAAATAAAATAAAAAGGAAACCCCCTGGCCCCTACTGGGCCTCGGCCCAGCCAGGCCGGCCCAGCCGGCCGCTACTTAACCCCCTCGCCACCGAAACCCTAGCCCGAACCCCCATTTTCCCTCGCTCCCTCCCTCTCTCCCGAGCCGCCGTCGCCTCCCCGCCATCGCCGCCCCTCCGTCGTCCTCGCCGCCTCGCCTCCTCCCCAAAGGCTCTACCCAGCCTCGTCGCCCTCTTCCCTGCATCCGGGTGAGCCCCCGTGGCCGTCTCCTCTTCCCCCCTCCGCCGTCCGTCGCCGCCGCCGCCCGTGGCCTCGCCCACCGCGCGCCGCCCGTCCCCGGCTTCCTTCTCCCGCTGCTGCCCGCTCGCCCCGCCCACCCGCCTCCCCTTGCCGCGCGCTGCTGCCGCCGAGGCCGTCCCCTGCCCCGCGTCCGCTCGGCCGCGCCTCCTCTGCCTCGCCCGCGCTCGGCCACCTCCGCCGCTGCCCATGCTGCTGCTGCTTCACCTGGCCGCCGCGGCCGTCGCTGCCCGTCCCGCGCCTGGCCACCACCCGCCGCTGCTGCCCCTGCCCCGCGTCTGCTCGGCCGCCTCGCTGCCCGTCGTCGCCGCGCACGCGTCGCCCGGACGTGTCCGGCCGCGGTGTGCCCGCGCGCGCATTGGGCCACCGGACTTGTCCGGCCCCCGAACGGGCACGGGCGGACATGTCCGCCTGCCCACTGACCAGTGGGGCCCCGCCCCGTTTAAACGTAAAAAGAAAAAAATAAATAGAAATAAATAAATAAGTAAATAAATAAATAAAAGAATTAAACAATTAAAATAACTAAATAGTTAATAACTAATTAATCAATTAACTAATTAGGTAATTAATTCTATTTAATTAAACTTATTATTAATTAACCTAATTAATGTGTAATTAGATTAATTAAACCCTAATTAGTCTAATGTGACACTGACAGGTGGGTCCCACATGTTAGGTTGACCAGTCAACGGTACTGTTGACTGCTGACGTCAGCAATACGTCATGCTGACGTCAGCAAACACTGTTTCGGATAATGTTATTTTAAATAATTTAAATAATTCCAGAAATTAATAAAAACTTTAGAAAATCATATCTTTTAAATCGTAACTCGGATTAAAATAATTTATATAGGAAAAACGATCAGAAAAATATGACGATTCCGAATACGCACTCCGTTCATCTGTCACATACCCCTAACTACCTAAACATGGAACCACCCCCTCCGGTTCATCTGTCTGACAGACGTTCGAAACCGGGAAAACGTTCCAGTTAGTTCCCCGCTTCATCTGCCACGTATAGCACTGCATTAGGGCACCCCCTCGAATAACATGCTGCCATGCCGTGCATCTGTGTTATATTTGTATGCTTTTTATTTATTGTTTCTTCCCTCTCTTCTCTCCGGTAGACCCCGAGACCGACGCTGCTGCCGAGTACAACTACGCCCCTGAAGACCAGACCATTTCAGCAGAGCTTCCAGGCAAGCAACCCCCCTTGACGCATGCCTATATCACCTATTCCTTCTCCCTATTGCTTGCATTAGAAATTGCTACTACTTTGTTTTATCCTATTCTGATGCATAGCCTGTCCTTGTAACTGTTATTGTTCCTTGCTTGTTATCCTAAACTGCTTAGTATAGGTTGGATGGAAAACCATCTGTGGCCCCTCTCCCTTGCTGTAGTTGCCCTGCTTTAGTACTGGTGCCCAGATCAATGTGATCGAACTGGCTGAGAATAGCACAACACCGCACACCCCCTAAGTTGCTCGTCCCTGCAGAGCTGGCATCGAGTGCCGAGGGTGATACCTCTTATCTCACTTCCGATGATGCCTCTGTAGAATAGCTATCCGGTTGTGAGTTACCAAGGGTGATTCCTTTTTCATCACCTCCGATAAAGTTACCGTCGTGCAACTCCTTGAGTGGGAAACGTCGAGGGTGATTCCTCGTATCCCTTCTCTATACTTGGACACACGGTTACTTTGACCTTTGTTACAGGCGGGTCGACCCCGAGGGGTACCCGCAGGGAAAGGTGAAGTCGGGTTTGCCAGGAGGGCACCCGCGAGTGTTACTGTGGCAAACCGACAGGGCTGGCGGAGAACACCCTGTTCGTCTTCCGTGTGTTACCAAGTCGGAGCGACAGGTTGTCTAATCATCTCTGCGAGTTACTAAACGAGCTTAACGGATCTGGGTATTTGATCTGAGTTGGCCAATGGCCTATACGCACTACCACCACGTGGGATAATGGTTTAAAGGGGCCCTCTACGTTGTACGTTTCTCCCGAAAGCTCTTCAGACGTCACAGCTCAGAGATGCGGGCTGATTGTTGGGGTTGGGCTAGTTACGTCACTGGTGTATTCAGTGTCGCGCCTGCTCCCCGGCCAGTCGTGCAACGTGCAGGAGTGCGGAGGGCGATGGCCCAAGACCCCTTCGTGCTTAGGATTTAGACCGGCGTGTTGACCTCTCTGCTGAGCTTAGGAAGGACAC
Source organism: Elymus sibiricus (assembly GCA_039707655.1). Taxonomy (NCBI): domain Eukaryota; kingdom Viridiplantae; phylum Streptophyta; class Magnoliopsida; order Poales; family Poaceae; genus Elymus; species Elymus sibiricus. The sequence continues at coordinate 404,592,093 of CM077666.1, forward strand.
TGCTTCGTGTCGATTACCCGAGGCCGGGCATTACCCAGCAAGTGTGTCCGGTCAGATGTAATCGAGCGTGCTGGGTAACAGTAGTGCACCTCTGCAGGGAAGTTATCTATTCGAATAGCCGTGTCCACGGTAACAGGACGCTCAGTGTTGTATCCCGATCTACTACTACTTGAACTGGATACCTGTTAAATAATTATAAGCTCCGGGATCGCTTTCTCGCAGGGAGTCGAGGAAGGATTTCTGGGCTTTGCTTCAACATGTTTGTTAAGTTTATAAGATGCTAATCTGCACTCTTCTTATGCTGCAAGACCCTGAAGATGCTAGTCTTCGATAGGCTAGGCCTTTCTCGCTATTCTGGCATTTCTGCTAAATAGTCCACAGATACAGCCTCTCCACTTGATACCAATGCATAATTAGCATAGTTCTGATGTCAGTCTTGCGAGTACTTTGGATGAGTAATCACGGTTGCTCTGCTATTCTTTTCCCCATACCCACTTGATAAATTCAGACGATGGAGCCCAGGAGCCAGACGCCACTGCAGGAGCTTACTACCAGGAGGGTCCCGACGGCACGTACTACTGGATTGAGCCAGCCGACCAGGAGTAGTTAGGAGGCTCCCAGGCAGGAGGCCTGCGCCTTTTCGATCTGTGTTGTTGTTTTGCCCCGCCTGTTAGGGCATGTCTGTTTTATTTTTATATCTGTACTCAGATATCTGATGCTTCCGCTGATGCTTGTATGGGCAAGCTTATGTATTCGAGCCCTCGAGGCCCCTGGCTTGTAATATAAAGCTTGTATTATTTTATTTGAGTTTAGAGTTGTGTTGTGATATCTTCCCGTGAGTCTCTGATCTCGATCGTGTGCATTTGCGTGTATGATTAGTGCACGGTCGAGCAGGGGCATCACAATAGCATTGGAATTTGGTCAAGACGTGCCACGAGGGGCCCACAAGCCTGGGGGCGCGCCCTCCAGGCTTGCCGCCTCCTCGTGGCTCTGCTGGTCTTCTCCCGAAGCTTCCTGGGTCTCTTCTGGTCCAGAAAAAACTAATCCAAAGTTTTTTTCTCGTTTGGACACTTTTTGATAATGATTTTCTGAAAAGGCAAAAACAAGCAGAAAACAGCAACTGGCACTGGGTTAATAGGTTAGTCCCAAAAAATGATATATAATGACATATAATTGCATATAAAACATCCAAGATTGATACTATAATAACATGGAACAATCAAAAATTATAGATACGTTGGAGACGTATCAAGCATCCCCAACCTTAATTCCTGCTCGTCCTCGAGTAGGTAAATGATAAAAACAGAATTTTTGATGTGGAATGCTACCTAGCATGTTTCATCATGTAATCTCTCTTACGGTATGAATAACAAGACCCGAATGATTCAAAGCAATAGTCTATAATTTGATATAAAGACATCAATACTCAGGCATACTAATAAACAATCATGTTTTCAAAATAAAAATGCTAAAGAACATTATCCCTACAAAATCATACAATCCTATCATGCTCCATCTTCTTAACACAAAGTATTTATCATGCACTACCCTGATGACAAGCCGAGCAATTGGTTCATACATTTTAACGCGCTTCAGCCTTTTCAACTCCCACGCAATACATGAGCACAAGCCATGGATATAGCACTATGGGTGGAATAGAGTGTGGTGGTAGAGATAAATAAGAGAAGTCAAAAATAAGAAGATAGTCTCACATCGACGAGGCTAATCAACGGGCTATGGAGATGCCCATCAATTGATGTCAATGCGAGGAGTAGGGATTGCCATGCAACGGATGCACCAAGAGCTATAAGTGTATGAAAGCTCAACATGAAAACTAAGTGGGTGTGCATCCAACTTGCTTGCTCATGAAGACCTCGGGCATTTGAGGAAGCCCATCATCAGAATATACAAGCCAAGTTCTATAATGAAAAATTTCCACTAGTATATGAAAGTGACAAAATAGGAGACTCTCTATATGAAAAACATCGTGTTACTCTGAAGAACAAGTGTAGAAAAGGATAGTAACATTGCCCCTTCTCTCTTTTTCTCTCATTTTTTGTGGGCTCTTTTTGGCCTCTTTTTTTCGTCTAGAGTGTCATCCCGACTTGTGGGGGAATCATGGTCTCCATCATCCTTTATTCACTGGGACATTGCTCTAATAATGATGATCATCACACTTTTATTTACTTACAACTCAATATTACAACTCGATACTAGAACAAAAATATGACTATATGAATGCCTCTGGCAGTGTACCAGGATGTGCAATGATGCTAGCGTAACATGTATAAAAATGATGAACGGTGGCTGAGCCACAAATACTATGTTAGCTATATGATCATGCAAAGCAATATGACAATGATGATGTGTGTCATAAAAACGGAACGGTGGAAGTTGCATGGCAGTATATCTCGGAATGGCTATGGAAATGATATGATAGGTAGGTATGGTGGCTGTTTTGAGGAAGATATAAAGAGGCTTATGTGTGATAGAGCGTATCATATCGCGGGGTTTGGATGCACCGGCGAAGTTTGCACCAACTCTCGATATGAGAAAGGGCAATGCATGGTACCGAAGAGGCTAGCAAATTGCGGAAGGGTGAGAGTGCGTATAATCCATGGACTCACATTAGTCATAAAGAACTCACATAGTTATTGCGAAAGTTTATTAGCCCTCGAAGCAAAGTACTACTACGCATGCCCCTAGAGGGATAGATTGGTAGGACAAGGTCCATCGCTCGTCCCCGACCACCACTCATAAGGTAGACAATCAACAATAAATCATGCTCCAACTTCTTTGCATAACGACATATCATACGTGCATGCTTCGGGAATCACAAACCTTAACACCAATATTCTTACTAAACCACAATCATCTACTAATACCTCCCACATATTACCATCTTAATATCGCAAAACTATTGCAAGGAATCAAACTTATCATATTCAGTGATCTACATGAAAGTTTTTATTATATCCCTCTTGAATACCTATCATATCAGGACCAAATTTATAACCCGTGCATATTACCATTACTATTCATTAGACTCTCAAAAAGATATAAGTGAAGCATGTGAGTGCAACTATTTCTTTAAAATATAACCACCGCCGTGCTCTAAAAGATATAAGTGAGGCACTAGAGCAACTGCCTAGCTCAAAAGATATAAGTGAAGCACATAGAGTATTCTAACGAATCACGAATAATGTGGGTCCCTCTCAAAAAGGTGTGTTCAGCAAGATGATTGTGACAAACTAAAAAGCAAACAAACTATATCACAAGACGCTCCAACTAAAACACATATCATGTGATGAATAAAAATATAGCTCCAAGTGAGTTACCGATAGATTGTAGACGAAAGAGGGGATGCCTTCCGGGGCATCTCCAAACTTAGACGCTTGAGTCTTCCTTGAATATTACCTTGGGGTGCCTTGGGCATCCCCAAGATTAGGCTCTTGCCGCTCCTTATTCCTTTATCCATCGTAGTCTCACCCAAAACTTGAAAACTTCAACACACAAAACTCAACAGAAACCTTGTGAGATCCGTTAGTATAACAAACAAATCTTAAACTATAGGTACTATTGTAAATTGATTCATATTTAATATTTGCATAATGCTACTGTACTCCAACTTCTCCATGACTCATACCCCCCGATACGATCTATAGATTCATCAGAATAAGCAAACTATGCAACAAAAACAGAATCTGTCTAAAACAGAATAGTCTGTAAAGATCTGAATTTACGTCATACTTCTGTAACTCCAAAAATTCTAAAAAAATTAGGACAACGTGGGAAATTCATATATAAATATTGTGTAAAAAATTCAGAAGGTTCTGACGCTCCAGATAAAAAAAATTCCAACACTGGACGCAAAAGTTTCTGTTTTCAAAACAGCATCAATTATACTATCTTCCAAATCATCCCATAGGCATTACTTGGCACAAACACTAATTAAAACATGAAAATACAATCATAACAGAACCTATAATTGTGTAAACACTCAAGAACATAAGGTATTGGGTTGTCTCCCAACAAGCTCTTTCTTTATAGCCATTAAGATAGGCTTCGAGATTTTAATGATGCTCACATAAAAGATAAGAATTGAAGCACAAAGAAAGCATCATATAGCATGTAAGAAACATATTTAAGTCTAACATACTTCCTATGCATAGGTATTTTATAGGCAAACAAATTATCAAGACAAAAAGTATCTATCATATGCAAGGAAGAAGAACGAAGCATTAACAATTTGAACTTCAAGAGAGGTAATTGAGTAACATGAAAATTTCTACAACCATATTTTCCTCTCTCATAATAATTACATGTAGGATCATAGTCAAATTCAATAATATAGATATCATATAAAATATTCTCTTCACGATCCACATGCATAAAAGTTTTGTAATCTTCCAAGATAGTGGGATTAACATCAACTAAAGTCAGGACCTCTCCAAACCCACTTTCATCAAAAATTTCATAAGATTGAACACTCTCCGAACATGTGGGATTCTTTTTACCTAAAGTTGACACTCTTCCAAACCCACTTTCAATATTATTGTAAATATTATTATCAATAACATATTCATCATGAGGCTTAAATAAATTTTCAAGATCATAAGAAGCATCATCCCAATCATGATCATTAGAATGAGTAGTGGACATAACAAAATTATCATCCCCAAGCTTGTAGTTTTGCATATTATTAGCACAATTCACATTAATAGAATTTATAGTAACATCATTGCAATCATGCTTTTCAATCAAGGAGCTATCATGACTCACTTTATAAATTTCTTCTTCTAACACTTCATCACAATTTTCAGATTCATGATTTTCAAGCAAAACTTCATAGAGAAAATCAAGAGCACTCAAATCACTAGCAATTGGTTCATTATAATTGGATCTTTTGAAAAGATTAGCAAGTGGATGAGGATCCATAGTGAACTTAAATTTTTGTTTTACTTTCTGTTCTTGTGTGTTGACATGGCGATAAAAGCAAGCAAGCAAATAAAATATTTTTGTGTTTTTCTAAAAAAATTAGAAGTGGGGGGGGGGGATGAAAACGAGAGGCAAATGAAAATAAAATAAATGCAAGTGGATGATAGTTTGTGCGAAGGTACTTGGTTATTTTGATGATGTCTCCCCGGCAACGGCGCCAAAAATTCTTCCCGCTACTTGTAGTCTGCGTTGGTATTTCCCCGAAGAGGAGAGGATGATGCAGTATAGTAGAGATAAGTATTTCTCACAGTTAAGAACCAAGGTTATCAATCCAGTAGAAGAACCAAGCAAAATTCCGTTAAGCGCACCTGTACACAAAAGAGCAAACACTTGCACCCAACGCAAATAAGAGGGTTGTTAATCCTCTTAGCGGTTATTTGCAAGGATTAAATCTTATAGAGATAAATAGATAAACTAAAATACTAATTAAAATAAAAGTAAATAAATTGCAGCAAGGTATTTTTAGGTTTTTATATATGATAAAGTAGACCGGGGGCCATAGTTTTCACTAGAGGCTTCTCTCTCGAACACATAGCATACGGTGGGTAAACAAATTACTATTGGGCAATTGATAGAAAAGCAAATAATTATGACAGATTCATGGTAATGATCATGTATATAGGCATCACATCCGAGACAAGTAGACCGACTCCTGCCTGCATCTACTACTATTACTCCACCCATCGACCGCTATCCAGCATGCATCTAGGGTATTATGTATGAAACAGAGTAATGCCTTAAGCAAGATGACATGATGTAGACAAAGTAAACTCAAGCAATATGATTAAACCCCCTCTTTTTATCCTTAATGGCAACAATACAAATATGTGTCATGTCCCCTTCTGTCACTGGGATTGAGCACCGCAAGATTGAACCCATCACAAAGCACCTCTCCCATTGCAAGACAAATCAATCTAATAGTCCAAACCAAATCGATAGATCGGAGAGAAATACAAAGCTATAATAATCATGCATAAAATAGTTCAGAGAAGACTCAAATATTTCTCATGAATAATCTGATCATAAACTCACAATTCATCGGATCCCAACAAACACACCGTAAAAGAAGATTACATCGGATAGAACTCCAAGAACATTGAGGAGAACATGGTATTGAAGATCAAAGAGAGAGAAGAAGCCATCTAGCTACTAGCTATGGACCCGTAGGTCTGTGGTAAACTACTCACACATCATCAGAAGGGCAGCAAGGTTGATGAAGAAGCCCTCCGTGATCGATTCCCCCTCCGGCAGATTACCGGAAAAGGCCTCCATATGGGATCGCGGAAGAACAGAGGCTTGTGGCGGCGGAAAGGTTTTTTCTTCTGGCTCCCTGTTGGTTTTGGAATATTTGGGAATTTATAGCGTTGGAATTAGGTCAAGAGGTGCCACGAGGGGCCCACAAGCCTGGGGGGCGCGCCCTACCCTCCGGGCGCGCCCTCCAGGCTTGCCGCCTCCTCGTGGCTCTTATGGTCTTCTCCCGAAGCTTCCTGGGTCTCTTCTGGTCTAGAAAAAATTAATCCAAAGTTTTTTTCTCGTTTGGACACTTTTTGATAATGATTTTCTGAAAAGGCAAAAACAAGCAGAAAACAGCAACTGGCACTGGGCACTGGGTTAATAGGTTAGTCCAAAAAAATGATATATAATGGCATATAATTGCATATAAAACATCCAAGATTGATACTATAATAGCATGGAACAATCAAAAATTATAGATACGTTGGAGACGTATCAATTATCGATTTCGGTTTTCGCTTGAGGACAAGTGAGGTCTAAGCTTGGGGGAGTTGATACGTCTATTTTGCATCATGTTTTCCTACTGTTATTTATTATGTTTTGGGTCATTATTTCACTTTATGATACAATTCTTATGCCTTTTCTCTCTTATTTTGCAAGTTTCACATGAAGAGGGAGATTGCCGGCAGCTGGAATTCTGGACCGGAAAAGGCTACAACAGAGATAGCTATTCTGCACAACTCCAAATGACCTGAAAATTTACGGAGAATTATTTTGGAATATATAAAAATATTGGCGAAAGAAATACCAGGAGGGGACCCACCAGGAAGCCACAAGCCTGGGGGGCGCGCCCTACCCCCCTGGGCGCGCCCCCCGAGCTTGTGGGGCCCCGGGCTGGCCTCTGGCCCCCTCCTTCTGCTATATGAAGCCAGTTTCCCTAGAAAAAAAATCAAGAGAAGACTTTCGGGACGAAGCGCCGCCGCCTCGAGGTGGAACCTGGGCAGGAGCACTTTTGCTCTCCGGCGGAGCAATTCTGCCTTGGAAACTTCCCTCTGGGAGGGGCAAATCGAAGCCATCGACATCACCAATGATCCTCTCATCATGGGAGGACCAATCTTCATCAACATCTTCACCAGCACCATCTCATCTCAAACCCTAGTTCATCTCTTGTATTCAATCTTTGTCCCAAAACCTCAGATTGGTACCTGTGGGTTACTAGTAGTGTTGATTACATCTCGTAGTTGATGCTAGTTGGTTTATTTGGTGGAAGATTATATGTTCAGATCCTTAATGATATTCAATACCCCTCTGATCTTGAACATGAATATGATTTGTGAGTAGTTACTTTTGTTCTTGAGGACATGGGAGAAGTCTTGTCATAAGTAATCATGTGAATTTCGTATTCGTTCGATATTTTGATGATATGTATGTTGTTGCTTACTTTAGTGGTGTCGTGTGAACGTTGACTACATGACACTTCACCATATTTGGGCCTAAGGGAAGGCATTGTGGAGTAGTAAGTAGATGATGGGTTGCTAGAGTGACAGAAGCTTAAACCCTAGTTTATGCGCTATTCCGTAAGGGGCTGATTTGGATCCATAAGTTTCATGCTATGGTTAGATTTATCTTAATTTTTCTTTCGTAGTTGTGGATGCTTGCGAGAGGGGGTAATCATAAGTAGGAGGCTTGTTCAAGTAAGAACAGCACCCAAGCACCGGTCCACCCACATATCAAATTATCAAAGTAGCGAACGCGAATCAAATAAACATGATGAAAGTGACTAGATGAGAATTCCCATGTGTCCTCGAGAACGCTTTGCTTTATATAAGGGACCGTTCCAGCTTGTCATTTGCTATAAAAAGGATTGGGCCACCTTGCTGCACTATTGTTACACTTGTTACTTGCTACTCGTTACAAATTATCTTGCTACAAAACTATCAGTTACCGCTACTTTCAGTGCTTGCAGAAAATACCTTGCTGAAAACCGCTTATCATTTCCTTTTGCTCCTCGTTGGGTTCGACACTCTTACTTATCGAAAGGACTACGATTGATCCCCTATACATGTGGGTCATCATGACTCCATTTGCCCTAATTCTTGGCCTATAAATTCTCATATATTCAGAAACCGCTGAAGCAAGACCCAAACCAATTTTATCGCCGCCGCAAGCCTCTGTTCTTCCGCGATCCCATCTGGAGACCTTTTCCGATACTCTGCCAGAGGGGGAAACCATTGGGAAGGTAATCTTCATCGATCTTGCTGCCATCAGGATGATGTGTGAGTAGTTCCCATAGGACCTACAGGTCCATAGTAGTAGCTAGATAGCTTTTTTCTCTCTCTTTGATCTTCAATACAATGATCTCCTCAAATTTAATCCTTGCAATTGGCGAGAACAAGGGGATTGACAACCCCCTTGCCTTCGTTGGGTGCAAACATTTGCTTTGTGTGTGTAGGTACTGCTTACGTTGTTTGTCTGTTGTCTCCTTCTGGTTCGATAAACCTTGGTTCTTAACCGAGGGAAATACCCTCTGCTACTATACTACTTCACCCTTACTCTTCAGGGAAGCCCAACAACTCTACAGAGAGTAGCAATTAGCATGAGTAATACAACCTTCATGAAGGGCTGTTGTTTTAAGGTGGGCGGGCCAAACAGAAGAAAGTAGTTTCTGGGCTGTTGTTTTATGGCCCAGGAGTCTATGTATAGTGTATAAATTTCATGGGTTGAGTGTGCCACGGCCCATTCGGCCTTGCTGAAGCTCCGCCAGTGCTCTAGGGAATCTCGACAAAAGATAGACCTTCTATTTATAGGGTTGACCCGTGTGTGAACATTCTCGCGAAATGCACAAGCAACTGCAAGAGCAACTCTGCAAATAAAAAATCCGTCATAATTTTACCATTTATATAAGTTTTCTCGATGCCTTTTTTGTGTTGGTTCCATGGAGTCTTGCCGAACCTCTAGATCAGTACGAGCAGATACCTCGGAGGTACCTTCTACTTCGGTAATAGATCGGCGGATCATCTAGGCGAAATTCTAGTGGCAGGGAGGTTTAACCTAGCTGTAGGAATCGACGAATCTTCACAAACATTTACTCTACTTTTGATGTGTTGAACTTGGTGAGTTGATTGTTAATTTGCACCTTCATTGTGTTCGCGGGTGAGATCGTGTACGTTAATTTAATTTTTTGTGTAGCATGTTCCCCTATAGGATCCATGTTGGTACCTTCTAACTCAAATTTCATGTTTTCGATAGTTGTATTTCGTAGAGCTAAAAATCTAATTTTTTTTTGTGGACTATTTGTTTAGTTTAGTAGGCTTGCATTTTTGCCTTGATCTATTGAAACCTTAAATATTTGCCACGGCAAAATTCAATTCATTGCCCTGCCACTATGACACACACGATTCATGTTCTAAAAGTGCTTTATGGGTGAACAACTTTTTCCAACCGCGTGTGATTGGCCTCATCACACACGGTTTCGAGTACCCTTTTGCCATTAGAGTCTTAAAAGACAAACTATGTACAAGTGGTTCCTTTAGAAAGTCCATTTTAAATCCTCGATGTGATCTGAACTACGTACTATGAAATTGTTCATATATATTAAACACTAAATTTTCTAGAACTATTTAACTTTGACACTAGCCTAGTTTTAGATTTTAGATAGTGGCTTTCCATGGTGTTCTAGAAAAAATATGTGACAAAACCTTTGGATTTAGGGAACGCTATGAACTGTGAAATGCAAAATTTCATATGAAAAAGCTATGGCTGTTTTGGCAGATGTGAAAAAAATAACAAGAGACATTCATGTAATATTTTTTTATTAGAATATAACTTGTCGTACTTTTTGGGCCCCCTATCTGTTACACCCCTCGCCCGTGTTCACATTTTTTTATTTTTCTACAATTTAGATTCAAAACGACACTTAGTAGCCAGGTTAAGGTTTGGAGAGTGGTTTCTTGCTCCGAGATTCACATAAAATCAGAAATAATTCATAGTCATGGAGGATGCCATAAAGTAGGAAGTTAGAAGGTAATATGATCATCTATGCTCCATACAAAATACACTTCAAATTAATGATTTTTCTTTCTTTTGCACATAGCATAAATGGCCATATTATTAGATGAAAAATTTGTGGGTTATCATTCCTCAGAGCATTCCCTTCGTTATTGATTTTTTATATGTTTTGAAAGGTCATGAACACAAAACTATTTTTCAAAACCGATATAGACAACATTTCAAACTGTGGTCGGAACGTTAGGCTTTAATTTAGGAGTTTGCATAATTTAATTAGGATGGGATCGTACGAAGCACAATAATTGAGGCATCAAAACAGACTTTTATTTATGATTTTTTAATGCATCAGGTAAAAATATGCAATAAATCAACTAAGCTAATATTTCTGTTGAACCGAGTCCAAATGCTAAATCATATATAACTAAATAGGTGATTCCACTAAGCTATTTCTCTCAATATGCAAACTTGCCACCTCAACATGCAACCATGCATAAAAAAAGCCAACCTCAACACGCAACATTGCATGGGAACTTTCATTATATTATGTTACTTATAATCAATAAATATTACACATATAAAATAATCAAAGCCATATGTATTTTTATTTTTATAGTAATATTATTAATCCAAATATGCAAGTTCTATGAAACTAAATTTATTGAAATTTATTAGAACCAATCCTCGTATCAACTATCAACGTTCGGATTTCACAAAAAGAAAAAACAAACTATCAGCGTGCGGGGTACCGTCTAGTTTATTCTATTGATTACTTGGAAGAGCGATTGCACAATTAATTAAGAAAAACCATACCTCTCCCACCCCTCCCACGTCGCCCCCCCCCCCCCCCCCGCGTGGCGATAGGGAGGGAACCGTAGATCGCGCCGCCGGTCCCCCTCCCCTCCTTCCTCCTCCCTCGCCGCCGCCAGGGGCTCGGTCGGGCAAAGGCCGGTCGGCGCCGGCGGCGGTGGGGCATCCTCGTCCTCCCGTGCGGTGGGGTTGGCGTGGGTCAACACCCCGGGCCAGGGCGTGGCGCTGACGCCGGGCGCCACGACGGTATGCCGCTCAGGTATGGTGGCAGCTGTAGCGGCGGCGCGGTGGTGGTGTGTGCCTGGCGCGACGGCGGCGGCCGACCGGTCTTCTCATCCGGCGGCAAGGGCTGTGGACGACTCAGGTCACGGGCGGCCGCCTCTACTATGGCGAGGGCTGACGGAGGCGGCGGCGCGGCATCGGTGTGCTCGACTACCTCCTCTACGGCTGTGGTGGCACATGGATCGACGGCGGGTGGCGGCTCCTCTCTTGTGCTCTGGTTGCTGGCTCATGGCTGGCCGGTAGGTGGCAGGGGCGCCTTGAGGGGGGAGGCAGGGGTGCCTCCTGGACTCGACGTCGCCGGGATTTGGAGGTGCCAGATTTGGCGTTCCGGGTGGTTGCAGCGTGGCTGGCCGCCGGCGAGTTTCCCTGCCCAGATCTGGCCGGCTGCCGGTCGGTCCTGCCAAAGGTGCTCGTTTGGGGCGGAAAGGGGTCTTTTCTGCCCCTTAACCCGTTGACGATGTCGGTGTGCGGCGGCGGTCGAGGGGCAGTCTCGGATGTCGGGGCGGTGGCCTCGGTGGTGAGTGTCGGTACCAAAACCGGCAGATCTCGGGTAGGGGATCCGAACTATGGGTCAAGGAATCGATGGTAACAGGGAACGTAGAGACAGCGATTTACCCAGGTTCGGGCCCTCTCGAGGAGGTAATACCCTACGTCCTGCTTGATTGTATTGATGTGATTGTATGAAGGTTACAGAGTTGATCTACCTCGAGATCGACGGGGCTAAACCCTAGATTATGAGTCTCCTCCCTACGGACTAAACTTCCTGGTTTATATAGACACCAGGGGGGCCCTAGGGTTACATATGGTTGGTTACCATCAGGGATAACATGCCGGTTATGCCATCTATTCCTTGGAGGAGACGCCAAGACTTCAGAGATTTCCTTCTTTCATACGGGGTCGTCCCCAATCCAGCCTTCCATCGACGTGTAGAGAGCGGCCCACCAGTCCGGCCCATGAGAGATAGGCCGGCAGCCCGAGTACCCCCTAGTCCGGGACACCCTCAGTAGCCCCCGAACTAGCCTTCAATGCCGAGGTCTACGGTCTTTGGCAGCTTCATGCTTCAGAAGTCTTCGGCTTGGATGGCGAGTTCCTCCCGTTACCTATATTTGGATTAACAATAATTCGGCCACCAATAAGTCAGTTACCGAGGTATCTTCAGAGATAGAATTAAATGACGACCCTCGATTTCTGCGTGCCCACGGAATGCGAGTGGCCCGATGGGTTCTTACAAAAATGTCCCTTTAATAGGCCAAGGGCGTGGAGGTTAATGCACCCCACCCCCTGCCATTCTTCTCCACATCCTCGCAAAGCCAAAGTCAGCAAACAATGGCAAGCGCCCCAGGCTCTTCCTCATGCCCTCATGGCCCCTGTCAAGGTGATTGGGCGGGATGCTCCGTATCTTGTATGCGACTACGTAGGCTTGAGGCGCAGGGGTATCTGCCCGCCTCAGATCTCACATCCACCCGCCCCGGATTAACTTCCGCAGACGGAAAGGCCCTTGCGGAGAACTTCCCTTCCCCTCACGAGGAGGAGAGAGTTTGCTTCGTGCCTTTTGTGCTACGAGGCCTAGGTTTTCCCATTCATCCCTTCTTGAGGGGTTTACTAGAGTTCTACGGGATTTAGCTCCACCACCTTACCCCCGGATCGATCCTCCATATTTCGGGCTTTGTCGCTTTATGCGAGATGTTCCTGGGCTGCGAGGCGCACTTTGAGTTGTGGAGGAAATTCTTCTGCCTAGTCCCCCGCACCCGGGAAGGGGTCATCTACGAGGTCGGCGAAGCCGAAGTATGGCGCATTGCCGGGATCGGATACCCCGTTGGGACTCCGAAGAAGGACGCCGAAGAGTGGACTTCGGAATGGTTTTATATCGAAGACGTCCCTTTATTCGATCCAGTTCGAAGGGGTCTACCGGAATTTTCATTGGCTTCTCCAACGAAGCGGTTCAACTGGCGCCCGAAGAGTCCTTCTCAAGAGGAAAGTGCTGAAGTAGCTCGTCTGGCTGCTCAAGTGAGGTGGTTAGCTCATAACGGACTAACCATCGTTGATGTGATGGCAATAGCCATTGCTCGATGTGTCCAGCCTCTCCAACAGAGAATTCATCCGCTATGGAAATACAATGGGGAGGACGACGCTGCCCGGTACACCAAGAAGGGGCCCGCCAATCAGGCGGCGATAGCCGCCATACTAGCCAGTTTGTTCAAGGGGGAAGAGCAAGAGTTCGCTCGACTAAAGCTCAAGAAAGGCTTCTCGATGTATGATCCCATCGAAATGGTGAGTTTGACCACTCTTTTTAGTTCGGATATTACCCCGGACTTTTCATAATCGGATCTTCAGCTTGTCCGAACAGAGTTGGAGGCGATGGATCGAAACGGTGAGTTGCCCGGCTCCTCAACCGGAGAATTACTCTCGCGCTGACGATCCTGGGTTCCATGACGACCCTGAAACATCCATTAATTTCGAGGACGGGGTCTTCTACCAGGAGAGCCTTGATGGCTCCAAGGTGGCCCTGTTGGCCGATCATCCCGGGGCACTTCCCTCCTCCGTGGTAAGTGGCCAATGGGCTTCCTCTCGAAAGAAACGCTCAGCCGCTGCAGGCCCGAACACACTGACACCTACTCCCAAGGGCCGCCGCACGACGCGCCGAACAGCCGCAAAGGCGGCACCAGCAGCTCCGATGACAAGTAGTCATGGGGTGACCCCACGTGTGGCCCCAACGGGAGCTACATCATCGGCGCCCCGCCCGAAGAGGTAATGTATTCACTGTACTGTTATGGCCTCTATCATCAACATCCACCGCATATGCCAATAATTTGTTCCATGGTGTTCGATAGACGATGTGTGGAACCGCCCGCGGCCGAGGATGTTGAGAAGGTGCCAAGGGGTGACTCAAATCCGAGGTCGCCAGATGTAACCGGAGATACTCCGGGAGCCACTGCTGAGGACCAAAATCCCGAGGACTCGGGAGACATCTCGGTCAATAATTCCGAAGTTGAAAGTGTGATGAATCATCGGCGGTGCAAGGCATCACTTCGGCAAACCGCGTTGTCTAATCAGGAGGTCAATGCTCTTAGCTCGGTAGATGCATACCTCGGCGCTGCCCGAACGGGACTTGAAGGCGCAGTGAGGCTCATGTCTACGAATATGCAGGTATAGTAATAGTTTTGACAACTAGTACCTAACCCAGTAGCCCCCGAGCCTTAATTTGGGCGGGACGGCCGAGTTAAGGGTCTGATATCCATGTTGCCCTGCTATTTGTGCAGACTGTTCGGGAGCAGAACAAAAAGCTGTCCGAGGACCTCAAGCTGGCTCAAACAGAGTTAAAGTGTGTGAAAACCGAGCTAGAGGGGGTGAAAACATTCACCAGAGGGGCACATGGTAAGTGCCTGAATTTAAAGTTCATTAAAGGGAAAATGGGGTGGAACACCTCCACTAATGAAAAATGTTTCCATAGCAGCCGAGACGATAAATCAGCTGCAGAAAGACCTGGATATGGCCAGGAAAGCCCAAAGATATGCGGAGTCACAGCAAGAGGCTGGCTACCGGGTGCTGTCCCGAAGTCATGAGGAGAGGGAGAAGCTTAAGGCGGAAGGCGAACAACAGGTCCAAGAAATCAAAAGCTTGAAAGCTCAACTGACTGTAACCCAAGAGGAGAACCAAAGACTGAAAGCAGGCATGTTCGGTAAGTGCAATCTAACTCGCCCGTTCAATAACTGAACGTATACGGTAACAAGATGAACAATGCCACGTCTTATTGTAGTTCTGCTGACTGGGCGTCCCGAAGAGGAAGCCGGTTCCTTCGGGCGGGACCTGCTGAAGGAGCTATCCGCTGTACATGAGCGGGCCCAGAGAGCCATGAAGAGCATGTTCAAAGCACTGTGGCCTGGCAAAGTGGCTCCGGAAGGGATGGCCGAACTCGCGAGTCGCTTCAAAGGAGCTCGGTGCCGCTTTGAGTTATGGAAGATGTCATCTTGTCGTGAAGGAGCACGGGAAGCGTGGGCGATGATCAAGACCCGATTCACCAAGCTGGAACCGGAGCATTTGGCGAGAGTTGGGCCGGTAGGGCCAGATGGGCAGGAAGTGCCCGTGCATCTGGTATATGACCAGGTTATGCCCGCAGCTCGGCTGTCCCAAGCAGATTGTGCTCTGGAGACCATAATAGATGGTCTAGATCAAGATTGATAGGTCGATTCTATGTACCTATGTACTTTACATCGGATAGTCTCCAAACCGGGCAGAAAAAACGTTGTCTTAACCGGCCATCGGCTTCCGCCTCCTCGACCAGAAGCCAAGGAGTGTTTTCCTACTATGCAATCCGAGAACATCGGAAAGATACTTCGGAAAACCAGCCAATCCGGCCACTTGGTGCAAACAGACAAAAACGTGCTCGGGGAGTTATGTTATATTACTGATTAACGTAAGAAACATCTTCCGACGAAAATAGTTCCGCTATGGGTTCCTTTCGTCAGGTGACCACGTTATCCGTGGATGGATAACCGAGTACCCGAATTTAGACGGGGACGGTTACTTCGGGAAAATACCCCGGAAACTTGGTGATAGGTACCAATTATTTTCACTTCCCCGTGGCCGACCAACTTGTTGTCGTAAGACGCTAGCTTTCGGCTTCACCCGTCTGAGGTACGTACCCGGGAAATCCGGACGTAACAATCACAGAGGTGCTCCCTTTACTCCATAAACACAGGAGCGAGGCAACCCAGCTTGGCCAAATCTTAAGTCAAGTTGATGCATATAGTGGCTTGAGAACGATAAAGGAAGGTTGCAAACACGTAAAAAACGGATGATTGCATAAATGAAATTTGACGAGCTTCGTAAAAGAAGCCCCCGGGTAACAAAGTGTGGTACATTCAAAGATGTTTGCCGAAGAAGAACTTAACGTAATTCGGCATTTCCGAACACAACCCGGGAGAGACTATTGACTAGAAAGATGAAGATCCGAAAAGGATAAATCAAACGAGGTAAGTTTGCGGGACTAGCCATAGAAACGTCGCAGCCGAGCTGCCTTCCATGGGTTTGGTTCGAGGCGATCGTCCGTCGGGTCGCGGAGGCGGTACGCCCCGCCCGTGAGTACTTGGTCGATTATGAAGGGCCCCTCCCATTTGGGCGCCAGCTTATGCTTCTGCTTCTCTGGGAGGCGCAAGACTAAATCGCCAACGTTGTAGGCCTTCGCCCGTACTTCCCTGCTCTGATAACATCTGGCCTACTGCTGATAAAAAGCAGAACGAGCCCGAGCTATGTCGCGCTCGCCCTCCAAGGCGTCCAGGTCATCTTGCCGATCCAGCTCGGCCTCCTTTTCTTCGTACATACGCACCCGAGGGGCGTCGTGAATAAGGTCGCAGGGGAGGACGGCTTCTGCCCCATATACCATGAAGAATGGTGTGTAGCCCGTGGATCGATTAGGAGTGGTGCGTAGGCCCCACAGTACGGAGTCGAGCTCCTCAACCCAATGGCAGCCGTAGTCTTTCAAAGATCGGACCAAACGAGGCTTAATGCCGCTCAAGATCAGGCCGTTCGCTCTCTCGACCTGTCCATTAGACTGTGGGTGATACACCGAGGCGTAGTCGAGCTTAATGCCTAAATTAGCGCACCAGTCTTTGACTTCCTGGGCGGTAAAGTTGGATCCGTTGTCCGTTATTATGCTGTGGGGAACACCGTAACGGTGTACGACGCCGGATATAAAGTCATGACCGGCTTAGACTTGGCTGAAGTGACCGGCTTTGCCTCGATCCATTTAGTGAATTTATCTACCATGACGAGTAGATATTTATTTTTCTTGGTCCCCCCTTTAAGTGGTCCAACCATATCCAGCCCCCAGACCGCGAAAGGCCAAGTAATTGGGATCGTCCGAAGGGCCGTGGGGGGCATATGACTCTGATTTGCAAAGAGCTGGCATCCAACGCAATGTTGGACCAATGTCTGGGCGTCTGTTCGGGCAGTGGGCCAAAAGAACCCTGCTCGGAAAGCCTTGCTGACCAGGGCCCGAGCTGCCGCGTGGTGACCGCCCATGCCAGCGTGAATCTCGGCCAGAAGCTGCCTTCCCTCCTCTTCGAAGAAACATCTCTGGAGGACGCCAGTAGTACTTTTCTTATATAGCTCTCCCTCGTGGACTTTATAGGCTTTAGATCGTCGAAGGATACACCTGGCCTCAGTCTGGTCAGCCGGTAATTCTTGGCGGAGGAGGTAGGCGAGGAAAGGCTCGGTCCATGGCGCGATTACCGCCATGACTTCGTGAGCCGAAGTTGTCATTGCGATGGCCGAGCCCCCGATAATTCCATTATCTGGTTCAATAGGCGGAGGGACGAACCCTCCTGGGGTATTGGTGTCCGAGCCCTGGGCGTTCTCCTGCCACACCACAGACGGCTTGAAAAGTCGTTCCAAGAAGGTGTTCTCGGGGACGGGGTCGCGCTTAGCGCCCATTCGAGCCAGGATATCCGCAGCTTGATTGCTGTCACGAGGTGTATGGTGAAACTCCAGTCCTTCGAAGCGGGCGGAGATCTTCAGGACGGCGTTGCGGTATGCTGTCATTTTTGTGTCTTTTGCGTCGAATTCGCCGTTAACTTGAGAGATGGCAAGATTAGAATCTCCCCATACCTCGAGCCGCTGTATGCCCATTGACACTGCCATCCGAAGTCCGTGCAGCAGAGCCTCGTATTCGGCTGCGTTGTTGGAGTCGGTGTACATGATCTGGAGTATGTACCGAATATTGTCGCTAGTGGGGGATGTGAGGACCACTCCAGCCCCCAGTCCTGCGAGCATTTTGGAGCCGTCGAAGTACATCGTCCAATGTGAGTATGTGCTGTACTCCCTAGGGAGTTCGGCTTCCGTCCATTCCGCCACAAAATCAGCCAAAACTTGAGATTTAATAGCTCGGCGTGGTCGATAGATGATTTCGAAGGGGAGAAGTTCTATAGCCCATTTGGCTATGCACCCTGTGGCGTCACGATTGTTGATTATGTCATTCAATGGTACTTCGGATGCTACCGTAACCGAGCACTCCTGGAAGTAATGGCGGAGCTTTCGGGATGCCATGAAAACTGCGTAGGCAATCTTCTGGTAATGCGGGTACCTTGTTTTACACGGGGTAAGCACTTTGGATACATAGTACACAGGTTTCTGTACCTGGAACTTGTGACCCTCGGCCTCTCGTTCGACAACGAGAACCGCACTAACCACCTGATTCGTCGCCGAGATATATAGCAGCATTGGCTCAGCCGGGCTGGGTGCCGTCAAAATCGGGTTGCTGGCCAGTAGAGTTTTTATTTCTTCGAGTACCGCCGCCGCTTCGCTAGTCCATTCGAAGTTCTTTGTCCGTTTGAGCAATTTATATAGCGGCAGGGCCTTTTCGCTGAGGCGCGAGATGAAGCGGTTTAGGGCTGCAACAGTACCGGCCAGTTTCTGGACGTGTTTGAGCTCAGTGGGGATAGCCAACTCGGACAGTGCCCAGATTTTTGCTGGGTTGGCCTCTATTCCTCTATGGGAAACTATGAAGCCGAGCAGCTTGCCGGCCGGCACTCCGAAGACACACTTTTCCGGATTAAGCCGTATATCGAAAGTCCGAAGATTGTCAAAGGTTTGCCGGAGATCGTCCACTAGCTGGCTGACGTGTTTGGTTTTGATAACCACATCGTCCACATAAGCTTCGACTGTTTTGCTGATTTGTTTCTCCAGACACGTTTGGATCATGCGCTGGTATGTGGCCCCTGCATTCTTTAAACCGAAGGGCATTGTGTTGAAGCAGAATGGTCCATAGGGAGTGATGAATGCGGTGGCCGCCTGGTCGGACTCCTTCATTTTGATTTGATGGTATCCGGAGTAAGCGTCAAGGAAACATAGCGAGTCGTGCCCGGTGGTGGCATCAATGATCTGGTCGATGCGGGGCAAGGGGAAAGGATCCTTAGGGCAGGCTTTGTTCAAATCCTTGAAGTCGACGCACAATCGCCAGGACTTATCCTTCTTCGGCACCATGACCAGGTTGGCCAACCACTCAGGATGTTTGATGTCCCGGATGAATCCGCTTCGAGCAACTTGGCCAGTTCCTCACCCATGGCTTGACGCTTGGGTTCGGAAAACCGACGGAGAGTCTGTTTAACTGGCTTGAAACCTTTGATTATGTTCAGGCTGTGCTCGGCTAATCTACGCGGGATCCCTGGCATGTGTGAAGGGTGCCAGGCGAAGATATCCCAGTTTGCGCGCAGAAATTGGCGCAATTCTTCATCAACCGCGGGGTCCAGCTGGGCTCCGATGGACGCCGTCTTGTTGGGATCTGTTGGGTGCACTTGGAATTTAACGATTTCATCTGCTGGTTTAAAGGACGTGGATTTTTGCCTTTTATCCAGGATGACATCGTCCTTGTCCACCGTTGAGCGGAGCGCGGTTAATTCTTCGGCCGCGAGGGCTTCGGACAACGCTTCGAGGGCGAGCGATGCCGTCTTATTCTCGGCTCGCAGGGCTCTGTCCGGATCACTTATTACCGTGAGTATACCGTTTGACCCTGGCATTTTAAGCTTCATGTACCCGTAATGTGGCACAACATGGAATCATGCGAAGGCATCGTGCCCTAGTAAGGCATGATACCCGCTGCAGAAGGGCACGATGTGGAAAAGTAATTCTTCGGACCGGTAGTTCTCGGGAGTTCCGAAGACCACATCAAGAATCACGCGGCCACTGGCACGCGCCTCCTTTCCGGGGATAATCCCTCGAAAGGTAGTGTGACTTTGCTCTATGTGGGATCTGTCGAACTGCATTTTATCCAATGTATCCTCGTAGATGAGGTTGAGCCCGCTACCGCCGTCCATCAACACCTTTTGTAGTCGGAATCCATCCACTATGGGGTCAAGGACAAGGGCGGCAGCGGCTCGAGTAGGACATGATCTCGGCTGGTCTTGTTCACTAAAAGTGATGGGTGTATCTGTCCAGGAGTCTGTCTCTGCCACGTGGTAAATTTGGGCGAGCTCTCGAAGGGCTCTCTTCCTCTGATTCTTCGAAGAGTAAGTCTCGTAGATTGTTAAGATTTTGGCGTCGTCGCCAAGGGGCATAACTGGACTTTTTGTGGAGTGCGGGCCTCCGAGAATGGCCTCGCCGCTCTTGGCGACTTGCCTGACCACCCAGCAAGCTCGAAGGCTGTGGGTTGGATTTGTAGAGTGTATGGGGCATGGTTTATCCAGTATTCCGTCAAGGACCGTTCTGGACCTCGTTAGGGGTTTCATCTTTTTCTCGGACGGCTCATAGTGGCGTGTCCGGTGAGGGAGCGCGCGTTTCGCCCAAGCTCGGTTTAGTTCCTCTGTGCAGGTTGACTCCCTTTGCTCAAGCTGGGCCTGCCAAGCGTACTCCATGGCGCAATATTTGGACCCCAGATCCGATAAATCAGAGAAATTTTGGATGTGTCAGCGGGCGAGGGCGTTTAAGACGCCCTCGTCTCTGCAGTTTTGCCGGAAGATCTCTAGAATGTCCTTGTCGCAGCCGTCCGGCATCTTAGTTTTGATGATAAGGAATCTGGCCCAGAAGTGTCGGACTGTCTCTCCGGGCTGCTGCTTAACGTACATCAGGTCCCATATGTCGGGACGTCCTGTGTTATCCGGACAATACTCGATGTGGGGGTGGGCGGGATAAAAAACTTGATCCCGGCGGAGTGTGAGTCCGGAGTTTTGGGGGCCGCGTCCTGGATTGTCGTGGAATTCGGTTCGCCGAGACCTGGATAATTGACCAAGCGCGGATGAGCGGATCCGGACTTGCATGTTGAGCCGGACTCCGGCTCTAAACCCTCTCCGGAGCGGAATTCGGCTGCCGAGCTGGAAGGCGAAGCCTGTTGGTCGAAAACCCGCACCTCATGCGTTTTTGGTTCGGAGGTAACGGGTGAGGCCTCTGAGGGGCCTTCGATAGTGGCGACCAAGTGAGTAGTGGCGGGGGTATAAATTTCCCTGTCGTCGGTTCTAAGCCCGATCTGATCGTATACCGAGGACTGGCCATCGGCGATTCCCAAAGCTTGGATCTGATCTAGTATCCCGTTTAATGACGAGAGATCGGTTGATTCTAGGTTCGGGTAATTTGCGGGGTCGACCCGCAGTATGGCCGTGACGGGGGTGTCAGAATTTGTCCCGAAGTTACGTTCTGCCGAGGCTGGAGTTCGACAACCGAGCACGGAGGTCAGATCCGGGCTCAAGGTTGAATCTGCAGCGGCTGCCGTCTCGGCGGCGGGGTTGGCCGTATTCGAAGCCGGCGCTTCAGGATTCGTGGGTCCGTCAGGCGAAGCTGAGGACCCCGTGAGGATAAGATCTCCCCGGGAGTCGGCGACGAATTTTAAGCCTCCAAACCTGATCTCCTGGTCGGGGGTGAAGTTGTCGACCCGGCCAAGGTGACCGGCCGGATCGGCGTGTAGCACGACGCTTCCGAATGCGAAGAGCTGGCCGGGAACAAAAGTGTCCCTGCGGCTAGCGCTGTTGCTGATGATTAGGCGAGCCATTGATCCTTGATGTCCCACGGCGGAACTCTCAATGAAAGCACCAATGTCGGTACCAAAACCGGCAGATCTCGGGTAGGGGATCCGAACTATGGGCCAAGGAGTCGATGGTAACAGGGAACGTAGAGACAGCGATTTACCCAGGTTCGGGCCCTCTCGAGGAGGTAATACCCTACGTCCTGCTTGATTGTATTGATGTGATTGTATGAAGGTTACATAGTTGATCTACCTCGAGATCGACTGGGCTAAACCCTAGATTATGAGTCTCCTCCCTACGAACTAAACTTCCTGGTTTATATAGACACCAGGGGGGGCCTAGGGTTACATATGGTCGGTTACCATCATGGATAACATGCCGGCTACGCCATCTATTCCTTGGAGGAGACGCCAAGACTTCAGAGATTTCCTTCTTTCATACGGGGTCGTCCCCAATCCAGCCTTCCATCGACGTGTAGAGAGCGGCCCACCAGTCCGGCCCATGAGAGATAGGCCGGCAGCCCGAGTACCCCCTAGTCCAGGACACCCTCAGTGGGAGGCACAATGCTTGTGGGCGGAGCTCGCGGCTCGGATGTTGGCCGGTTACCATGGTCATGCGGGCGGCGTGTTCGCTGGGGTACGACGGTCAGAGGCGGTGGTTCTACGGCACTTCATCTCGGAGGCGAAGAGGGCTTCTCGGGGTGAAACCATCTCTGGCTTTGCCAGGTCAGTGGCGGCGGCGCCTACGGGCGTCGTCTCCGTCTTGAAGGCGTCGCCGCGGTTCCTCTTCGTCCTCCGTGTTGCTCCGGGGGAAACCTCGATCCCTTGATCGGGCGTTGGCGGTGCTTCGGTGTCGTGCCCTTCTTGAAGGCTCCACCTTGGAGGTTCGTCGTGCACGGCTTCAACTCTTCGCTGTGATTCGTTCACGGTTGAGGGCTCCGACGACTTCAAGCGGGGCTCTCTCTTCCTTCCTGTAGATGGCTTGGACTTGTGTGGGTAGCTGTTCTCAACATCCTTGTATCTTGCCCTGTGTGTGTTCTGATGTGGAGTTGTATGAGGTTGGTTGTAACTGGATCATTGCTTTATATATAAAGCGGGGCGAGAGCATTTTGGGGTGTTAAGAAAAACCAGATAAAAACCGAGATTACAACGGTCTATACCTAGAGTACCACCGACCGACATGGTCATATATACCTGCACATACATGACAAAAACTACTGCTCCAAATGTGCCTTTCAGAAGTTAAGAATACTGAAAGGGAATGAGAACCCTAAACTCAAAGCGTATGACGTGCCTGTGTGATTTGAAACCGCCCTAGATCTACTCGACTAGCTAGGTACACATCTCCCTGCTAAATAGAGCCGGTTTCCTGTTATATGCATGCCACAAGTAGTGCAAATAAGTTGAAAATATGAAGCCTGTCAGCTTTCTTTTCGGCGAATGATGATGGTGCACACAAAAGGCCGGCCTTTTTGGGTTCACAGGCTTCAGAAAGACAAAATCATGCATCGCCTCTGCCTCCTGCGTCCGCGAGCAACCGCACGTACAAGCACGACCACCACAACACACGCTTCTGTGTGTACGCGTCCCATTTTATCCATCTTTCAGGCCCATCCATCGATCGTTTTGCTGCATATGTATACGTGACAAAGGAATGGCTCCAAGAGGGTGTGGACAAGCACGGAAGTCCTCGACGGATCTACTGCTTGCGGCGGGATGCAATGCAACGCAAGGCGCTCAGAGGCAGAGGCAGAAGTTGCTTTTGAATGTCTCCTCCGACGCGGCTCGTCTTGCCTCTTTCCACTGTGTCCTAGACTTGTTGACACAAGTCATATGGCACTGCACGCACTGCAGCCATAGCCAGTGTGCAGCAGCGCAGCCTAGTCCTTGTTTCTCTCGGTATGCTCACCATGCAATGCAATGCAACGCAAGCATTGTCACCGGAGGGAGACAGAGCTCTGAAACCCTGGAAGGACCATCCAGTCACGGGAGGAGAAAGGATGCCGGCCTTTCTTAACCTCTTTCCATCTCATCATTTCTGCAAAGTACCGCCGGTACATCATCATCAATCAGCGCCTTTAACTGCATGGTGCATGGTTCAAGTCGAAACAAAACTTGGAGCAGAATGCGTACGTACGTGAGAGAGAGAGAGCAGCTGTAGAGACCACCGGCAGAATCATGGACGCTGACTGGCCCGGAACAGCGACTGCTCACAAGCCAACAGAGGGAGGCGGTGGGGGCAGCCTGGCTGCGGTACGTCGGGTGTCGGAGGAGTCCACACACTAGTAGAAAACAGGGCTTTGGTCCAGCCCTGAAAAGCCCATTAATCCCGGTTCACTCACGAACCGGGACCCATGGGGGCATTGGTCCCGGTTCGTGAGGCCAGGGCGCCGGCTGGGCCTCGTGGGCCATTGGTCCCGGTTCGTCTGACCCCTTTGGTCCCGGTTCCAGACACGAACCGGGACCAATGGGCCTCGCTCCTGGCCCACAACCATTGGTCCTGGTTTGTGGCTGGAACCGGGACCGAATGTTGTCCTTTAGTCCCGGTTTCAACCACAAACCGGGACCAATGGTTGGCCTATATATACCCCCCCTGCCCGAGAGGAGAGCAGTGCACTGCTCTGTTTTTTTGGCCGGCCGTGGGAGAGCTTTGTGGTGCTCTAGCTCACCTCCTATGCACATGAGGTGTTCGATGAAATGCCCGAGCCACACTTAAGCTTTCTCCTCTGGAAGCTCCTTGTCCAAGCTTCATTTTCCTCAAGATTTGTCTAGGTTTGGCGGTCCGTCCTGTCCCGTCCCCGTCCTCACCGCCGTCGATCGCCCGCGCCCATCTCGGCGCCGGCACCACCGTGGTTAGCCTCTTCTTCTTATCTTCTTTCTAAAAAAAAAGTTCTTACTTGTATGATTTAGATGGATACTTGTGTAACTTTCTTACTTTTATTATTGTTTGTTATTCTATAGTGCGATGGTTTTGGTTATATGTTGTTCTAGATAGTTCTTACTTGTATGATTTAATTAGATGCTCTAGAGAGTTATATGTTGTTCAATAATGAGAACTATATAACGCACGCAGATGAACCGGCAATGGATGTACGGTGACCGACGCACCTCCGAGTATATTAAGGGCCTGCATAATTTTCTCGAAGCGGCTGAGGCAAACAAGCAGAATGGTTTTATGCATTGTCCATGTACTGTCTGTGAGAATACGAAGGCTTTCTCCAACTCTAAAACCCTTCACTTCCACCTGCTTGAGAAGGGTTTTATGCCACACTATAATGTTTGGACCAAGCACGGAGAAAGAGGGGTTATGATGGAAGACAACGAAGAAGAAGAGGATGATGACAACTACCCGCCCGCTGAATACGGTGATGCTGCAATGGGGGAAGCTGAAGATCAAGAGGAACCAGACGATGTGCCCGATGATGATCTTCGCCGGGTCATTGTTGATGCACAGAGAGAATGCGAAAGTGAAAGGGAGAAGTTGAAGTTCGATCGCATGTTAGAGGATCACAAAAAAGGGTTGTACCCAAATTGCGAAGATGACAACAGAAAGCTCGGTACCACACTGGAATTGCTGCAATGGAAGACAGACAATGGTGTATCTGACAAGGGATTTAGTTCGCTACTGAAAATAATGAAGAAGAAGCTTCCAAAGGATAACGAATTGCCCGGCAGTACGTACGAAGCAAAGAAGGTTCTATGCCCTCTAGGATTGGAGGTGCAGAAGATACATGCATGCCCTAATGACTGCATCCTCTACCGCGGTGCGTACGAGGATTTGAACGCATGCCCGGTATGCGGTGCATTGCGGTATAAGATCAGAAGAGATGACCCTGGTGATGTTGAGGGCCAGCGCACCGGGAAGAGGGTTCCTGCCAAGGTGATGTGGTATGCTCCTATAATACCACGGTTGAAATGTCTGTTCAGAAACAAAAAGCATGCCGAGTTGATGCAATGGCACATAAAAGACCGTAAGAAAGACGGGAAGTTGAGAGCACCCGCTGACGGGTCGCAGTGGAGAAAGATCGAGAGAAAGTGGAGCGACTTTACAGGTGACCCGAGGAACGTATGGTTTGGTTTAAGTGCAGATGGTGTTAATCCTTTTGGGGAGCAGAGCAGCAAGCATAGCACATGGCCTGTGACTCTATGTATGTATAACCTTCCTCCTTGGTTGTGCATGAAGCGGAAGTTCATTATGATGCCAGTGCTCATCCAAGGCCCTAAGCAACCCGGCAATGACATTGATGTGTACCTAAGGCCATTAGTTGATGAACTTTTACAGCTATGGAATGGAAGAGGTGTACGTGTGTGGGATGAGAACGAACAGGAGGAATTTGACCTACATGCGTTGCTGTTTGTAACCATCAACGATTGGCCTGCTCTTAGTAACCTTTGAGGACAGACAAACAAGGGATACCATGCATGCACACACTGTTTAGATTACACCGACAGTATATATTTGGACAAATGCAGGAAGAATGTGTACCTGGGGCATCGTCGATTTCTTTCGACCAACCATCAATGTCGAAAGAAAGGAAAGCATTTCAAAGGTGAGGCAGACCACCGGAAGAAGCCTGCCCTCCGTACTGGTGATCACATACTTGATATGGTCAATGATTTACAAGTAATCTTTGGAAAGGGTCCTGGCGGACTATCTGTTCCGACTGACGATGCGGGACGCGCACCCATATGGAAGAAGACATCTATATTTTGGGACCTACCCTATTGGAAAGACCTAGAGGTCCGCTCTGCAATCGACGTGATGCACGTGACAAAGAATCTTTGCGTGAACCTGCTAGGCTTCTTGGGAGTGTATGGGAAGACAAAAGATACACCGGAGGCACGGGAGGAACAGCAACGTGTGCATGAAAAAGACGGCATGCATCCAAAGCAGTATGAAGGTCCTGCCAGCTACGCTCTTACCAAAGAAGAGAAGGAAATCTTCTTTGAATGCCTGCTCAGTATGAAGGTCCCGTCTGGCTTCTCGTCGAATATAAAGGGAATAATAAATATGGCAGAGAAAAAGTTCCAGAACCTAAAGTCTCATGACTGCCACGTGATTATGACGCAACTGCTTCCGGTTGCATTGAGAGGGCTTCTACTGGAAAACGTTCGATTAGCCATTGTGAAGCTATGTGCATTCCTCAATGCAATCTCTCAGAAGGTGATCGATCCAGAAATCCTGCCAAGGTTAAGGAGTGATTTGGTGCAATGTCTTGTTAGTTTCGAGCTGGTGTTCCCACCGTCCTTCTTCAATATCATGACGCACGTCCTAGTTCATCTAGTCGACGAGATTGTCGTTCTGGGCCCTGTATTTCTACACAATATGTTCCCCTTTGAGAAGTTCATGGGAGTCTTAAAGAAATATGTTCGTAACCGCGCTAGGCCAGAAGGAAGCATCTCCATGGGCCATCAAACAGAGGATGTCATTGGGTTTTGTGTTGACTTCATTCCTGACCTTAAGAAGATTGGTCTCCCTCAATCGCGGTATGAGGGGAGACTGACTGGAAAAGGCACGCTAGGAGCGGACTCAATAATATGTAGGGACGGGCATTCTTGGTCTCAAGCACACTACACAGTTCTACAGAATTCTACCTTGGTGACCCCGTATGTCGATGAACACAAGAATATACCGCGCTCCAAACACCTGGAGCAGTGTGACGACTGGATTATATATGAACACATCAGGACTTTCGACAGTTGGTTGCAAACACGTCTCATGGGTGACAACACTGTTTCTGATGAGTTGTACTCGTTGGCCAGGGGACCATCTTCGACTGTATTGACTTACAATGGGTACGAGATAAATGGGAATACATTTTACACAATCGCCCAAGATGAAAAGAGCACCAACCAAAACAGCGGTGTTCGCTTTGATGCAGCAACCAATAGGGGAAAGGACACATATTATGGGTACATAGTGGACATATGGGTACTTGACTATGGACATGATTTCAAGGTCCCTTTGTTTCAGTGCAAATGGGTCAATCTGTCAGGAGGCGGGGTACAGGAAGACCCACAGTACGGAATGACAACAGTGGATCTGAACAATCTTGGGTACACAGACGAACCATTCGTCCTAGCCAATGATGTGGCGCAGGTTTTCTATGTGAAGGACATGTCTACCAAACCAAGAAAAAGAAAAGATAAGGAAGCGAATACATCATACGATGAGCCAAAGCGCCACATAGTTCTTTCAGGAAAAAGAGACATCGTGGGATTGGAGGGCAAGACAGACATGTCCGAAGATTATGAAAAGTTTCATGAAATTCCTCCCTTCAAAGTCAAGGCTGACCCAAGCACCTTGTTAAACGATGAAGATTATCCATGGTTACGGCGCAATAAGCAAAGGACACAAGCGAAGAAAAAGTGAAGACTTTCTCTCCACAACTATATCATTGCAGTTACATGTGAAGAAATGAAATTCCTTTTGTAACAGATGAGTTTTCGTCCGAAACCCTGATACTTCGAAAGAGATTGTCCGTTTTGTACACGAAGTGCATCTAGTTTTTGCCGTAACCCTCTCAACTTTTTATAACATGCTATGTGGGTGAAATGATGATACCATGCCAACTTTCAACCTTTTCAGAGTTCATTTGTAGTGCTTTTCAATTTCAGGGTCATTTAGCTCAAAAAAATCAGTAAATGCATGAAAAATACCAAATGAAGTCAGAAAGGGTTGAAAATTGATGATGTGGCTTTGAATGGTGCATTTTGAACACACAAAAAGTCTGGAGTTCAAATAAGTTCAAAAAAATGAAATCCCTTTGTAATAGATGAGTTTTCGTCCGAAACCCTGATACTTTGAAAGAGATTGTCCATTTTGTACACGAAGTGCATCCAGTTTTCGCCGTAACCCTCTCAACTTTTTAGCACATGCTATGTGGGTGAAATGATGATACCATGCCAACTTTCAACCTTTTTAGAGTTCATTTGTAGTGCTTTTCAATTTCAGGGTCATTTAGCTCAAAGAATGAACTAATAGCAAAAAGAATGAACTAGAAAACTTTTATGAAACTCTAATAGCAAAAAGAATGAACTAAAAATAATCAATTAAAATATTCTGTTATGATCAACTAAAACAAAACTATAATATTCTTCAATAGCAAAAAGAATCAACTAAAAAGCTTTTATAAAACTCTAATAGCAAAAGGAATCAACTAAAAAGCTTTTATAAACCTCTAGTATTTTTGAAACTAAAATTATATTAAATTTATGCAACTAAAATTATCAAAGTATTTTTTGTTCAAAACATTAATAGCAAAAAGAATTTTCATAACGAATTTTTTTGTTAGAAACTTTAATAGCAAACTAAAATAACCAAATCTGTTTTTTAATTAAAACAAAAATTTAAAATAACCTAAAACTTACCAAATTGAATATAATGATAAAACACAGTATTATTAAATAGCAGGAAAAAGAATCACTCAAAAATCTATTTTTTAGTAAAGTTATTCACAAACTAGTGATTCACACAAATTTCAAAAAATTCAAATTTAAACTATTCAAATTTGAAAACTAATGGCACTAACAGAAAGTTTATAATTTTTGTGACCTAAAAGCAAAAAGAATCACTGAAAAACAGTAAGTAGGAACAAAATAAAATAAATAAAGCAAACAACAAAACAAAAAAACTGGATTTTTTTTTTAAAAAATGCCACCTACTAGGCGACCACGGCCTAAATACGACTAGAAACCCAAACAGCTTGTTGGGCCAGGATTCAGGCCCACAGAAGGCCCAATAGGCCCACAGGCAGTGACAGATTAGGCCCGGAAGCCTGCAGTTGAGAGGAGCTCGAGAGGGTGTGCGCAGCAGCGCTTATAAACCACTCTCGAGCTCTCTCAGCTAGCGAGGTGGGACTAAAAATTTGGCCCCGGGCAGCACCACCCTTTGGTCCCGGTTCGTGGCACCAACCGGGACCAATGCGCCCCTTTAGTCCCGGTTGGTGCCACCAACCGGGACCAAAGGTCCCTGTTTCCCGCCTTTTGGGCTGCTGAAAACTGACCTTTGGTCCCGGTTGGTGGCACCAACCGGGACTAAAGGAGTGCATTGGTCCCGGTTGGTGCCACCAACCGGGACCAATGCTCTGGGTATATAAGTAGCACTTAGGCTGCCCAGACTTTTCAGTTCTCATCTCGCCCCCGCCCCCGACGACGCCGACGAAATCGACGCCGCCAGGCTGCCCAGACGCCGCCCGCCGCCCCCGCCGTCGCCGCCGAGCCCTGCCCCGAGGCCGTCAGGCTGCTCCACCTCGCCATCGTCGCCGTCGCCGAGCTGACCCGACACCGTCCCTGCTCCCACTGTGAGCCGCCGCGCCGTTCCCCTCCTCTCCTCTCCCCCCCCCCCCGCGCCCCGACGCCGCCCGCGCTCCGGCCGCCCGCGCTCTGCTTGCCGCGCCGCCGCCGCCGCCCCGGCCGCGCTCTGCTTGCCGCGCCACCGCCGCCGCCTCTGCTTTTTTTGTTCATATGTATGCATTGATGTATATGTATGCAGATGTATATGGATGATCCATGGATATGTATGCATTGATGTATAATTGTTTTGTTCATATAACTTTTTTTTGTTCATAGAATTTTTTTTTTTGTTCATAGAACTTTTTTTTGTTCGTAGAAAGTTTTTATATATGATCCATGGATATATGAGCAATGATGATGTTGTTGATGATATGAGTTCTTTGATGAGGGGTGAGCGTCGTTGTCGTCTACCCCCTCCCCGATAACTTCGACATGAGGGGGGACGTCGGACATGACATGAGGGGTGAGCGTCGTTGTCGTCTACCCCCTCCCCGATAACTTCGACATGAGGGGGGACGTCGGACATGACATGAGGGGTGAGCGTCGTTGTCGTCTACCCCCTCCCCGATAACTTCGACATGAGGGGGGACGTCGGACATGACATGAGGGGTGAGCGTCGTTGTTGTCTACCCCCTCCCCGATAACTTCGACATGAGGGGAGACGTCGGACATGTCATGTGGAATTTTTTTTGTTCATATAGAAAACTCCGGTAACATAGCGATATTCGGAAGGCTCTTGCTGAACTTCGTACCAAAAAGCTAATTAATTATCCTATCCGGGACTCCGTTCCAAAACAATTTTGGAGAGCTTCGTACCATTATGCGTCTGTTACTTCCGGCTAATGATGAAGCCATGGTTTTCTTGAATCTTTTGACACTAGACAACGTGACATATAGAAGGGTAGATGAGATCAGGAAAAATATGGACCATTTTCTGCACATCCAGAATGGCACCATTTTGTTAATTAAATCCCTTAAAGGTTAAGAGAATCCCTTGTTTGACATTCATGAGAGAGGTGGTCCGGACGTCGGACATTCATGTTTGTATATTAATTGCCATGTTGTAATATTTGCAGAAACTATGGCTCAAAGAGACTTGGAACAAGAACAGTTGTTGGGGGACATAATCCTCGGCGGACGTGATGTCTTGTCGTTTCTCAACGACACCGATGGTCTGGAAGGAGAGGATGACGGCTCCGGTGATCGAACAGCTGTTGCAAAGTCCGGCGAGGTATATATATTAATTAAGCCTGTGCTGACTAGCTAATTGATGCATTAATTGTTTTGGTATGTACATATATTAACTCTTCTTTCTTCTTTTATAGCCCTCCGGATCGAGCCAAACTTCGGTAACGAGACGAGGCCTGAAGAAGAGGTTGCGCAAGGATGAAAGGTTCACGATCACAGCACTCGCGGACGATGGCCATCCGATTGAACCCAAGCGGACCAAGGACGCATTTTCTACTCAGTGCGGAGTTATTGTTAGGGACAACATCCCGACCAGCATCAAGCAATGGAATAAGCCTAAGGACGACGCCCCTGAAGGTGATTATGTCACCGATAGACAGAAAGATGATCTTTGGACCGCGCTGAAGGAAAATTTCACCCTACCGCCAGAGGAGGATCCGAATAAGCCAGTTATAGAGCCACTGGTCAAGGCGTGTGCTCTTAAGAAGATGGCAGATCTATTCAGGAGGTGGAAGAATGAGTTGAAATCAAAGTTTGTCGACAAAGGGAAGACTCCAGAAT
Source organism: Elymus sibiricus (assembly GCA_039707655.1). Classification (NCBI taxonomy): domain Eukaryota; kingdom Viridiplantae; phylum Streptophyta; class Magnoliopsida; order Poales; family Poaceae; genus Elymus; species Elymus sibiricus. Next base: position 404,623,912 of record CM077666.1, read on the forward strand.
TCACCGGCTGATTTGAGAAGATAAGAGATCACTGGCCCGCATTTGTGGCCTACAAGACATCGGACAAGAGTAAGAAAATGTCAGAGACAAACAAGAACAACGCTGCAAAGAAGCAGTATCACCATCACACGGGGTCAGGTGGCTACCTCAAAGCCCGGCCGTTGTGGGACAAAGCTGAGAATGACCTGATTGCTAAAGGGGTCGTACCACAGACATTGAACTGGCCAGACCGTTCAAGGACTTGGTTCTTCGGGGTTGGGGGAACTTTAGACCTTGAAACAGGGAAGTGCCGTTGGACGGACGAGCAACTTGCAATACCCGTCACGAAGCTTCAGAAGTATATCACCGCAGCGCAGGAAGGGACGTTCATTCCCGAAAGAGAGAAGGACGAGCTGACTGGGGCCCTAGGGAATGCTGAGCACCCTGGACGAACACGAGGCACACCAGGCTCCGTTCCGTGGAAGGTTGGGTTTCCCGACGCAGGCGGTTACAGAAGCCGGGAGAGAAAGAGGAAAGCGGAGCTGAGCGACATGCACAAGCTCAATGCAAGACTACAAAAGCTAGAGGAAGCTGAGAGCCAGCGAGCTGCCGGCCAACCATCTCAGCGGCACGAAGCTACCCCAGAAGCTACCCCGCCATCTCAGCGGAGAAGCAGCGTCGCTTCCACGGAGCCCGTTCAGCCTGACTTCACGTCTCCTAGCTACCCCGTGGATACTATCACGGAGGCTCAACATTGCGAGCTTATGACGAAATGCCGGAACCTCACTTTCAAGGCGGTTGTCGGCTCTGTTGCACCTCCTCAACCCAACGGAACTTTTCACTGCCGTCCGATTCCACATGGCTATGCTGTTGTGATGGTGGATGAAGTAATGGAGAGATTTGAGGAGCTCGAGCTTGACCACTCTACAAGTGAAGGGGAGAATCGGCTGGTTCATGCTCTGAGGAGTACATGTCTATGGCAGAAGGAGTATATCAAGCTTCCAAACTGGACGCCTCCGCCTCCTCCTCCTCCTCCGGCGAGTCAGGGCACTCCGCCTCCTCCTCCTCCTCCTCCTCCTCCGGCGAGTGATCAGGGCACTCCGCCTCCTTCTCCGGCTCCTCTGACGCGTCAGGGAACTCCGCCTCCTCCTTCGCCTACTCCGGCGCGTCGGAGCAGTCCGCCTCCTCCTTAGCCTCGTCGGCAACGGCAGAAGACAGACGCCGCCGCTCCGGCTCCTCCGGCGCATCGGATTTCTCCGCCTCATCAGCAACGACGGAAGAGAGACGCCGCCGCTCCGGCGGCTAGCAGTACAAGCAGAGGCGGGAGCCAATTCAGATACGGTCCATCTCTCAAGCCTCTGAAAAGTTACCATATGAGAGGACCGAGCAGGAAAACGAGGACATATGTCGTGCCCAACTGAGGGACCATTTTGCAAAGAAAACTCCACCTCCGAAGGAGAAGGTAGATCCGGTGAAAGTGAAGCGCACTATCAATGCCCTGAAGCGACCACCACCGCCTCCGCCGGATTCCAACTATGACCGCATAATTACTAAGACACATGCTGAAGCGCAGCAGTCGGGAAGTACTTCCAGTGCTGCAAGAGCGAAAAAACGAAGAAGTGGGAAAACAATTCCCCAGCTCGGCAAACAGGAGAAGCAATCGTGCCCCCCCCCCGCTCAAGGTGTCTAGCGATATCGCTAATCATCCGGTGCTACTGCCCGGTACCACTCTTGATGATTACCTGCCCGATGATGTACAGTTTGAAACGGCTGAGGTAGTAGACGTCTTTAGATACGAGCACGGGAAGCCTCTCGTCAAACCTGATCATCCTCATCTAACAACGATGATGCAAAAATTGCATGACTGGTACATGGAAACCTGCAGGAAGTCTGGGAAAGACAGTTTGTTAGTCGGAATTAAAAAAGAGCATGACTTCCCTGGAGTCGACCTGCTGCCTGTTGAATTTGTGGAGTTATTTCAATTATACAATCAAAAGGCCCTCGACAAACAACTCATGACTTGCTACTGTCTGTAAGTATTACTTCTATTATTAAGTCTCTAGCTCAGCTCGTTCATTGCATGTATATATAATTATCCTCACTATATTATGCAGATTGAAGATGGTCGAATGCAAAAAAAAAACAGGAATCTTCGACGTTGGGTTCATTAGCCCAAATACCGTAAATGAATGGTCGGTACGAAAGGAGGCTGAAGATACCGAGAACAACTTGCTAGAAACGTTCCTTAGACATCAAAACAAAAGGGAAATACTCTTTCCTTACAACTTCAAGTGAGTGTTACTGTCTTCTGCATATTCGGTTCCGCTTACTCGTGGTTAAGTAATGTAATTGATGAATTATGCGTGCGCAGCTTCCACTATATTCTGCTATCCATTGACCTTGACGGGGCATTAGTAACTGTCTTAGACTCGCTCCGTAAAGATCCCAAGTATTATGCGGACATGACTGCAATGCTCCAGAAGTAAGTTCAATCAATACCGGGACCATATCGGCAACTTTCGTTCATTTTCTGATATCAAGTAATCATTTTCTTTGCCTGCCAGGGTTTGGAAAACATTCACCGCTATGGTTCCGGGTCTGAAGAAGGAGCTGCGATTTACACACCCAAAGTAAGTAGTACTAGCTAGTTCCGCGCATCTCTCATTGATTCTAGTTTCATCAATACCATTATCATGCTTGCTTATCAGTTTGATTGAACTCTATTCTCGTAAAGTGCTTGTTGCAGGCACCCAACACTCATTTATGTGGATACTACGTATGCGAGTTCATTCGCTACTATACCTCTGAACGGGCCTCCTCTGAGAAACAATTTGAAGTACGTAAACAATATTCACAATTTTATTTTATATATTACCATCAATTGTGTTGAGTTTCATTCATATATATGTATTGACCCCCTTCTTTAAATTAGATCTGGCAGATGCGGGATGAACTCCTACCACATGATCGCATACGAGCAATTCAAGAGGAATTGACGGGATTCTTTCTTGACCACGTCATACCTGAACACGGAGAATACCATGTGAAATTGAATTGGTTGTAAGGGATGTTATATATTGTACATATGTAGCAGCGTCGGATAGATATACGAAAAGTTGTTGTTCGACCAAGCACGAAGAAAGAGATGTCACTTCTCTCTATATATGTTCATGACGATCTTGTGTAATTAATGGTTTCCTTTATTTGCTTACTAGCTAGCGTCGAGTTCTCTCTATATGTGTAGTAGCTAGCGTCGACCAAGCACGGAAAAAGAGAGGTCACTTCTCTCTATTAGCTCGCTAACACAATATGAAACCCCTAAATTAACCCTCCAAAACCCCAAAACCCCCCCTTCAAAAAAAACAAAAACCCCAGCGCCTGCGAGCTGCTGACGCGTGGCCGCCTTTTGGTCCCGGTTGGTGTTACCAACCGGGACTAAAGGTCCTCCTGCCTGGGCTCCCGCAGCGGCCACGTGGAGCCCCTTTGGTCCCGGTTCGTAAGAGAACCGGGACTAAAGGTTTTGGGCTTTAGTCCCGACCCTTTAGTCCCGGTTCCAGAACCGGGACAAATGGGCCTTTGGAACCGGGACAAATGGGCTCTTTTCTACTAGTGACAGCAACAACCCCAGCGCGAGAAGGACGTCCCATCCTCTTCCTTCATGTGCGTCCCTGCATGCATGCATGCGACCCTATCGCGCGCGTGTACATGCAATTAAGAGCAAGTACAATAGCAGACTTATAGCCCGTTTACATGGCAATTTTGACTATGTGGAGGAGAAAGACATGAAAAAGTACGGGGAGTGGGCTCTCATGCAAGAGCCTAGCTATATACGGATTCGTAAGCCAATACAATAAATATGAAGAAAGATATATAGAGAAGATGAGAAAAAGTAGTACTCTTATAGCCCACCTTATAGCTAACCTTATTATATAAGTGGCTATAAGTGTTGGCTATATATGACATGTCAACACCATATAACCAACAGTTGGCTATACTATTAACCATGCTCTAAACTCTTCTTCGGCCGCCTCGACCCCTATAGGAGCAAGCAGCGACGCTAACCAGCAAGGGCTGTTAGGCCTTGTACAATGCAAGGTGCTTAGAGGAGGTGCTTAGAGAAATAAACCAGTCTTTTCTTAAGCACGGGTGCTTATTTGTACAGGGTAGACGCTTAGTTAGGCGTCTCTCCTATAGAAATAGGCACCGGTGCTTCAGAAAAACCCGGTTTATTTTTCTAAGCACCTCCCTAAACATCTAGCATTGTATAAGGCCTTAATGCACATTGTCTTGATCGATCCCATACGTGATCGGCTTGGTCCAGGGCGCCGGCCGGGTTAGTTATTGCGTCGCATGCATGCCGAGTCCTAGGTGTAATCATCACGAAATCTTAAGCACCGTCTTCATCTTGAACACGCATGCATGATTGCGCGAATATAATCCTTCCCCACGGCTAGTCGGCCATCGACCATATAAATCCAGAGAGCACGCATGCCTCCCGACCAAACGGTAAACAGTCTTAATAATTACAGACCCTTACAGGCTTAATAATTACTCCCTTCTACCCAAAATATAAGGCGCATATTGACTTTTTTGGTCTTCGTTGCACAACTTTGACTACTCCCTCCGGTCCGGTGTATTAGGCTCACTGGCAATTTCTATTTGTTCCGAAATCCTCTAGGAATAAGGCCCATTAGCATTTAGTTGGCCTAATTAATCCATTGAGCTGGCCCTCTCTCTCCCCTATATTAACTCCTAGTTGCACCCATTTCCTCTCTCTCCACTATGCATGCAATGGTTTGTCTAATGCATGCATGTTTCTTCTTCTTTTTGAATTGAATGCATGCATGTTTCCTAGCCTCTCTAATTAATTTTGGGACCTGATTGGAGGAAATAACGCCCAATCCGCTTATGCCTTGGTCGCGATGATTTGGCTATTAAGCCCTACAAACCGGACCGGAGGGAGTATAATTTTCACTTATTGTATGACTACAAAATCATTATAAAGACATATAAAATAGAATTGTTTTACAAGACAAATATAATGATACTATTGATACATGTTCAATCGAAGGATTTTGTAAAATATTAGTAGTCAAAGCTATGCATCAAAGACCGTGCAAAGTCAAGCACGCCTTATATTTTGGGAAGGAGGGAGTACTACAGAGTTACACCGCTCATCTACTGTAAGATTTGACCGGCACGCACGTACGTACAGCGCCAAACAAACAGCAAGCGATCCAAATCTGGGCGCCCCGCGGCACAGTGGCCCAAGTACGCGCGCGCCCGTAGCTCCTCCGGCCGACCAGACGGGACAATGATCAATCAGAGAGAGCGCGCGCGGGCGACGGGGCGGGCGAGCCCGACGTGCCCGTGGTGGCACCCTAGTACGTACCTGTACTGTCCGCTGTCTGGGCTAAGCGTAAGCGGCAGTACCGCCCGAGGAGGGAACTGTTCCGCGACCCGTCAGGTGCGGCACCCTCGGCCGTCCTTGGCCCCCATCGTACGCTCGCGGCCGAGCGGCAGGGGTTAACACGAGTTTTTACACTGGTGGTACGTAACATACGGGGGTGTCACGTACGTGCGCTTGGGCGGGCGATGGTCCTGGCAAGGCGGGCGGGGCGTCGCTAGGGGACAGCCATCAATCGCCAATACGCTGCAGCGGGTGGGGGCATGCAACGCGACGACGCTGCCCGGTTCCCACCGGTCGATGCATGCATGCATGCATGAATGAATGATAGATGGTCCATGGGGATGCCGGAACGGTGGCACTGTGCATGGCGATGAGGTCCGCTAGCTGCATGCGGCGCCGCTTACCAGGAGTAGATCGGTAGGCTAATAAGCGAGGGGGTGTGGGTAGCTCGCTCGGGGCTCGTGCGTGGGTGTGTACACACATGTGACTTGCCGTGGCAGTGCCAGCATGCTACGTCTCTGCGCGCAATCTGATGATGGATCTGCTTTCGGGTTGGCTTGCTTGGGTCGGGGTCGACTTGTCCTGCCCTCGTTAACGTACTGTGCCAGGATCCGCGCGACCCTGTGAAAGCTCTACTGTGTGTTCGCTCATCGGCTCATGCATGTGCCTCTGGGAGTGCTGTACATACTAGTACTTGGGCTAGCTATAGCTACCACCTAGCAGTTGGCGGTAATTCGCAGGCAGATCTAGTTTTGTTCCTTCGCGCGTGTCATTCGGCTGTGATACGGTAAGTTACGGCAGTTAGCGATTAATTGCGCGTGAACACTGTAAAGACAGTATTCTCGTATCACTTGGGCACGCACGCCGGACGCTCGCAGGAGCACCGAGGCGAGACCAACCCGCAGAAGGAAAGGTTGTTGGCCTTATCTCCGGCGGCGACTGATCTTGTGCCCGCAGACGGGAATTTTGATCAGATTGTACGATCCAGTGCAATTTAGTTCTTTGATTTTAGGTTTTCATATCGTTGGTGGTTACATTTCGACGGTGGAGATGGTGTCGTGTGGGTAAATAAAAGTCTCACGGTTCTATCCCTGTTGTAGGATAATCATCATAGCCGATGCGATCGGCACCAAGGAGCCTGCAAGGTCTCGGTCTCGTCAGCTTTCTACTAGTGTCAAGTTTGGTGTGCTCGGTACTTCTCATGTTTCGTTCTTTTGAGCTCGCAAGCTTCTTCCACAATAGTATGAGATGAATCCTCGGTTCGATAGACTGGCTTGTAAGAGCATGGTTAATAGTACAACCAACTGATGGCTATATAATGTTGTCATGTCATTTATAGACAAGCTTATAGCCGGCAAGTATAACAGTTAGATGTAAATATGTGCTACTTTATTAATCTGTTTTGCTAAGTTTCAGTCGATTAAGACTTCGTTATGTCCCAGTCGATGTTATATTCCTTTGATCATGCATGGAGATTCGTATATTTTTTTCAGTTTTTTCTTTCTTCTTCTTATATACTATGTCACTTAGTCGACTGAGACCTAGCTACACTCTTTATTAATACACGGCCCACATCTCACTCTCACATAGTTTCTAGAAGCACGTGGTGTAGCTGGCTCTTATTCTGTAGTCGGCTCCTCTTCTCTCCCCTCCATGTCAGCAGAAAAATAATACTTTAACTCTTATAGCCTGCTTACATAAGCTTATTGTACTTGCTCTAAGAGGTGTGACCCTAGTCATCAAACGTTCAATGATCATAGGTTCACGCATATTGGGGTGGGTGCCTCAATCTGCTCTTCAGAACCTTGAGCCTAGTGTGACTTATGCAAGTTTGGTCATATGTGATCTTTTCACCGGATCCTAGAAATAGAAGAACGTCTAGATGCAAAAGATGGAACTAAAGTTGCTTTGAAGGTCCTCGATGTAATTTTTAGTTATATAAGGGGTCTTTGTCGTTCGTGTGCATTTTATTTTCTCCGTTCTAGAGTACTCTGTTTAGTTTATCAAAAACGTTAAATCATTTACTCAAAAATAAAATAGAGTATCATTGATTCCTTGTTAGTTCATTGTGTAAACACGCCTTGGCGTTGCAAATTTGTCATTGTGCCTAAATATAGATTTATTACTCCGTTCAATTGATATTAATTGTCGCTGAAACAGATGTATCTAGATGTACTTCACTGGTAGATATATCCGTTTGAGCGACAATTAATATGGATCGAAGGGAGTACGTAAAAATGCATGGTCTAGGGTTAGTCTACTTCCCTTTATTTGCCGGTCGACTTTACAATTGATATTCTCCTAAAACGTGGTGGCAGTAGAGATGACATGTGAGTGTAGAATGATGGAATTATGCTTGAATTTTTCTAGCTTCAGCAACTTTTTCTATGAGAATTTGGGCATAAATATTTGCTGATGTTTGATCCATTGCTGAGGGGGGGGGGGGGGGGGGGGGGGGCATGTAGGCTAAAACCAGACACAAATTGGCAAGGGGCCTTTTGACTGGGTTTAAGAGTGGGGGCTGTTTTTAAAATAGTTTTGCTTGGGAGAGGGTTTTAACTTGACCTAAAATTCAAGTGAGGAGGTCTGCAGAGGGACTAGTGAACAAATGATCGATTTAAACTTCATTAGTTTTTTGCTTGTAGCTTTGATGAGATCTCATTCTCATGTGTATACAAAAAGGATCATCCTCACTTATTAGTACTGGTGCTCCCCCGTAGAAGCTATTCATCATATAGAAAAGAGACTTGGCCAACCACTACATTCCGTAGATTGGCAGCACCCTGCCTGCCCAGCTGGCCCAAGGGAATAAACAAACTCATCGTTCTAACCATCCTGTCGAGCATCCACGCCCGCGTGGACCCTTAATCCGCTGTTCCAGTGACGGGATCTGATCAGAACTCGTCATGATTTGATCGGTCGGCGACGGCCGGAGAGACTCCCAGCCCCAGACTCGTTTTCAGGGACGCAGTCACAGTAGAAAGCTTCTCATGTGACCATGATGATGATAATCTTCGCCGCGCTAACTAATTTCCCGTTTGGTCTTTGGATCGATCGACCGCAGGCGCAAATTTCCACACGAATTCCGCGCGCAGATATAGCAGACCGATCCGTCTCCGTCTTACACACACGTAATATCGTAAGGCCGAAATGTTTCCCTTCCTGTAGAATTTGCTGCTCTGTATCGTCATGTCATGTGGTAAGGAAAGAAGACGGCTCGGAAACGGGTCTTGCCGAGCTTCCGCGTTGCCACGGCAAGTACAGTTTTGACAGCGGCAGTCTGATTACAAGTCAAAATCTATCACAATATGTTTGCACTCCTGCAGGTTGTCAAATCAAAGAGCGAGGAACACGAATTCCTTTTGACTAACATGACTTCAGGTTCTCCCCTACGTCTATATATTAGCTGGAGTATATTATTAGGTGGTAGATGGCGCTGAATCTGAAGATAGTAAACAGATATCGGGGCAAGACGGTACAAGCGGTAGTGGAGCAGAAACGCCAGGTCGGCTGAGAGGCCGCTCGCTGTCGAAATGTGCCCCGTACGTGTCTCATCTAACGACAGTACTTGTGAGGTGTGACAAAGAAGTTGCCATGCGAAACGCGAACACACCTCTGTTGCCAGAATAGCTTCCGCGGAGACCTATCCTGCGTCGTGGGCTCCTGACGGCCTGCACGCTAAGCTGCTATCAAAGGTTTCAGATTTCTCAATTATCCAGGGATTGTTTTCGTGGGGAAAATGCTACAAAAAAAACCTACGATTCCTTGCATATATCCTCTCATCACATGCTTT